>JARBWK010000011.1:93195364-94395364 GCA_030556195.1 Anolis apletophallus | reverse complement strand
CAGCCATAGCAGAGCACTTGAGGAACTGACCTGGACAGAGAATATTATTTGAGAGCACAGAAAGGCTGGACCACTCAGACAACCATCGTATCAGACTACACAGAAAAGCCACTGAAATCCATAACAAGCATGTGAACAATTTCAAAAGAATGAAGGAAAACATGAAAAGGAAAAAAACCCAGTTACCAGTATTGAAAAACAACAGAATGATGACAGTAAATAAGGAACACCACTCAAAAACAGGGGAACTCCAGACAGCAAACAATCAAGTGCCAGTCAACACCTCCCAAACACAGGATCACCCAGGCAGCAACAGCCTGGCCTTTTCACAGAGACAATGCTACTGGAATGTGGCCATAGGTAAAGGTCAAGATATTCCCCTGATATTAAGTCCAGACGTGTCCAACTCTGGGGGTTGGTGCTCATCTCCATTTCTAAGCCGAAGAGTCGCCGTTGTCCGTAGACCCCTCCGAGGTCAAGTGGCCACCACGACTGCATGGAGCTCCATTACCTTCCCACTGGAGCTGTACCTCTTGATCTACTCACATTTGCATGTTTTCAAACTGCCAAGTTGGCAGAAGTTGGAGCTAACAGCAGGAGCTCATGCTGCTCCCTGGATTCAAATCTGCAACCTTTCGATCTGCAAGGTCAGTATCTCAGTGCTGACCTTGCACTGAACCACCATGGGTTCTGGAATGTGGCCATACAGCACAAAAAACGCACAGCAACCTTCACACTCTTACATTTACATACAAACAGCTCTCTCTTTCTCAAGTGCACACATACACCATCTCTCACTCATCTACACATATGTTCACTATACACTCTCTCTCACACACAAATGCACCAAGACATATAGCATTCTCTCCCTCTTACACAAATGCAAGCATCTTGCAACGTACATACACAAATCCATCTCTGTCTCTTGATTTCTCTACCACATTCTCTCTTTCTCTCTCATGCGCATGCACACTGACACTTCTTTCCCTCTCGCACAGATGTATGTCCAGTACAGATATTCCAAATGCTGACAATCAAGAGTCAAGAATCCCAGGCTAAGCTGAAGAAGGCAACTTCATCCTTGATGCAAACTGTGTTGAGTAAAGTGAGGAGGGTTGTATTGCAGCAGTCTGGAGCACTGCTTTCCTTCGGCTAGGAGTCCTAACCTCAAATGGGGTCCCCTGAGCTCAACATTGGGGAGGTCACAATAACATTTGGCAACAGTGAAGGTTTCTGCATGCCACCTAGTGGCTGTTTTAGACATATACACAAATCTGTTAAACAGAGTTTATAGTGGACTCTGCAGAAGAGGCTTCAGCAGTACTTCATAAATAGGAAAATCAGCCGATTTTGAGAGTCTTGAAATGGCTGATTGTTTATTAGTTAATGTTTGAGTTTTGTACTTATTTAATATACCTATATATCTGGGGCTGCATAAAAATATCTCAGGCAGAAAAGGGGTCCCAAGTGGAAAAACATTTAATAAGTCCTAGTCTAGAGTATATTGTTTTATTTTTTCAATTTCCATGTTTTTTAAAAATTTCTTGTTCCATTTAAAGACAGAGCATGATGTCTACCGCCGTACCAAAGTAAGAGGACATAAGGAGGTCTGTATATATTTACTCATGCATAGTTCTGCCTGTTTCCCATGCAGCTGACCCTCTTTAACTTCTTTTCGGTTGCACGGCTGGTTGGTGAAGTGCAGGAGGTCAGTGCTGATTCAAAGAGGATTACAAGGGTGACTGGGAATAACAGGTGGGTCAAAGCTCTTTCACTCTTCAACCATCAGGGAAGCAGAACCCATTTGTCTCCTGAAGTCAAACTGATCAGGCAAACACATGATCAAAAGAGTGGAACGAATCAGGATTCCAGGGAGAACAAGAAGACAACACCTGGAGTATGTTCTTTAGTGAGACATGTAATGAACGAGATCTTCATTCAATGTAGTAAGACTATTAAGGAATTATATTGTCGAAGGCTTTCATGGCCAGAATCACTGGAGTGTTGTGTGGTTTCCGGGCTGTACGACCAATGTGTTCTAGCAGCATTTTATCCTGATGTTTCACCTGTATCTGTGGCTACTGGCATCTTCAGAGGATCTGATGGTGGTCAAGCAAGTGAAGTATATGCCTGTGGAATAATGCCCAGGGTGGGTGCAATGAGCAAGCCTGATTTGCAAGCTCATGGAAGGCAACCGGGACTTACACCCAAGGGCAGACAAATAGTTTACGGAGTGCAAAGCAGCTACAAAGCATGAGAGAAAGAGAAAGCTGGAATACAAAACAAGCCAATAAATAAAAAGGCACGCTGGATTTAAGAGCAAAGATGCTCAACAATGCAAAACTTGGTTGAATATATAAGAAAATCCAAACACTGATGACTGACATTCTTTAGGAAAGTAGTATACCAAAAAATCAACCCAACACTTGCTTCATTCTTCACACAAATAGACAGAACTTTATTTTCTTTAAATATACCTTCTCATCTTCTTGCTCAGGAGGATAACCATACAGAATCATCTAAACAGAACTGTTTGAATGTAAGGACTTGTCACTCCAGGGAAGAGAGGGAACATGGTTTTGAAATACACTGAAGATATGGCTGCTTCCTCATGATTAAGGACTAAGAAAAGCCTCACAACTGTCACTTCTAACAAAGAACTAACTGGAATGAATTTTTTTTTCATGTGGTGATGTCTGTTTCAGGTTCGGTCTCAGTGTGCTGGTTTGCTAGGATAACATTGATATAGACTCTCAAAATCTTCATGTTTTTAGTGTGAAGTGAGACAACTTTTTCTGAAGCACAAACAGGAAGAGGTCAACACATGGAAATCCAACGAGGAGGAGGGCAGACATCTCGTGTCAATGTCACAATTTGATGAAACAACTTGGCATCAGCCTCAAGTGAATGCTTCCTCAAAAGCTTCTAAAAAAGGTTTGTTTTAAATACAAGTGCCCCACCTCCCCATTAGATTCCATCATAGAATCATAGAGTTGGAAGAGACCTCATGGGCCATCCAGTCAAACTCCCTGCCAAGAAGCAGAAAAATGACATTCAAAGCAACCCTGACAGTTTGGGAAGCAAGAAGCCACATTTGCTCCCTTGCTTCAGGTAAGTCTAATCTTAGATTGCACTAGAAAGCCGAGTGTGTGCTTGACTCCTGTAGTTAAGGCTAGCTGCTCTGCTGGGGGCACCAGAAAGCTGTGTTTTTGTTTTGAAGGTGAGACAAGGTACTTCAGCCAGCAGTTGATTGAGAGTTTGTTTCCTGTTGTTAAGGAGGGCTAACTACTGTTAAGTGAGTGATTTTTCCCATTTCTTTGAAGCCAGCAGTTGTTTGTTTCCTGTTCTTTGAAGGCTAAAGGTATTTAAGCTAGTGGCATGCATGCCTAGTGGTCTAATACATGTGTGTCCAGCCCAAGGTCCGTAGGCCGAATCTGATCCCGTGTCATTGTATGTGGCCCTCCTCCAGAGGCCGGACTACACCTCTCATATTCCTAATCATTAGACATTATCATGGCTAGAGCTGATGGGAGTTGGGATACAGGAACATGGGAGGCTGCACTTTGTTCTGTTGAGTCAGGAGAGAGGGGTTTGCATTGAGATGCAAGGCTGGTGGAGATGATGCTTGACTTTAAACTTTGCCCAACTTCAGAGCCAAAAATGCTGTTGGGTTTCAATTCCCATCATCCCTGGTCCGCATGGTGGATCATTAAAAGAGATGGGAGTTGTCACTCATCTGAGGAGCCAAACAGGGTAAAAACTAAAGGGCACCGACCACTATGTAAAAGAAATTACAGTTGGTCCTCTCTCTGTATCCACAGATTCTCAGTCTGACAAAAATGACATATGGATCGATTGGAATTGTATGAAAGGAGTATGGTTGAGACTTATAGAAGCAAAAGATGCCATTCTAAGAAATGAAGCCTAGAAAACTACAAAAAGATGTGAAGAATTCATGAACTGTAATTAAACGTTGCTAAACTGCTGACATAATGACCAGCGACAAATGATTAAGTGTTGAACTCTTGGTGGAAAACAACATGTTTACATTACCAGAGACAATGACTCTTTTAAGTTAAAGAAGTGTTTATAAGGATTCCTTACTTAAGAAGGAAAAACAATTATCAGTTAAGGAAGAAAAGCTAATATCTGTCCAGAAACTGATGAAGTCATCATGTTTTAGCTAGAAAACACTTGTCATTCATATACAACTTTTGGAACAACATCAGCAGAAAAATTTTATTGTCCAAAAATTGTGACAGACCGGAGAATTCTGAATGGATGAAAGGAAATGGTGTATTCGCAGAATGGTAGAATTGCAGGGAACATGATATGGCCTACTTCGGGATATCTTTTCCAGGAGAAGGAAGAAGAGATGACAATGTATGCATGATGATGAATGTTTATATGTGTGTGACTGTTGAGTGAAATGTAATACTCCCTTGTTTGTGTACCCTATGTAGCTAGAGTCTGCGTGTCTACTCTCTTTCTTTGTATTGCTCTGTGGTATACTCTGTCTCAATGTGAATGAAATAAAAGAATCCTTTTAATGCTTTTTAATGTTTAAAAAGTATTCATGACAGGCCCATGGCTTCAGTGGCCCGTTGAAGGCAACCCTAAGGCTGATATTGAGTTTGACAGCCCTCACCTCATACATGCATTTGGGGTGGGAAATATTTGGCCCTCCAGAGGTTCTTGAGTACAAGTCCCACAGTCCAGTCCCACCTGACCATGCTGGCTGGCTCTTGCTGCACACAGATGCCCTGTACCACTTCATGTTTGCAGAGGGGAAGCAAGCCAATGATGCAGCTCATACACACCAAACCTTTGGAAACCGCTGGAATTCTAGAGACAGGCTATAGCCCAGAATCTCCCGCTTTGGAAAAGGGACAGCTTGGCTTCAATGAGTTTCCATAAAAGTAGAACCCATTGTAGCTTTTAAGAGTAGTGTCCCAGGGGTTCTTTGGCAGCATGAGGTTGAATTCATGTGACACAATGTCAATCCATGGGAGGAAGAGGAAGGAGATGGTTGCTTCCATCATATTCCACCCACATGTTCAATTCCAGACACAAAAACACACAGCACATTTTGTTAATTTGTACATATACAAGAGACTGGATTTAAACATGACTGATTGTGCCCTACACTCTAAAGCTAAAACAATGTTTTGACATTCTATCCTATTTACTGCACATTCGTCAACAAAAAGACATGGGAACTGACACCTTCCAATACATTGACTCACAGGGATGTAGATTTAAGGTTAAGTAAAGCCAACTGAAAAGCAACTCGGCATTTTCAGCCTGGGGTCTGCACTAGACAATGACATGGCAGGCCAAAAAGGAATCCTTATAATGTATCTGTGAACCACCTTTGGAACAGTCCCCACTGTCCTACATAGCAATGTCAAGACCATAAATGTGAATGCAGTGGCTGGTACAAATGGTGGGATGTCGTATGTACCGAGTAGTCCATGGTTCTAAAACAAATAAACAATGGGACACATGAATGAATGCTGACGGAGGCACGGAGGCTAACGCAACTGTTCTGTTACCAGTGGTCATAACAGTTGCTGTTGAATCCATGGTGTCCGTGTGCAAATATGTGGGTGATTTGTCTTGTGTATCTATATCTGCTCAGTAGTTATTGGCAGCATTGTCACAGCCCTCCTCATGTGACCTCCAGGGATGCCGGCGAGACGCGGTCGCATTCGGCCCGTGACCGGAGACTGTGCCATTGCTCCACGGCGGTGCGATGGGAGCCAAGCATCCTCCGCCAGTGTTTGGATTCAGGGGAGCCGGTCGAGTATTGACCAATCACGATCCGCCCAATGAAGTCGTTGCTGCTTTTCACGTTGTGGCCATAGGCTGAAGAGAACAAATACCAATGAAAAATAAAGCTGAAGCCAGGCGACACGCGCAGTACAAAAACAGTTTGTGGCCATTGATTAGCCCTCAACTGCAAGAAAACCTCCCTGTTGTTTTGAAGAAAAATACAATGGCACATATAAATAAACAGAACTGACGTAGATGCAGAAATCCTGCTAGAATTTATATTAAAAGATTTTGTATTAAATGTGCCTACCAAAACAAATTGATATTTGGCACTGGATACATTTGTACTGAAACAGCAAGAATATCAGGCCCATTCTACACTGCCTCTATATTCCAAGATCTGATCCCAGATTAACTTCTTATCACATATTATCTGACAGTGGATACTCAAATAAGTGGAGTTTAAAGCAGATAATCTGGTATCAGATACAGGGATACAGGACAGTTTAGAAGGGGCCTCTGGGCCCTTCTACACAGTTGAATAAAATCCACATTATACACTTTGAACTGGTTTGTATGGCAGTGTAGACTAAGATAATCCAGTTCAAATAAAATAATGTGGATTTTCTACTTTGATAACCTGGATTATCTGGCAGTGTAGAAAGTGCTTCTGTTAGACCAACTAGTAGGCAATTTTGTAGGGCTTTTTTGGAGTATCCTTTAAAGGGTTTTGAGTTAAAATCATTATGTCATCGTCTTTATAAGTTTCTTTTTTGATTGTTAGACCACATTTTCAAATAAATATACAATACAATGCATAATAAAACAGATAAAAACATATACATACCACAAAACTATTAAAACGTGATACCTAGTCCTGGTACCTAGTCCACAGGTATTGCAGCCTACAATTCCCAAAAAGTCCCACCCAGGATTTCTATGCTGCGCCCTGGGCCTATAGATGAGTGACTGGGATTGCTGTAAAGATCCTATGCCCAGGGGTTAACGGATGCCTTCCTCTGAGGGAGAGAGTTACCACAAAGTCCAAGGACCAAGGCTCTTTGAAACAACAATATTTATTTCTTCAAAGTCACAAAATGCAGGTGACTAGAAATTGGCAAATTACAAAGTCAATAGAGTCAGATGGCAAAAATCTGCTTACTCAGTCCCTTTTTGCTCAGTCCGTGGGTGATGGATGGTGATGCCTCTCCTTCTCTTCTCTGGTCAATAACCTTGGATAGTTAAAAGACCCCAGTTGCTGGAGTCCTATATAAGCGAAGGGCGAGTCCTTCCTATTTTGAATCCAGGGCTGGCCAAAGGCGACTGGAATGCCACACCTTCCTCCAAACCTTCCGATATGCTTGAAATAAGTGAATGGACTCCAGCAATTGTAGTTGTTATTTAAAGGGAAATGGCAGGTCAGGGCTGAAGCACCTGAAGACTCAGCCACGTGTCCCTGCAGCGTTGAAATCCGTGGTCAGGTCACTGAACAAACAGGGTGGTTTCCTCCTTTTTATAACCTTTAAAATTGGAGGGAAATCCCGAGACGCTGATTGGATGGGACTCTGGGATAACTTTTGGAGGGAAACTAAGAGGCTGAACCCCTCCCACCCAAGAAAAACAATAACCTCAGCCAAAAAGCTACAAAGAGGCCTTGAAACAAAATGGAGGCCTGTTAACCTAGCAAAAGCACATAAAAGGTAATAATACACTTTCAATATGGCCAAGCTTTGCGCAGGCCGCAACAATCTCAGTCCAAAATGTTTGGAAAGTATCAGGTTGCCTTCCTCCTGAGCTGGATTTTTGGGAGAGAGAATATTCCCTAATGCTACTGAACAGTTGTCTCAAGGAATTAACTATGGGCTTATAAAGTCTGGATTATATAGAATTCAACTGGATTACATGGACTCATATAATCCAGTTCAAAGCAGATATTGTGGATTATCTACCTTGATATTCTGGGATATATGGCTGTGTGGAAGAGCCCTATGATGGGCCCTTGTGCTTGAATGATGTGCTGCCAGCAACAGGTCGATGTGCCAGGGATCCAAAGCAGCATCAAAGTTCTGTTTTGCTTTTAAAGAGCAAACGCTGTTCCTCTAACCTTTCATTTTCCCAAATGCTGGCAACCTATGAGTCATCTGAGTGATAATTATCAGCGCGCTTGATCTACAGAGAAGCCATCAGGTACAGACCAGGCAGCATGCTACTAGAACTACAAAGCATTCATTTTCAGTCATTAGCGTGTTTGCGAAAACCCTTTTTGAGAAAGAGCCGCGCAGGGCCATTAACGCGCCCTCCAGGGCCCACCGCAGCACTCCAAACGTGCCTCTGATATCTGCAGGACATTCTCCGTGGAGAAAGAGGTTTAGAGAGGCAAAACGTGGCATAGCATGCAATCCAGGGATGTGAGACAAATTCCTTTAGAACAATGAAAACAACATAAAAGGGCTACACATACGCACCCAGGCATGACATTATCAGGCGAATATTATTTCTTACCCTCCCCTACTGATGTCTTGGGACCTGCCCTGAAATGTGCTTTAGCAAATACAGCAGCAGCATGTTTATATAGCAAAAAATGGCAGCACTCAGCTATGCATTAGGAGGAGACTCCTGAGGACATTGTTGAGCATGATGAAAAGGCGCCTAAGAGCGCTTTTGGCTTGTTTCTTTCACCTTTGTCTCCTCTCACTGAAGCTGTAAAAGGGTGAAAGCTGTCGTCTTCCGTTTTGTTTAATCACATCTTGCATTGCCATCTGAACCTGATATGCTGTGGCTAACACTCAAAATGGGTTTGTTGAAGCAAGTCAGCTTGAAAACACTATTTAACAACTTGGCTTCTTTCAAAAAACAAAACAAGTGTAAGGATTGGGTTGCTTTGAGTTTTTCTGGCTGTATGGCCGTGTTCCAGTAGCATTCATTCCTGAGGTTTCACCTGCATCTGTGGCTAATGGTATCCTCAGCAGTTTGGTCAGAGGTCTGTGATGCATATATATAATGTACGGTTTGAATGGAATTGTATTTATTTATTTATTTATTTATTTATTCAGTCTTATATTCCACCCTTCCCGGCCGGCTCGGGGCAGTTCACATGCACATTTAAAATGCACTGCAGAGAAGTGGTACATCATAAAAACAACAAGAACAAGAGATAAAAGTTGAAAGATGTATGGTTGAGGTCAAAAGGTCAGCGGTTCGAATCCGGGGAGTGGGGTGAGATCCCACTGTTAGCTCCAGCTTCTGCCAACCTAGCAGTTCAAAAACATGCAAATGTGAGCAGATCAACAGGTACTGCTTTAGCAGGAAGGTAACGGCGCTCCGTGCAGTTATGCTGGCCACATTGGCACCACCACTCAGAGTCAGACACAACTAGACTTAATGTTAACGGAAAACCTTTACTTTTACCTTTTAAACTGCTGACATTTATGACAAATGTTTAACTGTTGAACTTTTGGTGAAAAATGTGTTTACATTATCAGAGACAATGGCTCTTTAAGTTAAGGAAATGGTTCCTTATGTTAAGAAAGAAGTCAACACAAGGTAGTGTCTGCACCTGTTTGTCTGTTTGTCTGCACAACTGTATTGTAATCATATGTCACTCCGGCAGGGACTGTCTGCCGTATGTGTAAATGTAATCCGCACTGAGTCCCCTTCGGGGTGAGAAGAGCGGAATATAAATAAAGTGTATTATTATTATTATCTGCCAAGAACTGTTCTATAAAAGTTCTGATACTCTTCCTCATACTGGAGAATTGCAATAAACAGAACCTATGCTTTAAAGTTATTGAAAAGTTATTCATAACAGGTATGTTGGAAATGAGGCAAATGGTGTGTGTGTGTGTGTGTGTATCTGTGGAATCACTTCCAGAATGGGGGATTTAGGTGTCAGGATTATCCAGTTTATAAGGCCTTGCATCCACTGCATCCACTAAACTTCGGTTAATCTAAAATGGAAAGGGAAGCTTTTGGTCTTGTTGCAGCTACACTGAGGCCCCATCTATACTGCCATATAAAATCGAGATTATCTGCTGTGAAATTGATTATATGGCAGTGTAGATTCAGGCTGGATCTACACTGCCATATAATCAATTTCAAAGCAGATAATACAGACTGAATGATTTGAACTGGATTATATAAGACTACACTATCATATAATCCAATTCAAATCATATTATCTGGATTATCTGTTTTGATCATCTGGATTATATGGCAGTATAAATCCAGCCTGAAGGGGCAGAGAGAGACTTTGCAAGCACAGGTCACACCATGGCGTGTCCACATAATGCTAAACTATGGCCCCATCTATGCTGCAATACAGAACTCAGATTATCTGCTTTGAACTGGATTATATGGCAGTTTAGACTCATATAATCCAGTTCAAAGCAGATAACCTGCAACACAAGAAGGTCTTTGAATAACAGAAAAATAAATGTCATTTGTGACCACAAGTGTCATGCTCGCCTTCAAATCCACCACCCAAATCAATGTGTTCCTCCCTTCATTCTAACATCATGTGATCTATCTGTATGCCAGCTTCGTAACATATGTTACCAAAGATTTTCTTTACATAGATAATGTTTTCCCTTTTACAGCTTTCAAATAATTAACCGTTTCGCCTGTGTTATTCACTGGCACGCTGCTTGCAATGTGCAACTTGCTCCCTACTCGAGATGTCAAGAATAGAAACAATCCACACTGATTTTTGTGGCTTCTCTTGATATCTAGACAATAAATTACTATTGACACAGCCTAGAATCACAATGGCTTTTCCAGTGGCTGCACTGTTGATTCATGATCCCTTTCTTATGCACTCAACACAAACCATGTGTCACTCATTCTCATTTTTTTAAAGGCAGATCAGATAGCACACCAACTCTTGAAGAATGTGAAACCCAACCTTGCCACCAAAGTAGGAAAGAAACCAATAGTCAGACAACCAGATAATGAGAACAACAACCTTCATGAACCGTTTACATTTACTGAATTGGATATGGCTCTCAATAAATGTAATAATGGCAGAGCAGCTGCCCTGGATGATCTACGGATGGAACAAATTAAGAACGGCCTGTCTCAGGGCAGAGTGCTTGCTCCATCCATGTTTTACATTTACACAAATGACTAGCCATTGCCAGAAGGGACAGAGAGTTTCATTTATGCTGACGATCATGCCATTACCGCTCAAGCAGGGAGCTTTGAGGTAGTTGAAAAGAAGCTCTCCGAAGCTCTCCGAAGCTCTAGGTGCTCTTACAGGGAAAAACAGCTGATTCCTAATCCATCTAAAACACAGACATGTGCTTTTCATCTTAAGAACAGACAATCATTCCAAGCTCTGAGGATTACCTGGGAAGGAATCCCACTGGAGCATTGCAGCACACCCAAATACCTGGGAGACACTCTGGACTGTGCTCTGACTTACAAGAAGCACTGTTTGAACACCAAGCAAAAAGTGGGTGCTAGAAACAATATCATATGAAAGCTGACTGGCACAACCTGGGGATTACAACCAGATACACTGAAGACATCTGCCCTTGCGCTATGCTACTCTGCTGCTGAGTATGCATGCCCAGTGTGGAACACATCTCACCACGCTAAAACAGTGGATGTGGCTCTTAATGAGACATGCTGCATTATCACGGGTGCCTGCGCCCTACACCACTGGAGAAATTACACTGTTTAGCTGGAATTGCACCACTTGACATCCGCTGGGAAGTAGCAACCAATAGCGAAAGGTTCAAGGCAGTGACATCTCCGGCCCGTCCCCTGTTTGGATATCAGCTAGCACGCCAACAACTTAAATCAAGAAATAGTTTTCTAATCTCTACAGCAGGGGTGGGCAATTTTTTTTCCCCAAGGGGCCAAATGAGAGCCAAAAAATATTATGAAGGGCTCCATCTAAAGGCAGAAACTACATGCTAATCTACATTATTTATTTATTTATTCACTTACTATATTTACTATATATTACACATCATTGATATTAACATATTAATATATCAAGAAATATTCATATATTATTAGTATTAATATCATAATTATTATATTATAGTATATATAGACATTATAATATATTGAAATTATAATATAATATAACATATTATTTATTATATTATTAGATTATTATAAAATTATTATACAATAATAATAAAAACCACTAAAATAAAATAATGCTTCCTTGTAGTCCCCTTCTCTGGAGAGTTTTATGCAGAGGCTTGATGGCCATCAGTCGGGGGTGCTTTGACTGTGTATCCCTGGGGGTTGGGCTGGATGGCCCTGGGGTCCCTTCCCTCTCGATGACTTCCTGTTCCCACCTTTCTAAAAACCTCCTGACAGCGAGCCTTTGAGATTCGTGACGGAAAAGGAAGAGATCAAACCCCAGGCGAGGTGAGCGGTGAACAAGCCTGCCTGCCTGCCTGCCTGCCTGCCTGCCTGCCTGCCTGCCTGCGGGGGCCCTTAGGAGGGCCGGATAGAATCGGCCAAAGGGCCGCATCCGGCCCCTGGGCCATAGTTTACCCACCCCTGCTCTACAGAGACACTCACTGGAACAACTCAGCAAATTTGCATCCAAAAGTGGCAGGCTAAAACCCAGAACCTCAATCAATGGCTGATACCAAATGAAAGGCTCCCTCCTGGGCACACAGAAAACTGGGCGACTTGGAAGGTGCTGAGCAGACTGCGATTTGGTACCATGAAATGCAGAGCCAACCTTAAGAAATGGAGCTACAAAGTGGAATCCACGACATGCGAGTGTGGAGAAGAGCAAACCATAGACCACCTACTGCAATGCTACCTGAGCCCTGCCACATGCACAATGGAGGACCTTCTTATAGCAACACCAGAGGCACTCCAAGTGGTCAGCTATTGGTCAAAGGACATTTAATAGAATGCCAAGTTTGCAAACTTTGTGTTTTGTTTGTTTGTTTTTTCAATGCAATACAACTGTTTGGTTCACTCCTGGCACAATAAATAAATAAATATTTTAAGTGTAGTACTGTACATTGCTCTTAGGTGCATCTACACTGTAGAATTAATGCACCACTTTTCCTGCCATCACTCAATGCTATGGAAACATGGGAGTTATAGTTTGGTGAGGCACCAGCATATTCTATCATCTATCTATCTATCTATCTATCTATCTATCTATCTATCTATCTATCTATCTATCTATCTATGCTCTGTTTGTTTTGAGTGACATCATAACTCAAAATCCGTTAGACAAACTGCCGCCAAATTTGGCCACAAGACACCTACTACCCCAAGGAGTGACCATCACTAAAATGATTTTGTCATTTGGGAGTTGTAGTTTCTGGTATTTATAGTTAACCTACAATCAAAGAGCATTCTGAACTCCACCAACAATGGAATTGAACCAAACTTGGCACACAGGACTCCCATGACAAACAAAAAACACTAGAAGGGTTTGGTGGGCACTGACCTTGAGTTTTGGAGTTGTAGTTCACCTACATCCACAGAGCACTGTGGACTCAAACAATGATGGATCTAGATCAAACATGGCACGAATACTCCATATGCCCAAATATGAACACAGATGGAGTTTGGGGAAAATAGACCTTGACATTTGGGAACTGTAGTTACTGGGATTTATAGTTCACCTGAACCCCACCAATGATAAAATTACGCCAAACTTTCCATGCAGAACCCTCATGACCAACAGAAAATACTGTCTTTTCTTATGGTCTTTAGCAACCCTTCTGACACCTCTTTGCGACCCCCCAGGGGTCCCAGCCCCCAGGTTGAGAAAGGCTGTCTTAAGGCCATTCAATCCAACATCCTTCATCAGGGCAAGAAATCATAAAGCCCTCCTGACAAAGAGCCATTCAGATATAGTTATATATGATTCTCTCTCACACACATATATGTGTATAATAGATATAGTATCATAGGTTTGCTATTTGCCTTTGCAAATCTATGATACTATATCTATTATACACATATGTGTGTGTTAGCAAAGGCATATAGTGCATTTGGAAGGCTTCACAAAAGAGTCTGGAGCAACAAGCACCTGAGGCAAAGCACCAAAATCGGTGTGTACAGAGCTGTCATACTGTCCATTCTCCTCTATGGGTCTAAAACATGGGTCACCTATCGCCAACACCTATGATTCCTCGAACGCTTTCATCAGCGCTGTCTTCGCACAATCCTAAATATACACTGGACCGACTATGTGACTAATGTTGCTGTCCTTGAGCAAGTAGGGATCACCAGCATTGAGGCCATGCTATTGAGAACACAGCTGCGCTGGGCAGGGCACATCTCTAGGATGGAGGACCACCGCCTCCCAAAGATACTACTCTATGGTGAACTTGCCATGGGTCAGAGCAAGAGAGGCGCCCCCCAAAAGAGAGATAAGGACTCCCTGAAACAACATCTCAGGCTCGGCCAGATTGATCACCAACAATGGTCCACCCTGGTCTCACATTGGGAGGCATGGAGACGCACTATCCACAATGCTGCAGCCTCTTTCGAGAAGACACGCCGAATGGGTCTCGAAGAGAAACGACAACGCAGAAAGAACCGCAACTTGGAAACAACATCACCCAAGGAGACTTTCTGCTGTGCTTTCTGCAACCGAACTTGCCTATCTCAGATTGGCCTTTTTAGTCATCAACGCACTTGTAAAAAACGTGGGATGAGTCCTTCCTAAGAATCTTCGTTCGCGAAGTAATGCCGAGAGATCATAGATTTGAAAGGGACCTTTAAGAAGGACAATTATATGTTGCATGTTCCAGAGTAGTAAACCAGAAAATCTCTACATCAGCATTGACAAAGAAACAACAAGAAATACTATTTACCCACAAGCATAAAGAAATTACATATAAAACCAACTCTTTCTCATTTCTTTATTTCCAGATCATCAGACTCGGCCACAGCAATGCATGGCAGGAGACTGCTTGTTGTTGTTGTTGTTATGTTTATTTATACCCTGCTTTATCTTCCCCAAGGGAGACTTGAAGCGACTTACATTAAAATTACGACCACATAAGTTTCTTTTTAAAGTGTAAGTTAAAATACACAAATAAATAAACGTTAAAACAGTATTAAAGAAAGTCTTAACAACTCACAGTGACACAAATCTAATGTGCATCCTAATTTTGGCAAGGTAATTTAGCCCAAAAGAGGCGAGTGTTAAGATTTGAGTAAATATAGTACTACTCAAATATGAGAATAATTAAATCTACAGAAGTTAAACCTGCAAATGTGGGAGACTCCGCAGAATGGAGTCATGGCAGTTCAAGTGGCATCAAACTGCATTAAATTGCACAGTGTAGATCCATTCATCATGGCTCAAACCTCCTTATTTTTGGCAGAGGTCAAAGCCCTTGTACCATTACATCTCCCATGATTCTCTAGCATTGTGCCATGGTGGTTAAAGTAATGTCAAAGCGTCAAAGTACATTTCAATCACCTGTTGAAATTCATTTTCTGAGTTTTGGTTTGACCAAAACTTGTTAAGGCCATTTTGAATTCCGATCCTGTCTTCTTCAGTGTTAGCTACCACTCCTAATTTGGAGTCATCTTCAAACTTGATAAACATGCCTTCTCTTCCCTCGTTAATAAAAATGTTGAATGGCAAGAACCTAGTGAGGCTTCTCTCCAGGGTGAAGTAAGCAGCCTTTGGGTTTGGCTGGTCAACCAGTTACAAATCCATCAAAGGCTGGATCTACACTGCCATATAATCCAAATTATCAAAATAGATCATCCACACGATCTGCTTTAAACTGGATTATATGAGTCTACACTGCCATATAATCCAGTTCTAAGCATATCAAAATCTGGATTTTATATCGTAGTGTATATGGGGCCTCAGGCCCCTTCTACACTGCCTTATAGCAGCCATGGTGGTACAATGGGTCATCCCAGAGCCAGGGATGAGCACTGCCTCCAGAAGCTGAAAATAAAAGGAGAAGCCTCTGCCTTTGTTTGTGTCTATGTGTCTCATTGTAAATGATTGTAAAGGCATTGAATGTTTGACTACATATGTAAATGCTGTAATCCACTCTGACTTCCTTAGGGGAGAAGGGCAAAATATAAATAAAGTGTATTATTATTATTATTATTATTGCCAAGGATCAGATCCGAGATTATCTGTTTATCCCAAATTATCTAGAAGTATAGATTTATATAATCCAAATCAGATAATCTGGGATCAGATCCTGAGATACAGGGCAGTGTAGACACACTTTTTTAGACATGCATTATTTCGCAACATGGTAATTCGGTTTTTCTAGCAAAATAAGAGCTTAACCCAGTCTTACAATAGATACGGAGACATATACATCCATTGTAATGACAAAATGCATAGGGAAACAACATCACTCAATAAAATAATAATAATAATAATCATCATCGTTGTTGTTGTTAGGCGTTTGGCTAACAACTCTAGCCCTAGGCCCGGGAGTATCTACTGGGTGCTACGTCTCACTGTATGTTTTAATCTTGGTGAAAATTCTGATGTTTTTAACTGTTTTTATTGTGTTTGTATTTTACTGTGTTTTTACCATATGTAAGTCGCCCTGAGCCAGACGGGAGTGGCGACAAACAAATTGAAATCAATCAATCAATCAATCAATCATCATCTTGGGAAGTGTCTGACATGTGATCCAGTACAACAACCAGCAGAGTGATCTTGTTTGCTGTGTACTTACCTTTTTGTGTTTCAAATATTAATATTAATCTTTATTTATAGTCTGCCCTATCTCCCCTTTCATTTGTATTTTTAAATATATATGATTGATTGCTTACTTCTTATAGACTCAAAGGTTTCTCATTACCTTCGAGCAACACACTGCAGCAGACATACGGTGTCGCGACATACAGTCTGACATTGAGATTATTTTGCACACGTGAGAGCTGATGTAATGGAGCTTATTTCTGATTAGACATACACAGATCTGAACTCTGCTTTGTATGAAATGTCCAAGATTTATTTCCGCTCCTCCCACACTCATGCTTTGGTTCTACACCCAGCCTAAACACACCTGCAAGACCTTTCCAAAATAGAATTTGGACAGGGTTCCTCCTCCTCTGCTCTAACCAAGCTTGAGGTTTTGTGAACAATGGGGCCATCCAGTGGACTGCAAATTATAGCCCTGTCCTTTCACATCTGACACACTTTAATATTCAAGATGGTGCAGAACATTCTCATTAATTGCTTCCTTTCAAGAGAGGAGCATGTCTGCGCCTGATGGGTGAGATCTGAATTGCTGATGAGCAACCAACAAATTGGTGATGAAATGTTTGGAAACAAGCGAATGGATTCAATTGCACCTTCTCCTCACAAGCAGATTGCCTGTTTCTCTCATGTGCAAAATGAAAACCACAGCATCATTTTCCAGCCTTTCACTGAAACAGAGACACTGAAGTATTATAAAGAAAACAACAGGGAGAAAGGAAAAACATAAACAAAAAGGGAAGGGAAAATTGTACTATTGTCAATACAGGCTCAGTCTGAACATCACACTGCCAATATGATGCAGACTGAACTGCATTACGCGGTCATACAATCCAGTTCCAAGCAGTTAAAACTGCATTATGTGAGTCCACACTGACCATATAATGCAGTTCCAAACTGCCTTACATGGTAGTTTGGACGGGGCTTTAGTTGTGTATTCAAATTTGGGCGTATCAGGTTTGCATGCCAAATTTGGTGCAGAGCCATCGTTGTTTAGGTTAACAGTGCTCTCTGGATGTGGGTGAATTGCAACTCCCCCAAATCGAGGTGTATGAAGATGTACTTAGTCAACACAGTAAAAGTAATATCAATGAGTTAACTAAGATTTATGTAATCAACCTCTTGGTAAATCGGAAGACTACATCAAAAAGAGACTAGAGAACCTACCTGTGAAGACCAAGCTGGCATTTTCGAGTTCTTCTTGTGGGACTTTGAAGCTGAAGGACTCATTGTAGAACGGATCAATGGTGGCCTTCATGCAAGAGGTCTTCTTGGTCTTGGCCAGTTTTAACCCATGAACAAGCTGGATTTTTACAAAGGGATCTGGAGAGAAAATGATTTGATTATACTTTACTGGTGTTTCATTCAGAGTTGTGCATGTGGATGTTTAAAAACAGCAGCATTTAACAACAATTATAGTTATTGTTGAATGATAATAAATAGTGTGGCCAATGGAGATGAGAGACAGGACCTTCTCAGTGGTGGCCCTTTGACTATGGAACTCCCTACCATAATGCCTCACACTATATGTGACAGTAAGGGGTACTCCCTCCCTAAAACTTGCTTGGAAGTCATATGGATTGAGCATAATCCACAGCAGGGTTTGGAAGCAAAGCTTCTTCCAACTTCATCCATTCCTCTGTCCTGGCACTAGGAAAACATTGCAGCCTGCCTAGGGCTGGTTCTACACTGCCATATAATCCAGATTATCGAATCAGATATTCATCCAGATTGTCTGCTCTGAGCTGGATTATAGGAGTCTACACTACCACATAATCCGGTTCATACCAGATTATATGGATTTTATAGGGCAGTGTAAGGCCCATTCTAGTGTCCTATAAAATACAGATGATGGGCTTTGAACTGGATTATAGGGCAGTGTAGACTCATATAACCCAGTTCAAATCAGATAATCTGGATTATAGGGAGGTGCAGATCCAGCCTGAGACATGGCTCTGGGAAATCTTGGGTGAATGCTGAAGAATATTAACAGAAATTTCCACACTGAGCCCTTCTTTTTGTATCAGAGAGAGAAAGAGAGAAAGAGAGAGAGAGAATGTTCTCAGGCAAAATATATTCTCAGAAATGTCAGCTCAACTCTGTTTGGTGTTTGGAAGCTTCCATGTTCCATGCATTCACAGAAGCATTTGATGACTCACTACTGATTCTCATCAGCAGAGATCAAAACGTACACAGCGGACTTTCAAGTAGTAAGAAAATTCAAGGCCAGCCTGAATGAGAGAAAGAGACATACACTGATCCCTTGGACATCAAGCAAATGCTACTCAACAGAAGCAATGGAGGGAGGGAGACATATACAACAGATTACTAATGTATAAAACAGCGAATAATAAATGCTGGAAATGTGAAAAAGAGGTTGGAACATTTTACTATTCGTGGTGGACTTGCCCAAAAGTGAATCTATTTTGGAGAAAATATACATGAAATATGTGAAAAAATATTGAAAGTAAAAATCAGTATGAAACCAGAATATTATTTATTGGGAATTACAGATGAAGATTTGGTCTTGGATCAAAATCAAGATATTTTGTTCACATATTTAACTACAGCGGCAAGCATGGCACACGCAAAAAAAAAAGGAAATTGAAAGAACTGGCAACAATAGAAGAATGACTGAACAAAGTAGATGATATAAAGGAAATGGAAAAATTAACTTTTGCCCTAATAGTATCATTCGGAAGACCCATCAAGAATACGGATTGGAAACTTTTTGTTGAATTTAAAGAAAACTACAAATAGATATTGGATTCAACTTAATAAAATATCTTCCACTTGATAATAGATGAAAAATAAAATAAGAAAGAAAGGATAGGATGGAGAAGGCGTTTATGAAAGAAGTGAAAAAGACAAAGTTTAAATTATAGACGCTGAAACGGTGATTTGGAAGTCATAGACCCCCCTCCACCCCTTCCCAATTTTCCCAATGTATCCACTCCATACCAATCCCCTTTGCCTGTTCCCTAATTATCCTACATCTTTCCTTCCCAGTTTCTTAGGTAAGTGATTTGTTTTTAATGGATGTACTGTATATATGAAAATTCTGAAATAAAAATGATAATAAAATAAGAAATGTCAGCTCGACTCTGTTTGGTGTTTGGAAGCTTCCATGTTCCATGCATTCTCAGAAGCATTTGATGACTCACTACTGATTCTCATCAGCAGAGATCAAAACGTACACAGCGAACTTTCAAGTAGTAAGAAAATTCAAGGCCAGCCTGAATGAGAAAAAGAGACATACACTGATCCCTTGGACATCAAGCAAATGCTACTCAACAAAAGCAACAGCTGAAGAGGGAGAGCAGGTAATATAATTGCAATGGAGGGAGGGAGTATCAGCACTGCTGAAGAAATACAGTTTGATAGCACATTAACTTCCATGGCTCAATGCTATAGAATCACGGGAGATATAGTTGGCTGAGGCACCAACATGGACACAGAACCCTACACCTGTCTGATGAGGCCTTTAGTGATTCCTACACCTGTCTGATGAGGAACTTAGTAAGCCCTACACCTTTCTGATGAGGTCCCTAGTGATCCCTACACCCATCTGATGAGGTTCTTAGTGAGCCCTAAATGCTTGGATAGGGGAAGAACAAACAGGCTTTCTCTCGGGTAGAAAATTGAAAGATAACTTGAGAAATGTATTGGATATTCTAGAATATTATGAACAACACTACCAAACAGAGATGGCATTAATGGCCATTGATGCTGAAAAAGCCTTTGACGACCTGAGTTGGGATTTCTTTAAAGGAATCTTGAAAGAAATAGACACTGCATTTCACTTCACAAATGCTATAGAGGCAATCTATAGCACACAAAAAACAACACTATGGATAAATGGTCAACCATCAAAGGAAATACAAATAGAAAAAGGAACAAGACAAGGCTGCCCCCTGTCACCTTTAATTTACATACTGGCTCTAGAGATACTGTTTCAAAATATAAGGGAAGATCAATCCCTCCCGGCTACCAAAGTGGGAAAATATAAGTACAGAGCATTTGCTGATAACCTGATATGTATAGTGAAATAACCTAGAATAAATATAAAAAATGGATAGATAAGATAGAAGAATATGGAAATCTAGCTGGATTGAAACTTAACAAGGACAAAACAGCAATATTAACAAAAAACATATCTAAGAAAGACCAACAAATACTGCAGGAAAAAACAGGAATGCGTATAACTTCTAAGATCAAATATCTGGGAATAAACTTAACGGCAAAAAACTCCCAATTAGTGAAAAACAACTATGAAGAGAAGGGGAAGGAAATTCAAAAGAACTTAAAACAATGGAATCAATTAAATTTATCTCTAATGGGAAGAATTGCTGCTGTCAAAATGTACATCCTACCAAAACTTCTCTTCCTCTTCCAAAACCTCCCGATTCTACGAACGAACAAATTATTCAAAGAATGGAAGAAGGAAATACTAAAATGTATATGGAAGGGGAAGAAGCCAAGGATTAAATACAATCATATGACTGACATGAAAAATAGAGGATTTGGTTTACTCGGATTATATTATGACGCCGCTGGGTTAACTTGGATTAAAGACTGCATATCATTGAAAAGAGAAAAACTTCTAGCTTTGGAAGGCTTCGACTTAAGAGTAGGTTGGCATGCTTATCTATGGTATGACCAAGAGAGAAAAAAGAAAATAACTTTAATAATCATTTTATAAGAGCCTCCTTACTTAAGATATGGCAGAAATATAGAGGAAAATTATACATGAAAACCCGAATGTGGGTATCACCACTGGAAGCGTGTCAGAGAAGGCTACTTGGATGGTCCCATTGACCAACATATAAGGACTTGTTAAGAAAAGATAAAGAGGAATTCTGCCAAAAGACAAAGGAGGAGATAACCAATCAATTTAAATCATTCTCCTGGCTACAGCAACCAGAAGCAAAAGATTATTGGAATAATGACAAAATGAGAGGTTTTGCGGAAAAGGATATTTTTTATGAAAAAGTTGTTAAAACGGAAAAAACATTACAAACATATACAACAGATTACTGGAATGGGCTACAGAAAAAGAAGTTGTGAAAGAATGTATGATAACATGGGCAAGAAATATAGGAAGAACTGTAAGACTAAATGAATGGGAACAAATTTGGCAAAGGAAAATAAAATATACATATGCCACAGATATTAAAGAGAATTGGTATAAAATGTTCTACAGATGGTATATAACTCCACATAAACCGGGACTAATGTATAAAACAGCGAATAATAAATGCTGGAAATGTGAAAAAGAGGTTGGAACATTTTACTATTCGTGGTGGACTTGCCCAAAAGTGACTCTATTTTGGAGAAAATATACATGAAATATGTGAAAAAATATTGAAAGTAAAAATCAGTATGAAACCAGAATATTTTTTATTGGGAATTACAGATGAAGATTTGGTCTTGGATCAAAATCAAGATATTTTGTTCACATATTTAACTACAGCGGCAAGCATGGCACACGCAAAAAAAATGGAAATTGAAAGAACTGGCAACAATAGAAGAATGACTGAACAAAGTAGATGATATAAAGGAAATGGACAAATGAACTTTTGCCCTAATAGTATCATTCGGAAGACCCATCAAGAATACGGATTGGAAACTTTTTGTTGAATTTAAAGAAAACTACAAATAGATATTGGATTCAACTTAATAAAATATCTTCCACTTGATAATAGATGAAAAATAAAATAAGAATGAAAGGATAGGATGGAGAAGGCGTTTATGAAAGAAATGAAAAAGACAAAGTTTAAATTATAGACGCTGAAACGGTGATTTGGAAGTCATAGACCCCCCCACCCCTTCCCAATTTTCCCAATGTATCCACTCCATACCAATTCCCTTTGCCTGTTCCCTAATTATCCTACATCTTTCCTGTCAGATTATTGCATTTTGAATAGCAATTCATGAGTCAGCACAAGATATATTTTCGCAGTTTGAGATGACCTGCAGTGTGACATGTTTGACACCAGATGGCGCTGTCTCAAGACTGCTAAATGGAACCTTGAGGAATGTCAGTTAAAAAGTGACAGTTGGGATTTGTCAGTTGGGATTTAATATCTGTGAGAAAAGGATGTTTAGAAAGGTAGCTGTGATGGCTGTTGTTTTTCGATGTTTTGCCAGTTATTGTTAAATACAATTCAATACAAAGTTATATATTTACCTTGTGAATTGAATGAGAGTTTCATTATTCACTCGAACAGAGACTGGAGCTTTTGGGCCGATGGGGAATTAAACTTCTATATTTCTGTTGCCTACCCGCTGTGACATAAATACTCAACGCCGAAGAAGTTATGGGCCCAGATCCCAGAACCCAGAACACAGAATCCAGAATTGCAGAGGCACAGAGATACTACATAACCCATAATTCATAGAAAAAGTTTTTGAATAACACTGCAAATTGCAGCAGAAGTCGCTGTTTACCTCAGTGTTAGAAAAAAAAAAGCTGAAGTGAATTTTTGCCAGGAGCATCTGTAGTGTGAAGATGGCATTATTTGGAGCACAGCATCATTTAGAAAAACTCAGAGGCAGCTCAAATTATTTAATATGGGCTACTAAAGTGCGAGCAGTTTTGGCAAAGGAGGAGCTGCTATCCTGCTTAACACATAGACCTATTTCTGATGCAGAAAGGTTGAAAGATGGCAAGGCAAGGGCTACCATCATCCTGTCAGTTGATGATAGGCACCTCACATATTTAGCTCTGGAAGAAACAGCCGCTGACTGTTGGAAAAGGCTTGAAAAGCTGTACCAGCAGGCTACTGGAGGCTCAAAAGTTTTATTGAGCAGAGAACTGTTTTCACTGAAGCTTATGTCAATGGAAGATTGTGCCAGAGAGACTCATTTGAGTAAAATGCTGAGCCTATTTAATGATTTAGCAGCAAGGGGCACCAATTTTACAGAAGATCAGAGAGGCTTAATTCTACTAAACAGTTTGGGGCAGAGCTACAACTCATTCATAGACTCCATGCAATCTGTGAAAGAAGAGGACATCAACTTCGACTTAGTTTCGACTAGATTGGAGAACTGGGCTTGTTACAGAAGAAATGCCCAGCAACTTTCAACGGAGAAGACAGTCAACAAAGGCTTCAATATGAAGAGGAAAGAGACAATCCAGTGTGACATCATCTGTTACATTTGTAATAAAAGAGGACACAAAGCTAGACAATGTCATCAGAACAAGTTTAAGAAGAGTGAATCAGCACAGAGCAAGAAAGAACAGATCAACAATTCAAGAAAAGACTCTGATTCAGGCTGTCTGTTGATGAGTTTACAATGTAACAATGATTTTATTCCTCAGGTACCCTGGATTATTGACTCTGGGAGTGCAAAGAGTTTTGTTAAGGATAGTAAATTGTTAGCAGAGAAGGAACCTTTATCTGGTTCTATGCAAAGTTGTGTGAGTCTAGCCAATGGTCAAAGGTGCAAGGTTTTAACAAAGGGAGAAGTTGAAATTGGTCAACTTAGTCTAAAGTTAGACAATGTTTATTTAGTTCCTGAGCTAGAACACAATGTTCTAGGGGTGAAACAACTTGCAGACCATGGTTTATCCATTGTGTTTGAAGGGGGTTATGTAAAATGAGTAATAAAAATAAGGTATGTATAAGGAAGTAAAATTTCAAAATGGTTTCTATAGAATGAATGCTAGTAATAAAATGTCTACAAATAGTATTCAGAGTTTGGAAGGAAACCTCTGCATGGTGACAGATGTCTGCACATGCTACACAGGAAGTTTGGCCACATGAACTATAATATGATTAGAAAGACTGCACAGCTAGTAGGCATTCAAATACCAGAATGCAGAAATTATTTAGAGTGTGCTGTCTGTAACAAAACAAAGTTAAAGGCTTATCCTGTTGCCAAAAGGAGTGATAGAGTAACAACTAAGTTACAGTTAGTGCACATGGATCTAGCTGGACCTTATCCAAAGAGTATTGGAGGGAATGTATTTCTACTAGTAATAGTAGATGATAGGTCTCGATTTGGCTTCGTTTACCCTCTGAAAGGTAAATTTCAGGTGTATGAAAAAATTTATTGAATGGTACAATTTTGTGAAGAACCAATTTCCTGATTTAACTGTTAAACAAGTTCAATCTGATAGAGGAGGTGAATTTGTGAATGAAAGACTTAAGAATTTTTAAGGATAAAGGAATTTGGCATAGGAAAACAAATCCGTGTGTATCAAAAGAAAATGGAATTGCGGAGCGTTGCTTAGGTGTAACTCAAACCATGGTAAAATCAATGCTTGAGGATGCACAAATGTCCAAAGGTTTTTGGGCAGAAGCAGCTAACACTGCCAATTACGTGCTGAATAGGTTATGGACCTCAAGTGTAAATGAAATCCCATTCTATTTGTTTTATGGAAGACATCCAAAGGTGGATCATTTTCAAGTATTTAGTGCGCATGCAAATGTTTTAATTCCTATACAGCAAAGAGACAAAAGAGATCAGCATTGGGTAAAGATGCAATTTATTGGATATGAAGGTGGAACGAAAGGCTATAGATTCTGGAATGGCTCTTCTCCAGGGAAGAAGATCACAGTCTCCAGATCTGTAAAGTTCGAAAATAATACTCATTGGGATAGAATTCATGCGAACACTGAAGTGTTCATAACCCCAAGTGTTTCTAGAGTAAAGAATGAATCTGAAGTTGTAGAGGTATTAGATGAGGCAAATGTGGAAGAAAGCAAGGAACAATCAGAAGAAAGTAATTTTCATGATTTTTGCGCCACAAACTCTGACTTAGTGTCCAAATCTGTAACAGAGGTTGATGGACATTGTCAAGAGGAGATTAGGGATGTGGAGGAGACTAAGGATGAGATTCCTAGGAGATCCACACGTATCACTAAAGGAATTCCACCAGCCAAGTACCAAGTCACGCAAATAGGAAGTATAGAGTGGAAAGATCCTAATTCTTACGCTGAAGCATTGCGTAGACCGAAAAATGAACGTGATTGTTGGGTAAAAGCAATGAAGAAGGAATTTGATTCACTTCATTCCTTAAATGTTTTACAACAAGCAGATGTAACCAAAGATGTAAAGGTAATTGGTTGCAAGTGTGTATTTAAAAGGAAAACACAAGAATATGGCTGATATGTTTACAAAAGCATTGACTAATTGTAAATTAAATGTAATTTTGTAAGGAGATATTGTTATTATAAGTAATGTGTGTACTTTTGTTGCTCATGAAGGAGGAGTGTCAGATTATTGCATTTGAATAGCAATTCATGAGTCAGCATAAGATATATTTTCGCAGTTTGAGATGACCTGCAGTGTGACATGTTTGACACCAGATGGCGCTGTCTCAAGACTGCTAAATGGAACCTTGAGGAATGTCAGTTAAAAAGTGACAGTTGGGATTTGTCAGTTGGGATTTAATATCTGTGAGGAAAGGATGTTTAGAAAGGTAGCTGTGATGGCTGTTGTTTTTCGATGTTTTGCCAGTTATTGTTAAATACAATTCAATACAAAGTTATATATTTACCTTGTGAATTGAATGAGAGTTTCATTATTCACTCGAACAGAGACTGGAGTTTTTGGGCCGATGGGGAATTAAACTTCTATATTTCTGTTGCCTACCCGCTGTGACATAAATACTCAACGCCGAAGATTTCCTTCCCAGTATCTTAGGTAAGTGATTTGTTTTTAATGGATGTACTGTATATATGAAAATTCTGAAATAAAAATGATAATAAAATAAGAAATGTCAGCTCGACTCTGTTTGGTGTTTGGAAGCTTCCATGTTCCATGCATTCTCAGAAGCATTTGATGACTCACTACTGATTCTCATCAGCAGAGATCAAAACGTACACAGCGAACTTTCAAGTAGTAAGAAAATTCAAGGCCAGCCTGAATGAGAAAAAGAGACATACACTGATCCCTTGGACATCAAGCAAATGCTACTCAACAAAAGCAACAGCTGAGGAGGGAGAGCAGGAAATATAATTGCAATGGAGGGAGGGAGTATCAGCACTGCTGAAGAAATACAGTTTGATAGCACATTAACTTCCATGGCTCAATGCTATAGAATCACGGGAGATATAGTTGGCTGAGGCACCAACATGGACACAGAACCCTACACCTGTCTGATGAGGCCTTTAGTGATTCCTACACCTGTCTGATGAGGAACTTAGTAAGCCCTACACCTTTCTGATGAGGAACTTAGTAAGCCCTACACCTTTCTGATGAGGTCCCTAGTGATCCCTACACCCATCTGATGAGGTTCTTAGTGAGCCCTAAATGCTTGGATAGGGGAAGAACAAACAGGCTTTCTCTCGGGTAGAAAATTGAAAGATAACTTGAGAAATGTATTGGATATTCTAGAATATTATGAACAACACTACCAAACAGAGATGGCATTAATGGCCATTGATGCTGAAAAAGCCTTTGACGACCTGAGTTTTGATTTCTTTAAAGGAATCTTGAAAGAAATAGACATTGCATTTCACTTCACAAATGCTATAGAGGCAATCTATAGCACACAAAAAACAACACTATGGATAAATGGTCAACCATCAAAGGAAATACAAATAGAAAAAGGAACAAGACAAGGCTGCCCCCTGTCACCTTTAATTTACATACTGGCTCTAGAGATACTGTTTCAAAATATAAGGGAAGATCAATCCCTCCCGGCTACCAAAGTGGGAAAATATAAGTACAGAGCGTTTGCTGATAACCTGATATGTATAGTGAAATAACCTAGAATAAATATAAAAAATGGATAGATAAGATAGAAGAATATGGAAATCTAGCTGGATTGAAACTTAACAAGGACAAAACAGCAATATTAACAAAAAACATATCTAAGAAAGACCAACAAATACTGCAGGAAAAAACAGGAATGCGTATAACTTCTAAGATCAAATATCTGGGAATAAACTTAACGGCAAAAACTCCCAATTAGTGAAAAACAACTATGAAGAGAAGGGGAAGGAAATTCAAAAGAACTTAAAACAATGGAATCAATTAAATTTATCTCTAATGGGAAGAATTGCTGCTGTCAAAATGAACATCCTACCAAAACTTCTCTTCCTCTTCCAAAACCTCCCGATTCTACGAACGAACAAATTATTCAAAGAATGGAAGAAGGAAATACTAAAATGTATATGGAAGGGGAAGAAGCCAAGGATTAAATAAAATCATTTGACTGACATGAAAAATAGAGGAGGATTTGGTTTACTCAGATTATATATGACGCCGCTGGGTTAACTTGGATTAAAGACTGCATATCATTGAAAAGAGAAAAACTTCTAGCTTTGGAAGGCTTCGACTTAAGAGTAGGTTGGCATGCTTATCTATGGTATGACCAAGAGAGAAAAAGAAAATAACTTTAATAATCATTTTATAAGAGCCTCCTTACTTAAGATATGGCAGAAATATAGAGGAAAATTATACATGAAAACCCGAATGTGGGTATCACCACTGGAAGCGTGTCAGAGAAGGCTACTTGGATGGTCCCATTGACCAACATATAAGGACTTGTTAAGAAAAGATAAAGAGGAATTCTGCCAAAAGACAAAGGAGGAGATAACCAATCAATTTAAATCATTCTCCTGGCTACAGCAACCAGAAGCAAAAGATTATTGGAATAATGACAAAATGAGAGGTTTTGCGGAAAAGGATATTTTTTATGAAAAAGTTGTTAAAACGGAAAAAAACATTACAAACATATACAACAGATTACTGGAATGGGCTACAGAAAAAGAAGTTGTGAAAGAATGTATGATAACATGGGCAAGAAATATAGGAAGAACTGTAAGACTAAATGAATGGGAACAAATTTGGCAAAGGAAAATAAAATATACATATGCCACAGATATTAAAGAGAATTGGTATAAAATGTTCTACAGATGGTATATAACTCCACATAAACCGGGACTAATGTATAAAACAGCGAATAATAAATGCTGGAAATGTGAAAAAGAGGTTGGAACATTTTACTATTCGTGGTGGACTTGCCCAAAAGTGACTCTATTTTGGAGAAAATATACATGAAATATGTGAAAAAAATATTGAAAGTAAAAATCAGTATGAAACCAGAATATTTTTTATTGGGAATTACAGATGAAGATTTGGTCTTGGATCAAAATCAAGATATTTTGTTCACATATTTAACTACAGCGGCAAGCATGGCACACAAAAAAAAATGGAAATTGAAAGAACTGGCAACAATAGAAGAATGACTGAACAAAGTAGATGATATAAAGGAAATGGACAAATTAACTTTTGCCCTAATAGTATCATTCGGAAGACCCATCAAGAATACGGATTGGAAACTTTTTGTTGAATTTAAAGAAAACTACAAATAGATATTGGATTCAACTTAATAAAATATCTTCCACTTGATAATAGATGAAAAATAAAATAAGAAAGAAAGGATAGGATGGAGAAGGCGTTTATGAAATAAATGAAAAAGACAAAGTTTAAATTATAGACGCTGAAACGGTGATTTGGAAGTCATAGACTCCCCCACCCCTTCCCAATTTTCCCAATGTATCCACTCCATACCAATTCCCTTTGCCTGTTCCCTAATTATCCTACATCTTTCCTTCCCAGTATCTTAGGTAAGTGATTTGTTTTTAATGGATGTACTGTATATATGAAAATTCTGAAATAAAAATTATAATAAAATAAGAAATGTCAACTCGACTCTGTTTGGTGTTTGGAAGCTTCCATGTTCCATGCATTCTCAGAAGCATTTGATGACTCACTACTGATTCTCATCAGCAGAGATCAAAACGTACACAGCGAACTTTCAAGTAGTAAGAAAATTCAAGGCCAGCCTGAATGAGAAAAAGAGACATACACTGATCCCTTGGACATCAAGCAAATGCTACTCAACAAAAGCAACAGCTGAAGAGGGAGAGCAGGAAATATAATTGCAATGGAGGGAGGGAGTATCAGCACTGCTGAAGAAATACAGTTTGATAGCACATTAACTTCCATGGCTCAATGCTATAGAATCACGGGAGATATAGTTGGCTGAGGCACCAACATGGACACATAACCCTACACCTGTCTGATGAGGCCTTTAGTGATTCCTACACCTGTCTGATGAGGAACTTAGTAAGCCCTACACCTTTATGATGAGGTCCTTAGTGATCCCCACACCCATCTGATGAGGTTCTTAGTGATCCCTACACCCATCTGAGGAGGTCCTTGGTGAGCCCTACACCCATCTCATGAAGTCCTTATTGAGCCCTACACCTGTCTTTGGAGTTACCCAACTTCAAAGAGCTAGAAGACGGTAGAAAGCGAGGGAAATATGGGCATCAACGTGGTCAGGATGCAGGTTGGCTGGCCATTCCTCATAACAGGGAAAGATGGGAGGGGGCAGGGCAAGACAGTTCCCTCCGCTTCCCCCCACTTTCCTCCATTTCCCCCTGGCTCCATCTGATGAAGACATATCTCAGACTGTGCCCATGGTCAACTAAAATCCGCACCCTTCTCTAACAACGTAGATTCCCAAAGGGTACCACTTTAACTTTGCACACTTCCTCCCATGTGCTACACACTTGTAACTGCTCAGTTATACACCGTGTGACGTCGACAATGCATGCCCATAATTCAGAACAAAGCACAGGTGGGTACCTGAACCTTGGCTCATATCTGTCTGAAGCAGCTGCTTGGCTCTAATGATGTCTACGTTCAGTCTTCCTGCACTAGGAAGGTAATTCAAGGACAGCAGGAGCTCGCCCAGCTCAACTTCATTCTACAAAAGAAACATAGCAAGCAAATGCTACAACAACAGAGTGTGTTAACCAACAGGAAAGTGACAAGCAAATGTTCGTCTCCAACAATCAAACATTATCTAGATAGATGATAGTCATCCTTTGAAGGTATCCACTTTTCCGACTCATACTTGCCATGATGCTATCTCAGGCCACTTCTAAACTGCTATATAATATCCATCTTATCTGCTTTGAACTGGATTATATGGCAGTACAGACTCACATAATTCTGCCCAAAGCAGATCATGTGGATTATCTGATTTGATAATCTGGATTATATGGCAGTGAAAATAGGCCTCAGTCACCACAACATTTAACTATGATTTGGGCTAAATCAAATGTTCTTTGCTGTTCACTAAAATGGCAGCCAGGCCATCTTAGGGATTTGGAAGAACATGTTTTCATTTAGCTCATTAGGACCGTGCCTCCAAATGAATGCAACCCATCCTTTCCATTATCTTCTGGTCAATTTTTTTTAAAAAAAACGCTTCATCAACCTGCACAAAACAGTCTGAGGATGCAGCTGCTTCAATGCCTGGATAGGAACTACCTGAGAAACCTCTTGTGCCCATGGCAGGGAAAGAAAAGAGGGAGGTAAGTGCAATAAATTAAATTGAAATAAGGGTTAAACTGCTGAGCTGCTGAACTTACTGACTTGCTGACTGGCGGTTCGAATCCATGGGATGGGGAGAGCTCCCACTGTTAGCCCCAGCTCCTGCCAAACTAGCAGTTTGAAAACATGAAAATGTGAGTAGATCAAAAGGTACCACCTCGGTGAGAAGTAAACGGTGCTTCATGCAGTCATGCTGGCCACATGACCTAGGAGGTGTCTACAGACAATGCAGGCTCTTCGGCTTGAAAATGGAGATGAGCACCACACACAGAACCAGAGATGAGCACCACCCCTCAGTGCCAGAAGCCTTTACCTTTATCTGTATATCTGTGTCTCACCGTCTCCAGGCATTGAATGTTTGCTTTGTGTCTGTATATGCTGGAATCCACCCTGAGTTCCCTCAGGGAGATGGGTGGAAAAATAAATAAATAAATAAAAGAATTAAATTAAAGTAACTTCCCATGCCTGGAAATTTCCTGCCATAAGGGGAAAGGCAAGGGGCCAGGTATCCCAGAACAGCCCCAGAAGGACCCAACTAGCCACTTCCAGGGTGGTGATGGCATAATCACTAGCACAGATGAAACTCTCTGTTCCTTCTGGCAGTGGCTGGTCATTTGTGTAAATGTTAAACATTAATGGCGCAAACTCACTCTCCTGAGGCAGGCCGTTCTTCTGTTTTCACCTGTTTCTTTGGCCCTGGAACTCAACAAGAAAGATCCTGTTTTGTAGCAGAATTCCTATGAAGCATGTTTCCTATGCATCCCACCAAAATTCCTGGGAGTTAACCTGGACCGGGCTCTGATTTACAAGAAGCACTGCTTGACTATCAAGCAAAAAGAGAGTGTTAGATCTAATATCATACAAAAGCTGACTGACACAACCTGGGTATCAAAACCAGACACAGTGAAGACATCTGCCCTTGCGCTTTGCTACTCTGCTGCTGAATTTGCATGTCCAATATGGAACACATCTCACCATGTTAAAACAGTGAATGTGGCTCTTAATGAGACATGCTGCATTATCACAGGATGTCTATGCCCTACATGAGTGGAGAAATCAAACTGTTTAGTAGGTATTGCACCACCTAATATCTGCTGGGAAGTAGCAGCCTGTAATGAAAGGACCAAGGCATTGACATCTCTGGCCCATTCTCTGTTCTGATATCAGCCAGCACGCCAAAGTCTTAAATCAAGAAATAGCTTTCTAAGTTCTACAGAGATACTCGCAGGAACACCTCAGCAAGTGAGAGTCCAAAAGAGGCAGGTTAAAACCTGGAACCTCAATCCATGGCTGATACTGAATGAGAGACTCCCTCCTGGGCACACAGAAGATGGGGTGATTTGGAAGGCACTGAATAGGCTGTGCTCTGGCACCACGAGATGCAGAGCCAACCTTAAGAAATGGAGCTACAAAGTGGAGTCCACAACATGTGAGTGTGGAGAAGAGCAAACCACAGACCATTTACTACAATGCTGTTTGAGTCCTGCCACATGCACAATGGAGGACTTTCTTATAGCAATATCAGAGGCACTCCAAGTGGCCAGCTACTGGTCAAAGGACATTTACGGTAGTATAAGGCCACGTTTTTAGCTTTGTGTTTTGAAATACATTACAACTCTATCCTCAATTTGCTTTCGACACAATAAATAAAAACAGTAATCTGGCTTGAGGTGGATGGGATAAAACTACAACATAACAAAGGCTGGATCTACTGCCATATAAAATCCGGATTATCTGCTTTGAACTGGATTATATGGCAGTGTAGATCCAGTCTTAGGGAATACTATTAAAGCTCAGTCTAGCTGATTTGCCTATCTTTGCACAGACTTGCCAGTCTCAATGGTCATAGACTCAGAATCATAGAGTTGGCAGAGTCCACAAGAGCCATCCACTGCAATCTTTCCCCCCCCTGCCATACAGGAATGCACAGTCAAAGAACCCGTGAGAGATGGACATCCAGTCTAAGTTTAAAAACCTTCAGAAAATGAGACTTCATCACACACCCAGGCAGAGGATTCATTCTCCTGTCGAAGAGTTTGTACTATCAGGAAATTCTTTTTAATGTTTAGTGGAATTTCTTTACTTGCAAGACAAATCCATTTCTCCATATTCTGGAGCAAAGAGAACAAGCTGGCGCCATCTTCAATAGGATTTCCTTTCCAATTTTCAAACATGAACATCATCTCCCCCCTTAACCTTCCCTTCTTTTTGAATATATTGTACCTGTTTATATTGTTTATATTGAATTCTGTTTTAATGTTTGCATTATGTATATATTATTTTAAATTGTATGCTAATGCTTTTATGTTAAGCCACTTTAAGTCTCCTTCGGGAGAAATAAAATGGGGTATAAATAATAATAATAATCATCATCATCGCTGGATTCATTGGTTGCATATTTTAATCATTATTTTAAATGAATATTAAGTGTTGGTTATATAATGTATGTTTAATGTCAGCTATGTTAGATGTAGATTAAGTGATAGGTTATGATATTATTTAATTTTTTGGGTATAATTTGGTTGTGGATATTGTTTTTTGGGACATAGTTGTTTGTTTTATGTTTCTTTTTTATGAATTGGATCTGGCATTGAATGTTTGTCATCTTTTGTTGTAATCCGCCCTAAGTCCCCTTGGGGAGAGAGGGTGGAATATAAATAAAGTTTCTTCTTCTTCTTCTTCTTCTTCTTCTTACTACTACTACTACTACTACTACTACTATGTACTGGTCAGTGACCACAACAACAAATGTTGTTGTTGTTGTTGTTACTATTATAATTCTCCATGCGAAACATGCCCAGCTCCGTCAACTTTAGCACAGCAGGTTAATTGCCAGCTGCAGTAAATCTTGACTTTTAAAAGGCTGACAGTTCAAAGACGGGGTCGGGGTAAGCTCCTGGCCTTTAGCCCAGCTTCTGCCTACCTAGAATCTCAAAAACAAATGTGAATAAATAAATAGGGACTGCTTTAAAGCAGGGAGGCATTTAAGGCACTCATAAGGAAAATGCCAGACAAATGTGGAACCGAGCACAGCCTCCAAGATGCTGAAGATGGGAAAGCCTATATATACCTCTATCTATGTACAGCTGCCGTATATGTGTTCCGTGATCCACTTTGAGTCCCTTTTGGGATGAGAAGGGCAGAATATAAATGCTATAACTAAGCTGCTCCTCATAGGAATACTTGACTTCCGGGCCTCTGACCATTTTGCTCACCATTCCAGATTGCCAATATGAAGTAGGCAGACCATTATCGCACCACGATTTGACATTGAGAAATAAACCAATCCAGCTCCCTAAGGCACACACCAAGATATCAAGAAATATTACCTGAGAACTGGGGATCAGAGCCTTCCACCAATGCCCACCTTTGACGAGGTCGACATCACTCAAGGGCATTGACACTTTCCCGATAACACAGTGGCGTGAAAACTTGTCAAAATCCACGATGGTCAAGAGCAAAGTCCTCCTCTGGGCTTCCAAAAATGGGATGTCAAAGGTGTACCTTTCCTCAAACACTGGGTTCTGGGTTTTCCGCTTCACCCCCGTCTGCTTGGAGTTTTTCTGGTCTGGCAGAAGGCAAATTTTGACATAGGGATTCGAATGCGCCATGTCCTGCCGGGAACCATCATAGGAGATTGGGGGAGGCAGGTCCTTAGCCTCAATCACCCGGACAATGAGGTAATTGTGCAAGAGGTCATACTGTGTGCTGAAGTGCAGCATGCCCAGCTGGTACTTGGCCAGGATTTCCTCATCTGTCAAGGAATCCATGTCATCGCTATTGGAGTCAAGGGAATACAGTCTCGGTTCAAATTTCCTAAAATAGTCATCAGGAGCATAGCTTTTCCTCAAGATGCTTGGCTGGACTACTTCTTTCTTGGCTCCTAAAATCCCAAACTCAATTGGTTTGATGTCAACGAGGGGAGAACTCGGCCGCCTCACCTCAAGGCCTACAGAAAGAAAACAAAGGGCAAAAGTTGATAAATAGCACAAGATTACATTGGTTTGCTTATTTAAAATGTTTATATTCCACCCGTTGAAATGGTCTTAGGGAGATACAGTGATACCTTGACTTAAAAGTTTAGTTCGTTCTGTGATTAGTTCTTAACTCAAAATGCTCTTATCTGAAAGCAAATTTTCCCACTGAAATTCTATTAATCCATTCTGCCCCGCTCAGAACCCCCTCAATTTTTGTTACATGTTTTTAAATAGCAAAATGCACTTTATAAACAACAAATAATGTATAAATGGAATAATAACAAAAAGAAAGATAAGCTTTAAAATGGTAGAAGCACATGTGGCAAGGAAGCCCACAGCAGCACAAAACGAAGAAGCAGAAGGATCCTTTTCTTCTTCCTCCTGTCCTCATTCCCACCTCTTTCACTCCCTCTCTTGCTCTCTTTCTCTCCCTCTCTCTTCAAGAAGTCAAATATATTGTATGTTTTAAGGCATCGTGGAGGTGTGACAGTAAGAGATCAAACAAACCACACAAAACCAACTAACCCAAAGTTCCCCAAAGTATACGAGAGCAAAGCAGACCAAAAGCTCGCAAAGCAGACAAGAGCATGAGGCTCAGAGGCTGCTCCCTTGAAGACCTATACTTTCGTGTTAGCACTCCCTCTGGCGTTTGCTCTTAACTCAAAGCACTGCTCATATATCAAAGCAACAGCTGACTGAATGACAGCTCTTAACACAAAATAATCTTAGGCAGAGGTTCCACTCTATAGGGTTAAAAAAACAAAATAGGAACCTATGGCCTTGAAAGAACAAACCTGAGTATTCCCAACTGTCTTACTTAGTTATCTGGTAAAAAACTACTAAGGCAGTGATATAATCAAAATAGCTTTAAATCTCTATCAATAACTCACAATGTGAGAAAAGCAATGTAGCACATACATGTGATATAGAATTACATAGGTAGTACATGTGTATCACGATCATACAGTTATATTAACAACAGAATGCATAAGAGCAATAAAGCATGCAGTTCAACAAGCCACAGGACATATAAGTCAATACAATACCATATGGTAATAAAAGGGCTGGAAGAACGCTGAGCCCTTTTATTACCATATGGTATTGTATTGACATTGCTTTTCTCACATTGTGAGTTATTGATAGAGATTTAAAGCTATTTTGATTATATCACTGCCTTAGTAGTTTTTTACCTGTACCAGACAGTGCTGCCCCCTGTATACAGTTTACTTAGTTATCTGGCAGTACCCTCTTAGATGACTATGGCTGAATTTGGATGACACTGTTGACTCCATGCTGAATTATGTGACCGGCTGATACAATTTCTGGACTGGCCATTGACCATCTTCATGCCCTCTCTGCATTTGCTCAGATAACCAATGATTGATCTGAACTGAACTAACTCCTCAACAGCATCTACACATCTTCTTCCATGGGCCCTTGCTGACTCAAGTTCAGGAAAACTACACCGACATGGTTCCCAGCCCACAATCTAGGAGGCTGAGTGACCCCACTGCCCCAATATCAACCAGATACACAAGAGCAACCATACTTGAAATCCTTCTTGTCAGGCTGTAAGTGGATCGAGACGTATCTGAAGAGGATCGTCTTCTATCTGGTGAATCGTCCTGAGGAGTCACAGGAGGCTCACTTGCCATTGTGTTGTCAGAGTCACCGTCTTTGTCCTCACTTCTGTTGCTTATCCTGTTGGAAAGAAATTAACATAAGATATCACAGTCATCAAGGAAAACCATTACAATGAATTGTTGTTTTCTCCTATGAGGAGCAAGATTTACTGCCATGACAGCAAAAGCAAGGAGCTCTACTTGTCTCCCCAAGATGGCACCAATGACCCTTCCCCATGAACATTTGCAGCCACTACAGGCACCATCTGCTCCAGAGTCAATCACTTCAATAACTCTGCTGTAGCATTCCCAAAGGCAGGTGGGTACATTATGAGATTAATTTATTCAACATAGAGTTAAGGATTTCTTGGTTTATAGATGCTTATGGTAATATCCTTTCAAGGCTGAGTTATTAATTTAACTCATCTTAAGCCTAATTGATTCTAACACATCCCACAATGTCTTTTCCCTATCTCTTCAAAATCATAGCTGAACATATAGCTATCAGAACTGGCACAAAACATGTGTTCCTTCCCTCCACTAAGAGCTCTTCCAGACAGCTTCATAAACAACAAGCTGGAGAAATGGGAAAAGCCGCTCCTCGGCCTCAGGGCACCCAGAGTGGCCGAAGGAGAGAGAGAAGAAGATATGGAGCTAGGACCTTTTGGGGCATAGGCTTTAGCAGCTGGAAAAGTTCTACATTTTCTGGCCCTCAGAAGAAGGTGGGGAATTTTCCCATTGACTCTAAGGACAAAGACCGCCTGCCTAGTTCCCAAGGGACAATGATCTTCCATTGAAGCTTGGCCCCTTAGCCGAGAACTGCATGTTCCTTTTTTAAAAGGATAAAGATCTTCCTCCCCACGGTATCATTGGGGAGCATTCTGTGCAGAGGAGCCCTCATATGGGTCCAACTCGGCATCGTGGAGTGGTATCTTTTACACCTGCCCCCACTAGACCTAAGCTTCGTGATAGGAGCCTCCTACCAACGGGCTCGCCTTGTTTACCATCAGAGTCCTCTCCTTTCCCTTTTCAGGGGGTTTGTCGCAAGCTAAGCCCACAGTAGAGGATTATGAAGGGCTGGGTGATATGCAGATCATTCCAGTGATCTCTGGGAGGGGGGATTATGGCACTAGGCATAGGCCGACTGCGAGAGGGCATTTGAGTCATGAGAAGACTTGACCCCTCTCTGATCTACGCCCTATCCCAAGGCACACTGTTGACAGGCTTCCAGTTTCCTCACCTTCCTCTCTGGTGTTGGTGAATGTAAGATCTATTAGGAATAAAACAGCCACTATCAGGGAATTTTTCACTGATTTGGGAGCTGATGTGTACTGTGTCACCAAAACCTGGCCGCAAGATGGAGATGAGATCGTCTTTCAAGAACTAATGCCCCCAGGTTATGTTGTCATCCACCAGAATAGGAATGGGAGGCGGGGGGGGGAGGGGTAGCCATGCTCTCTCGTGATATCTGTTATCTCTCAAGGCGGTTCCTGCGCTGAACACCACTGGGATTAAAAGTGCATGCCTAGTGTGGGATTCCTAGGAGAGTATAGCCTTCCTGCTGGTGTACCGGGCGCCTAGCGCACCAGCGGAAAGTCTATCCCGGCTGCTTGAAACTATGTCGGAGAGGGCATTGAGGTTCCCTAGACTTATTGTTCTGGGGGACTTCAATGTCCATGCCGACACAGCCTCTTTTACACTAGCAGCTACGGACCTAGTATCGACCATGGCGATGCTAGGACTCCCACTTTGTAATTCGGGGCCCAAACATCAGGCAGGGCACACCCTGGATTTGGTCTTCAGCTCAGGTATCCAAGTGGCCCTAGCCTCTGTAATGGAGGTTCCATGGTCAGACCACTGTGCCTTGAGAATCTGATTAGAGCTGGCACCACCACCCTGCAAGGGCGCCAAACAAATTTGGGTTCGCCCGAAGAGACTTATGGAACCTACTAGGTTCCTGAATGCTCTGAGGGATCTGGAGCCTGTCGGCATCTCGGTTGATGAGCAAGTGGATGCATGGAACACTAGACTGTCCAATGCTCTCAACGAGATTGCCCCTAGACACCCTCTTCGATCCCGTAGGATTCTATCGCCTTGGTTTACCGAGGAACTTTGATTGATGAAACGGGAGAAGAGACGGCTAGAAAGCCTGTGGAGGAGACTCTGTGATGAAGGTTCGGAATCAGCTTATAAGCAGTTTATGGATGCTTATGAGCATGCTATCAAGGAAGCGAAAAAATTGTATTACGCAACCATGATAGCGTCCGCTAGCTCACGCCCGGCTCAATTGTTTAAATGTAATTTGGTCATTAACGATGGTCCCTACCATCCCAAAAATGATGATCAGGCCCTTACTGCCCTTACTAACTAGATCAACCACATGCTCCCTCGACCTGTGCCCCTCCTGGCTTGTGAAATCTTGCCTGGAGGGGTTACGTGGCCCTCTGTTGAATATAATCAATATCTCCCTTGAGCAAGGAGTGTTTCCGGAGAGATTAAAAGAGGCTGTGGTTTCTCCATTGCTGAAGAAACCGGGTTTAGATCCTTTGGTCCCTTCCAATTACCGCCCAGTCTCGAATTTACCGTTTCTGGGCATGGTAATTGATAGGGCAGCAATGGCGCAGTTGCAGACCTTCCTAAATGACACAGCCTGGCTAGATCCCTTCCAGTCCGGCTTCCGTTCGGGGCATTGGAATGGTTCTGGTCTCCATTTCGGATCAGCTACGTTGCCAGCTAGATCAAGGCAGATCGGCCCTGCTTGTGTTATTGGACCTCATGGCAGCGTTTGATACAGTCGATTACGATCTTTTGACTCACCGCCTTGCCGGGGCCGGGATGAGGGGGACAGCCTTAAACTGGCTGTCTTCCTTCCTCCGGAACCGGCTACAATGAGTGAGGAGGGGTGAGTTGGTCTCTGAGGGTTCCCCCTTAGTTTGTGGGGTCCCCCAGGGGGCCATTCTCTCTCCTCTGTTATTCAACATCAATATGCGACCACTTGCTCTGCTGGTACGAAGATGGAAGGCCGGCCTGAATCCGTACCCGATAATTTCCATCTTTGCCTTGAAGCCGTTACTGGATGGCTGAGAGCCAGTAGGTTGAAGGTGAATCCAGCGAAGACGGAGATCCTTTGGCTGGGTTGTCCGGGTAGTAGGAATGTCCAGCTTCCAACCCTGGATGGCATGGCACTATGCCCGTCATCATCAATAAAAAGCATTGGAGTCCTTTTGGACCCTCTGCTGTCAATGGAGGCCCAGGTCTCCGCTGCCAGCAGAGTGGCGTTTTTCCATCTTCGACAGGGTAGGTGGCTGGCCCCGTACTTGTCCCGGCACAATCTGGCCACGGTCATCCAAGCTACGGTCATCTCAAGGTTAGACTACTCTCTCAAGGTTAGACTACTGTAACACTCTCTACATTGGTCTGCCTCTGACGGTGACCCGGAAACTCAAGTTGGTGCAGAATGCTGCAGCCTGGCTGCTCGCAGGAGTTCCTATGAGCTGCCATATTACACCAATTTTGTGGGAACTGCACTGGCTTCCATTTGAGTACTGGATCACTTTCAAAGTGCTAGTCTTGACTTTCAAGGCCTTGTATGGTCTGGGGCCAGTGTACCTGAGGGAGCGCCTTATCCCATATTGTCCCACAAGATCACTGCGATCTGAAGAGCAGAACCTCCTAGTCGTGCCTAGTGTGAAATCGTACCATCTGACCGCAACTCGGAGAAGGGCGTTCTTCATTATTGTTCCAGTTCTTTGAAATGCGTTACCCCGAGACTCGAGCTTTACGAAATTTGCTAGCTTTTCGTAAAGCCCGTAAGACCGCTCTGTTCAAGCAGGCTTTCAAGTCCTAATGCACAGGAAAAATTGTATTTTATTGTAACTGTTTTTATCGCTTTTATTGTATTGCTTTGTAAACTGCCCTGAGCCAATTGGGAGTGGCGGTTGATAAATCTAATAATAAATAAATAAATAAATAAATGAATAAATAAATATAATCTGTGTTAAAGAAGTGGGGCAAAAAATCTTGATACCTGACAGCAAGTCCACACACAGAGCTGCTAGTCCCACTAAATGCTCCCCCACTGTCCCAACACTCTCCTTTGTAGTGGATTTTAGAAATCTGCAAGATGGACAGGGCATATCTGGCAGAAATTTGCTTTTAATTTGTTTTAAATTGACTCTCCAAAATACGCCGGACCTTATATGCGATGGTGTGGATATCTGAAAGTGCACACAAGCAGATTTCTTATTATCTCTTCTTACCCTACTATAAATTCAAGCTCTGTTAAATTTCATAAACATCAAAACAAAGCAATGGCTGCAGAGAATTCACATTGTAATTGCTTTCCAATTGTGCTTCCATTCAGCCATTTTTGTGTCTGGGGCTCCATTTGTTTACAGCCCTGATCAATTGTTTTGGGATTTTAAAATATGCATACGTGCTGGAGCAATTGACACCAGCATATCGGAAGTCATATGTTTTCCTTTGGTGCAGGGATATACAGTCATGCAAATATGCACACTTTTTTTGGTTCAAATCAGGTTTTAAGTGCACCTTTTAAACACGTGTTTTTAGCTGTTAGTCCGAATCAGCGTACATTTTCCTTTAACATCATTTAGCCAGACACACCCCTTTTATCCCGGTTTCTTCTGCGTTTTAAGGCCTGCGTAGAAGGGCCCTAGCTCATTTCTGACTGTTCTTTGCTGTCTTTTATCTAATTAAGTCATCTCTCTAACAGAGTTCAATTCTTATCTCTGACTTTGACTTGCACCTCTCACTGACAGTTGCCATACCTGCCACTCTTTCAAAATCTTCCTCAAAAACTCAGCCAATCACCCCATGCTCTCCTCTTTTCCCTAATAAAGTACTCACCTTATTAGGGAAATATATTACACTGGAACATAACCCCAGCAATAAGTGAGGGAACATTGTACATCGCATACATACCCATGCCTTACCTTGATTTCTGAAATAAACACAAGTTTTTAAAACAACAGAAGTCTGGAACATCACATTTCCATCACTGGATTAACCTACATGGAAACCAATGTGTACTCTGGATCTCCATGGCTTTTCTCTGTCCCTCTTCATTTACACTGCAAGTCTGTAGGGAAGCCCTTTGTTTTATTTTAATCACTGCAAACCCCCCAGTTCCATAAATATTAATACGACTGCCTTTGCTAATCTGCCTGCCTTCTCCACATGAAGCATTTTGCATTCACAGTCAAGCAGAGTACACTTGAAAGTCAAAATGAAAGAGACAAAAACAAATGACCTTCATGGAATTTTTAAAAACCCTTTTACATAGACTCATAGAATGCTAGAGTTGGAAGAGACCTCATGAACCATCCAATCCAACCCCTTTCTGCCAAGAAGCAGGAAAATTGCATTCAAAGCCCACCCCCACCACCCTCGACAGATGGCCATTCAGCCTCTGCTCAAAAGCTTCCAAAGAAGGAGCCTCCACCACACTCCGGGGCAGAGAGTTCCACTGCTGAGAGTTCCACTCTCACAGTTAGGAAGTTCTTCCTCATGTGCAGGTGGAATCTTCTTTCCTGTAGTTTGAAACCATTGTTCCACATCCTATTCTCTGGGGCATCAGAAAACAAGCTTGCTCCCTCCTCCCTAGGATTTCCCCTCACCTCTTGATATACGGTCCTCATCACGTCTCCTCTCAGCCTTCTCTTCTGCAGGCTAAACATGCCTAGCTCTTTAAGCAGCTCCTCATAGGACTTATTTTCCAGACCCTTGATCTTTTTAGTCTCCATCCTCTGGACACATTCCAGCTTAGAGTCAACATCACCCTTCAATTGCGGTGCCCAGAATTGGACACAATGTGATTCCAGGTGTGGTCTGACCAAGGCAGAATAGAGGGGTAGCATGACTTCCCTGGATCTAGGCACTAGACTCCTATTTATGTAGGCCAAAATCCCATTAACTTTTTAGCTGCTGCATCACATTGTTGGCTCATGCTCAACTTGTTCCCCATGAGGACTCCAAGATCTTTTTCACACGTACTGCTGTCGAGCCAGGCATCGTCCCTCATTCTGTATCTTTGCATTTCATTTTTTTCTGTCTAAGTGGAGTATCTTGCATTTGGTCCACGTTGAACTTCATTTTGGCCAATCATCTCTCTAATCTGTGAAGATCGTTTTGAATTCTGCTCCTGTCTTCTGGGGTATTAGCTATCTCTTCTAATTTGGTGTCATCTGCAAACTTGATGATCATATGCCTTCTAACCCTTCATCTAAGTCATTAATAAAGAGGTTGAACAGGACCGGGTCCAGGACAGAACCCTACTTATGGCACTCCACTTGTCACTTCTTTCCATGATGATGAGGAAGCCTTGGTGAGAATCACCCTTTGGGTTCGTTCACTTAACCAATTACAGATCCACCTAACCGTAGTTTTGCCTAGCCCACATTGGACTAGTTTCCTTGCCAGAAGGTCATGGGGAACCTTGTCCAAGGAAGGCCTTTCTGAAATCTAGATATGCTCCATCCACAGCGTTCCCTGAATCTACCCAGCTTGTGACTCTATCAAAAAGAGAGAGATCAAATTTGTCTGGCATGGCTTGTTTTTGATACATCCATATTGCCTATTAGCAATGACCTCATTCGTTTCTAAGTGTTTGCAGACCTTAATGAACTTTTCCAGAATTTTGCCTGGTATCGATGTGAGGCTGGCCAGATGGTAATTGTTTGGGTCGCCCTTTTTTCCCTTCTTGAAGATAGATAGGGACCCTCCTCCAATCTGCTGGGACCTGTCCTGTTCTCCAATAACTCTCAAAGATTATTGCCAATGGGTCCAAAATGACTTCCACTAGTTCAGTCAATACATGAAGCCTCGCCACTTCCACACCTTTTCTTGCACAAAGAAAGATCACTGCTCTTCCTTGCCGTAGGCACTTTTAAGTTGCACTTTTGTGGCATCACACAGATCTGCACCTTCATTTCAGGCTGATTTTGGGATGCAGCAACCAATTTCTTTAAGGAAAAGTAGTGGGAAAACCTGTCCATCTGGGGAGTCAAGACATCAAATCCTGAGCTTGGGTGTAAAGAAGTGTGCAGAAAAAACAGGACGAACACCAATGTATGATGCTGCAGGACTTCAGTGCAGGAAAATACAATCTCTAAAGCAGGCATAGACAAAACACCTGGAGGGCCCAAGTTTGCCCATGCCTGCTGTAAAGTTTTCCGCTCTGGTCGCTTCTCACAGGATTCACTGTTTTTTTGGCTTAAAATCCTGCACAATATGCTAGGATGGCATCCCTGTTAATAAGAAAACACTCCAACTGAGTGGGAAGCCCATGCTGGAGCCAAGAGAAATCATTAAAAAATATGTCAACGAACAAAGAAGATAGCAAGGGAAACCAAAGGAATGAGCGATTGCCTTTCACCAAGAATTATTTTCCTCTTCTCTAACTTGGTTCTGTTTAAAACAGTTTCCTGAATTTCATATTTGTTTATCTGGAACAACTAGGAAGAAAACCAAGCTATGCTTTTACAGCACAGGAAGCATTTGCTTTTCACTTTTCACATTTTGTCATCAGTAAAGCCGAAAAGCCCCTGCTAGTCTTGGTAAAAAAGAAAATTAATAATATCTTTTTACTCAACAAGTCAGGAAAGCAAATATTAGATGGGAAATGACAGGAAGGTGTTGTTGCCATGTGTGCTAAGTCAACATAATTACATTTGCCATAGGAAGAACCGACACACTGTCAGTGTTGTACGATGAGATTAAAAACAAAAAAATCCCATCATTACATTCTTTTCTGAGATTGAAGACAAAATTATTTATCCGCACTTGGGCCCAACATTGGTTTTCTGTGTTCTCGGAAAGGATGAAACCTTGACTGTTCAAGGGAGAAAGTCACCAAGAGCATCAATGGATGCAAAAATAAAGTGCCCCCAGTCAATTGGGGAAGGAGCTTACAATAGCACCAGACTAGGACCAGGCTGTGGCGTAGCTAGTTAGTAGCCAGCTGCATTATATCACTACTGACCAAGAGATCATGAGTTCAAAGACAGCCCGGGTCAGGGTAAGCTCTCAACCATTAATAGTCTAGCTTGCTGTTGACCTATGCAGCCCGAAAGACAGTTGTATTTGTCAAGTAGGAAATTTAGGTACAGCATTATGCAGGGAGAATAATTTGACTAATTTACGATGTCATAAAACCTTCCAGCAGTGTGCAGAAGAATGAGGAAGTACTTCATCAAAGGACTCAGTGTCACAAATGGACAGTGAAGTGGCAGCTCCCCCTGTGGCCGGAATCAAGCGTACCCTCATGAAGCCGGAAAAGCTGGAATGTTATATTGCCTCTATGTCTGTCTATACATAAACAAATAAATAAATAAACAGGGGCCAAAATTTCACATAATAAGCTAGGAACTAGAAGATGAAAAAGATTAATTTCAGATTTGATTTTAAATTTTTCTAATCTTTTTAAAAACTTAAAATCAAATTTAGAATTAATCCCCTTCCCCTTTTCCTCTTCTCTTCCTCTTCTTTTTCATCTTCCTCCTCTTGTTCTTTTTCCTCTTCTACTTCTTCTTCCATCTCTTCCTTTTCCTCTTCCTCCCCCCTATTTCTTCTTCCTCCTCCTATTTGATCTTCCTACCTCTCTTTTCTCTTCTTCCTCTTCTTCTTTTCCCCTCTAACTTTTCCTCTTCCTCCCCCCTCTTTCTACTATTTCTTCTATGTCTTCCTTCTCTTCCTTTTCTTTCTCCCCTCCCCTTCTACTACTTCTTCTTCCCCCTCTTCCCCTTATACTACTTCTTCTACTTCTTCCTCCTTTTTCTTTTCCTCTTTTTCCTCCCCCCCATATTTGATCTTCCTCCCTCTCTTATTTTTTCTCTTCCTCCTCTTCTTTCTTCTTCTCTTCCTTTCATTCTACCCTTCTACGACTTCTACTTCATATTCTTCTCTTTATTTCCCCATTTCTCCTTCTCTTCCTCCTCCTCTTCTTCCTTCCCCCTTCTTCTTCTTTACTTCTTCTTCTTCCTCCTTCTCCTCACTTCTACTACTATTTCTTCTTCCTCCTCTTTTTCTTCTATTTCTTCCTCCTCTTCCTCTTCTCTCTCTCAATTTCTCTTTCTCTCCCTTTGGCTTATGAGGACCATGCAGTCCCTCCATCTTTTTTATTATCATTCATAAGACAGGAGAAGATGCAACATGTTTGAAATCCATCTCCAGCCTGATTTTTCATTGTTAGTAGAGGGAACAAAACTCTCTCATCTTGAATAGTTTCCACCACGACCTTACAATTATGGGATTATATATTTGAATGACGTTTTTGTTTTGATCTATTTCTTGGATCATTACGACATGAAGCCATCGTCAAACAGATGTTCTCACAATAAACTGCATTTTGCCATTTGGTCTTGAGTGTGGAACCTGAACTGTCCCTTCAATCCACCTCAATATTACCTTCCATTAAACCAAAATATCTCCCCTAGAAAAGAAGCAGGGGGGGGGGGGAAGCCTGGCAGGTAAACAAATCGTGATCCCTAGGAAACATGAAATGAAGCAGACAAACAGGATGGGAAAAGCATCCAATGAACTTACAACCAGGGAGGCGTCTGCCCTGGAAAAGGCCCCAGGATTTCCACTTCGTCTTCATTTGACTGGCAACAGCTGCAGTCATAACACTTCTGGCAACAATTCCGGCAAGTCCATCTGCACAGTAAGAGATCGGAGATTCTAGACAAAAGGCCCTAAGGCCGTTGGAAACCAGAAAGCAAAAAATTACAACCCGTTGGTTACCGGCAGACATAAACACACACTTGTTATTTATGTGTCAAGCTCAGATTGCAAGTGCCTGTGTGTAAGAGAGAGCGGGGGGTGGGGGGTGGATGGCTCTACTTATTTCTATTGCAAAAGGGTATGGGGTTCAGTTATTAGCTGTCTTAGTGGAAACTAGAAAGGAGGAAAAGATTCACTTTATGAGCTGTGATTTGATTACATTGTAAATCAGGTCTAGGCCAACTTGGGCCCTCCCTCCAGGTGTTTTGGACTTCAACTCCCACAATTTGTAACAGCCTCAGGGCCGCTTAAGCAGCTGGGGGGGGGGGGGAGGAAAGGGCCTGAGGCTGTTAGGAATTGTGGGAGTTGAAGTGAGCCTGCTTGGTTTTTGAGATCATCAGGGCAGGTTCTTCTCTTTGTCCTGTCACTCCCATGGGCCCAATGCATGAGGACACGAGAGATAGCCAACTTTGTAGGGGATCCCAATTGTAAAGCCACCTTGCAAGAGAGGGGTTGCTCCCTTTCCTTCCACCAGCCGACAAAGATGTTTTTATCCTGGCATATTATTAGTAACTACCTGGCTGGGGTGTTTTGATATGCATTTGTATAACTTGCTGTGTTTTAGTTGTGTTTGTTTTCAATGTTGTGAAATGCTTTGGGAGAAAAGGGAGGGAGGGAAGGGGAGGAAGGGAGAGATGGAAGGGAAGGGAAAGAGGAAGGGAGGAAGCAAAGTGAAGGAGGAAAGGAAGAGAGGGAGAAGGGAAGGGAGGGAAAGGAGGGAAGGGGGGGAAGGGAATGGAGGAAGAAAGTGAGGGAGGGACGGAAGGCTGGAAGGGGAAAGGAAGGAAAAGGAAGGAGGAAAGGAGGGGAGGATAGCAGAAGAATGAAAGGGAGGGAAGGAGGGGGTAGGTAGAAAGGAAGAATGGGACGGAAGATGGGGAGGGGAAAGGAAGGTAAAGGAAGGAGGAAAGGGAGGGAGGAAAGCAGGAGACGAGGAGGGAAAGAGAGGAGGGAAAGGAGGGAAAGGAGGGAAGGAGGGAAGGGAAGGAAAAGAGAAAACGAAAGGCAGGGCAGGGAAAAGAAGGGAAGGAGAAAAGGAAGAGAGGGAGGAGAAGGGAAAGGAGGGAGCGAAGACAGGGAGGGGAAGGGAACATAAAGAAGAAAAGGGAAGGGATGGAGGAAAGGAAGGAAGGGAAAAGAAAGGAAGGAGAAAAGGAAGAGAGGGAGGAGAAGATTTGGCCATGGTGGTCCATGCCTTAGTCACATCTTGTATGGATTATTACAATGCACTCTATGTGGGGCTGAGTATGAAAATGGTCCTTAAGCTTCAATTCGTGCAAAGATCCACAGCCAGACTACTGACAGGGAAGGATTGTAAGGAACATACGAACCCACTCTAAAAGCACCACCACTGGCTACCAATCTGCTTCCGGTCCCAATTCAAAGTGCAGGTTATTATCTACAAAGCCCTATATGGCTTGGGTCCTGCCTTATTTATGTGACCACATCTCTTCTTATGAACTGTTCAGGCTCTAAGATTGACCAGGGAAGCCCTCTTCTCAGTCCCACCCCCCTCACAAGTGAGGTTGGTAGAGACAAGGAAGAAGGCCTTCTCGGTAGTGGCCTCAAACTATGGAATGCCCTTTCCAAGGAAATTAGACAAGCGCCCACTCTCTTAACTTTCAGAAAGGAGCTGAAAACCTGGCTATTTAAGCAAGCTTTTGATAATGCCTAAGGGCCCTTCCACACAGCCATATGACCCAGGATATTAAGGCAAAAATACCACCGTATCTGCTTTGAACTGGGTTATCTGAGTCCACACTGCCATATATTCCAGTTCAAAGCAGAAAAATGTGAGATTTCATTCAGCTGTGTCAAAGGGGCCTAAGACTATCAGCCACTTTATTGGACAGGACTTTAAATGGCTATCAGAACTATAATTTATAATGCCAGATACCCTGATCATAGGAATTGGCTGGTTTTAAATGGCTTTTATATTTCTACTGTTTTTAGAAGGCAAAACCAACTTGTAAGTGGCCTTGAGTCCCCCTCGGGCTAGAGAAAGGTGGGATATATATAAGGTAAATAAATAAATATTTTAAACTGGTTTATTTATTTTTGTTTATAATATATTGTGCGGTGGCACAATGGGTTAAACCCTTGCTCCGGCTAACCTGCTGTCCTGAAGGACGGTGGTTGAAATCTGCGAGATGGGGTGAGCATCCATCTGGCAGCTCCAGCTTCCCCGGTGGGGACATGTCAGGTGTAATTTACAGATGTTAGGTCGTAATTTGATGTTAGGCTTTAATGTTACTTTTATATGAGGGGGTTTTCTGGGATTTTATGTTAGCATCATGTGTTTTATGTATGCATTGAATGTTTGCCATTGTTATGCTGGAACCCGCCCTGAGTCCCCTCGGGGAGATAGAGTAGAATACAAATAAAGTTATTATTATTATTATTATTATTATTATGAGAAAAGCCTCCCACAGGATGGTAACACATATGGGCATCCCCTGGGCAATATCCTTTTAGACAGACAATTCTCTCACACCAGAAGCGACTTGCAATATATTCTCAATTTGCTTCTGACATGATAAAAAAATCAGTGTGCTGATTTTGTTTTTTATAAGTGACATGTGATTGGCTGTGTTATATTATTTGCTGTATCCATTTGTTTTGCTGTAAGCCGCCCCCAGTCCCTTCGGGGAGAAAGGGCAAGATACAAATAAAGCTTATTACTATTATTAAGGGAAGGGAGCAAGGGAAACGGAGGAAGGGAAGGAACAGGAAAAAGGGATGGATGGATGGATGGATGGATGGATGGAGGGGAGGGAGGGAGGGAGGGAGGGAGGGAGGGGGAAGGAAGGAAGGGAAGGAAGGAAGGAAGGAAGGAAGGAAGGAAGGAAGGAAGGAAGGAAGGAAGGAAGGGGAATGAAATGGGAAGGAGAAAGGAGAGGCGAGGGAGAAGCTGAAACAAGGTCAAATAAAGTCTGGATTCCTGCAAAGCAATGTCAGTAAAGTGAGTAGAGCAGAAGTTCAGGGTGCAGCACCGTGGACAGCTCCCAAAGGTTCACACAGAAGCGATACTGCTTCAACAACATACAGTCTCAGATTCAAATAGAGCTGCAGTTCGGTAAATGTTCTCCCCTGACATTAAGTCCGATCGTGTCAGACTCTGTCTAAGCCGAAGAGCCGGCGTTGTCCGTAGACACCTCCAAGGTCATGTGGCCAGCATGACTTCATGAAGTGCTGTTACCTTCCCGCCGGAGCGGTACCTATTGATCTACTCACATTTGCATGTTTTCAAACTTGTAGGTTGGCAGAAGCTGGGGCTAATAGTGGGAGCTCACCCCAATCTCCGGATTTGAACCTGCGACCTTTCGGTCAGCAAGTTCAGCAGATAAGCACTTTAACCCACTGTGCCACTGGAGACTCAGATTCAAATAGAGCTGCAGTTCAAAAGGAGCAATTGGTTTCCCCCACATTTCATGAGGAGGACTGTGCAACCTCTCGGGTTATAGAGGCATGGGACAATGGGAACACCAAGGGTTGGCTCTGGGGACAAACTCCTTTGTAATGTTTCAAAAGGTAAAAGGGGATTCAATGAGATTTAGGCCATTATAGCACATATTCCAAGCTTGATCATTTTTAAAGAATTGTCCTTTGGTTCACACTTTAGCACAAATCAAAGAAATCCACAGTAACGTGTAAAGAGGGACATGTTTCTCTTCTCTGAATTTGGGGGTGCCATTTTTGTCCAAACAGACATACATACAAGGAGAGTTGTGTAGAAAAAAAGCACACGGTAATGGAAATTGGATACAAATCTAGGGATGTGCTTGCACAAAAGGGGGGAGTCTTTAATAAACCCAGAGGCAATTTGGTCATAAAGAGGCCTGTCAGAACATTCGGAAAGCCAAAGACAGACAAGCAGACTGAAAAGCACGACCAAAACGCACAGGGAGAGGCAAGGGAAGAGGGATGAATCATCCAATTAACTCACCTCGTTTATTGGTTCCAACTGTCCTTTTAGAGATCCATGTGGAAGCAGAGGGGAGGAAAAAGAGCAGAGAGACAAGAGCGGTTTAGCAAAGCCCCAGCAAAGACTACAAGGCACCCACCTTCCCAGCACTTGGCCCCAGCTGCGATTCTGCAGCAAAATGATGCCATTTCCAGCTCTAATTTTTCACATATTTCATGGGAGGTCAAAGGGTCTCCATAGGATAATCAATGGCTTTTCTACATTTCCCCTCAAAGGTGCTCATACTGTATTTGGTCTGTTTCTCATACCTTTCCTTTTCTGAGACTCAGCCCCTAGCTTTGCATGTGCCCCAGCTGATTGTGATTATGCTTAGTATTTGTTGGAAATAGCAACCTGCAACAAGCTTCCTATACCAGTTATTTCTTATGTATATAATTCAGATTGCTTACTATATTGTATATGTGTGTATTGGTATGCAATTTTCCCTTAACTCTATGTTGTGGGAGGGACTACAAACCATGTGATCAGATCTGGGACTGTTCGAACTGAGACTCCATTTTAGAAGTCAGTGTATTGTCAGTACAATGTGTAGTCAGTATGCATCAGACTGTGTGTAGTCAATTTGCATTAAGAGAGTGTGCTTTAGACAGAGAAGAGACTGCAACAGAATGCCTTCGAGATCTTATTGTTTCATATATCAACTGATAAACAATGTACCTGTATGCTCAATACATGAAGTTTGTAAGTAAACCAATTATGTCATTTTTAATTGAAGACTGCTTATTGTTGTCTCTCAAGAGCATGATTTAAGCCACCCTGTGTCCCCGTCCCCCCTCGGGGTAGAGGAGGACAGGGTATAAATGTTTGAAATAATAAAATAATAATAAATAATATATTTTATGGGGGAATAGATGTTTTTTTGGGCAACTGAAATAGCACTTCTGAAGATCTGCTATTTATTTTGTGCATTGGCATAATCTTTGTTCCTAACAGTTCAAAGAGAGAAACCAGGTATATCAGTCTAGTAACTGAGAAACCTAAATTGCCTTACAAGAATGCTAGTGGATATTTACCACTAAAGAAGAGATTTACTGAAATGTGTTTTTAGCTCTTCTCAGGGAGATCATACTTTACAAAAAGGTTATGATAATTCCAAATAGTGTGAATGTCAATTAATATCCTGAGGTCACCCTTTCCAAAAAGCTTTGGAGATTCCGATTTTCCCAAAAGGTAATGGATGCCCTTCCAAAGGGTTATGCCTATAGTATTGACTATAAAGCTGAATCCCATTTTCGGTGTGGCTCTTTCCTTACTTGCTCCACCCAGCAGGGTGACTTGGCCAAAAAAAACCAGTTGAAACGCTATCCTTGCTCCTAGTGTCTAATAGGGGTTTGGGGATTGCCTTTTAAAGGGACAAGGCAGTGAGTGCCAACAGTATTGTAGGCTCAAGACAGCCTTCCCAAGCCTGTTGCTTTACACATGCAAATACTTTACAAATGCAAAAAAATGGCATTGCAGGTCGCACATGACATGTGAGTCATGCGCTTGTGGAGGATTATGGGAAGCACAACAGCATATCTTCAGGGCACCAGCATGAAGAAGGTGCTTGTCTAAGACTGCAATTCTTATTTGTTTTATTGTTATTATTAAAATAAGTAAGACTCATTCCTGAGGAATCCAACATTTACTCATAGGGCAGAAGCCAAAGGAATGTTTCCAGAACAGCACATTTCAATTCAATCAATCTTTTTAAAAAATGAAACAACAGCAACACACAATTCCATTCTTTTTCTAAGCAAAGGATTTCTCTTGCTTCTTATCCTCACAACAGCCCTAGGAGGCAGATTCAGCCAAGATGACATGGCTCATACCCAGTGAACTTCCTCAGAGAAAATCCTTCTCTTCTGGAATTTGGAGACAGGAAAATGGGAGAAAAGAGCCACTATGAACAATGGTACACTAGAGCAAGGGAAGGGAAGGTTGCAGTATTTATTATGGTTATTGGTTTTGTATGTTGGTTAACAATTCAGGACAAACAAAGGCAAAACCAAGAACATACAGTTGCACTAAAACATTACAGTGTCCCATTATTAATTACATAGACCACTGTGTTTTATTTAATACCTGTGTTAGGTATCTGGCATTGCCTGTGTTTGCATTTTGTTATTTATTTGTGAAATTAATAAGTAGTGTTATGGTTCTGTCACCAGGCTGAAAAATAGGGCAGTACTTTCTCTGTCCCTTAGGTAGTGAGCACACCTGGCTGATTTAGATCTCCATGGCAACCCTTGAGTGACCTTTTGGAATAACAGCTGGCTCTTTGCTGTGACCTTCCAATGACCTCTTGGGATCACAGCTGGCTCTTTCCTGCACATTTCTAAGATGTCCAGCATGTTGCTCAGGTGTCGCACATGTGCACAGTAATTGTACTGTGTTTGCTTTTGGAGTCCCTTGTCCTATTTTTAAGGTGTTTCACAGTCACCTGACCTGATTAAATAACCAAACATATTGACCATAATGAAACCCAAAGCAGTAATTTCTTTGTTTTTGATGTACTGGCCACACTCTGGTGATATAAGTCTCCATGGCAACAATCTAGTGGCCTTACCGACCTCTTGCATTTGGTTCTTGTTGACCGTAACTCCCATCAGTTCCAGATCTGGCTGAGTTGCAACTCCAGGCTGGCCCAGCCTTCTTCTTGGGCTGCAATTCCCATTATCCCAGGCCTGCCTATGCATTCTGAGAAGTAGCCTGAGTTGTATGACTGGCTTGGAGGAGAGCTGTGACTTTAATCAGTGGTGGGAATTTTGAGGCTCTCTGGTTGTGCGTGAACTATAACTCCCATCATCTTCTACTATGGCCCTTAAATACCTCGGGATTTTAAGGTGGGTCCTGAAGAGCATGTGTTTGGTCCACATCTATCCTTGATGGGATTCACATGGCTGTCCAGATGTGAGGTGGACTACAACTCCTATCATCCTCTGGCATGCTACCTGAAACCCCAGCAGTTATCTAAAGTCGATCATGATGGTTATGTATTCCAAGCATGGTCCAGATCCATCATCGGCGAGATTGACACAGTTCTCCAGATGTGGGTGGACTACAACTCCCATCATTCTCTTTCAAGCCACCTGAAACCCCAGCAGTATTTAAAGTTTGTTATGATGGGTATGTGTAACAAGTTTGGTTCAGAGTGCAAGAAATGAACCTGAAGGGACACCTGGGTTACTTCCTGGTGCAAAGAAATTCTCATGCTATGAACATTACAAAACAATCCCCAGACCCCTCCAGAAGTTGCAGCAGGGTGTCTGATTTTGTAAAACAAATACTGAGTTCAAATGTATTTTAGATATTATAAAGTGGTTTGAATTCCATGCTGAGAAAAAAGCAGACAATAAACACAATAAGCAAATACAGTCAAAATACATCAGTCAAGATTTGTGTTAGCCTTCCTGAACTACTATGACTTAGGCTGCATCTGTGCTCGAACATACAGTTCATAGGACCCAGAAGGCATTATTTGCAGGTTAGCAGATCATTCAAACCAAAAAATAGCATATATCCCACACGTAATAAGGGATGGAGTCTTGAAAACAGAAGCTCTGCTACCAGATAGCAACAGATTGGAAGCATGAGCGCAAAAGCAAACAGAGGAGAAAGGCAACTGACACAGCCCCCTTATAAATCCATAAAGGCAAACACAGGCAGCTGTGTGGCAAAACCAGGAATAGGGAAAGAGAATTAAGGGAGGAGCCAGAAACCTCTGGGATGAGGTCTAACCGGGAGGGCAATCTGGCTTCGAGATATTCATTTTGCCATTTTTCTTAACCTCCACGAAAAACGTGGCAGTTCTGTAGAATTCCTTGTGAATATTCCCTCCCATTTCCATATGTCACTCCTTCCTGACAGTAATGAAGCCTTGGAGGAAAGGCAGGAAATAAATGCAGTTAATGTCTTATCTTGTCTGAACAAATAAGCAACAATAACAACATCTCCACATAGGATAATAATTATTTTTACATTATATTATAATAGAGGGTTTTTTAAGCAGAGTTAAACAACAACAAGAATGCACCGATAACTTCAAGCCCAGGACTCGCTCAATCCTGTCCCAAGTGATGCCTGAGTATCTAAACACAAAAGAAACTCTTCTTGTTCAGGGATCTAGGAAATTGCTCTTGCTTTTGGCTCCAGAAGTTTCCACTATTTTTGGTGTGTGTAGGGGGAGAAGAGGATAACATAACAACTGAAATAGGACTCCTTTAGTGTCTTAAAAACTAGCAGATCCTTTGATGGGTTCACACCCACTCCTCCTTCAAAGGCTTGGAATACTTTATGCTCAGATGGAAGGAGCTCAAGTGGGGAGACCAGGACCAGAAGATGCCAGGACCCTATCCTAAGATCCTGCCATGTGCCAATGCTATCATCATCTGCGATCACATCCTCAGCTGAGTCTGATTGCCTTCCAAGTGCAGGGTCTTGGAGGTGGGTCCATAGGTTACTGTACAGCTCTATTCTGGATCTGCGTGTTCTTCTGTAGTGAAGACATTGATTTACAGGTGGAAAGCAGTCCTGACAAGGGTTGGCTTGACGCTCCTTCTCCCTCAACATGTTTCTCCTTTTCACCCTGCATTGGTTCGTCTTCAAAATCCACAACACTGTTGGTCACAGCTGACCTCCAGTTAGAACGCTCGAGGATCAGGGCTTCCCAGTTCTCTCTTGGTGTCCATGCCACAGTGTTTAAGGTTGGGTTTAAGCCCATCTTTCAATCTCTTTTCCTGTCCACCAACATTCTGTTTTCCATTCTTGAATTGGGAGCAGAGTAACTGCTTTGGGAGATGGTGATCTTTGGGCATTCAGACAATGTGGCATTCAGTCCGGCAAAGTTGATGGAGGATCATGGCTTAATGGCTGGTGGTCTTTGCTTCTTCTTCCAGCATGCTGATATTTTTCCGCCATCTAGTCCAACCCCCTGCCAAATCAGGAAAATTGCATTCAAAGCACCCCCGACAGATGTCAATCCAGCCTCTGTCTAAAAGCCTCCAAAGAAGGAGCCTCTACCACATTCCGGGGCAGAGAGTTCCACTGCTGAACAGCTCTCACAGTCAGGAAGTTCTTCCTAATGTTCAAGTGGAATCTTTTTTCTTGTAGTTTGAAGCCATTGTTCTGCGTCCTAGTCTCCAGGGCAGCAGAAAACAAATTTGCAGGATTTTTCGGAGACAACGCTTATGGAGTCGTTCCAGGAATTGAGTGTGATGGCTATAGATGGTCCACGTTTCGCAGGCGTATAACAGGGTTGGTAGGACAATGGCCTTATAAACAAGCATCTTGGTCTCTCTATGAATGCCCTGATCCTCAAATGCACTCTGCTTCATTCAGGAAAATGCTGCACTTGCAGAGCTCTGATGGTGTTGTATTTCAGTGTCCATGTTGACTTTTGTGTAGAGATGGCTGCCAAGGTAGCAGAAATGGTCAACATTTTCTAATATTACACCATTAATGTTATTGCAGAAGGATTGGATGGTGGCTGCTGAAAGAGCATTTGGTATCTCAATGTTCAGTGGAGGCCAAGCTTCTGCAAAGGCATTTAGAGTGGCTTGTAGGTCGTCTTCTAAATGAGCACAGGCCACATTACCATCAGCGTATTGGCCTTCCATAATAGATGTTGTTGTGACCTTGGTTTTGGCTTCCAGTCTGCTGAGGTTAAATAGCTTGCCATCCTTCGAATAGGTGATTTCCACTCCAGTGGGAAGCTTCCCATCAACAAGATGAAGTATCATAGTGTTGAAGATGGAAAATAAGGCTGGGGTAATAACATATCCTTGTTTAATACCCGATTCCACCTTAAATGGGTCATTTTGAGAGCCACTGCTGTCCAAGACTGTTGCCATCATGTCACCATGAAGGATGTTCAAAAATTTGTCAGGGCATCTGACATTTTGGAGGATGATCTAGAGAGCACTGCGATTGGCTGAGTTGAATGCCTTTGTATCGATCCAAACATGTGCTCTATATTTCATCGTGCCACAATACGCATCTCCTACCCAGTTATAAGCATTTGATACTAGATGTTGCCATCATATATTACATTGTACATGCGTCTATGTCAGCATTTCTCAACCTGGAGGTCAGGACGCCTGAGGGGGGTCATCAGGTGGTGTCAGAGGGGTTGCAAAAGACCATCAGAAAACACAGTACTTTCTGTGGGTCATGGGGGTTCTGTGTGGGAAGTTTGGCCCCATTCCATCATTGGTGGGGTTCAGAATACTCTTTGATTGTAGGTGAACTATAAATCTCTGACACTACAACTCCCAAATGTCAAGGCCTCCCCCATAAAATGTCCACCAGGGTTCACATTCGGGCATATTGAGTATCCGTGCCAAGTTTGGTCCAGATCTATCATTGTTTGAGTCCACAGCGTTCTGTGGATGTAGGTAAACTACAACTCCAAAACTCAATGTCAATGCCCACCAAACCCTTCCAGTATTTTCTGTTGGCCTTGGGAGTTCTGTGTGCCAAGATTGGTTCAATTCCATCATTGGTGGAGTTCAGAATGCTCTTTGATTGTAGGTGAACTATAAATCCCAGACACTACAACTCCCAAATGTCAAGGTCTATTTTCTCCAAAGTCCACCAGGGTTCACATTTGGGCAGATTGAGTATCCGTGCCAAGTTTGGTCCTGATCTATCATTGTTTGAGTCCACAGTGCTCTGTGGATGTAGGTGAACTACAACTCCAAAACTCAATGTCAATGCCCACCAAACCCTTCCAGTATTTTCTGTTGGCCTTGGGAGTTCTGTGTGCCAAGATTGGTTCATTTCTATCATTGGTGGAGTTCAGAATGCTCTTTGATTGTAGGTGAACTATAAATCCCAGACACTACAACTCCCAAATGTCAAGGTCTATTTTCCCCAAACTCCACCAGGGTTCACATTTGGGCAGATTGAGTATCCGTACCAAGTTTGGTGCAGATCTATCATTGTTAGAGTCCACAGCGCTTTGTGGATGTAGGTGAACTACAACTCCAAAACTCAATGTCAATGCCCACCAAACCCTTCCAGTATTTTCTGCTGGTCATGGGAGTTCCCACACAGAACCCCCAAGGTTGGTTCAATTCCATCATTGGTGGAGTTCAGAATGCTCTTTGATTGTAGGTGAAATATAAATCCCAGCAACTACAACTCCCAAATGACAAAATCAATTCCCCCAACCCCACCAGTATTCAAATGTGGGTGTATCAGGTATTTGTGCCAAATTTGATCCAGGGCACAAAAATACATCCTGCATATCAGATATTTACATTACGACTTGTAACAGTAGCAAAATTACAGTTGTGAAGTAGCAACGAAAATAAGGTTATGGTTGGGGGGCCACCACAACATGAGGAACTGTATTAAGAGGTCGTGGCATTAGGAAGGTTGAGAAAACCACAGTTCTATGTTAAAGCTGCAGAGATGGAAGAGTCCACAAGGACCTTCTAGGGAACACACCATCAAAGCCCTCCCGACAGATGACCACCCAGTCTCTGCTTAAAATCCCCAGGCAGTAGCAGATTTCGCTGCTGAGCAGTGCTTACCCTCGGGAAGTTCTGGCAAACGTTTAAGGGAGGGGGGAGCTCTTTGCCTGCCATTGGAATCCATTGCTCCATATCTATGGAGCTTTGAGAGCTTTGGCCACAGCTCCAAGAAGTTCTTCTCGCTCTCCTAAGCGCCTTCCCTGCCCTTCTGCCTCTCCCCGAGGGCAGCCTTCCTGAAACAGGGCTCTCCCTCCTCCTCAGAAGAGCCCCCTTCCTTCTCTCCACCTTCTCTTAGAGAGGCGAAAGAGAGCCAGCTGTTGAAGCCACGAGAAACATTTGGGGGAAACTCTTCCGCCCGCGTTTCCTTCTGGATGCCTGTCTGTCTGCGCGAGCAAGAAGAGCCCTTCTGCCTCCCTCCCTCCTCCTCGGCCTGCGATGCTACAGGTGGAGGCTTCCTCCTCCTTTGGGGTTGGGGGAGAAGGGGCTCCTGATGCGGGGAGAAACCCCTCGCTCGCGCCTCCTCCTCCTCCCCACTCACCTGCAGATAGGCCATCTTCTGCTTCAGCTTCTGCCTCTGCTTCCCTGCAAGTGCGCGGCCCCGCACCCAGATGCACGCCTCCAAGCCTTGCCCTCAGGCCACGCCCCATCCCTGGCCCCCTGAGGGCATCCAGCCGCTCCCCGGGAGCCAGGACCGGCTGAAGGGAAAGCCCAGTGGCAGCCAAGGAAGAGAAGGAAGAGAGATCCTTTTGAACTGTAGAGTTGGAGGAAAATTCTCAGAGTGCCTTGGACCACGAGAAGATCCAACCAGTCCATACGTCAGGAAAGAGAGCCTGACTGCTCATTGGAGGGAAGGATAGTAGAGGCAAAGATGAAGTACTTTGGCCACATCATGAGAAGACAGGAAAGCTTGGAGAAGACAATGATGCTGGGCAGGCATGTAGCCAGGGGGGGGGGCTAAGGGGGCTTCAGCCCCCCCCCCGAAATTCTCAGGGTGGTCCGTGATAAGGCCTTACTGGTACATTATTTAAACTGTTATGTTTATTCATATCATGATCTGATCACCATGCTCATTATATCCCACATTAATGGGGTTATTGGGATAACAATACAAAAAGTTTGCTAGGGTAGACCCTCTTCCACCCAGTCTCAGCCCCCTGAACCAAACTCAGCCCCCTCCGAAACAAAATCCTGGCTACGGCCCTGATGCTGGGGGAAATTGAAGGAAAAAGGAAGAGGGGCCGACCAAGGGCAAGATGGATGGATGGTATCCTTGAAGTGACCGGCTTGACTCTGAAGGAGCTGGGGGTGGTGACGGCCGACAGGGAGCGCTGGCGTGGGCTGGTCCATATACTCACGAAGAGTCAGAAGCAACTGAGTGAATAAACAACAACAGCCAAGATAGAGAGCCACCTGGATGGACACCAGCAAGCAGAAGAAAAAGACCTTCCCTTCGGAACATACCTGTTGTAGAGAGATGTTGCGACCAGATGGCACAGAATTTATGTCAAACATATCTGTAACTGGCTGATAAGTTGTATACCGAACGCAGGAAGGTTGTGAGTATACCAAATAAAGTTATCTTTACCAAAGAGAGGGGCCAGGAAGACAGTTCCACCTTGTCTCCTGCACTGTGCTAATCTATATAAATAAAAATGTAATGTTAGTTTGTGGGATTAACATAACTCAAAAACCACTAAATGAATTGACACGAAATTTGGACACAATACACCTAACAGTCCCAACAAGTGTCCATCACCCCTAAAAAACACACACACACACACACACACAACCCCAGCGGAACAGACTTAAAAACCCAAATAAAAAAACCATATACACATACACATACACTCATATACATATTCACATATTATTTATTATTACTACAAATGTCTAGACCGCCACTCTCCGAGGGCTCGGAGTGGTTTACAGTAATTGAAGATCAAAACACAATATAATTATACAAGATTAACATACAACAGAATACAGTACAATTTAACTACACAACCATTTACCATTAAACATAGTGATGCAGCACTATGCCCTTCCCAGTTAACTAAGGGAGGGATCGGTCATAGCTAGGAGGGAATTTCTCTCGCTAGTTTCAGTAGCAACAGGGTGTTTTGAGTCTTTTTAGTTTTAGTTGTGGGGCTATGGCAGCCTGATCTGGTCCAGCTCCCGAAGTCCAAACCCCAGAAAGTCCTGGATTTATATTTCCTATACTTTCTCCTCCCCAGTACACCATCAGGATTGGTTCTAGGACTGTTCTTGTTTCCATCGCTCACACCAGAGCTTATGGGGGCAGCCCAATATCCTTGGCGGCCTTCTGGGTTGCCTCTGAGAGAGACTTCGTCTCCTTAGGAATGCCAGTCTCTTGGGTATTTGTTAGCTCCGGACTCTCCCCTGGCGGGCCGGAAGTCAGGTGTTTCTTTGTTTTTTTCTTCCGCCTTCTCTTCCGGCGCCTGCGCACCTGTCCCTTCCGGTCCAGGTCCAAGGAGGAGTAGGAGAACCGCCTCCCCTCCCCCAAGGCCATTCGCCATTTTGCTCAGCCCCCCGTTCTCCTGACTCGCTGCCATCAAAAGGCCACGACGTCAGGGACGGGGCCTCTGAGCACAGGCCAGGATCTCTGTGGTATCCAGCGGTGCCTGGTCTCTCCAGAGAGAGACACACATGTATATATATGCACAAACACATGCAAATACACACACATACATATACATACACACATATATACATATACACATGGACACATACATATATACATATACACACATATACATATACATACACACACAAATACACAAATATATATACACACATATATACACCTATATATATATATATATATACACACGCATGAACACACATATATACACAAATATATACATACACATAACACATATACACAGACTAGCCCACAGCAAAACTTGGCAGGGGATGGCTAGTAATCTATATAAATAAAAAAATGTAATGTTCGTTTGTGGTATTAACATAACTCAAAAACCACTGGACAAAAAGACACCAAATTTGGACACAACACACCAATCAGGCCAATTAGTGACCATCACTCACAAAAAACTCTGAAAAACACAGCAGAAGAGACTTTAAAAGCCAAAAAACAAAAAATACATTACAAAATATGTGCAAAACCACATATACATGCAAGCACACATATATACACATATACACATATATACACACACAAAAGACATATACACAGACTGGGCCACAGCAACACGTGGCAGGGGACTTGTTTTATGAGCTAGTCAGTCATAAAAAAACACTGAAAAACAGCAGTGTTTTCCTGGTTTGTAGTTAATTAATTCAGGACTTTCCAGAAGGTTGTCCGGACAGACCCTCCTTTATTGTGGTAATTCCTGCAATAAAGGTCCTGTCTGGATGGACCCAGAGAGGGGGGGGGGGGAGAGAGAGCATGTGGTCTGTAGCCCCTTTTATAACTTCTCAGGAACCATAGAGTAAAGGAAGAAAGCTGCATATCACAACATACATATAAACAAACAAATAGTAAGCAACAGGATCATAGATAAACATTACTAGAGAAGGCTTGAAGAAGGTTGTCATTTCCAACACATCCAGTTTTTAATAATAATCATGATAATAATAATAGGAACAACCTGAGGTGCCATTTATTAATTATTTATTTATTTACGACATTTATATGCCGCTCTTCTCACCTCGAAGGGGACTCAGAGTGGCTTACAAGTAAAATGTAAATACAATATATTATATTATTGCCATAGCACAATATTTCTTTTTGGGGGGGGGGATTACAATCAGAGGGGAAAAAACAACATTTAAAGCAGAAAGTTCCAGATATGGAACCACCTTAATCAGATACGGCACTGATAAAAGTTGGGTACCCATATTAAAATGAGTTAGACAAAATGCCACCTGCTAAGAAATCATCCACAATCTGGAGTCAAATGGAAGCCCCTTCCTTAAAGGCTTTGAAACAGAGGCTAGGTGGCCATCTGCATGGGGAGCTTGGATTGTGCTTTTCCTGCATGAAGGCAGAAGGAGGTTGGACTAGATGTCCCTTGGAGGTCCCTTCCAATTCTAGGATACTATGATTCCAGGGTTCCACAATTCTACCATACACTTGTATGATTCTAGGGTTCTAGGGATTTAGGATTCTAAAACAAGTCATGCCAGGCTCATCTTATCTCTTTTTTCAATAGAGTTGCAAGCTTGGTAGATGCAGGGAATGCTGTGGATGGAGCATATCTGGATTTCAGTAAGGTCTTCAACAAAGTCTCCCATGACCTTCTTGCAAGCAAACTGGTCCAATGTGGGCTAGGCAAGGCTACTTGTACATGGATCTGTAATGGGTTAAGCGACCAAATCCAAAGGATGCTTCCCCCCAATGGTTCCTCCTCTGAATCCTGGAAAGAAGTGATGATTTGCTGCCATATTTATTTATTTATTTATTATTTACAACATTTCTACCCCACCCTTCTCAACCCCCGAGGGGGGACTCAGAGTGGCTAACACTGGCAACCATTCGATGCCGCAATATCACAATATAAACAATATAAAACCATAAATATACAATAGATTAAAAACAATAACATTAATTGTGCAGTGATATAGATGTTTCCATAGAGGGTTTGGTTCTGGGCCCAGTTCGGTTCAGGATCTTTGTTAGTGACTTGGATGAAGGTTTAGAGGGCGTGCTGATTACGTTTGCAATGACACCAAATTGGGCGGGATAGCTAATACTCCAGAGGACAGGGTCAGAATGCGAAAGGACCTTAGCAGATGAGAGAGCTAATTGGCCAAAACTAACACAATGAATTTCAACAAGGATAAATGCAAGATACTTTAGGCAGAGATACAGGATGGGTGATGCCTGGCTCCACAACAAAGTCGCATGTGAAAAAGGTCTTGGCGTCTTCTTGGGGAACAAGTTGAACATGAACCAAGAGTGTGATGCAGCAGCCCAAAAAGCCAATGGGAGTTTGGGCTGCATCAGTAGGACTCAAGTGTCCAGATCGAGGGAAGTCATGGTGGCTCTCTATCCGACTTTGGTCAGACCGCTTTACCTGGAATCACACTGTGTCCAATTCTGGGCAAAGCAATTTATAAGAGATATTGAGTCTAAGCTGGAAGGTGTCCAGAGGAAAAGGGTGGCTAAAATGATTCAAAGTCTAGAGAATAATGAATAATCCCGCTAAGGAGCGTCTTAAAGAGCTGAGTCTGTTTAGCCTGCAGAAAAGAAGGCTGAGAGGAGACATGAGAGCCATGTATAAATATGTGAAAGGATGCCATAAGGAAGAGGGAGAAGACTTCCTTTCTGCTGCCCTGGAAACTTGAACTCAATAGAGCAATGGATTCAAATTACAAGAGAGGAGATTCCATTGAACATGACGAAAATTTTCCTGTAAGAAGAGCTGTTCTGCCTCGGAGTCTGGTGGAAGTTCTTTCCTTGGAGGCTTCTAAACAGAGGCTGGATAGCCTTCTGTTGTGGGTGCTTTGATGGTGCTTTTCCTGCATGAAGGCAGAAGGGAGTTGAACTATATGGCCCATGTGGTCTTTTCCAACTCTATTATTCTATGATTCTATGAGCCAATTGTGCCATTTTCTGAAGCAATCTGCTTTGGGGCTGGTGGTCCATGCCTTGGTTTGGACAGGAGCCTCCAGTAGTGCAATGGGTTAAACCTTTGTGCCAGCAGGACTGCTGACCGAAAGGTCAGCAGTTCAAATCCGGGGAATGGAGTGAGCTCCCATTTGTCAGCTACAGCTTCTCATGCGGGGACATGAAAGAAGCCTCCCACAGGATGGTAAAACATCCGGGCATCCCCTGGGTAACGTCCTTGCAGACAGAAAATTCTCTCACACCAGAAGCCACTTGCAGTTTCTCAAGTAGCTCCTGACATGAAAAAAACCCCCCACCTGTTTGGATGCCTGTCACATGCTTTGCACTGAGCTGCCTTTGAGAGTTCTCAGAAACAGTGGAAGCTAGAGAAATTGGGTTTATATATCTGTGGAATGTCCAAGGTGGGAGAAAGAACTCTTGTCTGTTGTAGCTAGGTGTGAATGGTTCAATTGGCCACCTTGATTAGCATTTGATGGCCTGACAGTTTTTAGGTGTGGCGTGTTACTGCTTGGCACCTGATGAACCAACGTGGACACAGCATATTATTTGAGAACACAGAAATGCTGGACCACTCTAACAACTGCCATGTCAGGCTACACAGAGAAGCCACTGAAATCCACAAGAAGCATGTGGACAATTTCAACAGAAAGGAAGAAACCATGAAAATGAACAAAATCTGGCTACCAGTATTTAGAAAACTCTAAAATTATAACAGTAAATAAAGAAAAACACTCAAACACAGGGGAACTCCAGACAATTAACAACCAGAGACAGCTAATCCCCTCTCAACAAAGGACTCCCCCAGGTAGTAACAAGTCTGCCTGGGGACAAGAGTTTTTTCTCCCACCTTGGACATTCCACAGATATATAAACCCAATTTTCCTAGTTTTCAACAGACCTCACAACCTCTGAAGATGCTTACCATAGATGCAGGTGACAGTGCTTCTAGAACATGGACATACAGCCCTAAAACCCTACAACAACTCAGTGTATTATTATTACTATTATTATTATTGCTGCTAGGGGGCTCCATGCCCTCTCTCACCCATCCCCAGCTGCCTTCTTCCACTTAGTCACAGTGATAGTTACATAATCATATTTTTTATTTATATCCCACCCTATCTCCCCAAGAAGACTCAAGGCAGTTTGCAACAAATAACGGCAAACATTCAATGCCATCATAATAAAGATATTGCTATCAAAATTAAATAATGATATTACAAAAATTATATTCCACCTCTAACCATTGAAAGACAAGGCATAGGATTAAAAACTAGCAGCAAGATAAAATTTAACATAGGAACCATTCTGATCTGCCTTTTACCATAAAAATAAGAATGGTGATACCACAGCTTGGAAACCCCGAGGGATGAAATCTCACATTAGTGAGGAATTGTCAGCATTTTCATTGTGGAGGTGGAACACTCAAGCACAGGAGCTTGAGTTCCTGGGAATTACTTATTTTATTTTTAAAGGGATCGTTACTTTCCACAGAATTCTCAATTGTTATTATTTCTGCCGTCTTCAGAAAGTTAACTCAACCAAGCACTCATTACTAAATCATCGCTCTTGTTGCTACTATGGTGGCATTGACAAATATGGATAAATACTCTCTATTTCCCTCAAGTGGCCAACTCAGAAATGACCGATTGAAAATTGTAGGAAAAGCGCAAAACACGTTTCAAAGCCATGTTTCCCTGACTTGTAGTAGGGTTTTGTGGACGCACCTTTCCTAGACCTACCTAGAGGTGCTAGGATTGATTCTGGGACTTCCTGCATGCCATAGACACAGAAAAATAGATTGCCATTTCAGAATGCAGATGCATTGCATGGAACTGCATCATGAGAGTTTACCCTGCATCATATGTGTTGGAAATAACAACCTTCTACAAGATGTGGTCATGAAGAGTCAGAAGCGACTGAACAAATGAACAACAAAAAGCAAGCCTCCTATACTAGTTATTTGTTATGTATATAATTCAGATTGCTTGCTATATTGTATATGCATATATTGATATACAGTTGTTTGAGGTTGTGGAAGGGACTGCAGACCATGTGATCAGATCTGGGACTATTCAGACTGAGACTTCATTTTAGAAGTCAGTATTGTTTTGAATAGTTAGTTGTGTTTAGGTTGTGTTCAGTTTTGCAATAAGAGAGTATGCATTAGACATACTGTAAGAAGGGATTGCCTTAGAGCAGCGGCACATTTTTTACATTTACAAAATCCTGGGGCACACCACCAACCAAAATGACACAAAATGACACTCTAACACAGTAATACATATAGTTAATATGTTTTAAATGTATGTATACACTCAGTGTGAAACCTGGGCCTGTTTCGATGAACACAACATAGATATCCTGATAGGAATGGCAGAAAGACACACGAAGGTCTTGCTCAACAGCTGGGAGTTATAGTTCACCCGCAATCAAAGAGCATTCTGAATTCCACCAATGATGGAATGGAATCAAACTTCCCACACAGAACTACCATAACCAAGAAAAAATACTATAAGAGTTTGGTGGGCATTGACCTTGAGTTTTGGAGTTGTAGTTCATCTATATCCAGAGAGCACTATGGAGGGGAGGGAGGAAGACGTGGGGCAAGTCTGAACAGTAGCGTCCGCATGGGTCACGTCTTCCTCCCTCCCCGCCTCCAGCAGAAGCGGCAGCGTGAGCAAAGCAAGGCAAAGCAAGCAGAGCGAGGCTGGGAAGAAGGGAGCTCGAGTGGAGAAGAAAAAGTGTTCGGCAGGAGAGGGAAGAAAGGGTATTGGAGGTTCCAATTTCCCACGGCACACCTGACGATCGCTCACGGCACACTGGTTGGGAAACACTGCCTTAGAGAACCTACTGGTTAAACTTTCAGCTGATAAGCAATGTACCTGTATGTTGAATACATGAAGTGTGTACATAAACCAAATATGTTACTTTTAATGAAGACTACTTATTTTTGTCTCTTGAGAGCATGATTTAAAACCAAATATATTTTATCGGAGAGTAGATATTTTTAGCTAACTGAAATAACACGTCTGAAGATCTGCTATATATTTTGTGCATTGGCATAATCTTTGTTCCTAACAGTTCAAAGAGATAACCAGGTATACCAGTCTAACAACTGAGAAACCTAATTTGGCTGGCATGAATAGTAATAATAAATAATTAAAACATACTTTATTTATATTTGATCCTATCTCCCCGAGGGGACTTAGGGCAGATTACAATACACATATATGGCAAACATCCAGTGTCGTTATACAATTAACAAAGTCAAACAGTACATAAGCAGAGGTAAGGGCTTCCCGTATTTTTCCATCTCCAGCATCTGGAGGCTGTGCATGACTCCAGCCATGGGCAAGTGCTGTTGCTCCATCTTCCGTGCTGAGGAGTTTTGTTGTCCGTAGACATTCTCCTGATCAAATCACCGGCATGTCTGCATGGGCTTCTTTTATTACCTCCCCGTCAAAGCCGTACCTATTTATCTACTCACATTGCTGCTTTCGATCTGCTAGGTGAGCAGAAACTGGGCTGACAGCGGAAGCTCACACCAACTTCTCAATCGGCAAGATTTTCTGCACCTGGCGGTTTAACCTACTGTGCAAAGGCCGGCCTTTTAGTGGATACATACTACTAAAGAAAAAATTGATTCAAACGAGTCTTTAGCTCTTCTCAGGAAGATCATACTTTATAAAAGTGTTATGATCATTCCAAATGGTAGTGACTGCCAATTAATCTCCAAAAGGTCAAGCTTCCAAAAGGTTATGATCTCAAAGGTCATTCTTTCCCCAAAATATAGCAATATACTGTAGATCCAGCAACAGACACATGCAATAACAGAAACAGACCAGTGATTCTACTGCACTCCTAAAGCTTCCTCCTTGTAGCCCTCCAAAGCGAAAAATGACGGCTTCCTGTGACATCATGAGGGCCAGCCCTACACTGAAGCAGAATGAAGTGTTTGCTTAGGTGGCAAAGGCCAAGCAGTTGCAGGAACATGTTGGAAGAGAGTCCCGTCTGCTGTGCCCCCACCATTGGCTCACTGACTTCAGGTCCAGTGGAGGACATACATGTCATTGTAGGAAATGGCAGGAAAGACAACTGCCGGTTGAGTTTCATCTGACACAACACAGTCATGGAGATGGGGCCGCCCTGTGATTCACCCTATGAAGGAGAAGACTGCCTGGGGAACACAGCTGCTTTTTGGGACGGAGGCTGGAAAAGGACAAGGACCTTGGGAAACGCAGAGCAGCTCTTCAGCGTGGGATTTCTCCCTCTGGACACAACAAGAGGCCACCAGCTTCCTCTGCAAGCTTCACTCTCCATTTGGTGGGAGACAGAGCATCCAGCCTTGTCTCCCTAAGGAAAGGGTCAGCTGACAACAAACAACATTCCTATGACCATACAGCCCTAAAAAAATCACAGCAACCTAGTGAAGCTTTGACAAAACATTCCTATTGCCATAAACTTGCCAGTTTCCTGCAGGAAGAACTTTGTAGCAGGAGCTCCTCTCCAAATTCCCACCTGGGATGAATTATCGGCTGTCTTCTTGGATTTTCGGGGGAGCAACTGCTTTTACAGATGGCACCTTAAGCAGCATGCCAGCAAACTGGTGCCAGGCCCTTTGCTATTGCGGACTTCATGCATAGGGCAACTACTAAGTCTGTTCATTGGCTCCAGAAGCGGAGACACAAATTGGTTGCCCTCTTTCTCCCCTCTCTGGAAGAACTTTATAAGTCTCCCATAGCCTTAAGAAAACTCAATGCATTCTTAAGGACCCATCTCACCCTGGATACCCTTTTTAAAATTATTACCATCTGGCAGATGATACAGGGCGACAAAGGCAAGGACAAACAAACCAAGAAATAGCTTTTATCCTAGAGCTGTGAATATATTGAACTCTATGGTTTCACATTGATGTCGCATTGGGGGCTGTGCGGTGGTGGTGGGAGTGTTGTTTTTGTGATATGTGCTGAGGAAAGCATTTAATTTCGTTGTACAATGTACAATGACAATAAATTATTCTAGTCTATATTGTGTACTTTGCCAAGACTGAAAGCTTTGTTCAAAGGCCTGAAATATTGGAAAGGTGAGATGTCAACCATGAAGCAACCACCACTTCCCCATCTCACAAGAGTGGGTGCAGTGGCATTGATCAAAGGAGTGTTAGAATGCAGATTATGGAGATCTGTGGTTTCCTAGCTGTGCCTCTCATTTATCCCTCTCAATCATCACATAATGCTGCCTTTCTATTTTTTCCTCCTTAAGTGTGAGAAGAAGGGCAATTAATCTCTCCTAAGCTATGAGTGCTTTTATACGCTCTACAACTGCAGCTCCCATCATCCATGGCCAACGGTGGAGGATGCTAGGAGCCAGAATCAACAAACTTAATTGGGAGAGTCCTTGATAAATAAATACCCAACTGGCCACTCTTGTCCTCTCTTGATTCCCAATGGCCAGACCTATTTGTCCCCCAAGGATCTTCAAGACTTACCTGTATATATGCCGTCTTCAGCAGGTTTCCTATCAGTCCTTGGTGTGTTTTGACCATGACACCTTTCGTTTTTCCTCTCGACCACCAACATCGGCGTGCTTTGTTTGTTCAATAAGGTGGGCCATCCCTTCTTGTCTCCCATCATCTCTCCTTCTTTCTCGGCAGCTTGGTGTCCTTTCCCGTTGGCTCTTCTTGCAGGAAAGTGCTCCGCTTTGGGGTCCGTCCCTCCAATCCTCATTGCAGGCTGTGCGGACGGCTTTCTCTTCTGAAAAGGATGGAGTTTTTTCCAGCTTGTCACTTGACATGTGATTTATGAACACACACACACACACACATGCACGTTTTCTTGCTTATGTTTGGCAAGCAGTGAAGTTCTCCCAATTTAGTTATGCAGAAGCAAGTGCATTTTTACTTACTTGGATCCTTTTCTTTCAGTACATCTTTGCTTGAAATGTGCATGTGTTGGGGTTTTTTTGGAAAGGGGGGGGGGAGGATAATTTTCAAACCCAGTGATGTTATCTGGAGGAAGCATCTCCTGGAAGCGGAAACATCCATCTGTTTGTTGGCAGTAGGAGAAGTTGCCAAAGAGCAACACGTGGGAGAGTCAATGCATTGAGGGAGAAGGCTTTCAAGGTGGAGGAAAGGGAATTTATTATAAATTAAACAAGTAGTATGTAATACCCTTACAGCAAATTCTCACAGTTAACACATTAAGAATAACCTGGTCTAGGCAGAGGAGATACCATATAGTTGGCATCCAGCCTTATCAAATCTAATAAAGAGAAGTACTGTAGAACAGAACCAGAGGCTGATAGTTATCTGACACTTGAGATGCTCTCTCGCAGAATATTGGAAACATTGGTGTTGTAGCTCGGCAGCAGTCACAGCACCCAGGGGCTGATGGGTTCACTGATAACTTAGAGTTGGAAGGGATTGTGGGCTTTCCTGGGATTCATAGTGATACAGGTCAAGGGAATGATACATGCCAAGAAAACAAAACTGCTTCAGAAAGTGATGTGGGCCCAGAGAATATAATTGCCTCTGAGCCTCAAGTTCACTCACAGGAGTTGGAATCATCCTCCCTAGATAAGGGGTCGAGCAAAGACAAATTGAAAGAAATTCTCACAGGAAAGCACCGGGTGATACAGACCTAAGCAAGGAAACACGCTTGCAGATTAGGGCAGATAGCCAGCTTCATAGATCAACATGGCTTAGTGGGAAATAGAAATTCCGTGGCAGACGTAATGATTTCTTGTCTGTTTATTAAGAGCTAACATACACTCTGTCTTCAGTTCAGGCAACATAGCATTCAAGTTAGAAGCTAGGCCTGTGTTCTCTGGTTCATGTTTCAAACCTTGGTCTTGGATTTAGTATCCTGGGAGTTTTTCCATGTTCTTGTCTTGTATTCCTGTTTCAGTTTTGCTAAGCATATCGTCTGTCTGTGGATTTAAGCTGACTTTGCTTTTTGGGACTATTTTTGGACTGTTTTACCTTTAGATTTATAAGGGACAATTGATTTCCTGTTTAGTTATCATCTATTGATGACCCTTTTGGATTATACACCTTATTTCTTAATATCTGATTTTTCTATATACCTTTTATGTGTTTTTTTTTACAATACACTGTTTGGTTATACTCTGGACTCTTGTGTGGGGCTGTGGTCATCAGTGGCTTCAGGCCTGGGGTGCAACAATTGGTTTTTGTGAACTGCAGTTCCCAGACTCCCCCATCACATGCTGGCTACAGAATCATGGGCATTGCAGTCTGTGGCCTATGTGGAACTGAAAGGGTGAATGCAGGTTGTGTGTAGGTCTGGGAGGGTTATTTGGGCTGGGAGAACAGAGCTACATCCATCACTGCCCAGCTGTCATTTTGCAGTAAGGCATAAGAAGACAATACTGAGTCATACTCAATATTGCTTTGCACAACATCTCTAAAAATACTTATGCTTGGATAACCCAAAACAAGTGAATGCAGAGTGGGCATACTCAGTGCCTGTGGAGCACGAATGGTCGAGGGAGTGGGAATGGGAATAGAATAGCGTAGAAAGAGCCAAGCTGCTGTTTTCCTTATATATGGACTATGGCGCCAACTCCTAGCACACTCAAAATAAGAATCAGGGCCACAGATAAGAGGATCCATGCCCGACAAGTGTCCAGTCTAAACCAAAATAGACCAGGACAGAGACATCACTCGCCAGGCTGCAGACAAGCCACAGAGGTATATTCGATCTGGCTAGAAAGGATACAGCATAAAGCAGGAATACAGAGATACAAGGTTTTTTACATTTCATAGCCATTCAAACCTCCTTCTCCCTTCCCTGATTGGCCAAGAAAGGGGCCGGTTTGGATCCGCACCTGTGTCCATATTTGGAAATGCTAATGAGTTTCCAATTGGTTTAATTGTCCACTTCCAGGTGATGGGGAAATGTTTTGAGGAAAACAAAAGGTGAGAGGTCCAAGGGACAAAAGGTGATGATCTCTTGAATCAAGCCTTGGATTTGAAATAAAGACATCCACAAATGTATATATTTCAAGCTCTTGTTTCTGCAGTCAGCAATCTCTCAGCTCAAGTGAGATACTTGGCTGGGCAAACATCAGCTTAATACCCTTGGATGCTATTCATCTGGTCCTGGCGACTTGGCTTTACTTAGACTAGCCAGGGGCCACAGTTAGCACAGCAGGTTAAACCACCAGCTGCAGAAAATCTTGCCAACCGGAAGGTTGGCAGTTCAGAGTCGCTGGTTGGGATGAGCTGCCGCCATCAGCCCTAGCTTCTGCTTACCTAGCAGTTTAATGTGAGATCAAAAGGTACCGCTTTGGCGGGGAGGTAAAGGCACCTATGAAGACATGCCAGCAATTTGATCAGGAAGGCTCCTTGGCATGGAAAATGGAACAACAGCACCTCCTTATGGCTGAGTCGAGAACAGCCTCCAGATGCCAAAGATGAAAAAGAGAGAACCTTTGCCTCTGCCTATGTACTGTCTGTCTTTGTTGTTAATTGTATAATGGCATTGTATGTTTGCCATATATGTATTCTGTAATCCACTCTGAGTTACCTTGGGGAGATAGAGTGGAATACACACACACATACACAGAGTGTGTGTGTGTGTGTGTGTGTGTGTGTGTATGGTATTCCTGTACTGCCTTTTTACCTATTCGGTACTACATTTCCCCTCCTGCCTGCATCCTCTGCTCTATCCATCCCAAGTTGAGTTCTGTTAACCTGTTGGGAGAAAGAAAAATGAGGCAAATAAAATATTGAGTGGTTAGGCTCCATCACCTTCATTTTCTCCCACTCTAGTTGCATACCTGGGTCTCATAAAGCACAATACATTAAGCCAAAATACATTAAGCTATTACAATATGAAAAAATATTTTTTTCAGGTAGAAAACTTAAGTTTCTCAAGCTCTGCTCTGAACAAAAAATGTAAGAAACAGCTTATCTCAGCAGTTTTTTAAATGCTTCTTTGCACTGATTTTAATAATCTGTGGAAGCTGTAGCGCAACCACATAAACTTTTCAATGTAAAAGAAAGTATTTTCAAACTCAGCTTTTAATTGGTAACCTTTAATAAACAGTGGCCCTCTTTGCCTGCCTTTTTTGATTTAAGGCCGTGGAATCATCCCTCAATCTCAAAATGACAATAATCATCATAATAACCGTTATCCTGCTGTTGTCGAAGACTTTAATGGCCAGAATCACTGTGTTGCTGTGAGTTTTCTGGGCTGTATGGCCATGTTCCAGAAGTATTCACGCCTGACGTTTCACCCACATCAATGGCAGGCATCCTCAGAGATTGTGAGGTTTGTTGGAAACAATTGTGAGGTTCGTTGGAATAATGTCCAGGGTGGGATAAAGAACTCTTGTCAGTTTGAGTCAATGTTGCAATTGATCACTTTGATTAGCATTAAATAGCCTTGCAGCTTCAAGGCTTAGCTGCTTCCTGCCCGGGAGAATCCTTTGTTGGGAGGTGATTAACAGGCCCTGATTATCATTCTAGCAATAATCACCAAACAGAGGCTAGTGGAAGATGCCAATAATACTATACTATTGGCTTTTCATATTTTCTTTTTAACATGTTTGAACACAATACTCCTTTATGCACCACATTCTTGTACACTCAACAGTATCATTATATTCAGCTGTTAAGTTCTTGCTGGCATAGATATCCCACTTCCTGGATAAACTGAAAGGATTCAAGAGGAAATGAATCATGTTCTTTCTCTCCAGAGAGTTGTGCTACTCAATATATATTGTTTGCGGCTGCTTTTGGGTTTGTGTGTGTGTGTGTTTTAAAAGGTTATTGCTTTTAAATTCAATATAATTTTTTTTAAAAAAAAATATGCATTTAAGAAAACATCATCAAACTAGGTTGCTGTGAGTCTTTCGGGCTGTATGGCCACTTGCCTCATTTCCAACACACATCTGAAGATCCCATTAGCCACAGATGCAGGCGAAACGTCGGGAGATAATGCTACTGGATCCTGGTCATACAGCCCAAAAAATGCACAGCAACCCAGTGAATCCAACCATGAAAGCCTTCGATAACACATCATCAAACTAGATAAAGCCTACAAAAAGAACAAATAATGTTTCGGTAGGCTTTTGCCAGCTTGGCATCTCCTGGGCTTTCCTTGGAGATGATGCTCACCACTTGAATCACAGAATCATCAAATTGGAAGGGACCACATGAGGCCATCTAGTCCAGCCCCAACTTGTCATACAGGAAGCAGAATCTCAGTTTGATAACAGATGGCTTTGCCATTTATGGCTCTGTTGAGAAGTCAGGCATAGCTATGATTCACTCCAAGACATCCTTCCATGGATGGCGACGTGGGAAGCATCTTCCATCTGCAAGGATTCAGCTGCCAGTGACAGGCTTTTACAAAGGGCCTTTCAAATAGGACCAATATGTCGAAACAGGTCTTTCTGTCTAAGGATGATGGATCTGTTGTTGGTTTGCTGTGAGTTTTCTGTGCTATATGGCCATGTTCCAGAAGCATTCCCTCCTGACGTTTTGCTCACACCAATATCAGGCATCCTCAGAGGTTGTGAGGTTTGCTGGAAACAAGGCAAGTGGGGTCTGTATATATGCGGAATGATGTCCAGGGTGGGAGAAAGTGTCACGATGCAGGGTCTTGGCCCAGCCCCTTAATCACACACACAGAGACGGTAATCAGCTAACTATTTATTGAATAATAAGAAACAGGTGAAAAGGTAAATTGTCCATAAAAAGTATTTAAAAAGTCAAATCCAAAAGGTAAAGAGTCCGTAAGTAAAATCCAAAGGCAAACGTGGCAAAGGCTCCGCAAAACTAGGCGGATCAAGGACTTGGTCCGTGGCAAAGGACAAGGCAAAGTTCATGAACAAACCCAAGAAACTTCTTGGAAAGGCTTGAGCCGGTAACTTGGCTCCGTGGAACTCCGCTCGCTTCACTCCTCTTAGAATAGAAGTGGCCGAGCTACTGAGGATCCGTTCCCACGGATCCTATACTTAATCCCCTTGGCGAGGCCCCCGACGCTCTAGGCTTCTGCGCCAATCTGTGCTACGGGACCTAGCGCTTCTCTGGCGCTCTAGGCTACGGTGCCAGTCCCTCCTGCTGGACTCAATGCTCCGTCTCCTATCAAAGCTCCGTCCTTGCCTCCCAGCACCTGGTTCACTATCTTCGTGAGAGCCAAACTCCCTTTCGGCTTCCATGGGCTCTTCCTCCACTGTTTCCCTGATTCTTTCCTGCGACCCGAAACCACCTGGGTTCTCATACTGATCGAAATCATCACTCTCAGGGTCAGCCTGACTTTCCCAATTTTCATAGCCGTCAGGCCATTCATCATCCCAGGCCAGGCTCTCTGTGGGAGAGGAAGGCCCAGCTAACTCACCAGCCCCTTCCTCCATTTCCTCATCAGCTGCATCTGGCCCTAATGCAAGCGGGACCCCCGGTGCTGCCCCTTGCCCCCCAGGCACGAAAGGGAACTGGGTTGCTACAGAAAGAGCTCTTGTCTGTTAGAGGCAAGTGTGAATGCTGCAGTTGATCACCTTGATCCCACGATCACCTTGGTTTACCAAGGAACTTCAGTCTTTGAAAAGGGAAAAGAGACGGCTAGAGGGCGTGTGGCAAGAGATCCGTGACGAAGCGTTGAGATCAGCTTATAAGGTATTTATGGAAACCTATGAGCATGCTATCATCGAGGCTAAGCAAATTTATTACTCCTCTTTGATAGCGTCTGCAAACTCACGCCCAGCTAAATTGTTCAAAATAATTCGTTCTCTGATTACGGTCCCTACCGTCCCAAACAATAATGATGAAGCCCTTACTGCTGAGGTATTTCAGCAGTATTTACAGACAAGATCTCGTCGCTCCGCCGGGAACTCCCTGCCACAATTGATACAGTTAGCGAGCTTGAGACTCCGTGACCCTCTGCTGGGCCCACCCTCGATCGGTTCACCCCACTGGACGCAGGGGCTGTCGATGAACTGTTAGCTGCAGCGAGACCGACCACATGCTCCCTCGATTCGTGTCCTTCCTGGCTGGTGAAATCCTGCTTGGAGGGATTACGTGACCCTCTGTTGAATATAATAAACAGCTCCCTTGAGCAAGGGGTCTTTCCAGAGGGTTTTAAAGAGGCAGTGGTCTCCCCACTACTGAAGAAACCGAATTTAGATCAATCGGTTCCCTCCAATTACCGCCCGGTTTCGAACCTTCAGTTCCTGGGCAAGGTGATTGAGAGGGCAGTGACTGGGCAGCTGCAGCAGTTCCTTGATGACACAGCCGGATTAGATCCCTTCCAGTACGGCTTCCGCTTGGGGCACGGGACGGAGACTGTGTTGGTCGCCATCTCAGATCAGCTTCGTTGCCAGCTGCTCAAGGATGGTTCAGCGCTGCTTGTGTTATTGGACCTCAAAGCAGCTTTTGATACAGTCGATTACAATCTTTTGGCCCACCACCTTGCTGTTGTTGGAGTCAGGGGAACAGCCTTGAAATGGCTGTTGTCCTTTCTGCACAACTGGGGACAGCGAGTGAAAAGGGGAGGTATAGTCTCCGAGAGGGCCCCACAAATTTGTGGGGGCCCCCAAGGGGCTATCCTCTCCCCTTTGTTATTTAATATCTACAGTATATGCAGCCACTTGCTAGTCTGGTATGAAGCTTCGGGCTGGAATGTTATCAGTACGCTGATGAAACTCAGCTCGTTCTGAGGATGGAAGGCCGACTGGACTCCGTACCCTCTTGTTTCCATCAGTGCCTTGAAGCCATTACTGGATGGCTGTGTGCTAGGAAATTGAGGGTGAATCCAGCAAAGACGGAGATATTGTGGCTGGGGCGCCGGTTGGTGGGGAGGTCCAGCTGCCTACCTTGGATGGCGAGGCACTATGACCAGCATCCTCAGTAAAGAGCCTTGGGGTTGTCTTTGACCCTTTGCTGACGATGGAAGCCCAGGTTTCCACTGTCAGCAAAACTGCTTTTTTTCCACCTATAATAATAATAATAAAAACTTTATTTATAACCCGCATCTATCTCCCCAGAGGGGAATCGGAGCGGCTTACATGGGGCCATTCCCAAACAGCACATCACAAAATCAACCACATCAAAAAACAATAAACACAGTAAAAGCAATAACCAGAATAAAATCCATCTGAAAAGAACACTACAGCAACAGCACAGGTGAATCTAAAATAAAACGACCTGCGGCAAGCTAGGTGGTTGGCTCCCTACCTATCCAGGGATGACCTAGCCACGGTGCTCCAAGCCATGGTCATCTCGAGACTGGACTACTGTAATGCCCTTTACATTGGCCTGCCCTTGTCCGTGATCCGGAAACTTAAGCTCGTCCAGAACGCTGCTGCGCAATTTCTCACTGGGACTCCAGTGAGATGTCACATAACTCCCATTCTCCAGCAGCTCCATTGGCTTCCGGTTGAGCACCAGATCACCGTTGTATCTGAGGGACCGTCTTATCCCCTACTAACCCCAGAGGTCACTCCGCTCCGAACAATTGAATCTCCTTGAAGTGCTTAGCTTCAAATCCATCTGCCTAACATCTACCTGGCGCAGAGCCTTTTCTGTCGTAGCGCCTTCGATTTGGAATACTCTTCCAAGCGAAGTGCGGGCCTTGCATGATTTACCATCTTTTTGCAAGGCCTGCAAGGCCTACCTTTTCCGGCTAGCTTTTGATTGCCGAGGATAGATAATTTTTATTCTGTCTAGTTTTAACTGATGCTCTTAGCTTTGTGTTTTTATAATTGTGAGCCGCTCCAAGCCCTCGGGGAGTGGCGGCGTACAAATCCAAATAATAAATAATAATAATAATTAATAAATAAATTGATTAGCATTGAATAGTCTTGCAGCTTCGAGGCTTTGGCTGCTTCCTGCCTGGGGGAATCCTTCGTTGGGAGGTGATTCACTGTCCCTGATTGTTTCTTGTCTGGAATTCCCCTGTTTTTGAGTGTTGTTCTTTCTTTACTGTTCTGATTTTAGATTTTGTTGATGATGATGGAGCTGTTGTTGTTGTTCTGCCTTCAGTCATTTACAATTTATGGAAACCCTGAAGCAACCCTATCTATCACAGGGCTCTTTTGACATGGTTTCTTTAGAACAGCATCAACTTTGCCTTCTTCTGAGCCTGAGAAAGTGTGATTTCTCAAGGCTAGCCAATGGGCTTCCATGGCCAAACAGGAAGTGCAACCTTGACCTCCGGAGTCATAGGCTACCCTATATCCCAGGATCTGATTCCAGAATACACTATGCGACACAATATTTGTTCCAGGGTTATAAATGACATTTCTTAATTGGTTCTATCATAAAAACATGGAAAAAGTTTATTAAACTGCCAAAACTGCAGGAGGGCCATAATAAAAAATACACTTTATTTATATTCCGCTTTATCTCCCCAGAGGAACTCAGAGCGGATTACAGTATATGGCAAACATTCAATGTCTTTTTACACAGTGAACAACAATGACATACAATACAAAGGTAAAAGCCTTCTCCTTTTTCCATCTCTGGTGTCTGGAGGCAATGCTCAACTCTGGCCATGAGGAGGTGCTGTTGTTCATTTTTTCCATGCTGAAGAGCCTATTGTCCATAGACATCTCTGATCGTGTTTTGCCAGCATGTCTGCATGGGGCGCCCTTTTATCTTCCTGCCAAGGCAGTATCTATTGATCTACCCACATTGCATGCTTTCGAACTGCTAGGTTGGCAGAAGCTAGGACTGACAATCGGGAGTTTAACCCGACTCACAGCTTCGAACTGCTAACCCTCTGGTCAACAGATTTCTTGCAGCTAGTGGACATCCCTGCAGCACATTTTACTATAGATTTTCGATAATAATAATAATAATAATCTTTATTTATACCCCTCCACCATCTCCCCGAAGGGGACTTTTGGGGCAGCTAACATGAGGCCAAGCCAAAAATTACAACAAAATACAAGTACAGCAAAATAAAATACAAAAAAGCAAAAATACCATCAAAATAAATACATAACAGAATAAAATAAACAGTTCCAAAATGACATGATAGAGAAATGGGACATAATGACTATCTCATCGAATCCCAACCAACATAACATAGTTTGTGGTAGCCACAAAAACAAAGTTTCTGGGGTAGAACAACTACTTTCAAAGTGTGGACTGCACAAACCAGGAACAGAATTGTTTTTCAAATTTTGTTACAAAATGTAATTTGAGATAAGGAGATGGGACCAGGTCTTGGGATATGGGGTTTATCAAAGAAACACAGCAGTCTCAAAAAAGATCTTTATTATTAGGAGCAAGTTTCAAAACTGATCATCCTTTCAGAAAGGAAGCAAGGCAAGTGCAAATGTTTAGGACTCAACAACAAGAACAATCAAAATACTTAGAAAAGTTGCTGATTATTTTAAGGATAAACTTCCTGCCATGACTCAATGCTATGGAACCGTGTGAGTTGTAGTTTGGTGCACTCTTTGGTAAAGAAAGCTAAAGACCTTGTGAAACAACACATCCCATAATTCTATAGCATTGAGTCACAGCAGACAAGGAGGGGTCAAACTGCATTGATTCTATAGTGTAGGTGCACCTTTGGCTAGTGCTTCAATACAAGGCTGAACTAGTTAACTCACAAAGTGCTTTGGCATCATCTGAAAAGCTTTTGCAACCCATGGAAAACATTAATTGCTCTTCCGCTTTTCACGTAGCCACAATATCTCATGAGGAAAACATTGCTGAGGATCCCATGACATGGTTCCTTTTTTGGTATATGTTTTCCACCCTGTTAATGTGAAAGGAACTTTAACTAAACATTGAGTCTGATCAATTGTAGTAAAGGTTTCCCTTTGACATGAATTCTCATTGTGTCCAACTCTGTGGGGGTGCTTATCTCCATTTAGAACAGTGGGGGTGCTTATCTCCATTTAGAAGTTGAAGAGCCGGTGTCGTCTGGAGACACCTCCTAGATCATGTGGCCAGCATGACTGCATGGAACACCGTTACCTTCCCGCAGAAGCAGTACCTATTGATCTAGTCACATTTACATGTTTTCGAACTGCTAGGTTGGCAGAAGCTGGGCCTAACAGCGGGAGCTCATCCCACTCCCTGGATTCAAACCACCAACTTGGTCAGCAAGTTCTGCAGCTCAGTGGTTTAATCCACTGCACTACCAGGGGGCCCTCTGATCAATTATAACACTATGTAAAAGGATTTTTGTTCCTGAGTTATAAAGGTCATTTCCTAGTTGGTTGCATCATAAAAACAACGACAACAAGAAAAGCAGAAGGTAATTTGGGTGAGGCAGGAGGGTTTGGACATGTTCTTAAGCATTTTTGCTGTTAGTATTATTATTATTATTTTATTTATTTATACCTTGCCTTTCTCCCCGTGGGGACTCAAGATGGTTTGGATGGTGCGAGGTTCAACACTTTAACCTTCTGGAACGGCATAAGAAAGAGATAACTTTGGCCCCTTCTACACTGCCATATAATCCAGTTCAAAGCAAATAATGTGGATTTTATATGGCAGTACAAAATGGCCCTCATGGAGTGCTTTTTCCATCTTCATTGGAGAAGCCTCCTTTGCAAAATTAACTGACTAATCCCCAAAATGTTCACTTCACAGTCAGATTCTTTGAAATCGCGAGTTCATATTTTTACGACCATGATATTCTGTTGTGTAATGATTTGTTCCATACATAGACATACCTAAGATAATAATAATTCAATATTTTTGTTGTTATTATTATTATCACAAATACTGAATACAAGACATACATAATCGTGCAATGTAAACAAGAAGTGCAGACATTGAACCAGAACGGCACAAAGGCACTCTGCAGCCACACAGAAGGGCTGTTTTTAACAAAAAAGTACTTACACCAGCATCCCACTTCTGTGGTGATGATCAAACCTCTCTGGAGGTTTTAAAACATAGACTGGATGGCCATCCATCAGGGAAGGCTTATATATATATATTATTATTATTATTATTAGAAACATAACAAGATTCATACACAGCAAACAAGATCACTATGCTGGTTGTTGTATTGGATCACACATCGGACACTTTCCAACTGTCTAGGACTGTGTTATGTTTTGGCAAATAATGCGTGCAGATCCCAGTAGAGTGGCCTTTTGCAGTTGGCAGATACTAATTTTGTCAGTGCCTATTGCGTTTAAGTGTAGGCCAAGGTCTTTAGGCACTGCACCCAGTGTGCCGATCACCTTGACTGGCTTGTGCCAGAGTCTTTGCAATTATTATTATTATTATTATTATTATTAGCTCTAATTTTTACAATGAATATCTCAGCGTCTCCACCAATTTGACCTAGTTTGTGCCACAAAAACAAAGTTTCTGGAGTAGAACAATTAATATCAAAGCAAGGACCGCACAATTAAACAGGAATAACACTTTCAAACCAGGAACAGAACATTTTTCAAATTTGGTTAAATTGTGTAATCTGCATCAAACCAGATTGTTTGACAGTGTAGAGTGGTCGTCTGCCTCTTTCCCGATCTTTGGAATGCAGCGTTCCATACATGAAGTGTAATATCAAACCTCAGTTGACTAATCTGGGAAGACTCCAGTTTGGCCGAACACCAGAAAACTCACTAGAATCATCATCACAGGAAGTTCGTTGTACCATGCAGCTCTTTACATAAGCCTTTTCTTTCTGAACCGGAATCTCTCTCAATGACACATCGGAGGCAACAGCTTTTCATAAGGCAGCCATTAAGTATTGCTTTTTGTTTGTCATTACCTCTTGTTTTCTATCAGATTACAAATTAGAGCATCCACTTATTTTGTAAAAAAAATGCTTACTGCTTCAAAGAAAATATTTCACACATTTCACACAGGCTAAGAATTACTTTTAAAAATAGATTTATGAAAATAAAGTGCTACGAGTATTATTTTTGGTCCCAGGATATGCATTTGTACTTCTGGTTTCAAACTCAGCATGGTTCTGAATGCACTAAGATGGGGAAACAAAGCGGCCCATTTCTCCTTCCATGCCTTGCACCATTCCTCCCTTCACAACATCCTCTTTCACACTTTCATCATGCGCCCCACCATCAGCAGACCTCTCCAAGTCCTGGGGCTAAAAGCCAAATCACAGGATGCCCTCTTGCTTTGATTTCTCTAGGAATGCTCATGCGGTCATGCCAACCATATTATCTCCAAAGTAGAGGCCACAGCTCTTTTGCAAACCACCAAACCGCCCCTAAAAATAGTCTCCGGGTGCCTTGCAAATGCTTTATCTGTATCTGTGATGAAAGGCACCAGAGGCAGCAAGTGCATTTAGTGCCAAGGCCAGGACATTTGGAGCATTGCTGACGTCTCCTTACAACAGGAAATTTGCTTAGGCTGGATCTACACTACCATATAAGCCAGATTACATTCTGTAACACTATGATTTTTGTTCCTGGGTTATAAATGTAATTTCCTAACTGGTTCTATCATAATAACATAAAATGTTATTATCATTATTAGTATTATTCGATGTATTTATACCCTGCTTTATCTCTCCGAATGGGACTGAAAGCAGTTTGACATTATTATTATTATTAGTAGTAGTAGTAGTAGTAGTAGTAGTAGTAGAAGAAGAATTACTATTTATACCCCACTTTATCTCTTCAAATGGGACCCAAAGCAGTTTGACATTATTGTTGTTGTTGTTATATTTATTTATACCCCGCTTTATCGCTCCAAAGGGGATTCAAAGCAGTTTGACTTCTTCTTCTACCCCACTTTATCTCTTCAAATGGGACCTAAAATGGTTTGACGTTGTTGTTGTTGTTGCATTTATTGATACCCCGCTTTATCGCTCCAAAGGGGACTTAAAGCGGTTTATTACTATTATATTTATTTATACCCCATTTTAGCTCTCCAAAGGGGATATAAAATCATTAGTAAACAATTTAAAATATTGTTTACACAAATTAAAATAGAATTTTACACAAACCAATTTGTGGCCACAAAAACAAGTTTCTGGAGTTTAACAACTACTTTCAAAGTAAAGGCTGCCCAATTAAACAGGAATAACACTTTAAATCCAGGAACAGTACTTTTTTTTACAAATTTTGTTACATTGTGTTATCCAAATGAGATAATCCACATGATCTGCTTTGAACTGGATTATAGTCTACACTGTCATATAATCCAGTTCAAAACAGATAACCTGGATTTGATATGGCAGTGTAAATCCAGCCATAGAGGGGCCGTTCCATTCAATTTCCTGAGTGGGGTGACTGAACAGTCTTGGAAGCTTTCAGGAATCACAATTCATCTCTTAAAAACATTACAGGCTCCCTTCCTCCACTATCCACCATTGGAGAAAAATACTCATCTAAACTTCCACTGTTCTGCAACTTTGAAAATTCCCTGCACATAGCGTGGTACAGTTTGCTGGTAGAACCCTTCAATGCCCAAGTAGTATCCATGCATCACAAAGGCATGAAAAGGGGGACAAGCATCAGTTCCTAAAAGGTAAACAAGAAGGCCTGCAAGTGCTTTCCCTCTTTGACTCACATATATCCTGCATAAATTTAGAGGGAAATTAACCATTTGTTCCTGAGACAGTATGCTTTGAATCAAGTTGAGCCAGGCATAGTGTTTTTCCCTTTGGCTTTGGCACCACTTGACTAGAGCTATTGGAATACTTTTCTGTTTAAATAAAGGCTTATGAAAGAAAGGCAACCCCCCATGTTGTTAACCAGCCCATGAAAATGGTAAAGGATGATGAGAGCTCAGGTGCAACATTGGGGGCGGGCTTAGCACAGCGGGTTAAACCACTAAGCTGTAAAAAACTCCTGCTGATCGAAAGGTTGGCAGTTCAAGCCTGGGTTGGGGTGAGCGCTCGCTGTCAGCCCAGCTTCTGCTCACCTAGCAGATCAAAAACAGATATGTGTGCAGATAAATAGGTACCGCTTTAAGCGGGGAGATATTAAAAGAAGGCGCCCATAAGGACATGCTGATCGGGAGGGCATCTATGGATGACAAAGCTCCTCGGCATGGAAGATGGAGCAACAGCAGCCCCCACCCCTCCCGTGGCCAGAGTTGAGCCCAACCTCCAGATGCTGGAGATGGAAAAAGATGGGAAAGCCTTTAGCTCTGTTTATGTATTGTTTGTCCCTGTTCATTGTATAACAGCATTGAATGTTTGCCGTATATGTATTCCGTAATCCACCCTGAGTCCCCTCAGGAAGATAAAGTGGAATATAAATAAAGTACCATATATTATTATTATTTGAAAGCCCACAATACTTGCAGGGCTGCATTTCTACCACTACCACAACAGAGAAACAGAACGACCCTTACGTTTCCAAAAATAGTGCAGATTTGTGTATATTAAGGCCAAGATTTGCATCCTTTGATACGACCAAAAAGCATCCACTCTGTTGGACCATGCATGTCCTGGTTGAGGATATATTCCGGCATCAGCTACACCACAACCAGGGTGAAAAGCGTGTCATTATTTCCTGGATATGGAAAGCAGCACATTCATAACACAGGTGAACTAGATCACTGACTAAGGAAACCACATGGCCGCATCTTCCAGATGTTGTTGGATTCTGGCTCCCACCATCCCTGACCACAGCAATCCTGGATGTGGCTGATGGGAGCTGGAGACCAACAACATCTGAAGCGCCACCAACAATGCCCAAAATGAGAATAAGAAGGCTATCAATTGGCTAACTAAGCTACTCAGTGCATGGAATGCATCCTCTTTGGTTTTAAGGTGAGATCAATGGAGGAAGCAGCCCACTCACCCTTCTCCATCACAGCTCTAAGAAAACTCAACCTCATCTTGGAATCACAAATGGGATCCTGCTATTGATACCAACTAGTTCTCTGTCCATACTAAACATCAGTTCTTGGTGTGTGTTTGGAGCTGGAAGGCGTCCGAAGGTCATTTTGATGGGAAGGGGACGGGAAAGAAAGTCTAACCACCTACTTCATATACATTGTGTGCTTTCAAATAATCATAATCATAATAATCATAACAATAGAGTGTTATGTCAGTCGTACCCTTCCTATAACAAGTCACTTTGGCCCTAAGTGACCTTCCAAAGGAGAAAGACAGAAGCCTGCTGCTTCGGAGACTGGGACATACTGGAGCCATGGATTCAAATAGCAGGAAAAGAGATTCCAACTGAACATTGGGACAACCTTCCTGGTGGTAATAACTATTCAATAATAGAACACACTGCCTTGGAAAGCGGTGAAATAGTCTTCTCTGGGGGTTTTCAAGCAGAGGCTGGGTGGCCACCAGTTGGGGTGGCTTGGATTGTGTCTGAAAGAAGGAGGTTGGACGGGGTAGCCCTTAGAGTGTTTTCCAACTTTAGGATTCTAGGTTTCCTTCCTTCTTTCATTCATTCATTGTGTCTTCCTTTATGGCCAAAGTGGTTGGACAGGGTGGCCCTCTTTGGAGGTCTCTTCTGACTCAAGGGTTCGATGCTGCTCCATCCTTGCCTACCAAGGTGGAAGTCATTTCCTCACCAAGAGTCCCAGCCTGGACTTCAGTGAGCATGCTTCCTGTTATCACAGTGGTGGGTGCCATCCCTGCCCAGGAGGGTCTCGGCCTGCTGCCAGGCATCCCACAGCTGCAGGGCCACCCAGTCCAAGGAGGGCTCCTCAAAGCCAGCCAGGAGGTTGAGGTTGACAGAAGTAACCTCCTTGAGCATCCGGGGTAGGCCCAGGGCTGGGGGGAGCAGGCTAGCACCACTACCCAGAAAAAGGTGCATCAGCCTGTGCCTCCTCAGGGCGCCCACCAGGGAAGCCACCAGCTCCCCCAAGCGGTCCTCCAGCCACTGCCTGCCCCAGGGGCCCTGTCGCTGTAGCAATAGACTCAAGAGGGCCGTCTCAAGAACCTCAGAGCGGAGGGCCCGGCGCCACTGGTCACGTAGCGGGCCCCCCAATGTATGCCCAGTGAGGTCCCGGAGCTCCTCCAGGATCTGGAGACACTGGAGGTGACAGGCATCTTTGGGGACTCGCTCCCGTACCCAGCCCCACACGCGTCGCCTCAAATGGGAGGTGTCCAGCATCCAGAGGCTGCCTTGGTGGCCTGGTAATGGGGTCAAGAAGAGGCCCTTGTCAACAGGGAGGGCCGGGGTCAGGCGCAAGGAAAGACAGAGGTGGCTGCAGACGTAATCGTCAGAACAAGGGCCGAGGCGGAGGATGGGGGGCCGCTCAGGGCCTGCCTTAAGGCTCGGGCGCTCCTGCAGGCTGCAACGGACTGCTCGCAGGCTCCGCTTAAGCTGTGCTGTGAACCAGCGCAGTGTCAGTGCCGAGGACAAGTGGGGGACTCCTTGGGACCCCTCGACACACAGGGCTTCTACTCTGGCTCTGTCTTCCTTGGGTGAGACCTCCAGGGTGCAGGCAAAGACCCCTTGGGGCTCCTTGGAGGGGGCCACATGGAGGCGGATTCCTGGCGGGAGACGCAAGGGCAGCAGCACCTCAAAGGCAGCGCCAGGACGTCGAGGCTGTTCGTGGGAACCGCCCAGCACCCAGTCACCCCGCAGCGCCATCCCCAAGTGTCCCCCTTCTCTCCCGGCCTTGGCCACTGCAGTTGCCACCCGGCCCAGGCGAGCCTTGCTGTGGCCCAAGACATGCGGGGAGGGACGGAGCAGCTGCTGCTGGGTGGAGAAGGCCTCCAAGGCCAAACGGCGACCACTGTGGGCCTTGCGCCCGACCCTCGACGACACTGCTCTTGCCTCCTTCGCGCCTTGTTGGTAGCAGAGATGTCGCCTCAAGGCCCAGATGCTCAACAACAGCAGGACCACCAACAGCAACAATGAGCCATCTTTCAGGAAGGAGGACGTGGTGGTACCTTTTCCTCCGACAATGACAATGGTGCGGCTCCTCCAGGCCTGCCAGAGGCACAGCAGCGCCAAGGGCCAGAAGACCCACTCGTTGAGGCGGTAAGAGGAGGAGGCGGTGGTCATGGCTGGCATTGAGGCGGGCTCTGTGGATGTGCAGAGTGCATAGTGCCCTGACTCTTGACATGTGGGGTTCGCAGTCTCTGTCTCTCAAGGGCTGTTGTGAACAGGAAGGATGTCTTGGAGGATTCTCCTGCGTAAGGTCACCATAAATCCAAGCTTTCCACAACTAAGCCGGAGGAAGAGGAGGAGGTGGTCATGGCTGGCATCGAGGAGGCCTCTCTGTACATGCACAGAGTGCATGGCGCCCCGACTCTTGACACCTGAAGTTTGCAGTCTCTGTCTCTCAAGGGCTGTTGCAAACAGGAAGGACGTCTTGGAGGTCTCTCCTGCATAAGGTCATCATGAATCCAAGCTTTCCATGACTAAGCCCGAGGAAAAGGAGGGGGAGGAGGAGGTCATGGCTGGCATCGAGGGGCCTCTGAGCATGCGTGGAGTGCATGGCATAGCCACTGCATCCCAACTCTTGAAACATGGAGTTCACAGTCTCTGTCTCTCAAGGAAGGCTATCTTGGAGGTGCCTCCAAAGCATTCCATGGCTAAGCCCTGCATCCTGGCCTCCACACAAGGGCTCCGGTGACAAGGCAGCTTGGTCCTCTTCTCTCGCCTGTCCTTTGGTGGAGCCTCCTTCCCAGCCAAGGGAACCGCTCAGTCCGTGGGCATGCCAAACTACAGCCCAGCAGCAGTGGGAGTGGATGCACCGGGGTTCCTGCCCACGAGTCTCAAGCCATGCAATCTCTCCCAAAGGAAGGAAGGAAGGACAACTCCAACTCCTCCTCCTGCTTTCTCCTTCGGCCTCTTTCCGACGGCGGAGGCGGCTCTACCCCTCCCTCCCTCCTTGCTTGCTTCTTTCGTCCCGGGACGGGGCTGCGGAGGCAAGAGGCCAAGCCGGGCAGGCTCTCCTTCTTCTCTTTCTCCTCCGCCTCCTTCCTTCCTTCCTTCTGCCGGACCGTTACTTCCCGAGGCCCCGCCGGGGAGGCTGCTTCCTCCTCCTCCTCGTCTAAGGAGACCCAGAGCTCCGTGTCACCGCCCCGTTGAGCTCAGAGAGAGGAGAAGGAGGAGGAGGAAGGAAGGGCGCCGGGAGAGAGGCAGGCAGGGAGGAAGGAAGACAGCACTAGTTGTCCCCGAGTTACAAGCATCCCACTTACAAACGACTCCTAGTTACGAACAGGGCTGAAACAACAGGAAGGGAGAGGGAGGAAGGAAGAAGAGAAAGCCACTCCTGGATGAGTTATTATCAGGGGGAAAGATACAGATACAAATATAGATAGATCTAAGAGAAGGTCAAGGTTTCCCCTGCTGACATTAACTCTAGTCGTGCCCGACATTTCTAAGCCAAAGAGCCGGCGTTGTCCATAGACATCTCCAAGGCCATGTGGCTAGCATGACTGCATGGAGCGCCGTTACCTTCCCGCAGAAGTGGTACCTATTGATCTACTCACATTTGCATGTTTTTGAACTGCTAGGTTGCCAGAAGCTGGGGCTAACAGTGGGAGCTCACCACACTCCCCAGATTCAAACCGCTGCTCCACCAGGGCCCCACAGATAGATATATAGATAGATAGATAGATAGATAGATAGATCGTAGGTTTTATTTATACCCCTCCCCCGTCTCTCCGGAAGGACTCAGGGCAGCTTACAACAATCAAAAGATAGAAAATCATATAACAATAGATCATAGACAGCAATAAACAATTATCAATTCATGCATAATAAGATAAACATTAATTAATAACAGTTTAAAAGCTATTTGCCCTCTAAATATAAATATAAATGCTGTTTCAAACCAGTCCATTCCGCTTCTCAAGTCCTGTCCAATAGTTAGGTAATACTCTCTAGCCCAGTGTTTCTCAACTTGGGGGTCGGGACCACTGGAGGGATCATGAGGTCACCAAAGGCCATCAGAAAACACGGTATTTTCTGTTGGTCATGGGGGTTCTGTGTGGGAAGTTTGGCCCAATTCTATCATTGGTGGGGTTTGGAATGCTCTTTGATTGTAGGTGAACTATAAATCCCAGTAACTATAACTCCCAATTGTCAAGCTCTATTTCCCCCAAACTCCACCAGTGTTCACATTTGGGCATATTGAGTATTTGTACCAAGCTTGGTCCAGATCCATCATTGTTTGAGTCCACAGTGCTCTCTGGATGTAGGTGAACTACAGCTCCAAAACTCAAGGCCTACCAAATTCTTCCAGTACTTTCTGTTGCTCATGGGAGTTCTAAATTCCATCATTGGTGGAGTTCAGAATGCTAATTGATTGTAGGTGAACTATAAATCCCAGCAAATACAACTCCCAAGTGACAAGATCAATCCCCCCCCCACCTCACCAGTATTCAAATGTGGGCGTATCAAGTATTTGTGCCAATTTTGGTCTAGTGAATGATATTTACATTATGGTTCATAACAGTAGCAAAATTACAGTTATGAAGTAGCAACAAAAATAATTTTACGGTTGGGGGTCACCACAACATGAGGAACTGTATTAAGGGGTCGCTGCATTAGGAAGATTGAGAACCACTGCTCTAGCCATGATCAAAAACTTGCTTAAATGGCCAGGCTTTTAAGTCCTTCCTGAACATTTCCCCTTGACATTAAGTCTAGTCAAGTGCGGCTCTGGAGGTGGTGCTCATCTCGATCAGCCCAATTCCAGGTCTTTACTAGGTGACCCTTTCTCCCAGGTTCCCCTGGTTGTTGCCAAGTTTCTCTCTGAGCTAGCCAGCCAGCCAGGACAAGACAACTTCCTGTACAAGACACAGTTTGAAATATGCCTTGTATATGTTCACAGTGTTTTACCCATGTTCATATGCATCTAGAATTGCACTTGTTTATGAATCTGTTGTGCATTTTTTCTGCTGAGTATTTTGGATCTTTGTATTGAAATAAAGACTGATGATGATGATGATGAACAGCAGCAAACCACACAAAGTCATAGAACACAAAGTCCAGAATCTAAACGGATGTATGAATGCTGGTTGATGAGAGAAATTGGCCTTTTAAAAAATCTTACTGTATTTCTTCATTTCATTCTGAGGACTTGAACCTGCTGGAGGTTCCCAGTTTCAAAACCATTCGTTTAGTATCAACTAGACACATAGCCTTTTCCGTTGTGGCCCCATCATTATGGAATGCCTTGCCAGTCGAAGTTTGGGCCCTGCAGGATCTTCTGCCCTTCCACAGGGCTTGCAAGACCCACTTATTCCGATTGGCATTTGAATGTGGTTTTTAACTCTTTTAAAATTGTTGCCTGTCTAATTGTATTTGGGAGTTATAAGACGATGCTGTTATATTGCTTTGTTGTAAGCTGCTCTGAGCCCTCGGGGAGTGGCGGCATATAAAACCGAATAATAAATAAATAATAACATAAGATGTTGTCGATTGTAAGACACCCGCTAACTTCACTACTACCACCACTAACAAAGACATACCTCCTTTGTGTTTCCTTGGATTGCAAATAAACAGCCCTATTGTACCAAAACTTTGCCATCTATTTCTCATGATCCTCCCCAGAGAGGCCTCTCCATTGGCGCCCCCTTGCAGTGGGGGAGAGGCGTGCGTACCCTAATGAAGTTGTGAGCTATGCTGGCGGTGGCATAATAGCCACCGGTAGGGCCTCCCATGCCAGACAGGTCACAGATGTCTGACAAAGAGCGTCAATGGGCAGCATGGGCTCTCTAGCCTTTTGGCAACCATCCTAAGAGAAGGAAAACTCTAATTTCAAACCTGGGCAGATGGTGCTCGTCTAACCCTGTAAGGTCAACCATCGAAGAGAAGGAAACTCTAATCAAACCTATGACCTGAGGACCTCACTGCCACCGCCACAGCTTGCCCCGGCAGACAAACCTTTGGTTTAAAGGGTGAGGGCAGTTCTGTGCACACTGCGCTCCACCAGAAAAATCCATTGTACAGGCTCGAAGGACACATCCAACTTCCCCAGAGAGAATTCAGTTCTTGTACCTCAGGGCAATCCATGGTTCGAAGTGGTTGTAAAGTACTTACAAAACTAACGGGTGCTGGTGCTTGCTTATAGAGCAGTGGTTCTCAACCTGTGGGTCACCAGGTGTTTTAGCATTCAACTCCCCAAAATCCCAGCCACTTTACCAGCTGTTGGGATTTCTGGGAGCTGTAGGCTGAAACACCTGGGGACCCACAGGTTGAGAACCACTGCTCTAGAGAGTTGCTAAAGTTCTGGTGGTGAAAATTTCAGAACTCTTAACAAAACTTGCAAAATTTTGTTACAAGTGGCAGTTCATAATTGGTTATGTCATAAAAACCACCAATAACGAAATAATGAAATTTTGAAAATGTTGTTAGAGTTCTGAAATTTTCACCACCAGAACTTTAGCAACACTAGATGCAAAGCACCAGCTCTCTAGTTTTGTAAGTACTTTAAAACCACTTATTGCCCATGCCTAAGTCATGTTATGTCTTCACCCGCACTTTGAACCTTATTGGTTTTCTTCTTGGAGGCAAGATTTGCAGGACTGATGCCTTCTTTCTCCAGAGTCTGTTTTCCCCCTTATATTCTGGTTCATTCCCATTTTTTCATCTAGGATGACAAAATGTTCTGTCCTTCCATTCCTCATCATCAGCTGAAGGTGTTCCTGGATCCATAATCTTAGAAACACATCTTGATCATTCTGTTGATTTATTGTTCCACATCAGAGTCAACTGTTATAGTCAAAGCATTTCTGTTGGCACAAGACCGAGAAATTTCAGTTGCTCTGTTAACATCCTTTAATAATTGACAAGGGAGACCTATTGCACTTTACGACAATGAACCACTTGGTCAGTGCAGTGCTATGGTCACCTTGAGCCCTGAGCATCAAACCCAAGGAGGGATCTGAAGGGTCAAAGGGCAAGGTGAGTGATAAGAGATGGGCTTGGAACTGAGGTATCTTGGAGAGGAGATGTGTCACCTTTGTGAATAAATCTGTGGCATATTCTCATTTGGAGTGCAGCATGTGAGTCTAAACACTTCATTTCAGCAAATATACTATACAACTCCACTACTCTTTTCCACCAGATTCCAAGGAACCCCTCGGATACTGGACCAGTGCCTGACCGCTGTGACGGTCTGGATGAGGAGGAACAAGCTGAGGATCAATCCTGATAAGACAGAAGTCCTCCAGGTCAGTCACCCGTCTGACCGGGGGATTGGGTGGCAACCTGTGCTGGACAGGGTTACACTCCCCCTGAAATCACAGGTTCACAGTTTGGGGGTCCTACTGGATTCAGCTCTGACACTTGATGCGCAGGTGTTGGCGGTGGCCGGGAGGGCCTTCGCACAGTTAAAACTCGTGCGTCAACTGCGACCATACCTTGTGAAGTCTGACTTGACCATGGTGGTCCACGCCTTGGTTACCTCTAGACTGGATTACTGCAATGTGCTTTATGTGGAGCTGCCCTTGAACTTCAACTTGTCCAGCAATCAGCAGCCAGATTAATAACTGGGGTAAGTTACGGGGAGTGGTCAACCCCCTGTTTAAAGAACTTCACTGGCTGTCATTTCATTTCCAGTCCCAATTCAAGGTACAGGTGATCACCTATAAAGCCCTAAACCAGTGTTTCTCAACCTGGGGGTCGGGACCCCCAGGGGGGTCGCGAGAAGGTTTCAGAGGGGTCACCAAAGACCATCAGAAAACAGATATTTATGATGGTCTTAGGAAGCCCTTTGGCAGAGAAGATTGAAGATCTCTCCGCTTGTCCTTCTCTTTCTTTTTGGAAACTGCGAATTCTCCCACCTAAAGCTCTACTCTGCTGTGATTGGCAGGCCTCCCAGCCAAGGGGAGACTCCAAGCAGGGAGGGGAGAGCAGGCGTGCTTGGCACATGGCAACATGATGTGCATGTGTGGGGTGAGGGAGAGTGTGTAAGGTGGGATGGAGGCTCACGCCAGCTAGTCCCTTCAAGGCATGAGGGTTCTGTGTACGAAGTTTGACCCAATTTTATCATTGGTGGGGTGCAAGGGGCTCTTTGATTGTAGATGAACTATAAATCCCAGCAACTACAACTCCCAAATGTCAATACCTATTTCCCCCAAACTCCACCAGTGTTCATATTTGGGTATATTGAGGATTAGTGTCAAGTGTGGCCCAGATCCATCATTGTTGAGTCTATAGCCCTCTCTGGATGTAGGTGAACTACAACTCCCAAACTCAAGGTCAATGCCCACCAAACTTCCAGTATTTGCTGTTGGTCATGGGAGTTTTTTGTGGCAAGTTTGGTTCAATTCCATTGTTGGTGAGTTCAGAATGCTCTTTGATTCTGGGTGAACTATAAATCCCAGCAAATACAACTTCCAAAGGAAAAAATCAACCCACCCCCACCCCACCCCTCAAAAATACAGTTATGAAGTAGCAATGAAAATAATGGTTAGGGGTCACAACAACATGAGGAAATGTATTAAGGGGTCGCAGCATTAGGAAGGTTGAGAAACACTGCCCTAAACGGTTCTGGACCCGCCTACCTTCGTGACCGGATCTCCCTCCATGAACCAGCTCGAATCCTCCGCTCCTCGGTGGAGGGCCTCCTGTCGCCCTGCCAGTCTCCCAGACTCGGCTGACGGGCACAAGGGAGAGGGTCTTCTCCTCTGTGGCCCCTCAACTCTGGAATCCCTTGCCAGGAGAGATTAGGAAACTTCCTACTCTAGAGATCTTCAAAAAAACAACTGAAAACCTGGCTTTTCCGCTGTGCCTTCGGAGAGTAGCTATTTAAGTTCTACCACTGTTTCTCCTCAATGCCCCTGTGCTCGAATTTTATCCCCCCTCCCCTATAAAGGATGTTTTTTCGCCTGTAAAGGATGCTATTCCGCTTGTCTCACCCTGCGATTTTAACATGTTATATGTTGCCTGTGGCCCGCCCTGTCTCTGGGTTTTTAGATAGTTTGCTGTATAATGCTTTATTTATATGTATGTATTTTGTTGTGTTTATTGCTGATGTTTTTGATTTTATTCATTGTTATTTGTTGTTTGGGCTTGGCCTCATGTGAGCCACCCTGAGTCGCCATTGGGGAGATGGGGTGGGGTATAAATAAAGTTTATTATCATTATATTATTATTATTACAATGTAAGAGTGGTAAATTTTTGAATGCTGCTGCTCATCACGACAATGTCCACAGTGAGACTGGAGTGCAAAGATATAGGCATGGTTGTTGTTGTTTATTCACTCAGTTGCTTCCGACTCTTCATGACCTCATGGACCAGCCCATGCCAGAGCTCCCTGTCAGCCATCCCCACCCCCAGCTCCTTAAGCCAGTCACTTCAAGGATACCATCCATCCATCTTGCCCTTGGTCGGCCCCTCTTCCTTTTTCTTTCCTTTCCCCCCAGCATCATTGTCTTCTTTAAGCTTTCCTGTCTTCGTATTATGTGGCCACAGTACGTCACCTTTGCCTCTACTATCCTTCCCTCCAGTGAGCAGTCGGGCTTTGTTTCCTGAAGTATGGACTGGATGGATCTTATTGCGGTCCAAGGCACTCTGAGAATTTTTCTGCAACACCACAGTTCAAAAAGCATCTATCTTCCTTCGCTCAGCCTTCCTTATGCTCCAAGCTCTCACATCCATAGGTTACTATGGGGAACACCACTGCTTTTATTATGCATGGCAACAAGCAAATTCTAAAGATCTTATCACACAAACTTAGACCCGTCTTTGGCACTCTTTGCCAACTAGTGCCTACTGGGTTCAATCACACAACACAAAGTCCCGTGTTGCCAGACAACCATAGCCAAATAATCTGCTGCAAGTAAAGTCGTAACCAATCCACTTTAATAGTCTTTGTGTCAGAAAGAGTTTTTATATGATGGGTAGACCTCTCAGCATCCTATCTTCTGTGCCAGTGACACATCTTTTCGAGTATGTATTAGGAGTGTTCTTTTCATCCTGCTCAATTCAGCTTTGCCGAAAAGACTCGCCTCACACACCAGACAGCACTGGTTGCGCAAGATTCATCCTAGAAAAGGAGGACAGTATGTAAGGGAACACTGGACAGGTTGGGAGGAGTCATCTCTCACTTTTGTGATATGTCTGATGTCTTTATTTTATTAGATATGGATGTCAGATGGGGTGAATAGATGTCAAGTCTCCATCTAGAATTCTTAAACGATGGGTTGCTTACTTAAAAGTGCATTTTCTGAGGTGTGGGATAAGGAGCAGCCATTTGTAAAGCAAATAGATCATTACTTCTTATTTCAGACCAAGCCACTGGAAAACATCCTGCATCAAACAGGACTAATGCAGAACACTTTCTCATTGTTGGGAAAATCAACTGTACTGCTGTGAGAATTACAGCTATTGTCAGAAAAAAGCCCAGACAAATCAGCTTCCTTGCAGTCCTTGGCGTAAAATTCAAATGCCTTCCACAAGCCTTTCTCAACTTTTAGAGCAGCACCTTTTGCTCACAAAGAAGATAGTCACATTTGTTACCTCAGAGGTTAACTGCAACATCGAATGGAATCTAGGGCTTTGCAATTGAAGGAAGAACCTTTAGCTCATGGGGTTTTAATAAGCTACAAACCCAAGTTCTACAAATTTCTGCCATGGTGAGTTAAAGTGGAATAATTACTTACTTACATACTTAATTGCTTACTTGGGTGATCCCTCGTAGCTTGAAGATGATTGTCTTCCAGATGTGGTGTCTTGGTGGCGGGTCCGTAGGTGCCTGTGGAGCCCTATTCTTGATCCACATCTTCTCCCGCAGTGAGGACATCGGTGTCCAGATGGAAGGCGGCCCCGGTCAGGGTTGGCTTGATGCACCTTCCTCTTGGCCCATTTCTCTCTTTTGCCCTCCATTCATGCCTCTTTGAATTCCACAGCACTGCTGGTCCAGGAGTTGTGTATGATATCTGTAGACAGTCCACGTTTCGCAGACGTATAGCAGGGTTCGGAGGACAATGGCTTTATAAACAAGCACCTTGGTCTTCCTATGGATGTCCCAGTCCTCAAACACTCTCTGCTTCATTCGGAAAAATGCTGCACTCACAGAGCTCAGGCAGTTTTGCATTTCAGTATTAATGTTGACTTTTGTGGAGAGGTGGCTGCCGAGGTAGTGGAAATGGTCAACATTTTCTAATGATACACCATTAAGCTGTATTTCTGGCATTTCAGAGAGATTGGCTGGTGACTGCTGGAAGAGCTGTTTGGTATTCGCAGTGTTCAATGAGAGGCCGAGCTTCTTGTATGCTTATGCAAAGGTGTTTAGAGTGGCTTGTAGGTCTTCTTCTGAATGAGCACAAATGACATTGTCATCAGCATATTGGAGTTCTATAACCGATGTTGTTGTGACCTTAGTTTTGGCTTTCAATCTGTGGAGGTTAAATAGCTTGCCATCTGTCCGATAGATCTCTGGTGGGAAGCTTCCCATCAACAAGATGGAGTATCATAGCAATGAAGATGGAAAATAAGGTTGGGGCAGTAACACATCCCAGTTTGACACCTGATTCCACCTTTGCTGGGCCACTTTGGGAGCCACTGCTGTCCAAGTGGAATAATAGCATGACAACATTGTAGTGCGACAGGGTCCTAAGCCATCCGAGTTGTTATTGTTTCTCCTGGCCCCATCCTTCTCCCTCGAACCCATTATTCCTGTTCATTCTACGAGGATGATAAAATGGCATGGAATGTGGGACACTTAAAGCAACTGTCTGTTTTTCGAGCACCTACTTTAAGGAACTAATTTCTTGACTCATCTCCAGGGCTCTGTGTATACATAAAACATTCCAGGTACACACTGCCCTCTCTGAGCACTCTGCCGTTCCTTAGCAGCAAAACACAATTGTGCCAAAACATACCTGGGAGAGTCCCAGTTGCTAACTCACAAATCAACAGCAAGGGCTACTAGTGACAGCAGTTGTCTAGGGGAAATCGAAACAGTTACAGTCAACGGGTGTAAGTATAGTGCTGGTCCATGGAAAGTTGGATCCAAAAAATATCCATCAGTCCTCATTGTACCTTACAAAGCACTGGTTTGGACTGGAACCTTGTGTTCTTTTTTTTGTAACTTAAGGAATTGTCACTGACTGAAGAGTCAAGGAAAACACATTTTAGATAAATAAATGCCATATCTACACACAAACACCTATCATGGTGCTAATGGTGCAAAGTGCATGTCTTTTCCCCATTGTTTGCAGACAGAGCATTGTTTGCAGAGACAGACCTTTCATTTTAAGCCAAAGCTTGTGTGAGGATAAAATGGGATAATTGGGGTTTGGGAGAATAATGTTGTCCTGAACTCTCCTTAAAATATGATGTAGTAAATTTAATTGTGAACTAGACAGTTATCAGGATTGCCTCCTAAGAAATGAAGACAGATATGGTGTTCCTGTAAGAGTTTATTCAAGCATTCCTTAAGATCCTACAAAGCTATCTTACTCCAAATCAGGTCAATATTTGAGAAAGAGAAGCACACAAACACTCTTAATAACAATTCCTTTTTGTTGCAAAGCAGAACTGTATGCAGGGCATAACTCGCAAAGCACTCCACTATGGTGCTATCGGATGTGATGGAAGGCATCCTGTCACTAAAATTGAAAGGGGAGAAATAGCTTGTCATATGTTGCTGTAGATAAGGGAGTGAGGGACTGTTTCTTATTCTTTGCCTCTGGCAGCAAAATGGGCAAGTTTTGCCAGTGACCAATGATGCTTTGCACTGGAGGTTTGCTTTTGGAGCCGTCTCTGGTCCTGAAATGCCCGGCCCAGCTTTTAGTCACCTGGTACCTACATATCTGTTACATCCTAGTGAACCAAGATATATGTTACCTCTTGTATGTTTTATTCCCAGGCCCTTTATCAACTTCTTTTAAATCCCTGATTGATAGCCTTCAATCAAAGGTGTCCACAAACCAAACAAAATAATAGCTTGCCTTCCTCATGATCTGAAAGCTTCACTATAAAGCAGGCATGGGCAAACTTTGAAGTATTTTGGACTTCAACTCCCACAATTCCTAACAGCCTCCTTTTTCCCCCTCAGCCGCTTAAGAAGCTGGGCGGAGGGGGGGGGGGAGGGCCTGAGGCGATTAGGAATTGTGGGAATTGTAGCCCAAAACACCTGGAGGGCTGAAGTTTGCCCATGCCTGCCATAGAGTATGGAACACTATGCATTGGACTCCCATCAGCCCTAGCAAGTATAGCCTGTGTTCAGGAGGATTGGAGATACAATCCCCCAAACCATTTGGAAAAGTGGTTCTCAAACTTCCAGGTTTTCTGGCCTGGAATAGAGGTTATTTATTTTTATTTATTTAGCGTATTTGTATCCTGTCCTTCTCAACCCCGAAGGGAGACTCAGGACAGTTTACAATTGGCAGTCATTTGATGTCGACAGAGAAACAGAGAACAATGATTAACATGCACAGGTCAACAGCAATAAAAATACATTTAAAAAGCAATAAAATTACGTTAAAAGTATTGTCCCTTAAAATATTAAAACAACCAAGTCTGAGTCCGCAAATCCAAATCATAGTCCAGAGTTCCAGTCCAAGGTCTCTTAATTAACAATTCTCACGAGTCATAACAGATGTTGCTCAGCCAGCTGCCCAAAAGCTTGGTCCCAAAGCCAAGACTTGAGTTTATTCCTGAAGGAGACGAGAGGAGTCCCCCTGATTTCACTGGGGAGTGCATTCCACAGACGGGGGGCCACCACCAAGAAGGCTCTGTCTCTTGTCCCCACCAATCGCGCTTGCGAGGGTGGCAGGATTAAGAGCAGGGCCTCCCCCGACTATTGTAAACTCTGAGGTGGGTCACAGAGGGAGATACCTTTGGACAAGTAAACTGGCCCGGAACCATATAGGGCTTTATAGGTCAACACCAGCACTTGGAATTACAGTTTTGGGCATATACAGTATTTAATCAATTTGATCTGTGAAACTTTGTACATAGATACTAATAACACAATCAGCTATCTTATTTGTATTAACATTAAGATAGTTAATTGGTATTGGCAATTTTAGACATTAGAAAGGTGGTGCTATGAAAGCATTGTCTTTTATAATATAACTAGCATGACATCCCTTCAATCTTAGGCTACTTTAGTACTGTAATAAGAATATGAGGGGGTGCAGTGGCGCAGTGGGTTCAACCACTGACCTGCAGAACTTGCTGACTGGAAGGTCGGCAGTTTGAATCTGGGATGGGGTGAGCTCCCATTTTTAGCCCCAGCTTCTGCCAACCTAGAAGTTTGAAAACATGCAAATGTGAGTAGATCAATAGGTACCGCTTCTGTGGGAATGTAACGGTGCTCCACGCAGTCATGCTGGCCACATGAGCTAGGAGGCGTCTACGGACAATGCCAGCTCTTCGACTCAGAAATGGAGATGAGCACCACCCCCCAAGAATTGAACCTGAGTAGACTTAATGTTAAGGGAAAAGCTTTACCCTTAACAAAATGTAGACAGATAGAACAGAAAGAGAGAATGATTATTTTATAATTTTATTTTATATTACTGATAAATCCTTAATTTACACCTGTTATTCTAGTATTGTCAAAATGTTTGTTATATTCTTTCTGATAAAAATATTGCAGCTTTACATCCTATCTGTATTGTATTCTTCAGAACAGAATATGCTGGAGCCTGTAACAAAAAAGAAAAAAGAAGAAGAAAGGGTGTTTAGTATATTTTATGCTTTACTTTGAAGCAGACTGCAATAATAAAAAATGTAACATCAGAAAAAAGACTAATGCTGGAATGAGAAGATTAATGAAGAACACAATAATTCTGGGAACATGTGGTTCTCCAGATATTGCTAGAATGCAATTTTACCTAACTAGGCATATTTTACCTAACTAGGCATATTGCCAAAATTTCAGGACTATACTGTATATATATATATATATAACTCATAGCATAGTTAGCATGCTAAAAATCGCTTCTGGTATGAGAGAATCAGCCATCTATGAAGACATTGCCCAGAAGATGCCCGGATGTGTTACGATCCTGCGGGGAGGCTTCTCTCATGTTGCTAGAATGCAATTTTTCACAGGAACACCTCGGCAAGCAAGAGTCCAAAAGTGGCAGGCTAAATATCGTGAAATAAATAAAAATAATAAAAACCTGGAACCTCAATCCATGGCTGATACCAAATGAGAGACTCCCTCCTGGGCACACGACTGGGTGACTTGGAAGGCATTGAACACACTACACTCTGGCACCATGAGATGCAGAGCCAACCTTAAGAAATGGGGCTGCAAAGTGGAGTCCACGACATGTGAGTGCAGAGAAGAGCAAACCACAGACCACCTACTACATTGCAACCTGAGCCCTGCCACATACATAATGGAGGACCTTCTCACAGCAACACAAGAGGCACGCCAAGTGGCCAGCTACTGATCCAAGGACATTTAACACAATGCCAAGTTTTTAAACTTTGTGTCTTAAACACATTTTAGCTATACCCTCAAGTTGCTCCCAACACAATAAATAAATAGCATAGGAAGCCACACAAATGTTGCCTTAAATTTAAGGATGACACAGCCTATTATGCTTCATGGTCAACTTTGAACTGAGGATCAAACCTGGAACCATCTTTTGCAAACAATGCACATTGCCAGTGCGGTACAGTGGTTAGAGAACTGGAATGGGACTTGGGAGAACGAGACACACAATTTGAATTTGCCATTTTTTTGCTGGAGTAAAACTACACTAGAAGCATCAGTGGTAATTAAAATAATGAGCAACAGTGATTTCTGGAGCATCAGAGGACCCACTGCCCAATAATGGTAGGTATTAACATCTAATAAACATCCTAATCCCTAGCTAGTAAATGTTGCATATTTACCAGTGCTGCATCATGGTCGAGTCCAGTGTCATGATGTTCCAGCTCTTCATCTCTAAATTTCTTTATTGTCTGGTTTAAAAACAAAGAATACTTGATTATACAATAAAAAATATAAGTAATGCACACCCTACATCTTTTGAAATGTCGTTCAAGAAGTATGCACTAGGGACAAACTATTTTTGATTTCTGTATGGTTATGGAACTTGGAGAGTGAAGGAAGTCTGAAGGCAAACTGAAATGTTGTAAGTTGCTCCAAGTGCCTTTGTAGCTGAGGATCAGGATAAAAAAATCTCTAAATAAAATAAATACTAATAAGAATATTAACTCATCAAAAACGTAAACACAGTAGTCTCACTTATCCAGCCTTCGCTCATCCAATGTTCTGTATTATCCAACACAGACTGCCTCCCACCCGGATCCACAGCTCTTTCAATATATTACAATATTTTGGTGCTAAATTCGTAAATACAATTATTACTACACAACGTTACCGTGTATTGAACTGCTTTTTCTTTTATCTACATATATAAAGGAGACGTGGTCGTGCAAAGATGGATATGCACGGCCAAACCATAACCCCCAAACACAAATCCCACGACACACATTCCCCAGACCACGAGGTACAGACAACACAAAAAAACACACCTCACTAACTTGCAACCCCAAAAACAGCCCCCAAAAACCGCCCATTGACTCCCGTTCTGCGCTGGCCACGAGCGCAGAACACAGTGAGAGCCATCGCGCAGGCGCACTACAACCACCCCCAACGCCACAACGCAGGACAGAGAGACAGCAAACAAACTGCGCACTCTGAATCCCCCAACCCCCAACCCATTCCGTCCCCTCTCTCCCCCACACCATCAACTTCACCGCGCAGCCGCGCTCTGCCGCATCGGTCGCTTCTGCGGCTCTCCGGGAAGCAACACTGCAAAAAACAACAAAAACTACAGAAAAACATGGCGGCCGAACCACTTCCGGTCCGGCCGAAAGGCTCCGACGGAAGTCAATCCGTCAGAAAAAGGGTCCGGCCGAAACTTATGCCGCATACCGGAGGTTCCGCCCCGCCTGGCCCGAGGTGCCGCCAGGAAAGATGGCGGCCGCCACGAGCAGCGGCTACCACAAGGAGACCTGGTTACTCCGAGAAGACGCCCCGGAGCCTGCCCTCCGGAGGACGGAGGGTGAAGAAGGACGAGGCCTGGGACGCAGCCTCGCCGCTACTGCCCTCCGGATGGCAGAGGGTGAAGAGGAAAGGACTGGGTCGCTGCTGCCGCCTTCTTTTCCCTCCTCAGCCCCCTTCTTCTCCTCCATCAGCCTCAGGACCTTTCCTTCTCCCCCTCAGCCTACGGCCCCCAACCCCCCACGTCAGCCCCACGCTCCTTCTCTTCTCCCCTCACCCTCAGCCCCCTTCTTTTCCTCTCTCAGCCTCAGACCCCTTCTTCCCCCTTTCCCCACCTCATGTGTATGTACACATGCACACACATATACAGAACCATACACACGCATACATATATAAACACACATACACATATATACATATACACCCACATATATACACTACATACACACATATACACATGCACACACCCACCAAGACCATAAGTAGCATCATTTCAAACCCTTATATACTCAGACTTCCCCGCATCTCCTACATAGGGCACAGCAACGCGTGCCGGGTACAGCTAGTTTGTTATAAAACTTGATGTTCTGGTGCTTAATTTGTAAAATCATAATGTAATTTGACGTTTAATAGGCTTTTCCTTAATTCCTCCGTATTATCCAACATTTTCCCTTATGCAATGTTCTGCCGGCCCGATTATGTTGGATAAGCAAAACTTTATTATATATCAAGGATTACCAAAAAGACACAAAAACAAATCAAACTCAAAATTTCCATAGAAGTCAAGATGACTCAATTAGATGATCATACTTTGGCCATAGTGTGTGAAGACAAGACTTTTTAGAAAGGACAATAATTCTTGGTCAACTAGAAAAGAGTAGGACTAGAGGAAGGTGACATTATAAGTGGGTAGACACAATCAAGGAAGCCATGGTCCCAAGTTATCAAGACCTAAGCAGGGTTGTTGGCAACTACACACCTTTTTCATTATTCCTACACTAATCTCTTTTAGGTTGAAGCCTTTTGAAAACAGATCTTACGGGTGTGAACACCTGTAAGACCCAAAGACTTTGGAGTAGGAAACAGAAATAAAAAATAAATAACTTTTCTATAGATAAATATATATCTATAGATATAGATAGATATAGTTAAAGGATACCTCTAACAATTCTCTGTACTTTTCTGGATCTTCTTCCATGAGTGTCCTGATCTGGTTGTTATAATGATCGGAGATGCTCTCTTCCACAGCCACAGTGCAAGCCATTGCACTTTTTCTTCCAAGTAAGGCAGTTCCGGCTCCTGTTGTAAGTGTATTTGAAAAATCAAATCTGTGCCTCATATATAGATTTGGGTTAAAAATGAACAAAACAATTTGAAAAATTCACCTAACACAAACCCTGTAATGTTCCAAAAGGGCAACAGAACAGTTGGCCGGACTCTGTACATGATCATTAACTCCTTGAATTTTTTCAAATGTTCCTTTTCTTGATTCCACATTTGCTGTGTTTAAAAACAACACACATAGTCAAAAATGACATTCAGCACCACGTATACAATCACTTAGGAGAAACACCCCCAATAATCATGGTGACAAAGGATTTTTAAACCCTCAGCCTTTCTCATATCCACAAACAAATACAAAGATACACACCTGAACATTATTTTATCATTACTTCATTGAGACACCATACCTTCAAACGTTCAAATCATCACAGTCAGTTTCAGGAACACGTCCCATGTTTCCATGCATACCTTGGCAAATTACTATCTGGGATTATCACAAACAGGTGTGCATACACACACTTTCTATGCTCCTATCCTTCAGCAATCTCTAATCATACACTGGGATACTTTTTTCCTATTGCTACAGCTGATTCTTTATTTTCTGGAAACCTGCTAGTGAATGCCTTGCAGAGTGGCACCAGTTCATGTACAATCACTTTAAGTAGCATGGAAACTGGTTCCTACTCATTCAAATCATGGTTCGGGGGATCAGGAGTGTTTTCTCTGAATATAGCCAACATTTTAGATGCATAAACAGTGCAAATTCATAGCACCCGAGAGTTGGAGGAGACCACAAGAGGCATCCAACCCCTGCATGCAGAAGCACACAATCAAAGCACTCAGAGTGTGTGATCTGGTTCTGTGAATTTGCTTTGGATCACAGAACCAGCACTCACACTTTAAACAACAGGGCACGATTATGACTAGAAAAATACTTCATAGTTATTTTATGCATCCTCCACTTTTACTAAAAAGCTCATTCTGATATGTATGAGAAAAAAAATCAGTCAGAAACATGCAGACAAGCACCTGGATAACTGGTCCCACTGACGTCCTACCAAGCACTGCCATTTGTCCTGCATAAATGCGGTTTGCTCCATATTCGCCTGCATGATCCACTCTGATTATGCGATCAAGAACTGCCTTATTGACGTTATCCAAGTTCATTCCAGTTCCACAAAATCTGACAGATGAGTATATGGACTGCCAAGCCCATCTTCTTCTTGCACCTGTTAAAACACAGTATTTTAACATGGAGAAGTAGACCAAGAATTCTGCCCTTTGAGCCGCTTTTAATAAAGCCCAAGGCTCACAAATTTTGATCACCAGATTCTGCCACCTACTTTTGAAAACAGTATACAAGGAATGGTTATGACCAGAGCATTGGTTAATAAAAATAATTCTGATCAATTACAAAGGTGTTGTTCCCTTTTCATGTGGCGATAAGTATTTCAGATGTCAACGATGACCAAATATATAACCTTAAGGGAGGCAAATGGCAACCTTGTTCTGAAAATAAGCATTCTCTGATTCCTGTTTTCTCAAACTGTGTTCCACAGAGCCTTTGGGGCTCCACGGGTGAATGTGAGGGGCTCCGTGGCACCATGTTGCTTCCCGTGGGGTTTTACTATTATTATTATTATTATTATTATAATAACAAAGGCTGGATGTCTTCTGTTGAAGGTGCTTTGTTTTTTTACTGCATAGCAAAACAGGGTTGGACTCAATGACCTTTGGGGTTTCCGCTATTATTATTATTGTTACAAAGACTTGGTGGCCATCTGTTGGAGGTGCTTTGATTGTGCATTTCCTGCTTGGCAGAAGGCTGCTGGACTGGATGGCTTCTGGGGTCTTCCACGGAAATACTATTAACTTTGTTATATATATATATATATATATATATATATATATATATACACTATCTCTCTCCTCTCTCTATATATACACATATATGAAGCTCCCTGTGGCACAGTGGGTTAAACCACTTAACTGTAGAACTTGCTGACCGAAAGGTCGCAGGTTCAAATCCGGGGAGTGGCATGAGCTCCTGCTGTTAGCCTCAGCTTCTGCCAACCTAGTAGTTCAAAATGTGAATGAACTACTGCAAATGTTAGTAGATCAGTAGGTACCGCTCCAGTGATAATTTATTTATTTATTTCAGGATTTTACCCTGCTCTTCTCAACCTCCGAGGGGGGACTCAGAGCGGCTTACAGTACGGCACAATTCGATGCCACATCATCACAGCAAAAACCCCAAAACCCCACAACAATTAAGATACATTAAAAACACATTAAAATGCAGTTCCCTCAACAACATACACAGTCATTCCAAGTTAAAACAATATTCAATCCATAAAACATTGACCCTCTTCATCCATTTCCATTAAATTCCCCATCTAACATACTGCTTAGTGCTGGGGTGCAAACGCCTGGTCCCAAAGCCAGGACTTTACCTTTTTCCTGAATGCCAGGAGGGATGAGGTGGACCGTACCTCCATAGGGAGCGCATTCCACAGGTGGGGAGCCACCACCGAGAAGGCCCTGTCCCTCGTCCCCACCAACCGCATTTGAGAAGTCGGTGGGAGCGAGAGCAGGGCCTCCCCGGATGATCTTAGGTTATGGGGTGGGATGTAGCGGCTGATGCGTTCGGACAAGTAAGCTGGGCCAGAACCGTACAGAGCTTTAAAGGTCAAAACCAGCACTTTGAATTGAGCTCGGAATTGGACAGGCAGCCAGTGGAGCTGGCACAACAGGGGGGTGGTGTGCTCCCTGTATGTGGCTCCCGTTAATAATCTGGCTGCCGCCCGCTGGACTAATTGCAATTTCCGAACTGTCTTCAAAGGCAGCCCCACGTAGAGTGCGTTGCAGTAATCTATTCGGGATGTGACCAGAGCGTGGACGACCGTAGCCAGATCAGACTTCCCAAGGTACGGGCGCAGCTGGCGCACGAGTCTTAACTGTGCAAAAGCTCCCCTGGCCACCGCTGAGACCTGGGGTTCCAGGCTCAGCGATGAGTCCAGGATCACTCCCAAGCTGCGAACCTGCGTCTTCAGGGGGAGTGTAACCCCATCCAACACAGGCTGTAACCCTATGCCCTGTTCAGCCTTACGACTGACCAGGAGGACCTCTGTCTTGTCTGGATTTAGTTTCAATTTGCTAGCCCTCATCCAGTCCGACACAGCAGCCAAGCACCGGTTCAAAGTCTGGACAGCCTCCTTGGTGACAGGTGGGAAGGAGTGACAGATCTGGACGTCATCTGCGTACAGATAACACCTTACTCCGAAACTCCGAATGATCTCTCCCAGCGGTTTCATGTAGATGTTGAATAACATCGGGGACAGAACTGAACCCTGAGGGACTCCACAAGACAAAGGTTGCGGAGCCGAACAGGTGTCACCCAATAACACCTTCTGGGTACGACCTTCCAGGAAGGACTGGAGCCACTGCAGAGCAGTACCCTCAAGCCCCATGTCTGCAAGGCGACCCAGAAGGATACCGTGGTCAACGGTATCGAAAGCCGCTGAGAGGTCCAGCAGAACCAACAGGGACACACTCCCCCTGTTGAGCTCCCGGCGTAGATCATCTGCCAAGGCGACCAAGGCTGTTTCAGTCCCATGTCCCGGCCTAAAGCCAGACTGTGCCGGATCAAGATAATCAGTGTCTACCAAGAACCCCTGGAGTTGCACGGCGCTCCATGCAGTCATGCTGGCCACATGACCTTGGAGGTGTCTACGGACAACGCCGGCTCTTCAGCTTAGAAATGGAGATGAGCACTAACCCCAATTGTCGGACACGACTGAACTTAATGTCAGGGGAAAATCTTAACATTAACCCCGCCCCCCCCTCTCTCTCTATATAAATATTTCTTGGGGTTCCACAATAATGTTTTGCGTGGCAAATGGGTCTGTGGCTGAAGAAGTTGGCGAAGGCCTGCTCTGATGGGAAGGGAAAGGCCTCTTCGAAGGCAATGCCTGGCGTGATGAATGCATGTCAACGTCGTCACTCTGATTTCCAAAAGGAGCGGAAGGTTTTCTGGTTGAGGATGACTGTCTACTCAGAGAGGAAAAGCAACGAGCGAACTCCAAAGCAGATCTTTGATGAGGGAAGGCCCCTTTAGTTGAAGAGCAGCTTTCAAGACAGCAATAAGAACAGTGCAAATGAATGCTGGGATGTGGCTGAGAGAGTGTCCCAGCCCAAAGCTCAAAAGGCATGAATCATGAGAGAAACCTGACAGGGAGAAACTTCTCTGTAGCAACAGCAGCAACAACAACAACAACAACAAGGCCCCTCCGTACCACACAGCAGAGAAGAAACAGCAGCAGCAACCATACTTCTCTTTCCCTCCCGGCGCACAGTGATGACGAAACCTTCCCTAGGGCGATGGGATTCCCTTCCATAAAGAGGCCCCGACCCCTCTCCTCCGGTGGGTTTCTATTGGCCCATTCTGTCACCGGAGCTTCATTTCCCCATTGGTGGAAAGAGTAGTCAATCCATAAAGTGGGCTTTCATGACAGGAGGCGCCCCGCCCCTCTCCGTGCTGGGTTTCTATTGGCTGCTTCGGTCACGCGCCTCCGGAGCCTCGTTTCCCCATTGGTGGGAAAGGGTAGTCAATCCCAAGGGTGGCGATTGCCGTGGCGACGCCAAAACAACGGCGGCGCTCGGAGGCCATGGCGTCGTGGGAGCGGGGCCTGACTCGCGCGGTGGCCCACCGCCTGTAAGGCACCCAGGAGGAGGAGGAGGAGGAGGAGGCGCAGGAGCAGGAGCAGGAGCTCCTGGCTCAGGCCTGGGCCCACTTCGGCCCTCCTTCCAGGTTGTTAGGAATTGTGGGAGTTGGAGCCGAAAACACCTGGAGGGAAGGCCGGAGTGGGCCCAGGCCTGAGCCAGGAGAAGGCCGCCGTAGTCATGCACAGAAGCTGTGTCTCAGGAGGGATTCCTGCCTTTATTGGTGGAATTGGAGGAAGATTTAGGGCATTTCAACCGCTATATTTATTATTATTATTATTATTATTATTATTATTATTATTGAAGTTAATGTATGCGTGTGTGTTTGTACCACAAAGGCTGTTGCTAGAGGAAGTGGCCCTCCATGTTGTCACTGGACTGGCTGTTGCTAGGTGGCCCTCTGATGTCATTGCATTGTTGCTCGGGAAAGTTTGCCTCATACCACCAGATTGGCTGTTGCTGAATGAAGTGGCCCCCTGGTGCCACCGCATTGCTGCTGGGTGAAGTGGCCCTCGGGTGTCACTGCATTGTTGCTAGGGGAAGTGACCCTCAGGTGTCACCGGATTGGCTGTTCCTAGGGGAAGTGGCCCCCTGATGTTACTGCATTATTGCTAGGGGAAGTTGCCTTCATGCCATTGGATTGGCTGTTGCTGGGTGAAGTGGTCCTCTGGTGCCACTGCATTGTTGCTAGGTGAAGTGTCCCTCAGATGCCACCAAATTGGCTGTTTCTGGGTGAAGTAGCCCTCTGATGTCACTGCTTTGTTGCTGGGTGAAGTGGCCCTCAGATGCCACTGCTTTGTTGCTGGGTGAAATAGTCCTCTAATGCAGTCTTTCTCAACCAGTGTGCCGTGGCACACTAGTGTGCCGTGACGGACCTCCTGCTGTGCCGTGAGAAAAGCTCTCTGCCCCCCTTCCTCCCCCCCTCCTGCCAAACTCCTGCTGCTTGGGGGAGGAGGAGGAAGGGCCGGGCAGTGGCAAAGAAAAAGAAGAAGGGGCCGGGGCGCCGCCTCCTTCGGCCGTTTCTCCAGCCAGCCTCCAATCCGCCATGACTCCCACCATGACTCTCGCCCCTCGCTTGCTGAAGCTGCATGGAGGAGGAGCTCCACCCACTGAAGCCCGTCCACCGCTCATGCTCCTCCTCTGTAGGAAAGCTGAAGCTGGGGGGAGGGGGAGGGGCATGGCGCGGCCTGGCTCTGCCCCCTCCCCCGGCTTTGGCACTCCCAGCAGCTGCTCCAGCCTTGAGGGGACAGTGCCAAGCCAGCATTGTGCTGGCTCTGGCACCGCTGGCTTGGCACTGCCCCCTCAAGGCTGGAGCAGCTGCTGGGAGAGGTGAAGCCGGGGGTAGGGGGCGGGGCATGGCACAGCCTGGCTCCGCCCCCTCCCCAGCTTTGGCACTCCCAGCCGCTGCTCCCAGCAGGCCACCAACCCCCAGCCGTTCTTTACTGTGTTAGAGTGTCATTCTGTGTCATTTTGGTTGGTGGTGTGCCCCCGGATTTTTTTTAATGTTAAAAGTGTGCTGCGGCTCAAAAAAGGTTGGGAAACACTGCTCTAATGTCACTGGATTGGCTGTTGCTAGGTGGCATGTGTCCCAGGGGAAGGGAAGAGCCAACAGGAGGGCCAGGTTGCCATGGAAGCATTGTGTTGTGCCTGAGTGTTGCCATGGAGACCTTGTGAGGTAAGCCCCCTCAGAGCTGGAGAAGGGAGAAAGCAGGCAGGCAGCAGGCCCACCAACATGAGTGACACTGCTTGTATCTTACTAAAATTGGACTCAAGGGTTGCATAATAATAATAATAATACATTTCATCTCTTTCCTGCCTCTTCTAGCTGCTCAAGGTGGAACACAACATAGTTGAAATACATAATTAAAAAGATTCAATAACATAAATATGCATATTAAAATAGACAGAGCAAAATTAGAATACAGTAGGTGCAGGATGTGACTTAAAATTCATCGTTAAAACCTGACTTGAGAGCAGGATGGCAACCTGGCTTTTCTTTTTTCTCTAAAAATTGTTAACATGGCAGCAACATAATTAATAAGAAAACATGCTTTTAAAAATATTCCCCCTAGAAAATATTACATTGATGTGCAGAGAAAAGAAGATTCCTTCACTTCATGCGGAGTCAGCCATTATGACTCTGAAAGCTTGTATGGGGTAAGCATTTTCTAGCTGCTATGTGGCTTATACACTGTATCGTTTATATATTATGTCACACATTTTTTGTTCCTGGATTATACATGTCATTTCCGAATTGGTTCTATCATAAAAACATAGGAAAAGCTGATTAAGCTGCTAAAACCTTTTTTTTTGGCGGGAGGGACATCATCCTGCAGCACATTTTACTCTTGTTTTTCAATGAATATCTCATCAGAGTCTCAACCAATTTACCCACAAAAATTAAGTTTCTGGAGTAGAACAAACTACCTCCAAAGTAATGACTGCACAATTAAACAGGAAATCATACTTTCCAGCCAGGAACAGGGCATTTTTTCAAATTTTGTTACATATTGTAATTGTCATAGCTACTCCATTTTTAAAAATACACTATTTTGTGGTTTTAAGACTGAATCTTCACAACTCTGTTGACAATTACTGTACACTCCCCTCTCTGAATGAACTATTTTTTTTAAAAAAAAATTCTTGTAGAAGCCTGCTTGCTTGACTGACCAGAAGGAACACGATTTTTCCAACGTTAAATTGGAACCATTCCTTCGTGCCTTTATAGGCACTCCTGAAGACTGTCACAGAAATCTCCAGAAAGCTCCAGAAAAGCAAAAGGATTTGGAAAATCGTATTAAAAAGATGGCACAGGTAATGCTTAAAACAGGATTTCATACACCTGTACTAGAGGAAAGCAACGCCAAAAATAAAACAAAACAAAGCAAAACAAAACAAAACAAAAATACCACACATAAATTTGTCTAAGTGTTGCTTTAAGTCACATTTAACAGTAAACCAGTTTATGCTAATGATGTAGCCTGTCTTTTTTTTTGTAGAGTTACGTACCAGAGAGAAAGAATGAAGGAAAAATAAAGAATGTGCAATGGTAAGACATATTGCTGAACCAATGTAATTGATGGAAACTGTTATTTCCCCACTTGTTTGCTAGTGAGCTAGGAAACAATAATATATGTTGTTGAAGGCTTTCATGGCCAGAATCAATAATATACATCCATGAATGTTATCAGATCTTCTTTCTTTCTTTATTTGTGTACTAATTTTATTTCTTTTTATTTTCCCCCTTTCTCCCTAAAAAAGAGATTCAAACCAACACACAGTAAAACCAATGCAATGCAATTTAAAAACCAAAAATATACAAACATTAACATAGAATTAAATATTAGCAGCTCTAAAATAAATAATTAAAACACAATGATTTTTGTAACTGGAGAGGTTGGGAGATGTGTGTGTGTGTGTGTGTGTGTGTGTGTGAGAGAGAGAGAGAGAGATTAAAACTTTGAATATATTTTAATGGTTTTTAACTGGGAATTTATTAATACTGTTTATATTTGATCCTGCTTTTATGTTTGCATATTTGTATATTTTAAATTGTATGCTGATGCTTTTATATTAAGCTGCTTTGTGTCTCCTTCGAGAAAGATAAAGCCACATAATAATGATAATAATAATAATAATCTCAAATGCTTGGTTGGGCAATACCTTATTCTGCTGAGAGCTAGCCATACTGTTTGGCAGAGTAAAGCAATTGCATTAAACTGCTTTATTCTTCCCAAGAGTAATATATTGTGGGTAGTGTTGGCAGTCATTCAGCTGTTCTTGAATTCTACATTTTTTCCTGTCGGCCACATAGTTTGTCCTGGGTCCCAAACTAGCTGAATGTCTTCGAGGTCTTAGAGAATTCTCCCGTTGCCAGTTAAAGGAAGACTGAACTTCCAGATTAGCTGGTATCTAAACATGGAACAGGGAGGGGATGCCTCCTCCTCCTCCTTCCTCTCAGGCATCAGTGTCTTTGGCTGATATTGAGTAGGACTGCCCAAAATTAATAGAACTGCCCAAAATATCGAACAATCTTTATACCCTCCAGAATGAAGAACTGCAGAACCTGAAATGGGTTTTGTTCTAAAACTTTTGTTCATCCAAACAGAAGTCTTGCCCACCTATAGAGATCAAACTTGTTTACTTTATGGCCCACCACGGAGAGCTAACATGCCCAACGGAAGCCATAATGCTTTGGTCATGTACTGCTGGCTCCAGAGTTGGGAAATTTCATACACTGCACAAATTTGGAATGCTCTGGATGAGGTAATTCATTGGGCCAAACAGTGGCTAATTGTATGAGGCCTTGTCATCACTAAGGGGACCCTGAAAGAATTCATGCATATAATTACAGTATATGTCTTGTATATACAGAAATCGACTCTTCCCTCTGGAAAAAGAATCTCTTGCTGTAACTACCAGCCTTTTACTAGAATTAATGAAATGCCACTTCATCTTTCATTAGGCAAAAAGGGCTGCACGGATCCTCTCAAAAAAGTCTACATAGAACTGCTACGCCATTTATGCCACCAGAAGAAGTTGAGAGGCTTGTTTCATCGGCTTCCAAGCTTATTGTGGCTACAGTACGTATCAAGTCCCACTCTTTTACAGAATTAACTTTTGCTGTTTCTTTATGTTCCTCCTGTATTGTACAGAGTGCTCCAAGCTGAAGCATTAGCTATACAATTGTTCTGCTTACAACACAGAATTGTGTCAAAATGTATATCTGTGGGGCTAGATGACAGTATCACATTCTACGAATGAGTTTACATCACATCTTTCACTTTGACTCTTAATGAAAAAGTCTGTTAAAGACAGTGAAATAGGTCAATTTGAGGAACATTTGTTCCTCCAAGTATTTGGGGCTACAGTAAAAGGTTTAGTAAAAGGTTAGGGGAACTGCAATTGTTACACATAAAAACCAAAGATTTTGAATCCTTGGTAACCCATGTGTCTTATAATCACAGTTGCCATCATGTTTTACCATTGATCAGGCCATTGATACAAATGTGCAATGCATGATGGTGAGTGATTGATATGTAATTTAATTGCTTATATGTTTAGATTGTTTTATATTTTGATGAGATGTGTTTTATTGTTTATCTGTGCGGCATTAAATTTTTGCTAGATTTGTAAGCCTCCTTGAGTCCCCTCCGGGATCAAGAAAGGCAGGGTTGAAATGAAATAAACAACAATAATAATAGTGTATTAACCCCACCCTTCAAGAAATCTGGAGAACCCCATAATTTGCATTCCAGCAAACATTTAGTTCTGTAGCGTGTTTGTGCAAAGTTTGTGAAGGCAATCATGTAATGATTTATTTGGAAAGAAGACACCTTGAGCAAGAATTGCTGTTGTTTTTCTCCTCGAAGATTTCTGAGCTCCCTCCAGAAAAACTCAGAACAACTCAGGAAGAGGCGTCATTTCTAAAGAGGAGAGATGTCAAAAGCATCCAGCCTTTGGATAATAGCAGCAGACAACACCTTTCTTCTACACTTTTCTATAAGGATGGAGCAAGGAGGTATGCACACTTGACAACATTAGGCTATTTGCATTTTTTAAAAAGTATTTGAGGGATGTCATAATGAAAAAGGGAGAAGGCTTCTTTTCTGCTGCCCTGGAAACTAGGACTCAGTGGAGACATGTATTCAAATGACAGGAAAAGAGATTCCACCTGAACATTAGGAAGAACTTCCTGACTGTAAGTAGGAACTCTCTGCTTCAGAGTCTAGTGGAGGCTCCTTCTATGGAGGCTTTTAAACAGAGGCTGGATGGCCATCTGTCAGGCATGCTTTGATTGTACATTTCCTGCATGGCAGAATGGGGTTGGACTAGATGGCCCATGTAGTCTTTTCCAACTATGATTCTATGAAAATGTCATCTAATCACTGTAATTGCTTTTGTTGTTGGGTTGCTGGAGGAGAAATGGGGACAGTCTAGATGTCCCCTCTAAGGTCAGCATATTGGTCCATTTATGACTCCTGATTGGCTCAGGTCTGTTCAAATACATGGGGCTTCTCTCCACTTTTCCCAGTGTTATACCACAGTTTAGAATTTGGTATTTCCTACATATACAACAGACCCCATTCAACCTCTGCTACTATTAGTGTGTATTTGTCTGCCTTTGTTGTTTCCTCCAATGCCAGCAGTTCGTCTGCTGGCATAGCAGCAGAATATTATTGTTCTGGTGTAATTGAGTAAATCATTGCTATGTAAGTGGGGATGCAACTACTATCTGTATCTCCTGCAGTGCGAAAGTAATCTGAATTCTAGTTTTCTTCCTGGCATTTTAGGGTGTGCTTCTCTAAAGAAAGGTAAAACGGATGAGATGTTTTAAAACTTTCATCTTTTGATGCTTTTCAGAACTAAGCAAGCAAGAAAAAATAGGGAAGATGTAAAGAGGACAGTTGAACTTTCAATCATCTCCAGCAACTCGGCTAAATCAAAGAGATTTTTGTCTCAACCTCTTCCTAAACCTACTGTTAGAAATTCACAGAATAGAGGTTCCTCGCTTTTAGGTTTGCAAACGGAAGAAAACAAAGGGCATTGTCAAGGCCTACCTAAAAGCAAAACCTCTGTCTCTGGCACTTTGCCAGTTATTTCTGATAAGAGAAGACTAAATGCTCAAGAAAAGACCTTTTCACTTTCTCAGGAAAACCCACCCAATTCTGGTGGACATTTCAGTAAGTCATTGAAAATGGAAACAGAAGACTTCTCTCACAGACCTGCTGAAATATCTTCAAGAAAACCCAATCAAGCTAGCAAGTGTTTGGATCCAAGGCTAGTTCTACACTCCCGAAATCTTCAAAAGTTCAGACTATCAAAAAGTGAAAACACCAAATACTCTCCAGAACCAACAACTGCAGTGATAAGTACCCAACTTGCAATGATTGGAGAAAAGGTGGAAGAACAAGGCAATTCTACAGCAGTTTCTAGGTGCATTGTAGGTCCTGTTTGCATAGGTGATCTGGGAAATTCTGAAAAGGACCGGCCTCAAAAAAGTGAGCAAAATACTTACGATTCAGTCTCTGAACAAAATTCAGAATACAATCAGGTCCGTTTTGAAAAAAAACCGCAAGGCTACATCCCTGACATTCTTACTCAGAAATATCGCTTGGATGGTTGCAGCCTCCATCGCCTTAGAGTCCCAGAAGATGCCGCTCAGACACCTGCCATGGTAGATAAGCCCACTGGATATGCGGCATGCATTCAAAAGGATCACAATGGCCCCGTTGCCATGTTAAAGCACGGCTCATCTTTTCTGTATGAACTTTGCCAGGAAATGGATCGAGATCCACCAGCTGATATGTTGATGAACAGGTCTGTGGCTACAAATGAAACTGACGGAAATCAAAGCATACTTTCTCTTTTAAATCCACCATCCTCTCTGAACAAATTAGGAAATAGCAGCGTAGTTAAAGATCCTGTCAGTTGCACAAAGATGCAGAATATTGCTTTAGGAGAGTCCCATGATCAGCAAACAATGTATATCCCATCCAAGGTGGCAGATGGTTGCAGTTGTGCAGTGCTATTGAGTGACTGTGTCAGTGCATCCCTTCAACAGCAGGATTTAGCCCCAGTTATTTCAGAGACACTGGAAAGTGGCAATTTGGAAGAAGAATTCACTATGTCATCTGCATCTAGTAGCTCAAGTGCTGCATCATTAACTGGGCTAAACAAACAAAGGGTAAATAGTTATTATTTAATTATTCAGTACTTTTTGGGTGATACCAATTGATGTCCTCACCCTAGGTTTTTAAGGGAAATTGAAAGCTGCCTCATGGGATCAGAACCTTCTTTTCAAATGGTTGCCCAATTACAATTTATTAGCATAGACACTCTGAAGGCCTCCCAGATTTCATTTACCTCTGGGCTCTTCCCACAAGTCTGCCAAGGCCCATACACTAGAACAGGGGTGGGCAATTACCGGCCCTCCAGGTGTTTTGGACTTCAACTCCCAGAAATCCTAGCCAGTTTACCAGCTGTTAGGATTTCTGGGAGTTGAAGTCCAAAACACCTGCACTAGAACCTTCCAACTGATTCTGATCCTACTATTGACCAGTAGGACTTGCTTTCTTGACTGTCTTTATCCTCTGGCTTTGATAAAGCATTGTGGGCAAGAAAAAGAAGCAACATCTTGCCATCCATTCCTTTCAGAGCAAGAAAGCAAGGCGGCAGTGGAGTGGGGGGGCTTCCTTTTGAATCAAAACACACCGATGTGGCTCTATTTGTATCACCAGTCCATCCTGTTATAATAAAACAAACCTGCACCCAGGTATTAGGCATCCAGCATCGTTTTGCTTACACCTGTTCTTCATAAACTACCAAGTAGTTGTCCAGCAGGTATCTCATACCTGCTATGACAGCCCAGTATGTTTAATCCCCCCCCCCCCCCCGGAAATAGATTTGGACAATGTACCAACACATTCTTTTCCCTTTAGAATGGAACTGCCAAAAAAGATGCTGACAACACGGACTCTAGCATGAAAATGCTTCCTGTTCTGAAAGCGATGCCACTAAGCAACACTACGTGGCAAGACATTGTTTTTCAAGATAGTGAAAAGCAGAGGTATACTCTTTGACTTGATTCTACTTGTGAGCAACGTATTAGCTTTTTAAATGTGGTGTTCTTGCAAGTCAGATGTATTGCGTACAGCTGATGGCATCCTCTAAAAAAGCAGGAAGAAAAGTGCTTTGATTTAGGACAGCATCTCTGTGCCATGTTTATTTAACTTCAGTGCTATGCGATAGAGCCCTTGCCAATCTTTTTTTCCCTTGAAAACCTGGGCATTGTGACAAGGAGCATTTTATTCTTTTACAGGATGACTGACGAAGAGAGAACAAACACACATCATGGAACTGAGGGTATCCATACCAGTAAAATAGTTTATTTTTCTCATTTTCCCAAACCATGTTTCCAAAATATGAAACCTACAGAGAGCTTAAAATAGCACCATGTATAATCTGTTGGCTTTTTTCTCCTAACTTAATGGCATGACAACTTTTAATTTGGCCATTGCATAATTTAATGCAATGTTCGCATATTTACCATTGAGTACTGTAAGGATTCAAAAATGGATTTATAAAATTTATTTGAAAACATCACTGGATTCTGCCTAGTGCCACAGACTTACGTTCACCTCATGTATTTGATAGGCAATCTTTATATGCAGCATTTACACATCTGCTTTGGGTTGAAATTTAATTGTTAGTGTCAATGAGAATAGCAACTTAGTAAGTCAGCATTTATGTAACTTCCATTGATTCAATAGTAAAGATAAAGGCTTCCCCTTGGCATTAAGTCTAGTCAAGTCTGACTCTGTGTGGTGGTGCTCATCTCCATTTCTAAGCCGAAGAGCTGGCATTGTGCGTAGATGCCTCCAAGGTCATGTGGCTGGCATGACTGCATTGAGTGCTGTTACCTTCCTGACAAAGCAGTACCTATTGATCTAATCACACTTGCATGTTTTTGAACTAGCTTGGCAGGAGCTGGGGCTAACAATGGGAGCTCACCCCATCCCCAGATTTGAACTGCCAAACTTTCGGTCAGCAAGTTCTGTAGCTTAGTGGTTTAACCCGCTATACCATCACATCCCCTTTTATTGATTCAATAAGTTTTCTGTATTTGGGACAGTTAGATATAAATCTTCCTATACAAACCCCTTAAACAGATAACATGTCCATCATACCAATAGGCTCCCTTGACAACGGGGGTGATACCACATTCCTAACAACGTCGGTAACCCTCAGTTTTACAAAGGAATGTCAAACTGAAACAATTTAAGTTGTATATTGGAACCACAAGCCTATCTTGTTGAACATCCCGTTTTACCAGGGTCAGCCAAGATGTGTGCAACATGGGAATCAGGGAAGAAGACATCGGCTGCCACTGGACTCTGGCCACTGATGTTTAGAAGAATGCTGCCTCTGATCCTAGGTGTAGCATTGCCACATTTTATGACACAAAATACATAATTTGAAGTAGCGTATATTCCATACAAACAAGTATCTCTTGTTGTTTCTCCTGAATTTCCCTCCGAAAGAAACAAGACAAAATGGAAAAGTACATTAGAAGTCCAGCTTAGTTTCCATCCCTTGAAATCAGACTAAAAATATTTACCTTTGTTTTGAATCTGTCACTTGACACACATATTTAACTTTTTTTAAAAAAATTTGAAGCATGGAACCATTCTAGTGTTTCATGTTGTATCTGATTGATATGATTTGGTACTACTTTAGAACACAGCCCAAAATAAATACGAATAAACTCATTTCATTAAAACTTCTGTAGCATATTTATTAACACATATTTTACACCTTTTAAATGTATGTTTCTCAAAATTGCTAGGAAAAAATGTCAGACTCTGAAAGTAACCGTGTCCTTTAAACTACATATCCCCCCCCCCCCCAAACTATATATGTTCCACAGGACATTTCAAGTTGTCTTCAAAATTCAAGTTAGGTACCAAATGCAATAATTGGCCAGAAAAAAATACAGTTATTTCTGTGTTTTGTTAAATCACAGGAGAATGGGTCCATTTAGAACAAAGTGTTAAGGATATAGCATCATTTAATGCTTATCCAGAATAACAGTGCAGTAAGAAAACATAGCAGTCTAATAATGTACAAAAATTAGCTTCTTGGTAATTAAGACGAACAAGAAAATTGGTTGGTTCGTTCTCATTGAACTTTGCTTCTGCAAGTGAAAAGACCTGAGTTTCCAGGCAATTCTGAGCAACACTGAGCAAAGTAATACACCTTGAATAGTAAAAGCATTGTGTTCACATTATGCAGGAAACCCATTTCTCCTTCCTTGTCTGATTCTTTGCTTCTACCCAGCGATTTAAGCTTTCCAAACAGTCAGTATGAACCAACAGCATTTTGCTTCAGTTTATGTCAATGAGTAGACTTGAGAGTCATTCCTGTGGGAGGCTTCTGATTCAAAGCTCTGGACTATATCAATGCCCATTGACCTCTTTGGATACAACTTCTGGGTTGCCATCAGTGCCATTATTCTAACTCTCCTAAAAGAATTTAAATAAGACCAAGGGTTGGATCAAGACTAACTGAGAGCACATACTGTATGCTAAAATCAAGAAGGCATATTAAGTAGCAACTAAATCCCCTTGATTTCACTGACTGTATAAAAAGCATGTGCAAGTTTGGATTCAACCACTGTAAGCATATAATTGGATATACAATCCAGTCAACATAAAGCTCTTTACATATAAGTTACCCACCATAAAACCACAGCTAACAGCAACTGATGCTGTTTGTTCAAAATTGGAAACATACATACTGTACATGCAAAGCCTGCTCCCCAACAAATCTTCAGACGCAATTACCCACACAGCCTTGAGTTATTGACAGACAATGTATCTGTGTCCCTCATGCATGACCTTCCACTACATATTGGGAGTTGCACACGTGTGCTAGAGGAGACGGAGAAACACAGAAATGGAAGGGAGGTGTTCTTCTGGACCCATGCTATCATATGACTTAATTTTCCAGCCCTGCTTCTGCTGCCATTCGTATTAAAACAGCTATAATACTTTGGGAAAGGTTTCTACGAGCAACTTTCCAACTCTAGAAAGCAATACATAATACAAAAATAAGGCCCCTGAAAAATAGAGGCTTAAAATGTATAGAGTGAAAGATATTGTCACACAGGCTCCCAATACAGTAGTTTTTTTGTGCAGTCATTAAGAGGTTCTTAATTCTGTACAAGGGGGAATCTTATAAAAAAGGAAGTCATATACTTGATGACAAGTATAACAGCTCAACGTAAGGGTTCCCTGAGTCAATCAGCCACTCATTTATGCATAGAAGAGAACACAGCAAGGCTGTAAAAATCCAGAAAATAAGAAAGAACCCATTGTTCTCAGGACATTGAAACAAGTAGAAAGCCAGTGTTGCTGAAGGTACACGAAAGCCCTCCCTCGGCAACAAAGAGTCTCTATTTGCTCAAGGTTCAACTCTTCTGTAGTCCTTTAAGTAGCCTTTCCAAAAATCGCTAGGAAAATAAAAGGCTATGAAGGTTTTCTCAGCCAAGTCTCTGGGCTTCAGTCAACTTCCTGATCAAGAAGAGTTTGTCCCGGCTCTCCTAAGGCAACGAGAAGGAAAGATCACATAAATACAAGTTCAGGTCCCTCAATCTGCAAAATGCAATGTCAATGTCAAGGCTAAAAATTGCTTCAGAATCAAGTAAAATGAATATAATTGTCAGTATTTTTGCCATTTTTTGTGGTGACAATCAGAAGCGCTTTGGAAAAAACATTCATGCAAGGAAAACAGCTTGGAAATATTACTTAGATAATCTAAATCCCTCTGTTAATCCAAATTAGAGGAGACTCATTGAATCAATGGAACTTACATGTATCCCATGTATTCAATGAGTCCAGTTTTAGTTGGGACAAACAAACAAATTTTGGTCTAGGACTTCAGTGTTCACAACAGAGATTTTGAAAAAAAAATTGTCCCAAGTTCTGCTAGAGATCCAATCAGCTGTTTTATAAGACTTCTCTGCAGCCATTCTTCAATCCCATAATTTTTATTAGGGGCCAAAATTCATGGTCAATTCATGATAGCATTTCTATGGCACAGCTCTTTCTACAGCCTCCAAATGCTGTGGCAAGCAATCGGATCCGAGAAAAAGCTTAACCAAAATAGAGCATCATTGAAAAGATGCAGAAAAGTGGCCAATTGGGAAGAGAGAAAAAGGTATTTAAAATGTCAATCCATTCCTTCTTAATTTTAATAATTTTAAGAATATTGGTGCATTTCAATGGAGTAGGGAAAGAATAAAGAAATTACACAACTGGATTAGAACTTACCATCACTAATTGTTCCCTGAGCTGATTAACGACTCGTTTATGTGCACCAGCCAAGGCCATGAGATAGAACAGAACAAGGCTGTCGAACAAATGGGGGAAGAATACAACAGTGTACATTAATACAGGTGGATTTAAATGCCTAACACATGATCTAGAAAACAAATACACCAAGAGATGGATTTATCACATTTAATAGAAAAGCAGGGGTCCTAAACACAAGAATACCATTTACAAATTAAGAGTTAATTCCGTATTTTGTCCCCTAATGATAGCTTGTGTTCTTGGTTCCCCAACACGGCATGAGAAGATCGGCCATTGAACATGGCTGTGTGCCGGCTTTGAAGGCAAAGGGCTGTCAAAGCTTGGCTACGTTTTAGAAATATGAGCTTTGCTAGGTCAACTGCCCACTGATTGGTTAGGTTTATAGTCTGGCCCATTTTGGAAAAAAGCAACTTGTTGACAGCCTGTCTATCCAGTTGTGCACCATGGCTAGCAATGTAGTGATGATGAACCTTTTCTTTTGAGTTCAAGGTATAAAAGTAAAATGAGTTCAAGGTAGAAAAGTCAAGACACAACTGAAACAACTTTTGATACGTTGAACTCAAAACTTTGCAGTTTGGTAGCTGTTCAAAACAAGACTTGGGGGGGGGGGGGGGAATCCAAACTGAAGAATCTTAGAATTCTATGGCATTTAAATAAAATTAAATAAACATGAGGTCTAACAAAAACAGCAAACACGTCTCTGCTCAAACCAGAGCTGCAGGAAGTGGAAGTATTCAGGTGGAAGTATGAAAAGTTTCTTGAGAAATATATTCTGAAGGGTCTCCCGTTTTGTCACCTGAGAATTATCCCATCCCCAGACAACAATCTGGGCAATGGCTTGACCCTGGAGTATTTTCAGGGCTGGAACAAATGCTCCCAACAACAAATGATCTTACCATGCTTCATGTAGAAGCTTCAAATGCAAAAGCATTGTATGTGATGCCGGAGGATACGTCAAAAATGTTTATGTAAAAACTTATCAAACATTCCAGAGGATATCCTCATATTAAAACTACCCACCAGTTGTGGCATTAAGGAAACAGATAAACAGTGTTAAACAACTAGAGCAGTTGCCCATGAGAACAACAAATGGGGCTGGTCCTATGATAGTGCCAAATGATATGTCTGCCTCATATAGGAGACTGATGGAGACTTTGGATGCCATGATAGAGACTTTGGATGCCATGACGAAGCAGCAAGCTGTCAGTTTACGGTCATCTACAATTTGCCAACGTAAACAAAGGACAAAAGGTCAGCCCTGGCCACACTCACCAGATCAATATAAAGAAAGGTACAGCAAAGGCTTCGGATGCGAGGCCATCCAGGACTGCCCTCAATACATCTGGGAATTGACTGACAGTGTGATGCAGAATGTCCCACGAACGCTCAAACATCACAAAAGGTCCACATGCCTTTGAGGAGGGAATGCTGTTCCGTTGGGAGCGAGAAAGAGAACAAGAAGCGGAAGTTATTAAATAGGTTCTATGGCTCTCACAAACCCCTTGTTTGAAGGACTACTGATCATTTTTTTTTGGGGGGGAGGTGCCTGGAAGAAAATGGTCCCTCCATCTTGTATTCCATTCACCCTCATAACATGTTAATGGACATTTCCAGATTTTTTGCAAGATCCAGCGTGAAGTACAAAGTTCGTTTTGTTTCACGGTAATAGCAAGTTCACCTACATGGATTACTATTTGAAAGTATGAAGACTGACTTACCGTGTCATGCTAAGTCCCACTGGAATGAACGCTAAGATGAGGCCAATCAAGAGCACCACCAAGAAGAAGAAGTTGGAGCTGGACGCCCTGAAAGGACGCGTTGAAGGCTTACAGGTATGCATCAGACTGACCTGGAGATAGGAAAGTGCCTCCATTTGGGTGCTGTAAGGTTAATGTTTGGGCTCCAAGGCAGTCCATGGCTCCTTTGTATGGATATACACCTTTAGACAAAAGCCAGGGACAAAGCCTGCATTTGTCTTATAAGTATGGGCCTGTCAAAAAGTACCACTGTTGCAGATATCACTTAATCTATGGCTGTCTTGTATCCATGGGTTGGCAAATATAACCCCAGTCTAAACTTTAAGGTAAGGTCCAGCTGGTAAGAGCTAATGGGACCTGGAGGTCAACAACACTTGGACCCTACATTCTACCTTCCAGATTTTCTGTTTGCGGGGAGGAAATGGGTGTAAGGGCAAAAAAAAAAGACTACTCACCTTTTTAATGTAAAATACAATGAAATACTTTATTGTTGCAATCGCAGGCAGGAGCGGACAGTAGAAAGTTCCAATCCAACAAATGGTTTGTCCGTAAACTATTTCCAAAACATTGTCTGGAATGGCAAACTCCTGCAGCCCACACCACCGGAAGGCCTTCACCGAACAATGGGTAACCATCAATCTAATAACAATTAGAACAACAACAGCTTACTCACATTCATTAAGAGAAACAACGTCTTAGCATCAAAGGAACCTCTGAAGTGCATTTCTAGCAGTTCTTTCAATGCTTTATACTCCAGATGAGACAAGCTATTGTATCATAATATCGCCAGATAATGACTTAATCTAATACATGGGCACCAAGGGAACAATAGAGAGAAACAGTAGGCTTATTTAAGATGAGTGGATATTTGTGAGGTAGCATCTCCAAGTTTAGTTTATATCTCACTGTCCAACGACATCTCTTCCCGCCTGGAGTCTATCCATTTTTTTACTTGAGACTACTACAGAGTAGCTACACTAGAGCTTAGCTTGAGATTCATTTAAGTCACATGCTCTGGTTATGGTAGGACAACTTTTGATGGTTTTGCTTCCAACCTAAAGCTGAAATGTTACGTTCTAAACACAATTTCAGAACAAGCCAAGATCTGAAAACACGTTTGATAGCTAATATGTCTTCACTAACCACATTTTTACAGAGGTCATCGTTGGTTGAGCTAGGATGTCACGAGAAACATGTATTTTGATTGAACAAACAGAAAATTACCAACTTTCATCACATAATAAATAGTCACACACCCATTTTTAGGTTCCAAAATTGTATATTTTGTCTTCCTCACATAATAGTCAACCCCCTCTTCCAATTTGAGGCTGATTTTCCCTTCTAGCTCCAAGGCAAGGGAATTTAAAAATATTAAATTGAGGTCTCTGAAGCTCCACTCCTCTCTCTTCCCTCCTTCCGTAGGCAAAGCAGTTTACAAAACCTGGAATTGTGTTCTTGAAAGAAAGAAAGAAAGAAAGAAAGAAAAAGAAAAGAAAGAAAGAAAGAAAGAAAGAGGGAAGATCCAAGTCCCAGAAATCTCTATTCAGGCTTTTTAATTTGCCTTGCTCTATAAGGGGAAGGGAGAAGAGTGGAGCTTCAAAGACCTTCATTTTATAGTTTTTAAACTGCCTTGCCTTTGAAGAAGGGAAAGAAAGAAAGGAAAGAAAGAAAGCAAAATCAGCCCCAAATGGCTCTGAAGTTTTGAAAAACAAAGCAAAAAGAAACAGAGCTGTTTGTCCGAGGCTGGATCATCCTTCCCCTCTTCATCTTTCAGAGGTAAGGCATTTCATTTTTTTTAACCCAGAAACCTGAGAATCAAAGGCAGATTTTTTTCTTCACATAATAGACGCAGATCCAATTTTTTAATGAAAAAAGGGGGACAGTGTGGCTCTTATATAATGAAATACAGTATTTTTATGTCTCAATATTTGGGTTTTATTCTAAGGAAAGGAGATGATAATAATAATAAACTTTCTTTATACCCCACCTCATCTCCCCAACGAGGACTCGGGGCGGCTTACATGAGGCCAGGCCCATCAACACATCAACAAAATAAAAGCAATCAAAAAACAACACAATCAATTACATAAGACATCAACTACAAAATAGTACAACCAATATCAATACAATAAAATAAACCATTTATGACACAGGACACTGAGCGAGCCACATGTACAGATTAAAATAGAAGGATAAAAACAGGGGGGTCAGATAGCAGTGGAGCACATTATTTGTGAGGGAGAGCACTCTTTCAAAAGGAGGTCAAGAAATGACATTCATAAAAGGGGGAGAGGGTGTACACTCAAAGCATATATTGAGGGTGAATGATGGCAGAAGACTATATAATTAATCTCTGAAGGCACAGCAGAAAAGCCAGGTCCCCATTGAGTTTCAAACTCACTTTCTAGGAAAGTCTATGAAGACTGTAACAGCAAAAATGATGATAAAATCAAAGATCATAAGCTTATACATTTCCTGGCCGACACGAGACTCCCAGCACTGAAAGAAAAGGCAAAAGGATTATCAGAATAACTCAGGGAAAAAGAATTTAGCTAATCATAAAACTGATACTGTTTCCTACTTCATTCTCCAAAACCTAGTTCAGAAGAGCCACAATGAGGAATGTTATTCAGAGGAGACAAGGCTAGCCATTGATATTTTACTGCATGAGGCAAAGAAGAAAAATACCACATCCTCTACATTTCATGTACAAAGCTTGACACAATTGACAATCCAACCTTATTTTAACACTGGCCATGATGGGAGTGTCTTTCAATGCACTGGAAGCATCAGACTCGATAAGGCAGGCCAGAAAAAGCCAGAAAAAGGAGCAAGGCTGTGGAGTCTAGTAGGCTAAACAGCTGAAAGATGGCCAATGCTGCTTCCCTGAGACAACTGCCTCATTCTGCCCAATGGGAGGGCAAAACTCAACAGTAGAGCACCCAACCAGAACATGGACACTTTGAGTCACATGTAATATGGGCCTTACCAAAAAGTTATCTTTTGGGTAATGAAGACATAAAAAAGTTACACATCAACAGTGATAGAACGAGTGGTAACTACATGATTACTGAAACAAGTCAGGCTTTCCAGTGATTGTAAGTTTCTCGTTAAAAGGCTGTATTTTTTTCAGTGCCTTGTTGTTGGAACTCAACCATATCCTGCACATGTTTATAGTCCGGATCAAGGAACTAGACAGGCAGGGAAATCTCTCCTGCAATTTTCTGTTTGTTAGACTTGCTACTTCTCGGGGACATGCCTCTTTATTCAGTTTCGAGCCACACAGTAAGCTTCTGAGTCTCCATTGTAGTCTTCTCCCATGAGTGTGGAGAGCCAACATGTCAATAGATAGATAGATAGGCCCTAACTTTCCTATAATGTAGGTCTTTCAACACAGTCTTTTGTAAACTTTTAAAGCTTGACTCTGCTCCTGGATTGCTTAAGCACATTCGCTCTCCTGCTCTGCTCAAGAAGCTTCTGACAGTTGTTGCTGCTTTACTTTTTAAATCTTTTTTCCCTTTTTGAAATTACCCAACACTTGTTACCCACTTCTAATGAATGATTAATAAAAAGATGCCATATGATACCATCGATCAGTTTTCAGAAACAGTGACAGATTATAGTATAAAGAGTTTGTGGTTAGAATTACTTTTTAAAAGAAGCTTTCCAAGTGTTCTGATCTAGTTATAAAACATCTCATTTAGCTCCCAATGAGTTCCTGCAGTGTTCCTTTGCTCCTACGGCCAATTTATCCAAAAACCTTAGTTTAGGAATTATGATACTTTACATTACTTACAGGATAGACCTGGTAGTTGTATCCACAGGCCTCACACTTTTCATCAGCACAGGACTTGATCCGGATCCAGAGGGAGGCCAAGAGAACGCCAATATTGGCCAACCGTACAAAGACACACCTTCAAAGGGGAAACGAGGGAGGAGAAACCCTTCTCAATACTCTGATTTGTACTCGAGGACTGCTAAAATACAAGGCTCTGATAGCAGAAGAGGAAGGAGCATATGTGAAAGTGATTGATAATGGCCTGAAATCCCTACAGAGAAAAAGGTGGGATAGAGATAAAGATGAAGGGAATGGAAGAGGAGGAAGGAAAGAAGAGGAGGAAGAAGAGCAAGAGGAAGAAGAGGAAGGTTAGGTTGCTTACCTGTAACCGTGTTTCTTCGAGTGTAGGTCTGTAAAATTCACACAAATGGGTTTACTCCCGCGCATGCGTCAGAATCTTGGACATACTAGCTTTAAATAAAGAATTTACATAAGCCCCTCCCACTCCCCCCCCCCATCACCCGATTGAGCTACCTATTCAGTTCCTTGCCGCCAGACAGCATCACAACATAGGCATTACAAAGAGGGGAGGACTATTGGGTCCCGTGTGAATTTCACAGACCTACACTCGAAGAAACACGGTTACAGGTAAGCAACCTAATCTTCTTCATGTGGTCTGTGAAATGCACACAAATGGGTGACTTAACAAGCTTACGTACCTGGAGGTGGGTCATGCCACACAGGAGAACAAGACGGCTCTGCCAAAGGATGCATCCTTCTTAGCGAGAACGTCGAGCTTGTAATGGGCTGCAAACGTCGAGGGGTTCACCCAGGTAGCAGCCTTGCAGATTTGATCAACAGGGACACCCCGCAAAAACGCTTGGGATGTTGAAACTGCCCTTGTGGAATGGGCTTTAACACCAACAGGTAATTTTTTCTGGGCTAACTGATAGGCCAACCGGATTGCCAGGACTATCCACGAGGCCAAACGTTGAGAAGTAAGGGGAAGTCCCGGGGAATCTTCCCTATACTTAAGAAACAACTTAGGGGACTTCCTATAGGAGGCCGTCCTATGTAAATAAAAAGATAAAGCCCTCTTAACATCGAGAGAGTGAAGGGCAATCTCCAGGGGAGATGAAGGGTTAGGAAAAAAGGCTGGAAGGACAATGTCTTGGGCCATATGAAAATGGGAAACAACTTTGGGAAGAAAAGTGACATCCGTCCGGAGGACCACTTTATCTTCATGGAACCGAATGAACGGGGGATCAGAACGGAGTGCTGTGATTTCACTGGCTCTTCTGGCTGAGGTAATAGCCACAAGGAAGGCCGTTTTCCAGGACAAATGAGAAATGTGAGACGTCGACATGGGTTCAAAGGGGGGTTTAGAAAGCTGGGAGAGGACCAGTTCTAAACTCCAAGATGGAGGAGGAGAAATCGGGGGAAAAGACTTTTTATATCCCTGTAAAAACATACCCACTAGGGGGTCTTGAAAAAGGGACGGGACGCCAAACTTTTTCCTGTACCAGGAGAGCGCTGCTAGGTAGCATTTAATGGAAGAAAGGGAAAAACCTTTAGTGGAAAGGTCAATAAGGAAATCTAAAACAATAGGGATAGGGGCCGATTGTGGCAGATGGCCCAACGGTTGAACAAATTTACGAAACCTGTCCCATTTATAGGTGTAGGCTTTCCTGGTGGAAACCTTCTGGGCCGCCTGAATTATGAGACGGACAGGATCCGAGAGGTGGGAAAGGGCCTGATCCTCCACGCTGTAAGGTGGAGAGATGGGAATCTGGGTGTAGGATGAGACCCTGTCGAAGGATGAGGAGGTCGGGGTCCAGGGGAAGGCGAAGGAAGTCTCCCTGAGAGGCCTGGAGAAGGGGTGTGAACCACGGTTGGCGGGGCCACCATGGGGCTAGCAGAATGCAATCCGAGTTGTCGGAGATCAGCTTTGCGACCACCCTGGGTAGGAGTGGAAGGGGAGGAAAGGCGTAGAGGAGTCCCGGAGCCTAGACAGTCTGGGGATGCGAGAGGGTGGAGTCTCGCGCAATATATGAGGCAGTGAGTGTTGAGGTGTGAAGCAAATAAGTCTATTTGAGGAGTGCCCCAGCGCCTGATCAGTGAGAGAAAGTGGCGGGGGTTGAGCTGCCACTCGTGAGTGGTGGACAGAGTCCTGCTCAGTGAGTCTGCCAGAGTGTTTTGCAGGCCTGGAAGGTGAATAGCTATAAGGAATGTGTTGTGGTGAATGCACCACTCCCATATCCGAAGGGATATTGAGAGGAGAGTGGGGGAGCGGGTGCCCCCCTGCTTGTTGAGGTAGTATTTTACTGAGGTGTTGTCTGTGAGGATTTGGATGATGCGGTTGGAAACCAGGGCCACAAATGACCTGAGGGCTTTCTCTACTGCTATCAGTTCCAGTGCATTGATATGGAGCCTCTTTTCGGAGGGGGACCAACGACCGCTGATGGTGAGGTCTTGGAGATGAGCACCCCACCCCGTGGATGATGCGTCTGTCGTTAGTGACAGGGACGGCTGAGGAGGAGAGAAGGGAAGGCCCGAGCACACATTGGACCTGTTTGTCCACCATAAGAGGGACTGGAGAACACGGGCGGGGGGGTGGAGGATCATGGCTTGGCTGTCTAGCCCCGGCTGGAATATGGAGAGGAACCAGGCTTGGAGGGGGCGGAGGCGGGCGAACGCGGTGACGTTCGTAGTGGAGGCCATATGGCCAAGGATAGATTGGATGAGCCAAGCAGAACATCGGCGGCGAGTTTGGATAGCATGGATAGAGTGGCACAAATTGAGAAAACGCTCTTCTGGGAGGTAGGCCCTCTGGGATACGGAGTCTATTACTGCACCTATGAACTGTACGGTCCGGGAAGGTGAGAGATGTGACTTTTCCAGGTTGATAACGAGTCCCAGGCTCTGCAAAAGAGATAAAGTATAATTGATATCGGATGACAATTGGTCACATGACCCAGAGCAGAAACCCCCTTCGGGATGAAAGGGAAGATGGAGGGGAGCGTGACCATCCTAAATTTGCGTGGTTTGATGAATTGGTTAACCTCCCGGAGGTCCAAGATGGGCCGGAGGCCACCATCCCTTTTATCCACAAGGAAATATCTAGAAAAAAAGCAAAATTGAATTTGTTGGGGTGGGGTAGGGGAAATGGCTCCTTTAAGAAGGATGGAGTCAATTTCTTCCAGTAAGGCAGGAGAAGTCTGGGTAGAAAGAGGTTTTCCTGGAGGTAGGAGGGAATCAAATTCTATGGCATATCCTCGATAGATAATGTCCAAAACCCACTTATCTGTGGTGATGGACTGCCAGATTGGGAAAAAGGGCTGAAGTCTGTCAAGGAATAGCCTAGAAGCGACGCCTTCTATTGTCTGAGGGTTTAGCACCTCGATACTGACCCCTGAATGTGTAGCACAGCAGTTCTCGTTTGTGCCTGGGGGGCAGGGGCCAGGACCGGGGGTCCCATTGGCATTGGGGCCTGCAGCAGCAGAGCTAGATTCTGAAGAGGATTTAGAAGGGTTAGCAGAAGGAGAGTTTCCCATGCCTCCTTCGCCCACAGAAAGTTTGGCATGGGAAGAAGGTTGGCCTGACCCTTACGATGAGACAGATAACCAAGTGCAAATGGAAAGCAGTGATAGCGAAACTTATGAACGGCCGGGAGGGAGAGGTTCACAGGATCTTTTGAGTGAAAACATGGAAGAGAGCGGCTGGGAAGAATCTAGGGAGGAGAGCTCTCATGAAGATAGAGACCCAGGTGCTGAGAGGCAAGGCCGAACCTTTGATAGGAGACGAAGCATCGAGACTAGCAGGAGGGGATGGTACCACAGCCTAGACCGGCCGAGGTCCGTCAGCAGAGATTGGAGGCAGACGAAGCCTAGGCGTCGGGGACCTCGGCCGAAAGATTAAGTATAGGACCCGTGGGAACGAATCCCCAGTACTTCGGCCACGTCTCATCTGAGCAGGCGTGTAGCGAAGCTCGACCACTGAGCCAAGCCGGGCTAGTGGCCTACTCAAGCCTTGTTTTGTATCTTGCAACTTCGCTTTGTTCCCTGATCCGCTTTGCTGAGCGGCACCTTGCCAAGCCTTTGGAAACTTACCAAGTGTTTGGAACTATTGCACCTTTTGCCTTTGGATTTGCTTTTGCTATTTTTATGGACAATATACCTTTTGAACTGTTGCTATATATTCAATAAAGTAGTTAGCCTTCAGCTCGTCTCTGTGTGTGTGATTAAGGGGCCGGTCAAGTCCGTGCATCGTGACAGAATGGAACACCTGGACGCTTGTATCCCTGTGAGGGGAACTGTGGTCGTTGTCCTCCTCTATACGGAGCGGAGTTGTAGTTTCCGCGAAAGGACTGAGGATAGTAGTATGGGCGCCAACGCTGCCTGTAGGGTTGGTAAGGTTGACTGGGTTGTTGGCCATATTTACTGAGGGTTTGTTTCATTTTATGAGAGTGTTCCAATTGTGAGTCTGTTTCAGGGTTGAACAGACCAGCTTCATCCATTGGCAGATTTTCTATCAGGGAACGATGATTGGAGGACAATGCTGCAGATCTTAACCAAGCATGCCTCCTAAGGGCAACTGATCCCGCAATCAGTTTGCCTGAGGTATCTGCCCTATGTTTAGCCAAGTCCTTTTGTAGGGTGGCCAGGGTGAGGGCTTCTTTGTGGAAAGCCTTAGCCATGGGCTGGTCAGTTGCGGGAAGCAGGTCCAGATATGGGCCCATCTTGTTCCACAGGTATGACTGATAGACGCTCATATAAACGCCATAATGAGCCATCCTGCCTGAAAGGCATGCCGAAGCATTATTTTTTTGGCCATGGCATCAAGCTTTCTACCTTCTTTGTCAGAAGGAGCAGCCTGGTTATTTTGAATTGGCTTAGGCTGAGCATCAGTCACAATCGAATTCACTTTTGGGAGATTTGCCAACCAGGGGGTGGTAGATAGGTCAATTCGATAAAGGTTTTCTGCCCGCTTTGATGTGCTTGGGACAGTAGCAGGGGCAACTCCAGAAATTTTTAGGAGTTTGACCAGGTAAGGTATAGTAGGTAATATAGTGGACTGTTGTGGCTGCTGTTCAGCAGAGGTAAAGTAAGGGTCTTGGACCACATAATCAGATTGGGGGAGGGGGCTGGATGCCAAGGGATCTGGCCAGCCTGATTAATAGTGCAGAATTTTTTTTTGTAATCCTCTGCCTGTTGAGGATCAGTCTCAGGCTCAGGCAGGGAAGGTAAAGGAGTGGCATCTGAAGAGGACTCCAAATCTGTATCATCAGCTGCCCGGTTGGGGGGGGGGGACTGGGCAGGGGGAGCAACAGTAGGAGCAGGAGCTTGAGTGGGAGGGGCTGGGGGGGCTGGTGGTGGAGGAGCTGCCATGGATGCCGAAGGATAGGTAAAGGGAGGCCACGGACACCGATAGGGATCCGGGGAGGAGGGGGTGATAAGGCTCGGGAGGATAGTAAGGGTGATAATAGGGAATGGGGGGTAGGGAGGAGGGTAGCCATGAGGGTACCCATAGGGATGTTCCCAGAAGCGGTCTCGGTAGCTGGGCGCCTCTTTAAGAGGGCTCCGAGACCGGGAGCGAGTCGAGCGAGGCGAGGAAGAGCCGTGCGCTCGCGCACTGCGGCGGCAAGGACAGCGCGCCCGCACGCCGCGAGGGAGAGGAAGGCCGCATGGCGTGTGCTCCCTCTGAGAGCAGAGCCTCGGTCTCCGGTGGAGGGGGGGGGGGGGGGGAACCTGGGCGAGCGGCGGAGAGGGAGGAGACGTGCAGGGGGGATCTCCTTCGGTCGCAGAGGAGAGAAGGTGAATGGGAAGGAGTTGGGGGGGGGGATCTTCTACCCCTGAGAGGTCATCGTCAGGATCAAAAAGTTGCAGCGGTTCTGGTGCTAACAAGGGCATGCAAGGACTGGGAGGCGTGGGGCCGGCCAGGAGCCTTGGCTGATTTGGTGCCATAACCTCTTTCGGTTTAGCTTTAGACCGAAGAGAGTGTTTAGAGGTTTTTTGTTTTTTCTTTTCGCGGAGTCAGAGGCCAACTCGCGAATGGCACTATCCGTCGAGGCACTTAGAGGAGTGGGATTTTGAGGGATAGATGGAAGGGGGGGCTGGCTTGTCGAAGGTTGAGAGAGCCCAGCCCCTGTAGAGGTTAAAGACTGCTCGAAAAAAGCAGCTTTAAGTCTAAAATCCCTGCTCTTTAGAGCTCTGGTAGAAAAGGACCTGCAAATTTTGCAAGTCTGAGGAATATGAGATTCTCCTAGACAGAGGAGAAATTTTGCATGTTTGTCCTCCTGGGGCAAAGTTGCCCCACAATCCGAGCACTTTTTAAAAGAGAGGGAAGACATCTTATCTGATAGTCGAGGCAATCCGTGGTCTTAGGAATGAAGAGCTAGCAGTCAGAGATGCTTTCGCTGGCAAGGCGGAAAAGGAACTGAATAGGTAGCTCAATCGGGGGATGAGGGGGGGGAGTGGGAGGGGCTTATGTAAATTCTTTATTTAAAGCTAGTATGTCCGAGATTCTGATGCATGCGCAGGAGTAAACCCATTTGTGTGCATTTCACAGACCACACGAAGAAGAAGGAGAAGAGCAGGGTTGAGAAAGAAGATGAGGAGAAAAAGGAAGAAGAGGGGGAAGAAGAAGGGAGGATGAGGAAGGAGAAGAGCAGGAAGGGGAAAGAAGAAGAAGAGAAAAAGGAAGGGGGGAGAAGGAAAAAAGGAAGAGGAAGAAGAAGTAAAGGAAGGAGAAGAGGAGGAAGAGGACAAGTGTATAATTTGATGCATTCTTGTCAAAAGGTATGCAGAAAAGAAGTGGACTACACAAAGATGTTCAAAGTGGGAGTGAGGAATGCATAGCACATGAAGCCACAAACGACTATAGGATGCAAGGTGGTTAAAAAAGAAAGAGGTACATGGGAGGTGGATAATAATAGTCATAATCATCATCTTTACTTATAAAGACGCTACAGTGCAGTATATAACATAAACGATACATGAATATAACACAGTATCACATAAAAATTATAAAACCACGATCGACACATAAAATAAAATAACACAATTTAAAATGTAAAACCATCAGTAGTTAAAACAAGCTGCCATCAATTCAAACTAAAGTGCCAGAGTGTCAACCTCACATGGGAAAGCATTCCTTTGTTATTGCATCAGGAACCAATACGCGAATGGAAATATGAATCTTCATTCCTACCTCATCAGAGTCAACCGGATTTCAAAGCCTGGTGAATAGTCTTCCAGTTTGATGATCATTGAAAATATCAGGGGGGCAATGAAGTTGGCCATTGTAATCACCATCGAAGGGAGGTACTGCACAAGGAGGTTATCTTCAAATCGAGTTTTGTTGTCCTGTGTATAGGAGAGGTAGACACATTCAGCTTGTCTCTGATTGGTTGTAAAACGATTCCACAGGTGATTACAGGGTTTGTGTAGTACACAAAGACATGTGTTTAACAAGATAGATCACAGATTAGCAAAGGCATATAGTGCTTTCGGAAGGCTTCATAAGAGTCTGGAGTAACAAACACCTGATGCAAAGCAAAAAAATCAGTGTGTACAGAGCTATCGTACTGTCTATTTTCCTACGTACAGTATATGGGCCTGAAACATGGGTCACCTATCGCCAACACCTACGACTCCTTGAACGCTTTCATCAGTGCTGACTTCGCACAATCCTAAATATACACTGGACTGACTATATGATGAATGTTGCTGTCCTTGAGCAAGCAGGGATCACCAGCATTGAAGCCATGCTATTGAAAACACAGCTGTGCTGGGCAGGGCACGTCTCTAGGATGGAGGACCACCGCCTCCCAAAGATACTACTCTATGGTGAACTCACCATGGGTCGATGCAAGAGAGGCGCCCCAAAAAAGAGATATAAGGACTCCCTGAAACATATCAGGCTTGGCCAGATTGATCACCAACAATGGTCCAACCTGGCCTCACATCGAGAGGCATGGAGACACACTATCCACAATGCTGCGGCCTCTTTCGAGAAGTCACGCCGAACGGGTCTCGAAGAGAAACAACAACGCAAAAAGAACCGCAACTTGGAAACAACATCACCCAAGGAGACTTTCTGCTGTGCTTTCTGCAACCGAACTTGCCTATCTCAGATTGGCCTTTTTAGTCATCAGCGTGCTTGTAGAAAACGTGGGATGAGTCCTTCCTGAATCTTTGTGTAGAAAAGCCAAGCAGAAAAGACAGAATCTATTACACTATGTAACACTTTTTCTGTTCCTGGTTTATAAATGTTATTTCCTAATCGGTTTTATCATAAAAACATGGGGAAAGTTTATGAAATTGCAAAAAAAGTTGTCTTTGTGGGAAGGATATCATCTTGCAGCACAGTTTGCTGTAGTTTTCCAATGAATCTCTCATCATTGAGTCTCAACCTAGTTTGTGGCAGCCATAAAAACAAAGTTTCTGGAGTAGAACAATAACTTTCAAAGTAAGGACAATTAATTTTCCAAGCTCATTATAAGATTAAAAGTTGGCCGTGGTGGGAACGAATTACATACACTGCTTTCAGCACCTCAGCCTCAAGATAAGATCGAAACACAATAAACAATGCTTGCCTGTCACTTACACTGGAAATATTTTCTTGCGAGAAGACAGTTGCTCTATAGATAGAATAAAAACAAGCTGACAAAACAGCAAGGACTACAGCATTTAAGAATATCCTCAAGCAATAGATGCGTATCTTCTCTTTGGCAGTTCTTTCCGCTACTCTCTGCCTCAACCTCTCTTCCTCCAAGTCAGTCTGTAAGCAGAAATATTCAAAGATAAAACAAAGTTAGTCCATATTCCCATAAAAAGGACTCTTGAAGTTGAAACTAACTGTTTTGCTGAGGTTTGCCTCACCACTAGTTCAGTTTTTCTCCTATAAGAACATTTGTGGTTGTTCGGTACTATCATGTTTATTTCACTGCATGAATTATTAGCCTGCTACGAGGTGGGAGAGAATGCACATACTCACTTTCAGTTCATAATGTAAGCTGCAGTGTTTCAGCCGCGCAGCATTGACATCCGTAATACAGAAGTCCCAGCCAGCAAATATTTTGTTGCAGTAGCTCTGAAACCGGTCATCGCTGAACACTAGGCTTTGTTTAAACCCTTCGACGGCTCTAAGAAAAAGAGGCCCATGATTTCAGCAATGAACCGGTAGACTAGAAACGCAATTAACTGCTTTTAATTTTTGTCCAAATATTGAAAGAGGATACATTCTGTTGTCGAAGGCTTCCATAGCTGGAATCACTGGGTTGCTGTGAGTTTTCCAGGCTGAATGGTCATGTTTCAGAAGCATTCTTTCCTGATGGACACAGCATATTATTTGAAAACACAGAAATGCTGGACCACTCTAACAACCACCACGTCAGAATACACAGAGAAGCCATTGAAATCCAGAAGCATGTGGACAATTTCAACAGAAAGGATGAAACCATGAAAATGAACACAATCTAGCTACCAGTGTTTTAAAAAAGTAAATAAAGAGCAACACTCAAAACACAGGGAAATTCCAGACAAGAATCAATCAGGGCCAGCTAACATCTCCCAACAAAAGATTCCCCAAGCAAGAAGTAGCCATGCTTTGAAGCAGTAAGGCTATTCAGTGCTAATCAAGCTGGCCAATTGCAACATTCACACTTGTCTCAAGCAGACATGGGTTTTTTCTCCCAACCTGCACATTATTCCACAGATATATAAACCCCACTTGCCTAGTTTCCAACAGACCTCACAACCTCTGATGATACCCACCAGAGATGTGGGCAAAGCATCAGAAGAGAATGATGCTGAACACATTGACCACACAGCCTGGAAAACTCACAGCAACCCAGTGATTCTGGTAATGAAAGCCTTCGACAACACACCTTTATATACAGTATGCTGATGACCTTGCCTAGCAACACAAGCAAAAAGCTTTGAAACAGTTGAAAACCAACTTACTAATGCTCCGAAAGATCTCTCCAGATAACCACCTGAAGCCTAACCCTGCAAAGACACAAGTGTGTGCTTTCCATCTATGTAGCCGGGAAGCCAACAAAAAATTGAAAGTCACCTAGAAAGGCCAAGAGCCGGAAAACTCACAGCAATCCAGGATACATTCTTATAGTTAAGGTTTTATTCTGTTTTTATTGTATTTTAATCTACATCCTGTGTATTTTTCAATATGCATTTCATAGAAATACATTTTAATATATGTTTTTACATAATGTTTTATGATGATATGCCTTTCATTATATTGTGTTCCACCTCAAGCCACAAAGCAAGGTGGGTAAGAAATAAAATTGTTGTTGTTGTCATGTGCATGTTTTCATAAATATTTATTTTAATTTTACCAACACAAAGAAGTGTGGGATGAACATAATAATCGAATCATCTCTGTCCAAAACATTCCAAATGCTGTTTAAGCATTTGCTCCTATCTTTTTTTTTGAAAATAGCACATATAATTACTTGAGTAGTAACACAAGACTTTATAACTGTAAGAAATTTAGTTTTACTAAATTGCTCAAGCCATGAATCACAGTTTTATGCACCTGCAAGTTTTATGCACCTGCAAGTTGCTGCACTTATTATTACATAATATAACAACAACAACAACAACACATGTATTACCCGCTCCTTGTGGCAAAAGGCAGGGAACAACATCATTAAAATGAAGACATAGAACACTATTAAAATACAAGATACCCAGAGTTAAAATGCAGGTTAAATCCTCTGATCCTCAAGTCAATATAAAGATAGCTAGTGGCTTTTAAAGGCAGGCAATAAACATATAATTATTGCTTTGTCTTTATTGTTATTAGTCTTTTTATTTACCCATTTGCAAAAACATATAAAGCCTTTTTTAGACATCCTCAAAAACACTTTTGATTATTCCCATTTCAAATGTATTATTTGGGCGGCGGGTGTGATAAAAACAGCATGAAAGCCACTTTCAGGTGAACTTTACCTCTTGACAATCCACAGGAAGCTCAATGAAAGGTAGGCCAGCGTGGTGAGCAAATAGGCAAGCGGCACTTGGTATGTCAGGCGGCCCAAATGTATTGCATCAACTGTGTAATAACCATAGAAAAGACTGGTCATCTCAAGAAAACCCTGCAAGAGGTGAGCACAAAGGAAGGTCACATATAGTACATTACTACATATAGACAAATATACAATGGTGAACAAGATGCAGTATCATAGCGATGAAGCTGGAGAAAAAGGTTGGGGCAATAACATAGCCCTGTTTGACACCTATGACACTGCATCTTGTGGATGGGACCCACCAGTATAGAAATCACCTATCTGTCTATTGGACAGATGGCAAGCTGTTGATTGGAAGTCAAAACCAAGGTCACAACATCTGTTATAGAACTCCAATATGCTGATGATAATGTGGTCTGTGCTCATTCAGAATGCCCATAAGCCACTCTAAATGCTTTTGTAGAAGCCTATGAAAAGTTGAGCCTCTCCCTGAGCATTGAGAAAACCAAAGTGTCATTCCAGCAGTCACCACCCAATTCCTTTACAACGCCATATATAAAGCTTAATAGTGTAACATTAGAAAATGTGGACCATTTCTGTGATCTTGGCAGTCACCTTTCCACAAAAGTCAACATAGACACTGAAATACAACACCTGAGCTCTGTGAGTGCAGCGTTTTCCCGAATGAAGCAGAGAATGTTTGAGGATCGGGACATTTGTAGGGAGATCAAGATGCTTGTCTATAAAGCCATGGTCCTCCCAACTCTGTTATAAGCCTATGAAACGCAACCTGTCTACAGATGTCACACTCAACTCCTGGAGCGATTCCATCAGCGTAAACCTCTGAAAAATGCTGCAAATCTCTTAGGAAGAAAACAGGTGGACAAATGTCATTGTTCTGGAAAGACGCAAAGACCACCAGCATTGAAGCCATGATGCTCCACCATCAACTTCGGAGGACAGAAGCCCATCTTGTCTGAATGCCCAAAGATCACTGTTGCCCAAAGCAGTTACTAAACTGCCAACTCAAGAACGGAAATTGGAATGTTGATGGACAGGAAGAGAGACTCAAAGATGGGCTTAAACCCAACCTTTAAAATGGTGGTATAGACACCGAGAGAGCACTGGGACTCTGGCCCTCGAGTGTTGGGACTGCAGGTCAGCTGTAAGTGCTGTGGAATTTGAAGATGCATGAATGGAGGGTGAAAAGGAGGAATGTGTCAAGATGAAGGAACTCTTCGGCGTCAAGTATTTATGTCACAGCGGATAGGCAACAGAAATATAGAAGTTTAATTCCCCATCGGCCCAAAAACTCCAGTCTCTGTTCGTGCGAATAATGAAACTCTCATTCAATTCACAAGGTAAATATATAACTTTGTATTGAATTGTATTTAACAATAACTGGCAAAACATCGAAAAACAACAGCCATCACAGCTACCTTTCTAAACATCCTTTCCTCACAGATATTAAATCCCAACTGACAAATCCCAACTGTCACTTTGTAACTGACATTCCTCAAGGTTCCATTTAGCCGTCTTGAGACAGCGCCATCTGGTGTCAAACATGTCACACTGCAGGTCATCTCAAACTGCGAAAATATATCTTGTGCTGACTCATGAATTGCTATTCAAAATGCAATAATCTGACAGGAACTGCGTCAAGCCAACCCTCATCAAGCTTACTAGACAAAAATTCTACCAAGAAGGCAGAACTTTTCTTTAGAGGCAGAAAGAGAAAACTCTTGGGAGAAAATAATGAAACCTCTTTTCTTGTTCTACATGTGTTTCTTGAACTAAAATAGAGAGTATATTCAATTACTTACTGTGCCAGACAGGAGATCTATAATATAATTGTAGAAGTAAATGAGTCCCTTGGTACCAGTGACTTCATAAATTGTGCAATGTGTGTCTGTAAGTAAACAAGATTTTATTTTTTAAAAATCATTAGAACAGTAAGAATGAAACACATCTGTGTTTCTGCAAAAAAATTATAATCGCACTGCAGGAAGTAGGTGCCTACCTGCTTCCTGTGGAGAGACTTTAACGTAGCTGCCATTAACAACTCCATGTCGGAAAACAGCACTCGGAAGAGTGATAAAGCTGAACACAAGGAGAAAGATCACCAAGTTCAGGATCACAAGGAACCGAAGGAAGGAGAAATAAGACTGGATCCCAGTGCCAAATTTCCCTACCAAAAGAAATAAGGTATTTAGAAATGAATGCATTGATTGGGTTGCTGTGAGTTTTCCGGGCTGTCTGGCCATGTTCCAGAAGCACTCTCTCCTGACATTTTGCCCACATCTACAGCAGGAATCCTCAGAGGTTGTGAGGTCTGTTGGAAACTAGGCAAGGGAGGTTTATATATCTGTGGAATAATGTCCAGAATGGAAAGGAGGAAACCATGAAAATGAACACAATCTGGCTAGCAATATTAAAAATTCTAAAATTAAGACAGTGAATAAAGAGCAACACTCAGAAAACAGGAGAATTCCAGGAAGGAAACAATCAGGGCCAGCTAACACCTCCCAACAAAGCAATCCCCCAGAAAGGAAGCAGCTAGGCTTTGAAGCTGCTAGACTATTCAATGCTAATCAAGGTGGCCAATTAAAACATTCAAAATTGTCTCAAGCAGACAAGAGTTCTTTCTCCCACACTGGACATTCCACAGATATATAAACCTCATTGGCCTAGTTTCCAAAAGACTTCACAACCTCTGGGGATGCCTGCCATAGATGTGAGCGAAATGTCAGGAGAGAATGCTTCTGGAACACATTGGCCATACAGCCTGGTAAACTCACAGCAAGCTAGTGGTTCTGGCCATGAAAGCCTTTGAAAACACAATGCATTGATTGTTAGATGTACAATATAACACATACACTTTCCTAAAGCAAACAGTCTTAATTGATTAAAATAAACACACATTCATCTGTAGCTCCCTGCCTTTGGGATGCTCTGCACGTGGTCTGATTGGCACAAAGCCTATCATCCTTTGAATGCTGTGCAAAAACCATTTTATGCCTCTTGACTTTTATTTAAATGATACAGTTAAACTATGCTGGCTGGTTTAGGTTGCAGTTTAGGGACAGAGAGCGAACTGGGGCGGAAGACTTTTGGGGATTTTTCTTTTAGGTGTTTAAAGATAGAAAGGTAAGCTAGGAGTAACAGCAGAAATCAAGGTAGAAAATATGACTGTGCAAAACTGGAGCAGCTGTAGTATTAAGACCAATAGCAGCTAATAGTAATAATTTGATTTCTTACCCGCCTCTCCTCGTGGCTCTATGTGGGTTACTAACTATGAATATGTTTTGATGGTTTTTAACTGATATGTTTAGTACTGTTTGTATTTAATTCTGTTTTAATATTTATATATTTAAAATTGTATACTATTTATTTTATGTCAAGCTGCTTTGAGCCCCCTTTGGGGAGATAAAGCAGGGTATAAATAAATATATTGATAATGATAATCTCTCTCAGCATTACTTCGCGAAAGAAGATTCTTAGGAAGGACTCATCCCACGCTTTTTACAAGCGTGTTGATGACTAAAAAGGCCAATCTGAGATAGGCAAGTTCGGTTGCAGAAAGCACAGCAGAAAGTCTCCTTGGGTGAAGTTGTTTCCAAATTGCGATTCTTTCTGCGTTGTCGTTTCTCTTCTATCTTTCTAATGATAATAACACATAAACATTGTATAAATACCAGAAGTACAGGCATTAAAATGTATTTCTATAAAAGATACATATCAAAACCTATTTCTATAAAATACATACTAAAATACACAGAACAGAGATTAAACAAAGAACACGAGTTTAGAATTCATGCTCAAAACTGGCTGGGTAGGCCTTCTGCCGGAAGAGATAGTCCTATCAAATATGTCCTATCAGAGAAACAGCAAAAAAAAGACTGACTTCATAGGGTCTGCGCCCCTAAATGGGATACCAAAAGGCCTTCCTTTTTCTGGCCAACCCAAATACAGCCTTTTACCTGCTGGGAAAAACAAAAGATGTTAGAAAAAAAAAGCATGATGGTACCTTCAATGCTGTGGATATCGTGCCTCCAAAGCTCCAAATAGGAGGACAGTTCCTTGGTATCTTCTACAATTTTTTTCAGGGACTTTTTGCTTGACTGCCTCCACTGATTCCAACCTGACAAGTATTTCCTGTTGGCTTCCTGGATATCTCTGAAAATAGGAAATAAAATATGAGAAGAGCATCAGGTTTTTGAGTCCCGGAAAGGTTGGTTACCTTTTGGAAGGTTCAATAAGACCCTCTTTGACCTGCAACCATGGCCATGCTTGTTCCACACCTTCAGAGGCTTGTTTTGCTCCTGGTTTTAGGATAAATGTGGAATTTGGTGGAGATTTAGGCAGATCTGACCTTTTATTATCCACAAATCCTTTTTTAGTAGGAATACACGCTTGAAAGCCATGACACATATTACACTTTGTAACACAATTTTTTTCCTGGGTGATAAGTGTCACTTTCTAAAAGATTATGACATAAAATATGGGAAAAGTTTATTAGACTGCAAAAACTTTGTATTTGTGGGAGCACATCTAACTATAGTTTTTCAATGAACATCTGATTGAGTCTCAACCAATTCAACATTGTTTGTACCACAAAAACAAAGTTTCTGGAGTACAACTACTTTCAAAAAAAGTACCACACAATTAAACAAGAAATAATATTTTCAAACCAGGAACAGAACATTTTTCAAATTTTATTGTTTGCATTATTTGAGGATTAAGGCTTAATAGGTAGGAAATGCCATACAACATTGTGATTTCTCCCTGTGATCATCTTAAAACATACATGACTCCATCGCTCTAACATTTATTTTTTCCCCACTCCTTTGGACTATCTATGCATGATACATATAGTCTTTTCTTTTTCTTCTCATATAATCTTTTCTTTTTCCGATTGACTGATTAGGACCATGAATCTGAAGCTAAAAGGAAGAGTCGTCCTTGAATTTCTGGCAAAATAAGGTTCTGCACCTATGGAAATCCGTCACTGCTTGAAGAATATATATGATTTGTCCCTTTCTGACTTTTAACTATTTGGACCTCAGAGAAACAACCTACATGGTTTCAGATTCAATGACATTCAAACAGCTCTAAAATCATGGGTCACAAAGCAAAACCTTGAATTTTTCCAAAATGGTTTTGATGCCTGGGTTAAACGATGGCGCAAATGCTTCCAAATTGATGGTGATTATGTTGAGCGGTAGTTTTGTGTAGATGACAGTTCAGGCTATGATCTGGAGCAACTTCTTCTGTTCTATGTTCATTCATAAGGTTTTTATGACAGAGGCGGCAAAACTTTTTGACAAAAAAGTCATTTTAAACCAAAATGGATTTCAGAAAAAAAAAAAATTGGGTCAAACCTTAAACGCCGTTTCTCTGCAATCGTTAAGACATATTCTCGAAGTGGTCGTGTGGGGCTTGGTCCGACCCCATCCAACAAGTTGTTGGTCTCTCCAGAAGTGACCCGCACTAAACTGTAATAATCCTGTGAGCTTCTGACTGAGGGTTTCCTCCTCCGCATTGACTGGAAACTGGGCAATTCTTGCAGAAAGGCAACGGTGGGTGATGCACTCTGAGGATCAAGAAGGAAAACCTCTATCCAAACAATAGAGGGAGAAGGAAAGAGAAGAAGGATTTAATATGTTTATTTATTTTATTTATTTATTTATTTCGGCTTCTATGCTTCCACTCCCGGTGGGATCGGGGCGGCTCACAGCACTAAAAAGAAGATCACAGGGTAAAAGCAGCGATACAGAATAAAAACAGAGCATAAAACATCATTAAAATGTCAAAATACAGCAATTAAAAACGACCTGGGTTAAGGATCGTTTTCAACAGGGGGGTGCGTCCCACTAAGACCTACACATGGAAGGCAAGCTGGAAGAGGTGGGTCTTGCACGCCCACCTGAAGGGGAGCAGGTCGTGAATGGCCCGCGTGTCTGCCGGAAGGGCGTTCCAAAGTGTCGGTGCAATCACCGAGAAAGCCCTACGGCGAGTGGCTGTCAGTTTGGCCGCTTTTGCAGAGGGGACAGCCAAAAGGTTGGTATCCTCAGAGCGGAGAGATCTCATAGGGCAATATGGGGAGAGACGGTCCCTCAGATACGCTGGCCCCAGGCCGTGCAAGGCCTTAAAGGTAAGAACCAACACTTTGAAGGTGATCCGGTGCTCAATTGGCAGCCAGTGCAGATCCTGCAAGGTAGGTGTTATGTGGCAACCTGCTGGCGTGCCAGACAGGAGCCGGGAGGCAGTGTTCTGCACCAGCTTGAGCTTCCGGGTCACCGACAGAGGAAGGCCAACGTAGAGCGCATTACAGTAATCTAGCTTCGAGATGACCGTGGCTTGGATCACCGTGGCCAGGTCGTTCCGGGATAGATAGGGGGCCAGCCTCCTTGCCTGTCTGAGGTGAAAAAAGGCAATCTTGCTGACCACAGAGACCTGGGTCTCCATGGTCAGCTGGGAGTCCAAGTGGACCCCCAGGCTCTTTACGGAAGGCAATGGGCATAACACCGCACCGTCCAGGGTCGGAAGCTGGACATCCCCACCACCCGGGCGGCCTAGCCACAAGATCTCCGTCTTCGCCGGATTCACCCTCAACCTACTGGCTCGCAGCCATCCAGTAACGGCTTCGAGGCAGCGTTGGAAATTATCAGGGACGGATCCGGGCCTGCCCCCCACCCTCAGAATGAGCTGAGTGTCAGCAGCGTACTTGTTGTCGAAGGCTTTCATGATCGGAATCACTGGGTTAAAGTGAGTATTCGGAGTTGTATGGTCATGTTCCAGAAGCATTTTCTCTTGATGTTTCACCTGCATCTGTGGCAGGCATCCTCAGAGATTGTGAGGTCTGTTGGAAATCAGGCCAGTGGGGTTTATATATCTGTGGAATGTCCGTGTTTCTTATTAACTGTCCTAATTTTAGAGTTATTTAAACTGCACTGCAGACTAATCCCACCAGAGAAATCAGCCATAGCAGAGCACTTGATGTACCAACCTGGGCACAGCATGCTATTTCAGAACACAGAAATGCTGGACCACTCTCACAACTACTATGTCAGGCTACACAGAGAGGCCATTGAAATCCACAAGCATGTGGACAATTTCAACAGAATGGAAAAAAGCATGAAAATAAACAAAATCTGGCTACCAGTATTTTAAAAACTCCAAAATCAGTAAATAAAGAGCAACACTCAGAAATTTCTGACATTAAACAATCGGTGCCAATTAATACCTTCCAAAAAACGATTCCCCCAGTCAGGAAGCAGCCAGGTTTTGAAGCTGCAAGGTCATTCAATGCTAATCAAGATGGCCAATTGCAACATTTGTCTCAAGCAGGCAAGAGTTCTTTCTCCCACCCTAGACATTATTCCACAGACATATAAACCTGACTTGGCTAGTTTCCAACAGACCTCACAACCTCTGAGGATGCCTGCCATAGATGTGGGCCAAACGTCAGGAGAGAATGCTTCTGGAACATGGCCAGACAGCCCAGAAAACTCACAGCAACCCAGCAGAAGGATTCGGAAATGAGCTTAGGAATTCCAAGGCCAGAGCATCTCCAATTGGCCCTCCATATCCAGAGATCCGAGTACCCGCAGATTGAACATACAGGAAGTGTCCCAAGTTATGAACATGATAGGTTAAGTTGAATTTGTATGTAAGTTGGAACAGGTACATTTTGTAAGTGTAACTGTAATATATATGTGTGTGTGAGAGAGTATTAGTGAATATATGAAACAAGGTCTGCCGGCTTTGGACATTTCTCCAGAAAGTTGTGCCAGATTGCCTCATTTGATGTGCAGCTGACTCTCCCTACACAGGCCCTTAAGAAGGCCCAGAAGTCTTGGACCATTCAAGGGTTTGTCCATTTCCCCCCAGAGTTTATTTCTCTCAGCCATGCACACAGATGCCCCTTGACCCCCTTGAACTTCTGGGACAGTTTGGAGGGAAGGACCCTGGATGATGGGATTTGCTGTACCTTCAAACACATCCAGAGACTACTGCAAAGCCCATCGGTCAAGGGTCTGCGCCCATTTCTAATGCGTCCATTCAGGACACCCAAAAACAAGGTCCTTTTCAAACAACCTAATCTAGTAGTAGTAATCATGACCAGGAGAGAATATTGCTCGACATGTTAATAGCAGCAAGAATCCGATGAGCCAGGCCTGGGCCAACTTCGGCCCCCAGGGGTTTGGAGGGGCTGAGGGGGGAAGGGAAGGCGCCTGAGGCTGTGAGGAATTGTGGGAGTTGAAGTCCAAAACACCGGGCGAGAGGGAGGGAAGGCCCCAGTTGGCCCAGGCCTGGTCTACACAGACACAGGATGCGGTTCAGTTCAGCCTAGCGTACCTTGCCGGCCTTCCTCTGCTCCCCGGCCAGAGCTGCCGGGACCCTGGGCGGCCCGCGCCCAGCTCATGTCCGCCGGCCCCGCGCTGTTTTCCGGCCCTTTCCGCCTGGAGGAAAGGAGGAGGGAGGGAGCCAATGGGAGGAGCGAGCGAGGGCTCTTGCTAGGGCTCTCGGCCTCCTCGTTTTCCCCGCCTTTTTCCGCCCGGAGCCAATGGGAGGAGCGAGAAAGGGAGAAAGGGAGGGGAAAGGAAGCCAATGGGAGGAGCGAGCGAGGGAGGGAGCCAATGGGAGGAGCGAAAGTGGGAGGAAGCGAGGGAGGGGAAGCCAAAGGGAGGGAGAACTCTTGTTTCCCTGCCCCTTTCCGCCGGGAACCAATGGGAGGAACGGGGAGGACGCCGAGGGCGGGTTCTGGCCTTGGCCCCGCCCTCAGTCTCCGCCCCCGCCCCTCCTTTGACTGGTTGGCAACAAATAGTAGATACCTGTGTGGATGCCCTGCCTTATTTATGTCTTTGCACCACAAAGGCTGTTACTAGGCCAAATATTGGCTGTTGCTGGGTGGAGTGGCCCCTCTGTGGTGCCACAGGCTTCTGGGTGGAGTGGCCCCTCTGGTGTCACGGGCTTCTGGGTGGAGTGGCCCCTTTGTGATGTCACAGGCTTCTGGGCGAAGTGCCCCCTCTATGTTGTCACAGGCTTCAGGGCAGAGTGGCCCCTCTGTGGTGTCAAAGGCTTCTGGGTGGAGTGGCCCCTCTGTGGTGTCACGGGTTTCTGGGTGGAGTGGCCCCTTTGTGATGTCACAGGCTTCTGGGCGAAGTGCCCCCTCTATGTTGTCACAGGCTTCAGGGCAGAGTGGCCCCTCTGTGGTGTCAAAGGCTTCTGGGTGGAGTGGCCCCTCTGTGGTGTCACGGGTTTCTGGGTGGAGTGGCCCCTTTGTGATGTCACAGGCTTCTGGGCGAAGTGCCCCCTCTATGTTGTCACAGGCTTCAGGGCAGAGTGGCCCCTCTGTGGTGTCACAGGCTTCAGCTGTTGCTGGATGGAGTGCCCCCCAGACTGTCACAGGCTTCTGGGTGGAGTGGCCCCCTGTGATGTCAAAGGCTTCTGGGTGGAGTGGCCCCTCTGTGGTGTCACGGGTTTCTGGGTGGAGTGGCCCCTCTGTGGTGTCACGGGTTTCTGGGTGGAGTGGCCCCTCTGTGGTGTCACAGGCTTCAGCTGTTGCTGGATGGAGTGCCCCCCAGACTGTCACAGGCTTCTGGGTGGAGTGGCCCCCTGTGATGTCAAAGGCTTCTGGGTGGAGTGGCCCCTCTGTGGTGTCACGGGTTTCTGGGTGGAGTGGCCCCTCTGTGGTGTTAAAGGCTTCTGGGCGAAGTGCCCCCTCTATGTTGTCACAGGCTTCTGGGCGGAGTGGCCCCTCTGGTGTCACAGGCTTCAGCTGTTGCTGGGTGGAGTGCCACCCAGACTGTCACAGGCTTCTGGGTGGAGTGGCCCCTCTGTGGTATCACAGGCTTCAGCTGTTGCTGGATGGAGTGCCCCCCAGACTGTCACAGGCTTCTGGGTGGAGTGGCCCCTCTGTGGTATCACAGGCTTCAGCTGTTGCTGGATGGAGTGCCCCCCAGACTGTCACAGGCTTCTGGGGGGGGTGGCCCTCTGTGGTATCACAGGCTTCAGCTGTTCATGGAGTGCCCCCAGACTGTCACAAGGCTTCTGGGTGGAGTGGCCCCTCTGTGGTGTCACGGGTTTCTGGGTGGAGTGGCCCCTCTGTGGTGTTAAAGACAGTGCCCCTCTATGTTGTCACAGGCTTCTGGGCGGTGGCCCCTCTGTGGTATCACAGGCTTCAGCTGTTGCTGGATGGAGTGCCCCCCAGACTGTCACAGGCTTCTGGGTGGGGTGGCCCCTCTGTGGTATCACAGGCTTCAGCTGTTGCTGGATGGAGTGCCCCCCAGACTGTCACAGGCTTCTGGGTGGAGTGGCCCCCTGTGATGTCAAAGGCTTCTGGGTGGAGTGGCCCCTCTGTGGTGTCACGGGTTTCTGGGTGGAGTGGCCCCTCTGTGGTGTTAAAGGCTTCTGGGCGAAGTGCCCCCTCTATGTTGTCACAGGCTTCTGGGCGGAGTGGCCCCTCTGGTGTCACAGGCTTCAGCTGTTGCTGGGTGGAGTGCCACCCAGACTGTCTGGTTTCTGGGTGGAGTGGCCCCTCTGTGGTGTCACAGGCTTCAGCTGTTGCTGGATGGAGTGCCCCCCAGACTGTCACAGGCTTCTGGGTGGAGTGGCCCCCTGTGATGTCAAAGGCTTCTGGGTGGAGTGGCCCCTCTGTGGTGTCACGGGTTTCTGGGTGGAGTGGCCCCTCTGGTGTCAAAGGCTTCTGGGCGAAGTGCCCCCTCTATGTTGTCACAGACTTCTGGGCGGAGTGGCCCCTCTGGTGTCACAGGCTTCAGCTGTTGCTGGATGGAGTGCCCCCAGACTGTCACAGGCCCCCCTGTGATGTCACAGGCTTCTGGGTGGAGTGGCGCCTCTGTGGAGTCACGGGCTGGATGGAGTGCCCCCCAGACTGTCACAGGCTTCTGGGTGGAGTGGCCCCCTGTGATGTCAAAGGCTTCTGGGTGGAGTGGCCCCTCTGTGGTGTCACGGGTTTCTGGGTGGAGTGGCCCCTCTGTGGTGTCAAAGGCTTCTGGGCGAAGTGCCCCCTCTATGTTGTCACAGGCTTCTGGGCGGAGTGGCCCCTCTGGTGTCACAGGCTTCAGCTGTTGCTGGGTGGAGTGCCACCCAGACTGTCACAGGCTTCTGGGTGGAGTGGCCCCTCTGTGGTGTCACAGGCTTCAGCTGTTGCTGGATGGAGTGCCCCCCAGACTGTCACAGGCTTCTGGGTGGAGTGGCCCCCTGTGATGTCAAAGGCTTCTGGGTGGAGTGGCCCCTCTGTGGTGTCACGGGTTTCTGGGTGGAGTGGCCCCTCTGTGGTGTCAAAGGCTTCTGGGCGAAGTGCCCCCTCTATGTTGTCACAGACTTCTGGGCGGAGTGGCCCCTCTGGTGTCACAGGCTTCAGCTGTTGCTGGGTGGAGTGCCACCCAGACTGTCACAGGCTTCTGGGTGGAGTGGCCCCCTGTGATGTCACAAGCGTTGGCTGTTGTTGGGTGGAGTGAGCTCTCTGTGGTGTTACTGGGAAAGAAAGTGTCTATGAGGGGAGCGGGGAAAGGGAGGAAAGAGCCTCCAAGAGAGTCCTGTTGCTGTGGAGACGTTGTGAGGGAGACCCTCTCAGAGCTGGAGAAGGGAGGAAGACAAAAAGAAGGGAAACAATTGGGAGAATGAAAAAAGGCAGGAAAGGGAGGGAGGAAGGGAAAGGAAAGGGGAAAAGGGGTGAGGGGAGGGATAAAGAACACCACTCAGAAATAGGAGAACTCCAGACAGGAAGCAATCAAGTGCCAGTTGACACCTCCCATGCAGATCCCCTCACTGATTGACTCTGCAGCTGCAAGGCTACTCAATGTTATTGAAGCTTGTTAATTGCAATTTTTGCATTTGCTTCAAACAGACGGGTTCTTTCTCCCACCCTGGACATTATTCCACTGGCCTTCAACAGATCTCTGAAGATGCTATTAGCCGCAGGTGGAGGCGAAACGTCGTGAGTGAATACTGCTGGAACATGGCCAGGCAGCCCGAAAAGCGCACAGCAACCCAGTGATTCTGGCCATGAAAGCGTTTGACAACACACCAAACAGAAAGCATATACCCCAGAAGTAATAAGGGATGGAGTCCTGAAAACAGAAGCTCTGCTACCAGATAGCAACAGATTGGAAGCATGAGCACAAAAGTAAGCAGAAGGGAAAGAAAGGCAGGCAATGCAAGCCTCCTGTGCGGGAGGCAGGTGTAGGAAATGCTGCAAAGTGTCACAGGTGGCAAGGCTGGCTCTCTTTCTGGGGGAGGATCCAGAGCCAGGATCCGCTTCCTAGGAGCCCAAGGCAGACGGGATGGCTTTGGAAAGGTGAGACCCTTCTTTCCCTTCTTTCCCTCCCCTGGAAATAAATGCCTTTGGGCCTCTCTCCTGGAGGAAGGCGCCCTGGAAAAGGAGACCTTGAAGCTTTGCTGGGAAGAATTTTGCCAACTAGGGAAGTCTTTCTTGCAGTCCTGCTTACATTCCTGTTTCCAAGGAGCTGTGAGGCCAGCAAACAAACAGGTATGGGCCAGCTTTGTCCCTTCAAATCGCATTATGTAGTTGTAGACCAGGAATGGGCAAACTTTGGCCCTCTCAGTGTTTTGGACTTAAGCTCCCTCAATTGTGGGAATTGAAGTCCAAAACACCGGGAGGGCCAAAGTTTGACCATATGTAACAAAATTTGAAAAAATGTTCTGTTCCTGGTATGAGTGTTATTTCCTGTCTAATTTTGTTTTTGTGTCACAAACTATGTTGAATAGGTTGAGACTCGATAAGAGATACATTGAAAAACTAGAGCCAAATGTGCTGCAGGATAATGTCCAACCTGCAAATACAATATATTTTTTTGCATTTTAATAAACTTGCCCCATGTTTTTATGATAGACCCAATTAGGGAATGACATTTATAACCCAGGAACAAAAATTATCATGTTATATAGCATTATTTGCCCAGCAGTTTGCCTCGGCTGAACAACCAGACACAACTACATTGGACATTGAATGCAGTTTGGTACTATTTGAATTACTATGGGATTTTGGGAGTTTTAAGAAGGCCTTTCGCCTTCTCTGCCCAAGAGTGTGCATTTCTCCCCATCAAACTTATCTCGACTCTCGGTTAACCAACACTCTCAAGCAATCGGAGGATTGAAGAAATTGTCCAAAACATAAACAGAAATCATACTTTAAATAAAAAGCTTTAAATAAATTAATTAAATGTATTAAATTTAAATAAATTTAAATTTAAATAAATAAAAATAAATTTAAATAAAAACAAAACAAGAAGAAATCAAACTTTAAATAAAAAGCTATTATTGCAATACAGTAAACTATGGCCCCCATCTATCATGCGATATAATGCAGTTGGAAACTGCGTTATATAGTCAGTGTAGACACAATATAACATAACGGAAACACATTATTATGAGTCTACAGCAGGCATGGGAGTTGAAGTCCAAAACACCTGGAGGGCCTAAGTTTGCCCATGCCTGGTTTACAGCAACCATTTAATGCAATTTGAAGGGGCCTGTCTTACATTAAGTTTGTCTTTGTTTGCTTTCAATGTTAATATCAAGTCAATACAGAGTTTATGGTATGGTATAACATAGAGCAGGCATGGGCAAAGTACTGTAGGCCCTCCAGGTGCTTTGGACTTCAACTCTGGCTGTTAGGAATTGTGGGAATTGAAGTCCAAAGTACCTGGAGAGTCCACGTTTGCCCATGCCTGGTATAGAGGAAAGTATTAGTTACTCAAAACAACCAGAAACTACATGCATCCAGCATCTATCAATCCCCATGGATGCTGGTTAATTGCTTGTCTACAAAACCTAAACAGCATGCAAACTCATGCAAAAGTGACATCGAAAGCATTCATTCTAAGTGTAAATGTGTCCAAAGTGGCTGTTTGTAGTGAATTTGAGATCCCAGTGGGGACACACTGTATAATTAGGGGTGTGCAAAACTTCATTTTTAATTAGTAAGTTGTATGCAATCCAAAAGTTTTATATATACAAACAGATATTAAGAAACATGCAAAAACTTAAGAATCAAAACTCATCCAATACTTTTTCGTTTTAATTCTGTAACTCTCGGAAGCCTATCAAAGTCAGTTTCATTTTCAGTGCAAGTGAGGCGAAGCCAAAAAGGCTGCCATTCTTCATCCAATTAATGGCTTCTTGCTATGAGGAGATGAAAGCACCAAGGCGGGACGAGCTGAGTGAGCTGGGAAAGAGACTGAGAAAGCACAGCATTCTGGGAAATATAGTTTGGGAAAGAGAGTAGCCCTATGGCAGAGAATGCAAAAGGCCCTGCCCTAAACCCCATTTCCCAGAATTCTGTTCAGCATCAAAAAGCCCTAATCAGGAGAGGGGAGTGATGTGTCCAATCAATGGTTGAATCTGCAAAAAGGAGGACTGCTAATACTTCAATACTAGTAAGTAAATTGGGGCTGGGCTGGGAAGAAGAAATCCCTAAATTGAAGTTCTATTGTTTAAAGCAGTGTTTCCCAACCAGTGTGCCGTGGGCACACTAGTGTGCTGTGAGGGATCATCAGGTGTGCCGTGGGAAATTGGAACCTCCAATACCCTTTCTTCCCCCTCCTGCCGAACATTTTTTCTTCTCCACTCGGGCTCCCTTCTTCCCAGCCTCACTCTGCTCGCTTTGCCTCACTTTGCTCACGCTGCCGCTTCTGGGGGAGACGTGACCCGTGCGGGTGCTACTGCACTGACTCGCCCCACGACTTCCTCCCTTCCCTCCACAGTGCTCTCTGGATATAGGTGAACTACAACTCCAAAACTCAAAACCCACCAAACTCTTATAATATTTTCTCTTGGTTATGGGAGTTCTGTGTGGGAAGTTTGATTCCATTCCATCATTGGTGGAGTTCAGAATGCTCTTTGATTGCGGGTGAACTATAACTCCCAGCTGTTGAGCAAGTCCTTCATGTGTGTCTTTCTGCCATTCCTTCCTGGATATCTGTGTTGTGTTCATCGAAACAGGCCCAGGTTTCACACTGAGTGTATAAATACATTTAAAACATATTAACTGTATGTATTACTGTGTTAGAGTGTTGTTTTGTGTCATTTTGGTTGGTGGTGTGCCCCAGGATTTTGTAAACGTAAAAAATGTGCCGTGGCTCCAAAAAGGTTGAAAAACACTGGTTTAAAGGTATTCAAAGAGAAAGCTAATTTTAGCTTCTTTTTTTAAGTGCTTGTCAAAACCTTTTTTAAAATCCCAATAATCAGTAGATGTATGAATATTTCTGAAACTTGGGGGGGAATGATCCCCTGTTATCTTGTGTCATTATATAGAAAATTCAAGGAGAGCAGTCTTGTAGTTTTTTTAAAAATGTTGTTTTTAAAATTTCCCAAAAATCCTTGGAAGAGTGAAACATTCTGAAACTTAATGGGATAACAGTGGTAAATGTGTTCTATAATCGTAGCAAATTTCATGCCGAAAGCTCTAACAATGAGGGAGATAGGCGCCTCTGAAGTTTCTCCATTGGCACACAAAAAGTAACTAAAAATAGTTAATTTGTTATAGTTACGATATGGACCCAGTCCAGTTTCGGAAATGCTTTAGGAACTATTTTCCCCATCCCCTAATTTTGTAATGAGTATTGAAACAGGAAGCAGCCAGGCTTTGAAGCTGCAAGGCAATTGAGTGCTAATCAAGCTGGCCATTGCAACATTCACCCTTGCCTCCAACAGACAACTGTTCTTTCTCCCACCCTCTATGTGAGGTTGCCTTTGTAGACTGTCCGGAAGCTTCAACTGGTCCAACGGACAGCAGCCAGGTTGCTAACAGGAGCGGCACTCAGGGAGCATACAACCCCCTGTTGTACCAGTTCCACTGGTTGTCGGTTTGCTACCGGACACAATTCAAACTGCTGGCTTTGGCCTATAACTTACCTCTTATAGTAAAAGAAATTGTTTTTGCATCTGCGTTTATTTTAGTTTCACTTTATTGTACTCAAAAGCTGACTTTTTGTCATCCGTGTGGTAGTGCTGAGTCTTAAGCCAAAATGCCACAAGGGGGGTTTGTTAGGAGCAAACTGCTGGCTTTGGCCTATAACTTACTAAACGGTTCTGGCCCAACTTACCTGTCCGAACGCATCTCTCCTTATGAACCATCTAGGATCTTAAGATCGTTTTGAGAGGTCCTGCTCTCGATCCCATCTTTGTCACAAGCACGTCTGGCAGGGACGAGAGACAGGGCCATCTCAGCGATGGTCGCTCGGCTATGGAACGCCCTTCCTAGGGATATTAGATTGGCCCCTTCCCTTTCAACATTTTGGAAAAAAGTCAAGACGTGGCTTTTTGAGCAAGCGTTTGCAAATGCAGAGTAACTAACATAGGAAAATGGAACAACTGGATGATGGGACTGCACAATGTTTTTAGCGAGATATTAATGATTTACATTTTTATTGTTGTTGTTATGGTTTTATTATATGCTAATGTTTTAATTGTATTTATGTTATTGTGGCATTGAATTTTGCCTTGTAAATCATTTTGAGTCGCCTGAGGGCTGAGAAGGGTGGCATACAAATACAGTAAATAAATAAATATTATAGGAAAAGATGTGGTTGCTATTCTGAGTACTCCTTTTTGTTGGCCAAAGTCTTGTTTTGTGAAACCCGCTATCATTTTGAAGCCACCTTTGACTATTTTGCCAACGAGGAAGTGAAATATACCCGGCTGATGAGGAAAAAGATTTCTGGATAGCCGATTAATGATTGCTAATGTCAATAGGGATATAAACCAGCTGAGGTTCAGGGAAAGAGCAGTGACAGGATGGTAGAACAACCAGTTCGAACAGTACTTTCCAGTTGTCCAGGCCAGTGGTAAGAAATGTGCTTTTCCATTTATTGTACTTTGTTTTTTCCCCTGTGATCTTAAAAAAGGCCAGGGTCAATTTGCTTTCCTTTTGGTGTTTTGAGATCTTAAACCCTGTCTGTTGAAGTGTTGCTTGTTCGGAATTGTAGGATGGAAAGAAAATTTGCTTCTTCCTGGAGATTTTTGTTAAAAGTTTGATCTAGATCAGGCATAGGCAAACTTTGGCCCTCCGGGTGTTTTTGACTTCAACTCCCACAATTCCTAACAAGCCTGTAGGCTGTTAGGAATTGTGGGAGTTGAAGTCCAAAACACCCGGAGGGCCAAAGTTTGCCCATGCCTGATGTACATTGCTTTCCTTTACCTGTCTTATCCAATAGATATACATTTGTCCCAGATCAAAAAAAAGTATGCTTAATTCCCCTAGAAATGCAGGCATTTTTGAAGAGCAAGTCAGGGTGCTATGATATATATATATTTAGCTTTTACTATGTTTTAATGGATTTTAACTGTGAATTTTAACACTCATGTTTAATTCTGTCTTAATGGTCGCCAATTTGCATACTTTACATTGTGTGGTCATACTTTTAATTGTAAGCTGCTTTGAGTCTCTTTTGGGAGAGATAAAGCCGAGTATAAATAAACATAGTAATAAAAGAATAGTATAGGCATATGACTTGCATACAAATCGATAAAATGGAAAGTAGGCTACTTTATGACAATAGTCTGGGGAGCCATTTAGAAAGATAAAGGTCCTCAAACAGAGTAGTTCAAATTTCATATTTCCAAGTAATGCTTGAGTATCCTTTATCCAGAATTCCTAAATCCAAAATTTGAGAAACTGCAAGTCACTTCTGTTGTGAGAGAAATGGCCGTCTGCAAGGACGTTGCCCAGGGGATGCCCAGATGTTTTACCATCCTATGGAGGGCTTCTCTCATGTCCCTGCATGGGGAGCTGGAACTGACAGACGGGACCTCATCCCATTTCCCGTATTTGAACCGCCAACCTTAAGAACATAAGAACATAAGAAGAGCCATGCTGAATCGGACCTCAGCCCATCTAGTCCAGCATTCTGTATTACACAGTGGCCCCCAGTTGTACACGGGGATCTTGAGCAGAAGGGCAAAACCCTAACCTGCTCCCTAACTTTTGGTACATTGAGCCACCAGGGGCTCCTTTTAAAATAATAATAATAATAATAATTCGTACCCATCTTTCTGCATGGATAACAACATATTTATTTAGTGTCAAAAACATTGCATAAATAAATAAGTTTAAAACTGATAAAATAAAGAGAGCACAATCAGCTAAATAGTTTTAGACCAAAAACAGGCAACAGCGACCACATTGTATGTAGCTTTAAACAGTTCTTCCTCTGTGCATGAGGCAGGGCATTGAGGGCAAGCATACAGGTGCTGAGTTGTCTGATCTGCTCCACGGTCGCACAAGGTGGAGGGTTCTTTCTAGGAAGTGCCATTTTGCCAGGTTGTCTTTTGATCCGCTCACTCCACTTCTGAGTCTGTTCAGGAACTTCCATGTTGCCCATTTTTGGTTTGGCCCTGGAGAAAGACCAGTTCGGATTGCCTGAGGGATCCTCTTGCTGTTGCTGGGGGGACATTAAGAGAAGTGGTGGTTCTCATGAAACTTTTCCTTGATTTAAGTCTACTGGGAGGAGGCTTATTATAGCTATGCAGTGGATGGATTTCGCAGTGTTCAACTTTATTTCTCTCACAATAGGTAGCCACTCCCACCACACGTTGAGGGGGGCAATGCCAGCTAGCTTATAGAGTCTATCAACAGGTGTAGGTTGAAGACACCTGTGGTTATTCTACATGTTTTATTTAGTGCTATATTCACCTGCTTCACATGGGCAGATTTATGCCAGACGGGACAGGCATACTTAGCAGTTGAGTAAGACAAGGCCAAGGCTGATGTTCTTATTAATTTTGGGTCTGCAACCCATGTGCTATTAATAAGTTTCCACAGGATGTTATTGCGAGCAGCTACTTGGTGTTCATGCAGTGTTTCCTAAATGTTAGTCTTCGATCTAAGGTGACACCGAGATATTTAGGGTGGAGCAGTGTTTGAGCTCTTGACCTTCCCAGGTAGCTTTCAATTTCCTGTTGGCTTCACAGTTATGTAGATGGAAAGCACACATTTTTGTCTTGGCAGGGTTAGGCTTCAGATGGTTATCTGGAGAGATCTTTCAGGGCATTAGTCAGTTGGTTTTCAACTGTTTCAAAGCCAAGGTCAAAAGTCAAGGTCACCAGTGTATATAAAGCTGTGCTGTCGAAGGCTTTCATTGCTGGAATCACTGGGTTGCTGTGAGTTTTCCGGGCTGTATGGCCAATGTGTTCCAGCAGCATTCTCACCTGATGTTTCGCCCACATCTCTGGCAGACATCCTCAGAGGTTGTGAGGTCTGTTGGAAACTAGGCAATGTGTGTGTGTGTGTGTGTGTGTGTGTGTATCGACTTGTTAGACGGCCACTCCCGATAGGCTCGGGGCGACTTACATGGATCAAAACATTAAAAACAGAGTAAAAACAGTATAAAAACACTATACAACAACAACCAAGCCTTGCAGCTTCAAAGTCTGGCTTGTTGCTGCCCAGGGGAATCCTTTGTTGGGAGGTGTTAGTAGGCCCTGATTGTTTCATGTCAGGAATTCCCCCTGGTTTTGGAGTGCTGCTCTTTATTTACTGTCCCGATGTTAAAGTTTCTTAATACTGGTAGCCAGATTTTGTTTATTTTCATGCTTTTTTCCATCCTGTTGAAATTGTCCACATGCTTGTGGATTTCAATGGCTTTTCTGTGTAGCCTGACATGGTGGTTGTGAGAGTGCTCCAGCATTTCTGTGTTCTCAGATAATATGCAGTGTCCAGGGTGGTTCATCAGGTGCTCTGCTATGATTGACTTCTCTGGTTGGATTAGTCTGCAGTGCCTTTCATGTTCTTTGATTTGTGTCTGGGCAACGGTGCTGTGTTTGGTGGCCCCTATGTAGACTTGTCCACAGCTGCATGGTATACGGTAGACTCATGCAGAGGTGAGAGGATCCCTCTTGTCCTTTGCTGAACGTAACATTTGTTGAATTTTCTTAGTGTGCATTCCACAGATATATAAACCTCACTTTCCTACTTTCCAACAGACCTCTCAACCTCTGAGAATGCCTGCCATAGATGTGGGTGAGACTTCAGGAGTGAATGCTTCTGGAACATGGCCAGACAGCCTGGAACACTCACAGCAAACCCAGTATATAAAGCTCTTTGGGGACATGGAAAGAGCCTCCTCAAAGACTAAGTACAGTGTTACCTCATTTATTGCTGGGGTTAGGTTCCAGGACCTCCCTCAATAAGTGAAAAACCACGATGTAGGGATGCTCTATTTATTTTAATATTTATACATTATTTTAGTAGTTATACACTATTTTAAGTCTTTATAAACTTAAAATAAAGTGAAGGAAAGGAAGGAAATGCCCTTCAAGGCTGGAGGGAGGGAGGGAGGACTGAGGAGGGAAAGTGCCTTGGAAAGCACCGGTGGCAAAACCCCACAAAACAGCAAAAATACCATGACATATGTTTTAAATTAATATTTTTTAAATCTGCAGAACAGCAGGTCTGCAATAAGCGAACCGTGAAGTAGCGAGGGAACACTGTAAATACAGTTGCGTGTTCCCTGGGCAGCGTTTCTTGTAAACAACTAATCTTTCCAAGCCAAAAGCATTGATTTACAACATTTTAACCTGGAGGTGTGTTTCTTTCCTCCAGAAATTGATGAACACCAACCGTCTTTATCAAGACCACTTTTAACTATTATGTCTATTAACAACATATTAAAATACACCTATGCAGTTAAAATACATAAGCCAGTGAATTCATGAGTTCGAAAAAGCATACTCAATACATATTAAACAGCAATATAACTTTAGCAGTGTTGGTATGCTATTCAAACAGTAAAGAACTTTTATTTGCAGCTCTCCTTTTGCAAATAGGACTCCTTGGCTTTGCTCCACTTATCAGATTTGGGATGCCTCTGCAGCGTTAGCAGATGTCTCTTTGCATCCTGAAAGACTTTCTTCACAAACTGATATATGGCTATGCTATATGTGTGTGGTTAAATCCGCGTTGGGGAATCACTATCTGATATACCAACTGGGGCTAATGGGAGTTGTTTTCCAAAATAAATGAAGGAATCAAAGTTTCCTACTGCTGGTTTTAAACAGTGACAACAAAGTTATTGACAGATTAGAGAGACGGGCCAAAACTAACAAAATGAAGTTCCAACAGGGACAAATGCAAGATACTCCACTTAGGCAGAAAAAATGAAATGCAAAGATATAGAAAGGAGGACGCATGGCTCGAGAGTAGTACGTGTGAAAAAGATCTTGGGGTCCTTGTGGACAACAAGTTAAACATGAGCCAACAATGTGATGTGGTGGCAAAAAAAAGCCAATGGGATTTTGGCCTGCATCAACAGGAGTCTAGGGTTTAGATCCAGGGAAGTCATGCTACCTTGGTTAGACCACACCTGGAATATGTCCAATTCTGGGCACCACAATTGAAGAGAAATATTGACAAGCTGGAATGTGTCCAGAGGAGGGCGATTAAAATGAGCAAGAGTTTGGAGAAAAAGCCCTGTGAGGAGCGGCTTAAAGAGCTGGGCATGTTTAGCCTGAAGAAGAGAAGGCTGAGAGGAGACGTGATAGCCATGTATAAATATATGAGGGGAGGTCATAGGGAGGAGGAAGCTTGTTTTCTGCTGCCCTGGAGACTAGGACACAGAACAATGGCTTCAAACTACAAGAAAGAACATTAGGAAGAACTTCCTAACTGTGAGAGCCGTTCAGCAGTGGAACTCTCTGCCCTGGAGTGTGGTGAAGGCTCCTTCTTTGGAAGCTTTTAAACAGAGGCTGGGTGGCCATCTGTCAGGGGTGCTTTGAATGCAATTTTCCTGCTTCTTGGCAGAATGGGGTTGGACTGGATGGCCCATGAGGTCTCTTCCAACTCTATGATTCTATGATAGGATTTTTAAAATAAAAACTTTTTCCAATTGCAACTGAATTTGGTGATGGTGGTGCAGCGTGTTAAACTGCTGAGCCGCTGAACTTGCTGACCAATAGGTTGGCAGTTCGAATCCGGGGAGCGGGGTGAGCTCCCACTGTTAGGTCTAGCTTCTGCCAATCTAGCAGTTCGAAAACATGCAAATGTGATTAGATCAATAGGTACTGCCTTGGAGGGAAGGTAATGGTGCTCCACGCAGTCATGCCGGCCACATTACCTAGGAGGTGTCTATGGACAATGCCAGCTCTTCAGTTTAGAAATGGAGATGAGCACCACCCTCCAGAGTTGGGCACGACTAGACTTAATGTCAAGGGGAACGTTTCCCTTTACCTTGGTGATGACATTGTGTCTATTTTTTTATTAAAAAAATCTTTCTCCTCTCATCTCAACTCAGCAGTTGAGGTGCTTGAAAGTGATACCTCTCATTAAATTATAATATGGAACTGGTCACAGGCTCATGTCAGTATTACCTTTCCAGTTTGGAGTAAGTTAAGAACCTGTCACAAAGCATAGTGTTCACCTTAATGGTGCCAGCCATTCAACTAGGGTAAATTTGTTATATCAAAGGCTTGAAATTTCTCCGTATTATTTTTAAGTCTTATTTTCTGCTTGATCTTTCACACCCAAGGAGGCTAGCAAGGCGATGCATTAGTTAAAATGGGGAAAGGGAAATATAGGTTGTGTAACTATCTATCCCTTCTCATTCTGTCTCCTTTTACTCTACTCTTCTTTAACTGGCAGCCTTTGGACAGCTTGGATTGAAGTTCGGGACATCAAATGTTCAATCGGCTGAGAGTACCACCATTTGCAGTCCATAACAGTCTGCTTTATAGTTTGCTGTGGGGTTCTTTTATTAATCCTGGAAGGAAAATTGTTTTGTGGGTCTTTTTGGTTAGGTGTCCACAGTGTTTTCAATACCCTGCTGGGCTTTTCCCACCAGCTATTTCCTGGTCACATAATACGGCAACTACGTCATTATGAAAAATACATACCTATCAGCACTGACCTTTGTCTCAAGCTATTTATGGTGGCATGAAAAGTTACCTGTGAAACCGAGGCTTTGAACAGTATTTGCATCTTCCCAAGTTGCAAAAACAATCAAATGTGCATTTACTCTTCTCTTGTTACTCTTCATGCCTTTCTATGCAATATAATAACAATAATAATACACTTTATTTATTTATAATATCAGGAGCAAACCAAACAGTTGATTGTATTTTTTTAAAAACAGAAAAAAACCAGTGACCAGTAGCTGACCACTTGGAGTGTCTCCGGTGTTGCTATAAGAAGGTCCTCCATTGCGCATGTGGCAGGGCTCAGGTTGCATTGTAGTAGGTGGTCTGTGGTTTGCTCTTCTCTGCACTCGCATGTTGTGGACTCCACTTTGTAGCCCCATTTCTTAAGGTTGGCTCTGCATTTCGTGGTGCCAGAGCACAGTCTGTACCGCGCCCTCAAAGTCACCCAGTTTTCTGTGTGCCCACGAGGGAGTCTCTCATTTGGTATCAGCCATTGATTGAGGTTATGGGTTTTAGCCTGCCACTTTTGGACTCTCGCTTGCTGAGGTGTTCCAGTGAGTGTCTCTGTAGATTTTAGACTTTATTTATATTCTGCTTTATCTCCTTTGGAGGGACTCAGAGCAGATTACAGTTTTACATATATGCTAGCGAACAGAAATTTGGAGGTCTTGCCATGAAGGCAGACCAGTTAGATCCACCAAAGAGGGTCTAAATGGCCCGGTGAGAAAGGAAGCAAACCAATCCCCTTTCCCCTAAATTTCCCAATAAAGATCTCACCAGGTCGAAGAAAATGCCACTTAGTTTTATTCATCCAGCTAGAATGAGGTACTAACCATGTTAGTACAAAGCATACATGCAATATATACTTATGCTTATGCCTATGAGTTTTAGGAAATTGTAACTCCGTTTTATTATCATTGTTACACTCTGTGTTTTTATTGTGTGTTGTGATCCGCCCCGAGCCTGTAGGGAGGAGTGGAATATAAAACTGAATAAATAAATAAATAAATAAAATACATTTTAAATAGAAAAAACAGAACTGCCCATGTTCAAGCCCCGCTAGCTTCCAGCTGATTGGTTGGAGTCATCAGCTGGCTGGGAGGTGCTGCTGGTTTAGCCTCACCTCAGCCAATCAGGAAGCTAGTGCAGTCCAATGTGAGTGAAGGAAGGCGGTTTGAGCAAGGAACAATGGGCCAGGAAGGAGAGATTTGGGTGGATGATGGCTCAAATATTTGTTCAAGGGGCCAGCGATTTCCTGGGGGGGCTTCAAGCTGGCCTGGTATTTGTCTTTGTGTGAATCAATAAACATCTTAGTCTGGCCTGGTGGCCAAACTCCCAGTAGTCCTTTGTCTGAGATAGTCATTGGTGACGGTGCCCTGAGTTTCGGTCCAAAGGGAATAAGATGAATGGGGGAGGCAGTTGAAATATGCAAGCTTTCCAAAGGCTTGATATTTCTTTTATGATGAATAGGAAATCTCCATGGGGCAATCTCTCCAGGTGGTTAAAACCTAAGAGACCTTCAGGAGATTGCCCAGGGGGACACACATTCCTTGCAAATGGCCTGCTCCGAAGTTTGAAGGAAATGCGTTCGCCCTATTGTTCATGCAGGTGTCTTTGATTGAACCCAGAGATAAGGAACTTTCTGGCCCAAGGGTGTGAGTTTCTCTTGAGCCAGGGTGTGTGTGCTGGTTCATGAAAAGGTGACACTTCATATTTCATTTCATAGGGGGACACAGGGGAATAAAACATATAGGAAAATACATTCAGGTAATAGGGGAATAGGAACCATATTTCATATCAACCCATCCCACCCCCATCCCACAGTCCATGAGTATTGGGATTAGGAATCAGGAGCTGGAGTCATTGAATTATAGGAAATGTTCATGAAAATGAGTCTTTGGAGAGTCCTTGGAAATTGGGAGAAAGATCAATTGAAAAGCATGTGCTGAGGAAAAGCCTTGTCCTTGGAGGTAGAAGCGAATTGCAGACCCCAAGCCATCTTGCCTTTCTGGGGTTCCTTGGGAGTAGCACAAGGCAAACCCACATGGGACACAGGCCTCTGGAATCTATAAATCATAAGAAATGTCCTTAAAGTGAACGGAAAAGGGGATAACTTGGTTTGTTTGGGTTATAGAAAACATTGCCATGTGGGGCCAAGGGAAGAGCCTTAGGTTCCCACATGGAGAGGAAATAGGGGATTAGTGGACCACTCCCGTCTGGTGCCCTGGGTGAAACTATGAATCCCTTGGTTCTTAACTATCTTATACAGAGCCCAGAGAAGGGGGTTACCCTTGATATCATATATAAGGCAAACATTCAAGCCATTTTACACAGTGAAACAATGACATACAATACACAGAGGTAAATATCTTCCCTTTCCATCTCCTGGGTCTGGAGGCGATGCTCAACTCCAGCCATGGTGAGGTGCTCTTGTTCCATTTTTCCATACCGAGGAGCCTGTTGTCCATAGACTTCTCCAACTGTGTTGCAGGCATGTCTGCATGAACTGGCCTTTTACCTCCCCGCTGAGGTGGTACCTATTGATCTACTCACATTACATGTTTTCGAACTTCTAAGTAGGTGAAAGCTAGGGCTGATGGCCGAGAGCTCACCCCGACTTGTAGGGCTTGTTCTTGTGCAGCAAAATCAGGCCTTCAGTTTCCTTTTTAGAGCTCTCCTTCTAAGCCACTTCCATGTTTTCTCATTATTATTCTGATTATATTGTCTTAAATTAGGTCCATATGGAATCATTAAGGAACTGAAGCAATCTGCTGAACAGCTTTTCAGAGTCTTCGTCCTACGGAGATAAAGGTTTGCGACACCATGGCTTTTCACTACAACAAAGCCTTTGAAAATCCGAAGTATCCTTCCTCAGAGTCCCTGGAGGCAGATGACCCAGGCTATCACTATGCGGAAACACTGGAGATGGACCGAATGTAAGTCTGAAGTACAGCAGACAGATTATGACTGCGGGCTTATCAACAGCAACCAATAAAAACCAAAACAAAGTAGAGACAACATGATTCCCACATATCTTACTCAGATTTGCTGACATGTGGGCTAATCTTTTTTATTTAATGATAGCTACTTTTCTGCAATTCTGTTCCAAACTAGCATGATTATCTGCATCCGTCACTGTCTGGCTTTAGGCCGGGACATGGAACTAAGGCCTTGGTCGGCTTAGTAGATGATCTATTCAGAGAACTGGATGGGGAGTGTGTCCCTGTTGGTACTCCTGTACCTCTCAGCGGCCATTGATACCATAGATCATGGTATCCTTCTGAGAGGCTTCACAGGAATGAGGTTTGGGGGTACTGTTTTACAGTGGCTCCGGTCCTTCCTGGAGGGTTGTTCTCAGAAGGTGTTGTTGGGAGACACCTGCTCGGCCCCACAACCTTTGTCCTGTGGGGTTCTGCAGGGTTCAGTATTGTCCCCCAAGTTGTTTAATATCTACATGAAGCCGCTGGGAGAGATCTTCCAGAGTTTTGGAGTTTGATGTCACCTGTATGCAGATGATGTCCAACTCTATCACTCCTTCCCACCTGTTGCTAGTCAGGTCCTGAACTGGTGTTTGACTGCTGTGATGATCTGGATGAGGGCGAACAAATTGAAACTGAATCCAGACAAGAATGAGGTACCCCTGTTCAGTCGCAAGGCTGACCAGGGTATAGGGGTACAGCCTGTGCTGGACGGGGTTACGCTGAAGTCACAGGTTCACAGCTTGGGAGTTCTCCTGGCCAGTGGAGCATTTGCACAATTAAAACGTGTGTACTAGTTGCATACATAACTTGAGTAGCCAGACTTGGCTATGGTGGTCCACCCTCTTGTTACATCCCGAATAGACTACTGCAACATGCTCTGTGGGGCTGCCTTTGAAGACTGTTTGGAAGCTTCAAGTGGTCCAATGGGTGACAGGCAGGTTCCTCATCGGAGTGGCATACACAGAGCATACAGTATTAAATTATTGACCTCTTGAATATCTGCTCAAAGCCACAAAGGTCATAACGAAGCGTGCTGTTTGAATCTGCTCCAAAGCCTGGAGCAGCACTTATCGTTATTCCAATTTACACTATATACAGACGACCACAATAAATAATGTTCGATTACACGCAAGAAGCAAACTTTCCTGGCTTATCCGTTCTCAAGCATCCAGCTTCCCCCGTAGGAATTTTCCAAAGTTACGCTCTAGCAATACATCACTGCTCTTTGCTTACTACATCACACTGTTTAAACTATAAGCAATATTTCACTCTACATAAATGCCCATGTTCTGACATACAGTCGTCCCGTCCCCCTCCGGTTGTGTCAGCTCCACTGACTGCTTGTTTGCTACCGAGCACAATTCAAAGCCCTAAACAGTTCTGGCCTAGCTTACCTATTTGAATGTATCTCCCTCTATGAACTACCTCAGAAGTTAAGATCTTCCGGGGAGGCCCTGTTCTCTGTCCCAGCTCCTTTGCAGGCGCGGTTGGTGGGGACAAGAGACAGGACCTTCTCAGTGGCGGCTCCTCAGCTGAGGAATTCCCTCCCAAGCAAAATCAGATCAGCTCCCTCCCTCCTGAGATTCAGAAAGAAATTAAAAACGTGGCTGTGGGACCAAGCCTTTGAACAATAATTCAGTGCAATAAGTAGATTCGAAATAAGTGTAGTTACAACTGGAATGGCTCCTGGATTGAGTTTGGATTGTGTGGTTTATCTAGTGGTTTTAATGCTTAGATGTATTCTAGCTTTCTGATTTTAATGTATATGTTTTTATTTGTCTGTTCATGCGGCATTGAATTGTTGCCTACTTTTAAGTTGCTCAGAGTCCCCTTTGGGGTTGGGAAGGGTGGGGTATAAATATAGTAAATAAAGAATTTTGAGCCACTTTGAGCCTTCTTTGGGAGAGATAAAGTGGGGTATAAATCTATATAAATAAAAATGTAATGTTTGTTTGTGGGATTAACATAACTCAAAAAACACTGGACGAATTGAGACCAAATTTGGACAAAATACACCTATCAGGCCAATGAGTGGCCATCACTCCTAAAAACACTGGAAAACACAGCAGAAGAGACTTAAAAAAAGGGGGGGGGAACCACATTACAACACATGAGCAAAATCACACACATGCACACACACACATATGCAATCACACATATACACAAATATACACACAAAACACATATACACAGATTGGGTCACAGCAACGCATGGCAGGGGACGGCTAGTAAATATAATAATGATATATTTTTGCGCAGGAGATCTGCTGAAAGAAGCACTTCTTTCCATTACAACCCTTACGATTCCTCTCCCTACCATTCCTATGGAGAGCACAGCGAGGAAAGGACACGGAGGCAGACTCCCTCCATTCATATACCCATGAACTCAATGCGGATTCTGGATTCCGGTACCGAGTACGGATTAAGAGATTCTTCATTTGGGATACCCAGTTCAAATCCATATGGAAATGCACATGGTATGTAACTGTAGTGTGTATGTGTGTGGAGAAAGAGAGAATGGGGAGAGACAGATTGAGGACTGAGGATTCACACTCCAATTCCAACCTGATGGACTATGGCTAGTGGGACTGCAGCACAACCCAATGACTAGCCAGGCTTGGCTTTGTTTAGATTACACAGTTAAACCCATAATTCCCAATCTTTTGTTGGCCCTGTCCCTTCGTAGCATCTCTAAAATCCTGATGACATATCATTCTTATTGTTCCCAAAGTGAACTATTGATTCATGTGGAGGAAGCCTCAAAAGCCATTCACTTGGTCTAAACAAGCTTCCAATGAACATGACATCCATAAAAGAGAAAAATAAAAGAACTCATTGATTGGAGTCACCTGCATTGAATTCAGGGTCACTTCAGGGTCCTACTTCATTGCAAAGTGTCTTTGGGGTGAATCTGTGAGAATAATATCCTGTCGCCTGATATTAGTGTTCTTGCAGCTGATCTGCCCTGTACAGTCTGATTTTAATGTTAAAAAGGCGAATGTCACAATATATATTTATATACTGTCTATGAGGCCCCCAGTACCATAAGAATGCCAAAAATAAAAATCACCGTTAATAAGTCATTCTTGAATTGTACCCTCTTGAATTGACTCTATCATTAGGAACCAGTGAATTAAACTGTCTTTATTCGTCTAATGTATCTGTATCAGGCGGAGGTAATCGTATGCTTCAAGGTCTAAATGCTCTAACGTAGTGGTTCTCAAAGTGTGCTCCCGGGAGCCCTTGGGTTTCTATTATTACTACAAAGGCTGGGTAACCATCTGTTGGAGGTGTTTGATACTGCGTTTCCTGTATGGCAGAAGGATGTTGGACTGCATAGGCCCTAGGGTTGTTGTTGTTGTTAGTATTATTATTAGAAACAAAGAACTAAGCAGGGGTTAAGGCAAGTGGAAAAGAACGGAAAAGTCACCACTGGAGGAGTATATATGGAGGAATAAAGGCGTAGATATCACAAAGGTTAATGCTACTAATAGGTATAAATTACGTAGTGAAGTAGTTACATTTAATGTAAGCTATTGACATAAATCAAATGCTATCAGTGAAAAATAAGCTGTCAGGGTATAAACACCTGGTTATGTATGATATACAAAGAATATATCATACCTGAGGGCCCACCTTACCTCCTACCAACCTCAGAGATCACTTCGGTTGGAGGACCAAAACCTGCTTGAAGTCCCTAATATTCAGACCTTTCATTTATCAGCCACTGGGCGCAGAGCCTTCACGATCGTGGCACCATACCTGTGGAATGCTTTGCCGATAGAAACATGAGCCATCCAAAGTCTACCTTCTTTCCAGAGGGCATGCAAAACATTCCTTTTCTGGCAAGCATTCGGATCCTGCTGATTAGGATTTTGTTGTTTTAATTTTGCTTATGTATATTGTTCTTTGTTGTTTGTAAACCGCTCCAAGCCTGCGGGGAATGGCGGTATACAAGTCGGAATAATAGATAGACAGATAGATAGCATTAACAGTTAACACACTGTCATGATATGTAGTATCATGTGTTATACAGATTGAAAATAAACATATAATACACCTGAATATCTGGTTACATACACCTCTATTCTTAGAAAATGCAAAGAATCACAGGACAAGAAAATCAGCTAGACAATCTGCAGTTACCAAATGGGTCAAATATAACAGTATATATGTATCAATGTGTAACAAAGAAATTGAAACAATCATTTGTGAATAGCAAAGCAATCTGGTTAATTCACCATATCAGTATGGATTATATATTAACAACAAACATTTAATCTAGGATCATGTATTGCCCTCATACCACAAGGAAATGAAGTAATGGTAAATAGTCAAAATCAATAAGGTAGACACTCAGCTAGTGAGTACTACTGGAGCTGGTCCATGTGTGGCAAAAAGAGGGTTCTTGTGGTGATGTGAAACACATAAAGAACCAGATTATATCAAAGGAAAATCCAGATTATATGTAAGTGCGAAAGAGTTCAGGTAACAGAAGTCTTATATTTTGTAGACACTGATGACATCTAGTGGTAGGAATCCTGTAGTACATTCTGAGAATGTTTATTTTCAATCTGTATAACACATGATACTACATATCATGACAGTGTGTTAACTGTTAATGCTATCTAATTTTAACTCTTTGTATACCATACATAACCAGGTGTCTAGACCCTGACAGCTTATTTTTCACTGATAGCATTTGATTTATGTCAGTAGTTTACATTAAATCTAACTACTTCACTACGTAATTTATACCTATTAGTAGCATCAACCTTTGTGATATCTACACCTTTATTCCTCCATATATACTCCTACAGTGGTGACTTTTCCATTTTTCCCCACTTGCCTTAACCTCTGCTTAGTTCTTTGTTGCTTGTGTTTAGCAGCTGTCCCAGTGTTATTTCAGATTATTATTATTAGAATCATAGAGTTGGAAGAGACCTTGTGGGTTATCCAGTCCAACCCCCTGCCAAGAAGCAGGAAAATCACATTCAAAGCACCCCTGACAGATGGCCATTAAGCTCTGTTTAGTGTTGTTGTTGCTGCTGTTGTAGCAAAGGTTGGGTGGCCATCTGTTGGGGGTGCTTTGATTGTGCTTTTCCTGCATGGCAGAAAGAAAGTTGGACTGGATAGCCCCTGAGGTTGCTCCTATTATTATTATTATTATTATTATTATTAAGGCTTGATGGCTATCTGTTAGGGATGCTTTGAATGTGCTTTTCCTGCATAGCAGAAGGGAGTTGGACTGAATGGCCTATGAGATTGCTCCTATTGCTATTACTATTATTATTACAAACACTGGATGGCCATCTGTTGGGGGTGTTTTGATTGTGCTTTCCCTGCATAGCAGAAGGAAGTTGGACTGGGTGGCCCTTGGGGTCTTCAATTGAAATACTGTTTGCCTATGTCAGATATATACAAGGGTTGAATGAAAAGTAATGCCTTCACCTTCGTAACTCCTCAACAGATGGCCGTACTGGTATGCGGCAGATACTGGCTTGTTCAGTAGACTCTCCTCTACAGTTCCATTTGGGCAGGAAGGCTTAGCATAGAACGGTTGTGTTGTTAAAGTGCACAGTATGGAACCCTGCGCAGTCGGTCGGTCAATGTGACTTAAGCAATGTGCAGTCATTGAATTCTTGAGAGCAGAAGGTGTCACCCCAAAGGAGATTAATCAGAGAAGGCAAGCTGTTTATGGGGATTGTGTTGATGTGAGTACTGTGTGTCGTTGGGCGAGTAAGTTTAAAGATGTTGAGGTGGGAATATCTGACTTGTGTGACAAACAAAGAGTTAGATGTCATGTGACAGCAACCACAGCAAAGTGTTGATAGATTGATTCAGGACGATGATCATATCACTCAGAGAGAAATTTCAAGCATAATCGGCATTTCACAAGAACGTGTGCGTCAAATTATTGCTTTGTTTGGCTATCGGAAGATCTGTGCTTGATGGGTACCCAAAACAGTGTGTCGACTTCTTCCGTGATGGCTTCAGAAAACTTGTTCATCATTGGCAGAAATGTATCCAATTGTCTGGTGATTATGTGGAAAAGTGAGTAGTGGTACTTAAAGAGCATATTCTAAGGATTATTTCTGCATTTGATTTATTGAAATTTTTCCATCCAAACCCAAGTAACGAAGGTGGAGGCATTACTCTTCATTCAGCCCTTGTATATGGTATGGGTTTAAGCCAGGCCTGGGTCAAGTTTGAGCTGTTTTGGACTTCAACTCCCACAATTCCTAACAGCCAGTAGGGGAGACGATATGGAAACCTTTCATCAACAGTAAGCATACGAGCTCAAGCCAGTATTCGGTTCATGTGATGCCTGTGGGAAGAGGGCATTTTGAGGGCAATGCCTTGAGTTCAGCACAGTCTAGCCTTCATACTACATACGCAGCTTCACATGTGTCAATGCTGTTCCATTCATAATAAGAACGATAAATATCTGCTGATGAACATCTAGCACTTCAACAAGAACATTTCAGAACGAGTTGTATTGCTTGCCCTCCTGCATGTTTTGGCAAGCATTCAGGAGGAGAGGCATGCTAGTTCTGCATTCTTCTTTTGTCTTCAACAGTTAATCCTTCATTTGACTATGAGGCGGAATTTGCACAGACTTTACCTGATGACAGTAATGCTCCAAATCACCATTATACACTGAAACCTTCTGCTCCATCCAACGGAGGTAAAACCTAGTGACGTTGTTGAATAGCACTACATAACATAATTCTTGTTCCTGGGTTATAAATACCATTATTTCCTAATTGGTTCTATCATAAAAACATGGAAAGATTTATTAAACCACAAGACTTTGCTTTTGCGGGAAGGACTTCCTGCTATAGTACATTTTGCAATAGCTTTTCAGTGAGTCTCAACCAAATCAACATAGTTTGTACCACAAAAACAAAGTTCCTGGTGTAGAACAATTACTTTCAAAGTAAATCCTGCACAATTAACCTGGAAATAACACTTTCAAACCAGGAACAGAACATTATCAGAGTGCAATTTGCCCCCCTCCCCAAATATATAGTGCAGTATGCTTTATAGTGAAACCTTTAAAAATGCTTTCTAAAACAATTAGAAAACAGGGCAAAGGTTTTTTTTATTATGAAAAGATCTAAAAAGATTGGGATGGCTAGCTTGCAATCGCCCTTAAAAGGAGAGCTGTGATGCAATTATGATTCCTGCAGCTAGCTGAGAGCTAGCTGCATTAAATCACTACTAGAGGTCATGAGTTCGAAGCTGACCTGGGTCAGATTGAGCTTCCGGCCATTTGTCTAGCTTGCTGTTGACCTATGCAGCCCGAAAGACAGTTGCATCTGTCAAGTAGGAAATTTAGGTACCGCTTTATGCGGGGAGGCTAATTTAACTAATTTACAATGCTATAAAAACCTTCCAGCAGCATGCAGAAGAATGAGGAAGTACTCCATCAAAGGACTCAGTGTCACAGTGGACGGTGAAAAGGCAGCTCCCCCTGTGGCTTGAATCGAGCCAGAATCCAGCATACCCCCATGAAGCTGAAAAAGCTTGGGTATAGCTGGAATGTTAAAATTGCCTCAGCGTCTGTCTATATATAAATACTGTAAATAAATAATAATTAATAATTTTTAGGCATGTTGATTCTAGAATTCTACCACTCTTCAGTTAAGAACCTCTATTCTAGAATTTTTGCATAAGTGCCTTGAGGACCACTGTCTTTCAAATAGCTAGAACCATGGGGAAGTGATATTGTGCTCTTAACAACATTACACATCATTCGTGATCCATTTTTCTGCTTCTGGCATTAATGGCAGAGTACAAGGAAAGCTATTTTGATATGAAATACGATTTTTATAGTGCTAGCAAAACTAAGATGGAACCATTTTTGACCAAAGGAATGGAAGGAGTCCCTTTTTTCAGATAATTTACTGTATTGAAACAGTCACTGTCCGAATATAGATCATCCTCCTCCGGACAATGAATGGTGTAATGAACATTTAAGATATGGAGAAAGCAAGTAGTGCTTTGAAGACCAAACCTTTTGTCTCTTTGGAATGGCTGCACAAGAAACGTATCCGGGGTGAAAGCCCTTTGACCACTACCGTTTTCGTAAATCCAGATCCTGAAAGTGTTAGGAAAAATCAGGAAAGAGAGTGTTCTGTTTTCCCACCTCAGTGTTCTTCCCGAACTTTTAACACTCAGATACCTATTTCTTCTGGCTCAGAAGTGGAAGGTATTGCATATAAGTACTGAGTGTGGAAAAGTCATCTACGGCTATTCCAATCTATAGTACAGAGCTTTCCAAACTTTCCATGTTGGGGGGACACTTTTGTGACACGATCATTCTGCTTTACTGACAAACTGGAGGTCAGACCAAACCCTTATAAGAGTTTCATGCCCTATATATATATACATATACATACCCTGCTTTATCTCTTCCGAAGGAGACTCAAAGCAGCTATACATTATATATCTATATAAATATTTATACCTCGCTTTATCTCTCCTGAAGGAGAGACAAAGCAGCTATACATATAAAATTGTGTGTGTGTGCGTGTATTATATGTAATACTATTTATTTGTTTGTTTATACCCTGCTTTATTTCTCTTGAAGGAGACTCAAAGCAGCTATACGTATAATATATCATTCTCTTTATTTATACCCCACTTTTCTCCCTGTGGGGACTCATGGGGTCTAACACTTCACACTAGGCAAGTTTAAAAGGTGCAGTACAAAAGTTTTTAAAAAATAAATAGTAACAGTGTGGGTAAAACAGAATGAGTAAATAATTAGTAAATAATTCCAGTAAATACAATGAAATTATATGTTTCATACAATCTTTACTGTATAAACGAAGATCGAATATTTTTCCATGTCTTATGTCCTACATTAAATTCTTATGTAGTTTCCTATATAGTTGCTCCATCACAAACATATTTTTATTTTATTAGAAAATTATCCTTTTTAGTGGAAATTACTACTGCAGGTCAATCAACAAATTGTGCAAATTATAAATGTTATAACAGTCCCTACACTTGAACAGCACCAGCACTCCACTTCTTCAGTGATTAAACCACTCTGGGTGTTTTTAAATAGAGGCTGGATGGCCATCTGTTGGGAGGGCTTTGACTATGCATTCCTGCCTGGCTGATGAAGGGGTTAGACTAGAGGTCCTTTGGGGATCCCTTCCAACTCTGGTGAAGTATAGACTGCCTGGGAGTCCAGTGGAATCTCCTTCCCTGAAAATTTTTGAACAGAGGCTGGGTGGCCATCTGTCGGGAGGGCTTTTCGGTTCATTGTTCAATTTTTTAGTTTCTTAAAAATACGCATTTTCCATTCTTTGCCAATTTCAACCAGAGGAGTAACAGGCAAGACACTGATTCAGTTTTTGTAATGTCTTCTGGTATGCTTTGATTATAGCTATGACACCCCGGAGCCAGTGAGGAGGAAAAGAAAGAAGGAAAGGGATGTTGTGATGCCTGTTTTCTGTTTTGAAAGCTAACTGAATGGTTAACTTATATATTTTTCAGACGAAAAATTAATTGGTGAGCTCATAGCCATGTCCACGCGTGAAAGGATTAAAGCAATCCAGAAGATTCCAAAACCAATGAAAGAAAAGCGAAATATCAGGTAACATGAATGATGATGATGATGATAATAATAATAGTATTGCCCACCTCTCCCTGCAGCTCTAATGTGTAAGTGCCTTAGTTGGAAAGGAGGCAAAACATCTATACTGTTTTCAAAAGTGCATTCTCTTTTATTAAATGCTCATTAGAAAAAAAGCAACAACTGTGTTTGGGACATTAACAAATGCAAAATGCAATCTGATAGTTTAAATATAACTTGATGTTTTCAAATATGCAATTGATGTCTGCTTGGAAGGAGTTACTGCAATTTGCTCCAGAGCTTTCAACATTATTTTGGGTATGTTTTGGATTATGTTTTGGATAACTACATGTCTTATGAAGTGTTTCAACCCTCAATGAACAAGAAACAACAATATGTTTAGAGGGGAAGGAGATACACCACCTTGGGGAGGTCACAGTGTCCTCATAGGCGATCCATGAAGACTTGAAGAAATGCCCGATGTCAGGGTGAGCTCCTGGCCTTTAGCCCAGCTTCTGCCTACCTAGCAGATCGAAAACAAAATGTGGGTAGATAAATAGGTACCGCTTAAAAGCAGGGAGGTATTTAAGGCACCCATAAGGAAATGCCAGAAAAGTGCCAGCGATTCGATCAAGGAGGAAATTTACAAACAAAGCTCTTCGGCAGGGAAGGTGGAGTGACAGCATCCTCCCACCCCCAATGGCCGGAACTGAGCACAAGCCTCCAAGATGCCGAAAATGGGAAAAGCCTAAATACGAATACCTCTATCTACGTACAGTTGACTGTCTTGTCAATGTATAAATAGCATTGAATGTTTGCTGTATATTTGTGTTCTGTGATCTGCCCTGAGTCCCCTTTGGGGTGAGATGGGAGGAATATAAATACTGTAAGTAAATAAATAAACTTAAAAGAACAGAAATCTTTGGCTGGTGATAGACATCCCTTGTACAAGGCTTCATTACAATACCTCAAACCATTTACAGCGGCGTTTCTCAACCTGGCTGTTGGGACCCCTGGGGGGAGGGTCATGAGGGGGTGTCAGACAGGTCACCAAAGAATATCAGGAAACAGTATTTTCTGTTGGTTATGGGGTTTCTGTGTGGGGAGTTTTGCCCAATTCTATCGTTGGTGAGGTTCAGAATGTGCTTTGATTGTAGGTGAACTATAAATCCCGGCAACTACAACTCCCAAATGTCAAGATCTATTCTCCCCCCCAAACTCCACTAGGGTTGACATCTGGGCATATTGGGCATATTGAGTACCAAGTTTGGTCCAGATCCATCATTGTTTGAGTCCACAGTGCTCTCTGGATGTAGGTGAAGTACAACTCCAAAACTGTTGGTCATGGAAGTTCTCTGTGCCAAGTTTTGTTCAATTCCATCATTGGAGGAGTTCAGAATGCTCTTTGACTGTAGGTTAACTATAAATCCCAGTAATTGCAACTCCCAAATGACAAAATCACCCCCCCCCCCCAATCCCACCAGTATTCAAATGTGGGCGTATCGGGTATTTATGCCAAATTTGGTCCAGTGAATGAAAATACATCTCACATATCAGATATTTACATTATAATTCAAAACAGTAGCAAAATTACAGTTATGAAGTAGCAATGAAAATAATGTTATGGTTGGGTGTCACCACAACATGCAGAACTGTATTAAAGGGTCGTGGCATTAGGAAGGTTGAGAATCGCTGATTTAAAGGTTATGAAAATGACTAGTAGTGAAAAAAACAATTCACAATACTTGTTATTTTTTTTGAACAAGACCAAACATTTAAAAATATATACCTTGTTTGCCATCCTCTTTCTCCCAGGAATCATGTTCTGCTGGAGAAAACCAAAAAGTCCTTCAGCGGTCATACTCAAATTAACTGTTGCACGCAATGTTTCTACAATGCAGCCTTGGTAAGACAAAAAGAAAAGGCGTTAATGAGATTATTAATGTTGAATTGGTTGGGACTCTATGATGAAATATTGATTGAAAATCTATAGCAAAATGTGCTGCAGGATGTCCTTCTCGCGGAAACAAAGTTTTTGCAGTTTAATAAACTTTTCCCATGTTTTTATGATTGAATCAATTAGGAAATGGCATGTACAACCCAGGAACAAATATCATAGTGTTACATAGTGTAATGATTCTGCCCACACACCATGATAAGCTTCCCTGCGTATGCCATGAAATGCATTGCAGGTGACCGAATCAGCCAACAACAAAACCCATTATGTTCAATGAAAATAACTGCCAGAAGCAAAACATTGTGAAAAGATAGCAGAAATATACTGAATTCTTATTGCACAATGCTATGCAATGTGATATTTGTTTCTGTGTTATTACTGTCATTTCCTAATTGGTTCTATCATAAAAACATGAAAAAGTTCATTAAACTGCAAAAACTTTGAAAAAAAGAACAATGAAAAAACAAAACCAAAAAAACCAACCACAAGATTGGGTGATGATTAGCATTAAGTCCAAGCTCTTCTTTCCTCTCTTCTAGTCTTTCCGGCAATTTAAAAATAACCTGAGTGACTGCTTTCAGCTTTTCAAACTTTGGCAGAAGATTCTCAAAGACATTGGCGGCAAATTTGGGACCAGCGTTCGGTCATATTTTGTGTTTCTGACCTGGCTCCTGATGGTGAACCTTTTCTCTTTCCTGGTGAATTTCAGTTTTATTACGATTCCTCAGCTCGTCACAGCCACACCGAATAACCTTTCGTTCATTGGGCTGGAGTTCTTTACAGGAGCCGTAAGTAGAGAAAATACTGGGTCAGAACTGGGTTTGGATATTCATTTCATTAAGTGGTTGAAAAGCAATACGGGAGCTGGGCATCAAACTTGCGGTTGTCTAAAGGTGGAGCTTACAGCTTCTGTTCTCATTCCAAAGCCCAGAAATATTGCTTTTGAATCACAACTCTCAGAATCTTCCATTTGGTCTGGGGGATTTGGGGAATTTCATGCCAAATGGCACTTCTCACGCGGCCCACGACCTACATGCTAGTATTTACCCCTTGAGCCCTGCCTGTTGGGTCCTCCTCGCTTGCTGCCAGCCTCGCCTCACGGATCACAGAAGGAATGGTGTCTTAAGCTCTGTCTTTAAACCCAGTTCTCTTCTGCCGACAGAGAGGAAAGCATTACAGGAGGAGTGTTATCTTAAGTAACTCTGATGCTTTTAATCCAGGTCATAATGAAAGATTTAAGGACAATACGTGCCACTGCCAAAAATGATGGGAAGGGGAGGGGTATTCCCCTGCATTGCCACCAGTTAAAGAAATAGTGGGACTGAGCACTGGTCTCTGTGTGTGCTGTGTGGAGGAGCATCTTTGACATTTGGAAGGAAGGAAGGGTGCCCTTCCTGCCCTGCCTCCCTCCTGCTGCTGCTCTTGGAGAAGTTAGAGGGTGAGGCCAACGGAGGAAAAGAGGGAACGTTTTTAAGGAGATTTTAATTTATAGAAAGAAAAAAAATCCCCAAAATTGGGGGATGACCCAAACGTTATAAATCTTGATGGGCTAAAAGTGGTAGATGTGCCCTCCACGTGTGGCGATTTTCACCCCTGTAGCCCTAAATCGGAGGTGAAGGGGAGCCTGGGGAAGCCATCAGTGGCCCACGCTCTGGTCAAATCCCGTATAGATTACTGCAACGCACTCTACGTGGGGCTGCCTTTGAAGACGGTTTGGAAACTGCAGTTAGTCCAACGGGCGGCAGCCAGGTTGCTAACAGGAGCTACAACCCCTGTTGTGTCAGCTCCACTGGCTGCCTGTCCATTTCCAAGCTCAATTCAGAGTGCTGGTTTTGACCTATAAAGCTCTATACCAGACCTGGGCAATTGCCGGCCCTCCGGGTGTTTTGGACTTCAAATCCCAGAAATCCTAACAGCTGGTAAACTGGCTAGGATTTCTGGGAGTTGAAATCCAAAACACCTGGAGGGCCGGCAATTGCCCAGGTCTGCTCTATACGGTTCTGGCCCAGCTTAACTGTCCAAATGGATCTGCCTCTATGTCCCACCTCACAATTTAAGATCGTCTGGGGAGGCTCTTCTCTGCTCTCGTTCCCGCCAATATCCAAAATTCGGCTGGTGGGGACAAGGGACAGGGCCTTCTCGGTAGTGGCCCCCCACCTCTGGAATGCGCTTCCAAGTGAGATACGATCGACCCCACCCCTCCTGGCTTTCAGGAAGAAAGTAAAATCATGGTTGTGGGACCAGGCCTTTGGTCAATAGAAATAAAGCAGCACTTGGGCGAAATGGATTGATAAGGATGTTTTAGACGAGGATTTGGTTTTTTAAATTGATGATTAGGGTTTTATACTGTTTTAATGACTGCTGTATGTAATGTATGTATTTTATTTATTTTAATGATTAATGATTATGTGTTTTAACTGCTTATATAATGACATCGAATTGTTGACTATGTAAGCCGTCCTGAGTCCCCCTTTTGGGGTTGCAAAGAGACAGGATATAAATGCTAGAAATAGATAATAATAATAATCCTATTGCTACCAATGAGCTGAAAATTCTTGTATTTTTGGCTGCGGAACAAAAATGCCCATTCGGAAAAGTGCCCATTTTCGGGAGAGGTGCTCAGAAACGAAAATGGGGCCATACTAATGAAACATACAGAAATTGATAGAGATTCTGTACAAATGCACAAGATTATTGTGTATACCAAATAACTGTTCAACAGTGGAACACTCTGCTTCAGAGTCCATTAGAAGCTCCTTCTTTGGAGGCTTTTAAACAGAGGCTGGATGGCCATCTGTCAGGAGTGCTTTGATTGTGCTTTTCCTGCAGGGCGGAATAAGGGGGGGGGGGTTGGACTGGATGGTCCTTGCGGGTCTCTTCCAACTCTAGGATTCTATGACATGTTTTGCGATACATTTGCATCCTGACTTTGTCTTGTTGTTTCAGGGTTATTTTAAAGACACTGTGCTTTATTATGGGTTTTATACCAACACGACAATTGTGAAAAATGAGACCATGCCTCCTTATTACATGCAACTAGCCTATCTTCTCACCATGGGGATCTTTTTCATTCTCTGCTTCCTAAGCTTGCTCTACAGGTATGGTGTCATTTCCCTGCTTTAAATTAAAATGCCTTTATTTTCTTCCACCAAGTAAAAGGGTCCTTTCTCCTGATCATCTTATGGTTAGATAGATAGATAGATAGATAGATAGATAGACAGACAGACAGATAGATAGATAGATAGACAGACAGACAGACAGACAGAACATATCACAATCTGTGAACAGGTAATAAACAGCTATTGCGTATACACATTGCAAGTAATGGAGTATTTCTATATTATCTGTTCATCTCTTTTACAAAGTTGTTCTTCTTTCAACATTTTTCCCTCCCCCGCTCCCCTCCCCATACCCCTACCACATTTTGCTCTAAATCTTTATCTTTAACCATAAACACAATTGTCTTAATCTATATATACTGGCTTTACCTCTTTCTATCTATTCCATATAAGTCACCCATTTCTCTTTAATTCCTTCTGTTTATCCACTCAAACTATACATGCCATTATGTCTTATTGGACTTGATCAAACAGAAAATTGTTTCCATTTTCCATATTCCATTTTCTTCATCTCTCCATCCCCAGGCTAATACCACCTTTCCTGTTAAAATCACTGCTCTGAATACATTTTGTTTTTTTTACCTTAATCGTTTCATTTCCTAGTATTCTCATTAACATAAAGACCATATTTACCTTAATTGGTTTTTTAAATAGTTTCTTGGGTGTTTGTTGTTTTTTTTTACTATTTTGCCCCAGAAAATTATTTACAGTGGCTCTGGTCCTTCCTGGACGGTCACTCCCATAAGGAGTTGTTGGGGGACACCTGCTCTGCCCCACAACCTTTGTCCTGTGGGGTCTCGCAGGGTTCAGTATTGTCCGTCATGTTGTTTAACTAACATCAACATGAAGCTGCTGGGAGAGATCATCTGGAGTATTGGAGTTCAATGACATCTGTATGCAGATGACGCCCAACTCCATCACTCCTTTCCACCCATTGCTAAGGAGGCTGTTCAAGTCCTGAGCCGGTGCTTGGCAGCTGTGTTGATCTAGATGAGGGCAAACAAATTGAAACTGAATCCAGACAACACGGAGGTACTCCCGGGCAGTTGAAAGGTCAACCATGATATAGGGTTACAACCTGTGCTGGATGGGGAGAAACTCCCCCTAAAGACTCAGGTTCGCAGCTTGGGAGTTCTCCTGGACTCATACCTGATCCTGGAACCCCAGGTTTCGGCAATAGCTGGGGAGCATTTGCACAATTAAAACTTGTGCGCCAGTTGCACACGTACCTTGGAAAGCCAGGCCATGGTGGTCCACGCTCTCATTACATCTGGTATAGACTACTGCAATGCACTCTATGTGGGGTTGCCTTTGAAGACTGTTCGGAAGCTTCAAGTAGTCCAACAGCCAGATTGCTCACAGCCAGATAGCTCACTGGAGCGGTGTATAGAGCATACAACTCCCCTGCTACATCAGCTCCACTGGCTGTCAGTTTGCTACCGAGCACAATTCAAAGTGCTGGCTTTAGCCTATAAAGTCCTAAACAGTTCTGGCCCAGCTTACCTGTCCTAATGTATCTCCCCTTATGATCCAGCTCAAACATTAAGATCTGCTGGGGAGGCTTTGCTCGCGGTCCTGCCTTCTTCTCAGGGGAGACTGGTAGGGATGAGAGACAGCCTTCTCAGTGGTGGCCCCTCAACTATGGAACTCCCTTTCTAGTGAAATCAGATTGGCCACTCCCTCCTGGTTTTTAGGGGGGGAAATCAAGATCTGGATGTGGAATCAGGCGTTCAGGAAGTAGCATAACCGCAGTGCAAAATACATTTACAGAATTGACATAAAGGAAGTAGTATGGACGACGATGGCAGGATTAGGTGCTATGTTTTAACCGTTTTTAATTGTATTTACATGTTCTTTGATTTTAATCCTCAATGTGTTGTATTTGTATGTTTTGTGTTGTAATGTGGCATTGAATGATTGCCAAACTGCAAGTTGCTCTTAGTCCCCTTTGGAGTGAGATGCAGCAGGGTAGAAATATGGTAAATAAATAAATGATTGTTTTTGGGCATTCCCACTGCATGTGGGCATACCACCCTTTATTTACTCCACACGGCCAGCATGTTGAGCTTATTCCCATTCCCATATTTGATTGTTGGGCTGGTGTCCTGTACCATTTCCAAATAAGTTTTCTTTCTAACTCTTTATACGTCTCCATTTTATTTTCTTAACTCCCTTCCTTGGTTCCTCTATTGCTTGTTTTGTGAGGGGGGCTTCTTCCTGCCATTTCTCTTGTAGTGTTCTTATGATATATTCATCCTCTTTTATCATCAATGTATATATTGCTCTGGCTAATCTTTTCTCTGATTCTTCTCCTTTTATGAGTATACTCTAGCTTACTTTCTTTGCCTATACATTCTCCTTATTTCCCCTGTTTAAGTTTATTATTTAGACCTAATATTTTTATCCAGTTTTTATTTCCCACTTTTTCTATTATCCTCCTTATGGGAATCAGTTGACCATTTATATCATGCAGATCTTTAATACAATAGTAGTCTTTGTCCTTCATGTCCTTCCATCAATTGGGATCAAACTCCTTCTCATACAAGCATTCTAAGGGTGCCCATTTTTCACAAAAATAAGGGACACTTCCTAAAAACTTGGAAATCATCGATTGATTTTCAATTTTTGTGCATCCCATTGGCAACCCTAATAAGGGTAATTTAAGCATCCCATTGTATGGTAATAAACCCAATTGGAAACATTGGGACAGTTCTGAGTAAACTATCTATTGCTCTCCTACATGTTAAGATAGTCTCCATCAGTGGGAATGGGAGGAGAACTGGTAGCTATATATAGGAATGATTGTGATCTCTAACCTTTCCCCCTATTTTCGTTCAACCGCTTTTCTGTGTTTCACTGTGTTTACAGCATGGCAAAGTCCTTCCTCAAGAACTTTTCCAGCCCGCAGATGTATTCTGGAAATGCCGCCAAGCTTCTCTGCATCTGGGACTTCAATATCACCAATGCAAACGCTGTGAAGTTAAAGCAGAAAAATCTCAGTACTCAAATAAAGGTCTGTCTTGAAAACATTCATAACCGATTGAGGTTAGCCTCTCGACTGTGCAAATGAACCTCAGTGCAGAGATCCAATTTGCAAAGGCAAAGGGTTCGTCCCAAAACATGGAAAACATGGTCTAGGCTCTCTTTGCTCTTCTTGATCTAGGAACTCACTCTTTAATAATAATTACAGTAATAATAATTATTGTTATTATTTTATTTCTTACCTGCCTCTCCTTGTGGATCACAACACAGTCAAAACACATAAACATTGCAAAAATTCTATAAACACACATATTAAAATGTAGTTCCATAAAAGATACATATTAAAATGTATTTATATTAAAATACATATTCAATACACAGGACAGAGATTAAACAAAGGACATGAGTTTAAAATTCATGCTTAAGACTTTAGTTACTTTGCTCACTCTGGGTTGTCCTTTGGCCCTCGCTCTGGGGTCCCCTTTCACTCAATGGAGAGGTTTTTAAGGATTTTAACTGTAATAATTCTGTTAATATTTAATTCTATTTTAAGGTTTGTATATTTTTAGGTTTAAAATTGTATTGTATTGGCTTTACAGTGAACCAATTTGACTCTTTTTAGAGATAAAAAAGTGGGGTAATCATCATCATCTTATTGTGTTTCTAATAATAATAATAATAACAATAACAACAACAACAATAATTGCTGGGCTACACTTTGATCTGTCTGGAGAAAGGGCAAATGTCTTTTTGGCCTAAGAAATTACTTAAGCTACATCAGCTCCTGAATATAGCTAATGAACCATAAGCAACTACAGACCACAAATTAGGAATTTCTGCATTGAAGGGTGTTCTTCCTGCATGTTGGATGCTCTTTAGAGCCAGAAAGCATGAGCAGATGCTCCTCTGGTTTCCATCCTGGTCGGTGTTGTATCACGGAGAGGCAAATCCTCAAAGGTGGTTCTTTTCTTATCATGAAAAGGGAGGCAGACTTCAGGAGTTACATTCTCAAATACGCAAAATACAAATATCTGACTTACAAATGACTCCTAGTTAGGAACAGGGCTGAGATATCAGGAAGTGAGAGAAATCTACCCATTGGAAAGAAGGGAAATCCACTCCTGGAAGAGTCATTATCAGGGGGTCTCCACTGAAGCTTTGTGTCCAATCCTTGTTTCCACAACAAGCCAAATTTTTTGAAGATGGCTTTCATTCCAGGAGACCTTGTCGGAAGTAAATGTTGGAGCGTCGAAGCTTCCTTTAAATCGGAAGCTTTCCCGCATCGCAGTCCATGCCGTGGCCTGGTCTGTTTCGTTAGGCGCTGCTGTTGGTTCATGCGCTGGCATTTACTACATCTCCCTTGACAATTTACAGGTAAGGCCCGGTAGTGCTATCTTTTAATTTACACACACACTGATTTTGTCAGACAGTATAGGGGGAATAATCAATAAGAAAAAAGGAAATATAAGGTTAGATAGAGCAGACATGGGCAAATTTTGGCCCTCCATGTGTTTTGGACTTCAAAACACATGACTTCCACTGTTAGCCCTAGCTTCTGCCAACCTATCAGTTCAAAAACATGCAAAGTGAGTAGATCAATAGGTACTCCTTAATTGGGAAGCTAAAAGTTGCCCATGCAGACATGTCGGGAAATCACGACCAGGAGGTTCTACAGACAACAGGCTCCTCGGTATGGAAAATGGAACAAGAGCACCTCTCCATAACCAGAGTTGAGCATCACCTCCAGATGCCAGAGATGGAAAAAGAAACCTCCTCCTCTTTTTGTGTACTGTATGTTATTGTTGTTCACTGTATAAAAAGGCATTAGATGTTTGCCTATATATGTGTATAGTGTATACTATAATCTGCTCTAAGTCCCCTTAGGGAGCTAGAATGGAATATAAATAAAGTTTATTATTATTATTATTCCAGTCATGGGCAAACTTCAGCTCTCCATGTTAAACTCAATAGGTACCCAATCCATGGCTTCAAGCTGCCTACCTTCTGGTTAGCAAGTTTTTCTGCAGCTAGTGGTTTAACTCTCTGTACTACCATGGCCCCATTAGATAGAGAGCAGTAGCCAACATGTCTGAATGGACTCAGATTGGAGCTGCTTTGAAATGTTGATCTGGATTGTTGCCCTTGAAGTTCCTTCTAGACCGGAAGAAAACCGACCTGGAAAGTGAAGCCGCAACGCTGGTGCTGCCAATTGCTGTGAGCCTAATCAATCACATTGTGCCCTTCTTGTTATCGCTCTTTGGCTTTGTGGAAAGCTTTGCTCATCCCAGGCACCAGATCTATACCGCCATGATCAGGTATGGCTCGTCCTGGCCATTTTACCTTCATTGTTATGTAACATCACCTGCTTCTGTTTTGTTGTTCATCGCTTTTGTTTATCGAAATATCACTTGGTGGTTTTATTATAGAAAGCTGACCATATTGACTAAATCAGTGCTGAGCATTCAATCCTTGCCCAGGATAACCCTGTGAAATTCATTGGGTTGCCTTAAGTCAACAGGCAAAACACACCATCCTACGTTTAATTAGTTTTTCCAGTTTATTAATCAGTTGGCATTTGTACACCTTAAATCGCTGACCAATTGGGTCTTTGGCTTGTAATAAAGTCTTGATTGATTGTTTGAATATGGTGGAAATACCCGCCCCATGCCCATTAGATGACACTTTTGGGCAAGGATAATGGCCTCCAAACCTGATACAAGTGCCCTCTAGAGTGCATTTGGGGGCCTTTTTGAGTAACCTTTCCAGAGTGTATTTGGGGGCCTTTTCGGAATAACCATATGATGCTACCAGCAAATTGCGCATTTGCTCACCTCTGCTCCAATAACAGGACTCTGATTCCAGCACTTCTCTCCCAATATTGTTGTCAAAGAAGGGGATACAACAAGACTCTGTTTTCATGAGCAGAGATGGCCGTTTTGATCTTCAAGCTCTTAAGAGGAACAGATGCAGTGTTTTGCTGCTTGGATTCTCATGCTCACCTCTCCCTCTTTGCAGGAACATCGTTCTGAAAGTATCTCTCATTGGGATCCTCTGCAACTACTGGCTTAACAAAGTGGCCCTGTCCAAAGCAGAGGTAAGACTGGAGTGGACAAATATCCCTTCAAAGAAACAAACACAAAGCCCAGGAGCCTCTGTTTTCTTCCCTGGGCAGGATGAGGCCATGGAGGGCTTGGTGTCATTGCTCTCAGGCTAGTTGCCTTGGGTTAGGATGGGGGCGAAGTGGGGAGGGCCTTGCACAGGGAGAGGCAGAGCCATGCTTGGTGTGATGAACATAAAACAGCATATGTATCCCTATAACCTTGTTATGCAAACTTGGGTAACAGAATTGCAGGCACTACCATATTGATTTGAGTGTCATGCGCCATTGAATCTAATGTGCACCTCCATTTTCAAAACCCAGAAACCAAAAAGAAAAGAAAAAAGGCATTTGCTGCCGAATGTCATGTGCATTGGCAAAAAGTGCAGTCTTTGTCATTTGTCCAAAAAAGGTGTTCATTACAATGGCTGCCTGCTTAGGATTCCTTCTTTAGAAACAGAACACCAAAGCTACCAGTGACTGAAAAGAAAATCATGGGGTGCATCTGTGCTGTAGAATGAACACACTTTAACGTCTTTGGTTCAATGCTATGGAGTCATGGGGGATGTAGTCAATTACACAGCCTTGAGCCTTCTATGTCAAAAGATGCCGATGCCTCACCAAACTACAAATCCCAGCATTGCATAGCGTCCTGTCCATGAAATTAGAGATGAATATCCCTCAAAGAGGAGCTCCAGATGCAGCTCCTGAAGCATTTGCCCCTTTAGCTTTGACTCAGCACTAAGATGACCATATGATGCAAAAATAATGTGTGCCCTCTTATTGGCAAGGTCATTTAGCCTCAAAAGGTGAACATTAGATTTGAATCAATATGTTAAATGGGTCATTTTCTCACTGGAGAGCTCTTACCTGAAATCATATAATCCCCACTGCTGGTCACACCTTGGAGAATCCAGATAATTTTTGCATTGAGGTCTGATCTGTTCCAAAGCGGAGCAGAATCCCCTAAGGTGGACACTCTACCCCAATTCTTCTTTAGCATCCTGGTGTCTTAAGGTGTTTCTTTACTCAGTGTGAGGGAGAGACGTTATGTTTTCTCATTGCTTATTATTCCCCTCCACATCTTCCTAGTGCTGGGAAACCTTGGTTGGCCAGGATATATACAGGTTGCTTGTGGCCGACTTCATCTGTTGCCTCCTGGGTTCCTTCTTTGGCGAATTTCTCAGACGGTATGTGTTCCCTTCTTTGCGCCAGTGTCGTACCTCTGTGCTTATTTATGTTTGCCCTGTTATTATATTTATACCCCTCTTTATCTTTCCCGAAGGAGACTTAAAGCAGCTTAACATAAAAGCATCCACATACAAATTAAAAATATATAAATATGCAAACGTTAAAAAAAATTAATATAAACAGTATTTTTAAAATTCAGGTAAAAATCATTACAACATATTCAGTTAAAAACCACAGCATCCCCTGAATTGAGTTTTAATACCTTATTTAAAAGCCTGTCTGAATAAGAATCTTAAATCCTGAGGAAGTTTAGTTCAAGGACGAGTGGGTCTACTTTGAGTTACATTGGTTTAGTTAAACTGCCGGTATTTGCCAACTAGTCTCTTCCAATGAAAAGTTTTGGAAACTTCTGAAGACTCCAACAGTCGTTCTACATAAAAGTGCATAGCTTTGATTTTATGATTATAATTATTATTAATAAACTCTTCAGACATGCTAGTTCTGCCCAAAGAGGAGCTGTTTGACAGTGATCTTGGTACTTGCAGAATCTGGATATATTTTAGGGTGTCTTTTGGGTTCTTAGTTGTGAACAACGTGGGTTTATACATTAAGTAAATTAATATTCACATCCTTTTTGAGTTCTGGCAAGAAAAATAGCAATTCAGTTTCATTCTGTGCCATTTTTAGAATCTTCGGGACTAAATGCTGCAAAAAACTTGGTGTGCCTGAATTCGATATCGCTCGGAACGTTTTGGATTTGATCTATTCTCAGACTTTAACATGGTGAGTTAAAATGACACATTAATAATACTGTTCCAAAACCCCTTTGTCAGAGTCCAGTTGAGATTCAGTCTATACTGCTATATAAAATCCAGACGATCTGCTTTAAACTGGATTATATGGAAGTGTGGACTCATATGATCCAGTTCAAACCAGATAATGTGGATTATCTGCTTTGATAATTGGTTTTGAAAGACAGCAGGCGCCTTTTCTCCTGAGAAAAATGTATGTTTATTTATTTACGACATTTATATGCCGCCGCTCACCCTGAGAAAAAGATTACCACCTTTTATCACTTTATCACAAAGGATTAACACCTCACCTGCTTCATAAGAAATCTGCTACAAAACAGGAGCTTTTTTGTTGATTTCCAGGGTCAGAGAGAGACATATGGTGAAGACAGAAGAATGGCATGCCTCAGAGGAGCATGCTTGCTCTATCAATGTTTAACATTTACACAAATGACCAGCCACTGCTAGAAGAGACAGAGAGTTAATCTATGCTGACGATTATGCCATCACCACTCAAGCGGGGAGCTTTGAAATGGTTGAACAGAAGCTCTCCGAAGCTTTAGGTGCTCTTACTGCCTATTACAGGGAAAACCAGCTGATTCCTAATCCATCTAAAACACAGACATGTGCTTTTCATCTTAAGAACAGATAAGCATCTCAAACTCTGAAGATTACCTGGGAAGGAATCCCACTGGAGCGTTGCAGCACACCAAAATACCTGGGAGTCACTCTGGACTGGGCTTTGACCCACAAGAAGCACTGCTTGAATATCAAGCAAAATGTGGGTGCTAGAAATAATATTGTACGAAAACTGACTGCCACAACCTGAGGATCATAACCAGACACAGTGAAGGCATCTGCCCTTGCACTTTGCCACTCTGCTGGTGAGTATGCATGCTCAGTGTGGAATACATCTCACCACGTTAAAATAATGGATGTGGCTCTTAATGAGACATACTGCATTATCACAGGATGTCTGTGCCCTATACCGCTGGAGAAATTATACTGTTCAGCTGGTATTGCACCACCTGACATCTGTCGAAAAGTAGCAGCTAGCAATGAAAGGACCAAGGCAGTGACATCTCTAGCCCATCCTCTGTTCAGACATCAGCTAGCAAGCCAACACCTTAAATCAAGAAATAGCTTCCTAAGACCTAAAGAGATACTCGCAGGAATACCCTCAGCAAGCGAGAGTCCAAAGGTGATTGAACCTCAATCAGTGGCTGATACTGGATGAGAAACTCCCTCTTGGGCACACAGAAGACTGAGCAACTTGGAACAGACTGCGCTCTGGCACCACGAGATGCTAAGCCAACCTTAAGAAATGGGTCCTCAAAATGAAGTCCATGAGTGTGGAGAAGAGCAAACAAACCACAGACCACCAGTCTGAGCCCTGCCACATGTACAATGGAATACCTTCTCACAGCAACACCAGAGGCACTCCCAAGTGGCCAGCTTCTGGTCAAAGGACATTTAATATAATGCCAATATTTTAACATTGTGGTTTTTCTATACATTATAACTGTATTCTCAATTCGCTTCTGACACGATAAATAAATACAGTACTAAACTACCCCAAGGGCCTTGAAAGAACTATAGCGGTAAGTGATTAATTTTTCAAAGCTGTTGTTCAGGTTCTAAATTATACTCCTAAAAAGGATCTGAAGTATCAGGTTTCTTTAGTTGCATCTTCTATTTAAAACGAATGTTGGACCAATGGAAATTGGCTTCAGATCTTCTTGTCCTTTTCTTCCCAATAGGATTGGCATTTTCTTCTCACCATTGCTCCCAGCGATTCAGATGATCTCATTTTTCATCATCTTTTGTGTGAAGAAGGTAGGCTGTATTTTACTGAAGTCTCATGTTTAAATTCCATGCTGATTAAAGCTCAAGGTTTATTCAATCCAAAGTCTTATAGGGGTGAGGGAGGCTTTTTGCATACAGCTCAAACTGTCATTTAACTTTAACTCTGAATATGTTTTAATTGATTTTAACTGTGAATTTTTAAAATACTGTTTATATTTAATGTTTGTATGTCTGTGTATGTTAAATTGTATGCTGGTGCTTTTATGTCAAGCCGCTTTGAGTCTCCTTGGGGGGGGGGGGGAGGAAAAAGCGGGGTGTAAATAAATATTGTTATTACTTTTATTTATTTATTTACGACATTTATATACCGCCCTTCTCACCCCGAAGGGGACTCAGAGCGGTTTGCAAGTAAAATGTAAATACAATATATTATATTATTGCCATAGCACAATATTAATATTATATACTACTATATTGTTGCTGGGGGGAAAGGCCCCCAATTGATGGTACTGGATTCCCCTCTCCATTCTCTTTATACTTATAGCATGAGTGCATTTTCCCCATTTACTGTTTGAATGAGACTTACTTGGTTTCTCAAATCTGTATATGTGGAAGGAATAAAATAGTCCTATGGGAAAAGGGAACGGAAGGGTCAAAAAGCTTTTTTGGGAGGGTTGCTGTAAATGTGTTTTAAATTTAAATTGTTCTTATCCTTGTTTATTATAAGAGAAGGGGAAACCACCCCAAATCTCCTTAAGGGCTCCAATGGAAGAAGAAAAAGTAATGGATTGAAATCGGTGTATAGAGATATGTCTTCATCAGGAGAGCAGCATTAAGATTGAACTGGGACCTGGGAAATCGGGGGGCTGCTTAATTTTATAATCTTATAATCTCTATAATCTTTCCCAATTCTCTGCATTTTGACTTATCAAGAAGTTGTCCCAACTTCAAGGAGCCTTTATTCTCCAGTAAATAGAGTTATGTTGAATGAGTTGTCAAAGGCTTTCATGACCGGAATCGCTGGGTTGCTGTGAGTTTTTTGGGCTGTATGGCCATGTTCCAGCAGCATTCTCTCCTGATGTTTCGCCTGCATCTGTGGGTAATGGCATCTTCAGGGTTATGTTGGAAACGAGGCAAGTGGAGTGTATAATATACCTGTGGAATAATGTCCAGGGTGGGAGAAAGAACCCTTGTTTGTTTGAAGCAAGTGTGAATGTTGCAGTGAACAAGCTTGGTTATATTGAGTATCCTTGCAGCTGCAAAGTCAGTCAGTGAGGGTCTTTGCTTAGAGATAGCCTAGCTACCTTATTTGGGAGGTGTTGACTGGCACTTGATTGTTTGCTGCCTGGAATCCTCCTGTTTCTGAGTGGTGTTCCTTATTTACTGTTTTGATTGTGGTATTGTTTTTTTTAAATACTGGTAGCCACATTTTGTTCATTTTCATGGTTTCCTCCATTGTGTGGATTTCAGTGTTTTCTCTGTGTAGTCCAGTGGTTCCCAAACCTTTTTGGCCTACTGCCCGTCCCCTTTACAGAAAAAAATTTACTCACCACCCCCCTAGAAATTAATTTTTAAAATTTTTTTAATAGCAATTAAACAGAAAGATATATGTATTAATGTTTCTACCTTTTTCGTAAATAAAATATAGTAAAGAAAGGTGTAAATTACAAACATTGAATTCCAGAAATAATCACAAAAACAATATGTTTGAGGGAGTATGAGCAATGGATGATGGGATTTGCAGTACCTTCAGCCAATTCTGCTCTGACTTCCATAGACCACTAAGACCCCCATGAATGACAGATATGGATCAAACTTGGCACTCAGAACCTCCATGACCAACAGAAAATACTGGAGGGGTTTGGGAAGAATTCAGTTATAGAATCCTAGGGATGCAAAAGACCTCCAAGGGTCATCCATTCCAACCTCCTTCTGCCATAAGGGGAAAACACAATCAAAACACTCCTGACAGATGTTCACTCAGACTCTCAATAATAATAATAATAATAATAATAATAATAATAATAATCTGGGGTTGGAAGAGACCTCCAAGAGCCATTCAGTCCAACTTCCTTCTGCCATAAGGGAAAAGCACAATCAAAACACTCCTGACAGATGGCCACTCAGACTCTGCAAGCCTCCTCATGCCCCCACCCCCTTACAGGGGTTCAGCGCCCCCCAAATTCTCCTGAGCCTCCCAGCGCCTCCTTGGATCGCCCCACCGCCCACCAGGGGGCGGTACCGCCCACTTTGGGAACCACTGGTGTAGTCTGACATGATGGTCATCACACAGAAATGCTGGACCACTCTGACAACCACACAAGAGAAGCCATTGAAATCCACAGGAAACATGTGGACAATTTCAACAGAAAGGGGGTAACCATGAAATTGAACAAGATCTGGTTCCCAATATATATTTTTTAAAGCCCATCAGAATCAAGACAGTAAATAAAAGACACCACTCAGAAAGAGTGGAATTCCAGACAGTAAACAACCAAGTGCCAGTTAACACCTTCCAAACAGAGGATGTCTCAAGACAACAGAGACCAGACTAGCAAAAACCTTCACTGATTGACTTTGCAGCTGTAAGGCTGCTCAAAGCTAATCAAGCTGGCTAATAACAACATTCGTGCCTCTTCAAATTCCGCATCACTCTCTTCACAGCTGACCTCCAGCTAGAGTGCTAAAGGCCCAGGGCTTCCCAGTGTCTGTGTCACAGTTTTTAAGGTTAGCTTTAAACCCATCTTTCAATCACTTTTCTTGTTCACCAACATTTTGTTTTCCATTCTTGAGTTGGGAGTACAGTAACTTCTTTGGGAGACGCTGATCGGGCATTCGCACATTTGCTTCAAACATACAGTACAAGGGTTCTTCCTCCCACTCTGGACAATATTCCACAGGTATATACAAGGGCGGGTCAATAAGTCCATGACTTTTGAATGAAACACAGGTTTTTGGATAAAAAATCATTTTTATTTTTCAACATAGTCTCCTTTGAGCTCTATACACTTTGTCCAACATTTGTCCAATTTTTTTATCCCTTCCAAAAATAAGATTTGTCGAGGTCATCAAAATAGGTATTTGTTTGTGAGATGATTTCATTGTTGGAGTCAAATCTCTTTCCGCTGAGCCATTTCTTCAGGCTTGGAAACCAGAAATAGTCACTCGGAGCCTGGTGCAAAAGAACTTTTTTCTTGGCCAAATGCGGTCGGTTTTTTTCTTTCAAATCCTCATTACATCGACCCAATAAGTTGGCATAATATTCGCCATTGATTGTTTTACTTTTTTGAAGGTAGTCAATGTGGATTATACCGTGTGCATCCCAAAAAACTGTCGCCATGACTTTATTGGCTGACAAACCCACCTTGACCTTCTTTGGCGCCGATTCACCCCGAGAAACCCACTGTTTTGACTGCTGTTTGGTCTCTGGTGTGTTGTGGTGGATCCACATTTTGTCCACGGTTACGAAATGGCGCAAAATCTTGTCCATATTGCGGTTGAACAATTCCAAACACTCCTGCGAAATTGTCACACAATTGCGTTTGTGGTTGATTGTGAGCAAACGCGGCACGCATCTTGCGGAAAGCTTTCTCATGCCCAAGTGATCATTTAAAATGGAAACCACTGAGCCATGTGAGATGCCTATGGCTTCCACAATCTCTCGCATTTTCAATCTCCGATCGGCCAACACCATGTCGTGAATTTTTTTCAATTGTTTCGGGTGTAGAGACCTCAACTGGGCGTCCAGAACATTCGGCATCTTCTGTGCTTGTACGACCACAACAAAATTCAGTAAACTACTTTTTTACCATTGAAATTGATGGTGCAGAGTCCCCATAGTATTTATCAAGCTTAGCCTTGGTTTGAGTGATGGGTTTTTTCCCGCAAAAAATAATACTTAATGAGCACACGAAATCCACTTTTTTCCATTTTCTCCTCAAATTACGCGGTAGTCTGCTATCAATGGCTGTCAAACACAAACTAAATGACACAGCTTGTTCAAATGTTGACAGGAGTCAACTGACAGATGCCTGCTGACAGGAGCAGTGTTGCCCTTTCAGTTAAGAGGCGGGGAATTCAAAAAGTCACGGACTTATTGACCTGCCCTCGTACACTCCACTTGCCTTACTGCTAACAAAACATGTAAAGATGCCATTAGCTAAAGATGTAGTCAAAATGTCAGGAGAGAATGGTACTGGACCATGGCCATACATCCCAAAAAGCTCACAGCAATCCAGAGCTATGTTGGTCGCCTTTAACTCAATGGCCACCACCTCTTTCCTGGGTATCAGAGGTAGATGTTTCTCAAGCAAAGTCCTTCCCATCCTGCTGCTCTTGACTGCAACTCCCATTGTGTTGCCATTGCTGCTGGAGGATAGCAGGAGTTGCAGTCTGCCGTATCTGAGGGGAGCTAGGTTTTGCAAGGCTGGTGTGGGGAGGTTGCATTACATTGCGATCAACAGAGTCCCTATGGAGTTCCCATGGCACATTTTTCTTCCTTTGTCCTGAAAGGTCAGCCTAATGATGAACTGCCAGCCACCTCGCAAAGCTTGGAGAGCCTCTCAGATGAACACCATTTTTGTCTTCTTACTGTTCTTCCCCTCCTTCGTGGGAGTCCTAGCCATCATCGCCATCGCCGTTTGGAGGTAACAGCTAATCAGTAGCTCACTCTGTTTGGGGGCCTTTCATTGGAGCGCATGCCATGGTTAGAGGCATGTAAGGAAGGAACACACCAATGTTTTGGAGGGAAGTTGCTCAGGGGGCTGATCAAGTCTTGGAAGTTTGAGTGAGGACCCATCGGAAGAAGAAGAATCACAGAATCATGGAGTTGTAAGAGACTCCAAGGGCCATCCAATCCAACCCTTCTGCCATGCAGGAAATGCACAATCAAACCACCTCCTACAGATGCTCATCCACCCTCTGTTTGAAAGCCTCCAAGGTAGGAGCTTCTACTGGACTCCCAAGCAGAGAGTTCCACTGCTGAACAGCTCTTTGTATGATCAGGAGGTCCTTCATAATGTTCAGGCAGAATCTCCTTTCCTACAGTTTGGACCCATTGAGTCCTGGTTTCCAGGGCAGCAGAAAACAAACCTGCTCCCTCTTCCTTAGGGCATCTTTTCAGATATTTATACATGGCTATCATGTCTCCTCCCAGCCTTCTCTTCTGCAGGAAAAATGGTTTTTTAAGCCCTTCCTCAGAAGGATGCATGGTGTACAGATCTCTTATCCCTGTAGTTATCCTTCCTATGGATGGCTTTCAGCTTAGAGTCAATATCCCTCTTGACTTGCTTCGCCATGGCTGTGATTCCCTGTAAAGAGGTTGGATCAAAGCACAACCAGGACTTCCTTCGACCTGGACACTAGACTTCTTTGGATACAGCCCATAATCCCATTGGCTTTTTGAGCTGCTACATCACACCCTTGGCTCATGCTCAGCTTGTTCTCCAAGATCTTTGAGATGGAAATGAAAATACTTCCCTAAGAGTCTTATTTTACATCACAGACGGGTCAGAATAGGTAGGCATACAAGGGACGACATTCAACTCTTTCTGACTATCCAGCCCTTCACAATGCTTCACCAAAGCATTGTTGCATTTCCAATACCTTTAGAGCAGGCATTGGGCAAACTTGGGCCTTCCCTCCAGGTGCTTTGGACTATAACTTCCACAATTCCTAGCAGTTTGCCCTTTAGAGCTATATTCATGGTTTTAGTTCCAGATTTCAGAGAGCTGTTTGTTGCCCTATCCTTCTGTAGACTTCTTGGCCTTCTTCTGGGTGTGTTTCTTCAACAAAAAGAAAGCAAAGTGTCATGGAATATTTAGTGCATATTTTAAAGTGATATGAGTTGTTCTCTCTTAGCTGCTTTTGGCCTCAAAATAATAATAAAAATAATAATTATTATTATAATATTTTCTCATGTCAGGAGAGACTTGAGAAACTGCAAGTCGCTTCTGTTGTAAGAGAATTGGCTGTCTGCAAGGACATTGCCCAGGGGACACCCGGATGTTTTGATATTTTACCATTCTTGTGGGAGGCTTCTCTCAAGTCCCCATATGGAGAGCTAGAGCTGACAGAGAGAGCTCATCCACGCTCTCCCCGGATTCAAACCTCGGACCTGTCGGTCTTCAGTCCTGCCGGCACAAGGGTTTAACCCATTGCACCACCAGATTTAATAATAATAATAATAGAAAACAGCCTTGCCCTTGTCCTGCTCCTTCTCCAGCCCAACTTTAGATCTCAAGCTTGTAAACAAAGAGCAGTAAATTGTTACAAGATGCGAGACAATGGTATGCAAGATGCGCCATTTATATGAAACAGCTCTTTTGTATTTATGTGTTTATGAACACGACCATGAAGCATAATGAGAGTTGTAGTCCATCTGTCGTGCTTTTCCTGCATGGCAGGATGGGGTTGGACTGGGTGGTTCATGCGGTCTCTTCCCACTCGATAATTCTAACATCAGGACAATGTGTTCTCCATTTCTGATTTATAATTAAACAATGATAATATTGCACCATGCATATTATTCATATTGGTATCCTGTCTGGTAAAAAAAAATCAATACATTACATATTTAAAAAATATTAAAATGACCTTTTCTGTTCTTTTTGCAGGCGGAAGCCTTCCGAGACGTGTGGCCCTTTCCGAGGCCTCCCTACGATCTTTGAAGCCATCTCTGGCTGGGTGGCAAAACTCTCTGGTTATCCAGGCTCTGCTTGGGTGGTTTGGATTTATCACAATTTGATCGAAAGTGTGCACTTCTTCTTCATCCTCTCAGTTATAATGCTGTGAGTGCCTTTGGGGAAATGTCATTTCTACTTTCTGTTGAAATTGTCCATGAAGTGGATTTTAGTGGCTTCTCTTCGTAGTCTGACAGGGTGGTTGTTAGAGTGATTGAGCATTTCCCTGTTCTCAAACAATATTGATGGAGGAAACCATGAAAATGAACAAAATCTGGCTACCAGTATTTAAAAAACTCTAAAATCAGGAGACTAGATAAAGGACAACTCCCAGAAAACAGGGGAATTCAAGATAGGAAACTATCAGGACCAGCTAACACTTCCTAACAAAGGATTCCTCCAGGTAGGAAGCAAGCCAGAATTTGAAGCTGCAAGGCTATTCAGTGCTAATCAAGCTGGTCAGTGACAATATCCACACTTGCCTCCAATAGACAAGAGTTCTTTCTCCCACTCTGTGCATTATTCCACAGATATATAAGCCCCACTTGCCCAGTTTCTAAGAAACCTCACAACCTTTGAGGATGCCTGCCATGAATGTGGGCAAAACATCAGGAGAGATTTCCATGGCCATGCAGCCTGGAAAACTCACAAGAACCCAGTGATTCCGGCCATGAAAGCCTTCGACAACTCATAGTGTTGTTTGTTAGTACTTGTTTGTATAAACAGGTTGAGCATCCGTTATTGGGAAATCCAAACTCTGAAATGCTCTAGACACACAGGTTGCTGAGACACAGCCATCTTTCCTTTCTGATGATTGACTTTCACAAACTTTGTTTCATACACAAAATTATTAAAAGACACTGTAAAATTGCCTTCAGGCTATGTCTACAAGAGGAATATAAAACAGGCACGGTTTTTGTGTTATACTTGGGTCCTAGCTCCAAGATATATAGAAGTCTTCCAAAATCTGAAGAAGACTAAAATCTAAAACGCTTCTCGCCTGAGGCATTTCAGAGAAGGGATGCTCAGTTTGCACTTGTATGCTGACTTGTTCGAGATAGAGCAGGTTGCAAATGTCCTAATAATGTATACATTTGAAGTAGAAAAGAGAACTTTGAAGTAACTATCTAAAATTAATGAAAAATGAATAATTTAAGTAGACATAAATAACTGTTAAATTACATTTACGATTTAAGGGATAAGCTTTTCATTTTCCATTTTTTCAAAAAATATGTAATTGCAAGGGGTGAGACTTCACTTCTTCAATGTAGTGAATACTTGTGGCGTTCTGATATATTTCTTATATCACAAGAAGCAGCAATTGTTTTTGAATAATAAGGCAGTTACTTCTTGAACGTGTAGTGTCAGCTGCAGTTAGCTACTTCCTTTAGTCTCTGAACTGTAAATGTTAACGAATCTGAAATAATCTTCCAAGATCTGACATGAAGATACGGTCTCCTATTGGCACTGAATCTGTTTAGACTTGGAGACATGATACTATTTACTTACTTACTTACTTACTTACACTTATATTTCGTCCTTCTCACCCTGAAGGGAACTCAGGGCGGATCACGGAACACATATATTCAATGCCGATTATACAATGACAAGATAGACAACAGATAGAGGTGTATATAGGCTTTTTCTCATCATTCGGCATCTTTGGAGGCTGTTCTCGGTTCTGGCCACAGGAGGGTGTCATTGCTCCATCTCCTTGCTGAAGAGCTTTTTTGTTAGTAAACTTTCCTCCGAATGTCGTGCCTAAAATACCTCCCCACTTAATGCGGCTCCTATTCATCTGCTCACATTCATTCATTTATTTATTTCACAATATTTATATGCTGCCCTTCTCAACCCTGAAGGGGACAGAGCAGCTCACAAGCAAATGCAAATACAATGAACTATATTATTGCCACAGTACAACATCAATATTACATATCACATTGTACTATAACAATATCACATTGAACTATAACAATTATATCGCAATATTATTAGTAATATTTCATGTAACACAAAATATATAGTTATAGTATCATATTATTATTAGTATTATATTGTATTACATTACAACATTATCAATATATGTATACACAATATACTATACAATACTATATTATACTATAATATCAAATACAACAAGTCATTGTCACAGTACAACAATTACATATCACATTGTATTATAACAATTATATCGCAATATTATTAGTTTTCAAACAGATTGCTGTTTTCAATCCGCTAGGTGGGTGAGGAGCTGGGCTGAAGTTCAGAAGCTCACCCTGACCCAGCTTTGAACGATCAACCTTTTGGTTGGCAAGATTTACTGCAGCTGCAGCTGGTGATAACACGACTTTATAAAATTAAGCAGATAATTAGAAGATGGGACATGTTTTGCTTCCAGATAAAATGATGACTTTTTCCATTCTGATTTAGGATAATCGCATACGTCTACTGGCAAATTATAGACGGACGGAAAATAATGGTTAAACTACTGAAAAAGCAGATTGTCAATGTAAGTAGATTGTTTGGGGCCATGGCTTGTTCTTTTGTGTTCTCTGGAAGACCAATCGTATGGGCTTAAGTTACAGGAGACTCTAGCTCAGGGGTAGGTAACCTATGGCTCGGGAGCCAGATGTGGCTCTTTTCATGATTGCATCTGGCTTTCCAGAGCAGCCCGGGCCTCGGTTTCCCAGCATGCTGCAGGAATTCTTCCATTCTTTCCTTCTCTCCTTCCTTTTCCCTCCCCCTCTCCTCTTCCTTCTTTCCTCCATTCTCCCTCTTCTTTCCTTCCTCTTCCTTTCTCCCCCTTCACCCTTTCCTTCTCCTTCTCTCCTTCCTTTCCCTCCCTCTCTTCCCTTCCTTCTTTCCTCCATTCTCCCTCTTCCTTCCTCTTCCTTCCTTTCTCCCCTTTATCCTTTCCTTCCTTTTCCCTCTCTCCCCTTCCTTCTTTCCTCCATTCTCCCTTTTCCTTCCTTCCTCTTCCTTTCTTTCTCCCCCTTCACCCTTTCCTTCTCTCCCTCCCCTTCCTTCCTTCCTCCCTTCTCCTCCCTCCCTATTCCTTCCTTCCTCTTCTATTCTTTTCCCCCAAGTCTTCCTTTCCTTCTCCTTCCTTTCTTTTCACTTCCCTCTCTCCCCTTCTTTCATTTCTTCTTTTCCCTTCATTATTTTACTTTTTCCTCACTCCCTTTCCTTTCTTTTCCCCACCCTTTCCTTTCCTCCCTTCCCATTTCCTTCTTTCGTTTTCCCTCCTTGTCTCTCTCCTTTTCTTTTCTTCCTTTTCCATGGTTCGTTCTTCTTTTCTTTCTTCCTCTCCCCCTCCCTCCTTTATTTCCTCTTTCTTTCTTACTTTTTTTCTTTCCCCCTTCCTTCCGTCTTCTCTTCCTTCCCAGAGTCCTGAGCATGCCTTTTGCAGAGCCAGGTCTGAGGTGTCCCATCATTCTTCCGGGGGAATCCTTTTCTCATAGTATGTACGTATATACTCACATTTAGTTGAATTTAGTCTTAAAATATATATTATATTTTATATGGCTCTCACTGAAATAAATTTCCAAATATTTTGCTTTTATGGCTTTCTGAGTCAAAAAGGTTCCCAACCCCTGCTCTAGCTGAATGTTTTAGAAAAGAGACTTCTAGATGATGAGAGCATTTTGAGAAGGGAACCAGCTGCTCTCATCCTCCGTTCCCTTCTTAAGCCCTTTTCCTTGGAAGGTGATTTTTGCAGTGAGTGGCAACACATTTGTGGACTGGGGCAATGCTGTTGCTTTTCCTTCAACTGTAAGATACTATTGGCAGAAAAAATGAAATGCAAAGATACAGAGTGGGTGATGCCTGGTTCACAACAGAGTCAAATGTGAGAAAGATCTTGGAGTCTTCATGGAGAACAAGGTGAGCAAGAGCCAAGAGAAGGCTAAGAGGAGACATGAGAGCCATGTGTATATACAGTGTGTGTGTGTGTGTGTGTGTGTGTATGTATGTGTATATATATATATATATATATATATATGTGTGTGTGTGTGTGTGTGTGTGTGTGTGTGTGTGTGTGTATAAAGATGTCATAAGGAAGAGGGAGCAGGTCTTGTTTTCTGCTGCCCTGGAGACTGGGATTTAATGGAGCCATGGGTCCAAATGACAGGAAAGGTGATTCCACCTGAGGATTAGGAAGAACTTCTGACCATAAGAAAAGCTGTTCAATAGTGGAACTTTCTGCCTCGGAGTCTGGTGGAAGCTCCTTCCCTGGAGGCTTTTAAACAAAGGCTGGATGGCCATCTGTCAGGGGTGCTTAGACTGTGCTTTCCTGGCCTGGCAGGGGGTTGGAGTAGGTGGCCCATGCGATCCCTTCCAACTCTTATTATTCTATGGTTCTAGGTATGATTTCTTAAAGTACATTTATCGTGATGTGTGGTGTAATGTGAACACAGTACATTTTGGGAGAAAAGAGCAAAGCAGTGCCATATCAAGTGTCACATTATAATGTTTCCTAACTTGCAGGAAGGCAAAGATAAAATGTTTCTGCTGAAGAAGTTGCGTGCTCTACAGGCATCTAAACTCCCAAATCCGGGAAAGCACTCAGAGGTACGTTAGACTTCGAAATGTTGCCTGGCTTGTTAATCACAAATGGTGAGAGGGGGCCTTTCCCCACAAAATGTTTATTACATATGTTTAGAAAACCACATGGCTTTGCTTTGGTGATTAAATGAAAGGGTGGCTGAGCTGGGAGGAATTAAGAGGGGGCTTGGGCAAGTATCTGCAGTGAGTTCTCCTTGAACTTGGAAGGGGCTCTAAGTCATGGCCTTGCAATATTAGCCAGTTCTGCATTTGGGGAAGTACAGAAGGCAGAGTGCTTGACTTGGGAACCTACCCAGTGCCAAATGGCAGCCTATGGTGTAAACAATTCTTTGTAGTTTTTGAGGTAGGCCTAGTCTTGGTTTTTCTGTTTTCCTTCCAGAGACACTCTTCTGTGCACCATCCAATGCATTTCCCATTGCCCAATTCCATTGAAAGCTCTCCAAGAGTGAAAGAAAGAGACTCTTATGCTGAGGTATAATGGCAAGAGGGAATACTCCAGAGACTGTGTGCACGCACACATTGGATCAAGTTTTTGCACTGTGAATTATGTGCAGCCCTTTGCAGCTTTACAAATCCTTGCCTCAACTGTTCAGATCAAGAATCATCAAACTTTGGCCCTTCCTCCGGTTGTTAGGAATTGTAGAAGCTGCAATCCAAATCACCTGGAGGAGGGCCAAAGTTTGCCCATGCCAACCTCCTTGTTAAAACACTAGCACTAAAACGGTGCCAATCTAGCAGTTCGAAAACATGCAAATGTGAGGACAACAATAGGTACCACTTTGGCGGGAAGGTAATGGCGCTCCATGCAGTTATGCTGGTCAGATGACCTTGGAGGCGTCTACGGACAATGCTGGCTCTTTGGCTTAGAAATGGAGATGAGCAACAACCCCCAGAGTCGGCCACAACTGGACTTAATGTCAGGGGAAAACCTTTACCTAAAACGCTAGAAGTTACTGGGTTGCTGTGAGTTTTTTCAGGCTGTGTGGCCCTGTTCCAGTAGCATTCTCTCCTGACTTTTCCCCTGCATCTCTAGTAAACATCTTCAAAGAATTGTTCAGAGGTCTGTTGGGAATGAGGTAAGTGGAGCATATATATCTATATATCTGGATTGTCCAGGATGAGGAAAAGACCCCTTGTCTATTTGAAGCAAGTGTAAAAGTTGCAATTTGCAAGCTCAATTAGCATTGAGTAGCCTTGCAACTGCAAATTCAATTAGTGTTGTTGCCTAGAGGCATCCTTTGTTTGGGAGGTGTTAAGAAACACAACCTACAAACAATCTACAGACACACCAAGATATTCAACAAATGCTACATTCAGCAAAGGATAAGAGGGATTCTCTAACTACTGCAGGAGTCTTATCACATACCATGCAGCTGTGGAAGTCTCTATAGCAGTGGTTCTCAACCTGTGGGTCCCCAGGTGTCTTGGCCTACAACTCCCAGAAATCCCAGCCAGTTTACCAGTTGTTAGGATTTCTGGGAGTTGAAGGCCAAAACATCTGGGAACCCATAGAACACAATCTGGTTACCAGTATTTAAAAACACCAGCGTCAAGACAGTAAATAAAGAACACCACCCAGCAACAGGGGAACTCCGGACAGGAAACAACCAAGCAACAGTTAATAACTCCCATACAGGATGCCTCCAAGCAACAACATTGATATAATTTGCAATTGCAAGGAAGGCTACTCAGTGCTAATCAAGCTTGCCAACTGCAACATTTATACTTGCTTCAAACAGATATGGGTTCTTTTGCCCACTCTGGACAGTCCACAGATAAATATACATTCCACTTGTCTCATTTCCAATAGACCTCTAAACAAACCTCTGAGGAAGCTTGCCACAAATGCATGCAAAACTTCAGGTGAGAATGCAGCCGGAACATGGCCATACAGCCCGAAAAACTCAGAGCAACCCAGTGAATTCTGGCCATGAAAATCTTTGACAACATATTGAACATGGTAGAAGTTATGATCACTGCTTTCAATGCCAGCTATGCTTTAGTCTGCTCAGGTGTCAAAAGAGTCTGAGAAATTCCCAGGATGTGTCCTGTAGTTAATTTGGTCCAAGTGAGAAGCAGGGAGACTGTCCCTATTTCCTGGATGGTTAGATGAAATAATGGGAGGGTGAAGGGTTGTAAAGCAAGAACATTTACAAGTGTGTCTTTTTTTTCCTTTCCCCTTTAACTCTAGCCTTCCAGACTATCTGAAATGACCAGCTTCTCTCATGGTAAGCCGCACACTTGGCACACTTAGGCAGACAGCAAAAAATGGAAACCCACTTCTTTCCCATGTGAATAACATTGCATATATAAGCAGGGTCATTCACAGAAGCTGGGCTGTCCCAAAACATCAGGCTCCAATTAGGTAAAGTTTGGCAGTAACTTTTCCGTCACACATTATGCCCATTTGGGGAGCTGAAACTCAGTCTAGGCCAAACGATTCATCTCTAAATAATAGCAGCAGAATTGGGAAAAAACCCCCCACCTCTCCAGACAATGTAAAGGGGTAGATTTTCAGCAAGAAACCCATTCAGGGTCCCATTCTAGGCTGCACAACTGCTTTTGAACGTGAATGATTTAAGCATAAATAACACTATGCAACAAAATTTGATTTTTTTCTGATCCTGGTTTGAAAGTGTTATTTCCTGTTTAATTGTGTGGGACTTACTTTGAAAGTAGTTGTTCTGCTCCAAAAACTTTGTGGCAGTTTTTGTGGCTGCCACAAACTAGGTTGAATTGGTTGCGACTTGATGACGAGATACTCATCGAAGAGCTAGAGCAAATGGTGCTGCAGGATGTCCCTCCCAATGACATTTATAACCCAGGAACAAAAATCATGTTGCATAGTGTAATTGCAAGATGAATTTGACCCCGAGACCTAGGGATAAAAAGGACGTGGAAATAACCCACCATCCACAGAGAAAGTGCGTAGAGAAGGGCAATGAGGATTTGCCTCTAGTTCCAACTGCAACAGTGGATCCTCTTGGTTCCAATCTTGGTGAATAAAGACTTTCCCAAATTTTGGAGTCCTTCTTATGCAGGGTTTCCAGAGCCAGAGAAGCGTACATATGCAGAGGTCCATGTGGATAAGCTTCCTTTCCTCAGGTGTGGGATCAATCATTCACTCAGAAATACAGGTATCTCCTATCAAGGATGAGAATGCTGTGGCTTTAGCCTCCCTTTCTTTTTGCTGCAGGAGTTGGAGAGGATGCCCAGCCGCCCAGAAATGCTGGGGTTTCCGAAGCTTTAGTTTTAGCTTTGAGAGCCAGACAAGAGGCGGAATGGGAAATGGATGATGAAGAAAGCACATGAAAGTCAATGAGGGCCTCAAAAGGCACCAAGTAGTCCTTCTGACCCAAAACTTTGTATTTGCACGAAATACATCTATTAAACTTTACAAAAAAAAATCCACTTTAACGAGATTAGGTTTTGCTTTATTATGATTTTTTGGGGAAAAATACAGTGTAACAAAGTGAGGCAAACTCTCCTTCTAAAGTGCTTGATCTATGGATGAGATGAACTGCATCTTCAATCGAATTCTTATTCCGGATCATTGTAATGTCCTTTAAGAGAACTGCCAAATGTTGCTCTGCAGTTGTTTAAAATACTCTTACCTGAATTATTTTATTTTTGTTATTCTGATCAGAATTTGAAACATAAAGCACCCCTCTTCTTACTATAGTGAAAAGCATTCCTTACATAAACATCATTCACTCTCTTTGAACCTACAGATGAGGAGGGAGATAATGACATATTTGCAAAATAAATGCCACTTTGTAAACAGAAATGCTTGTCCCCCACTTTGCAGCTGCAGACTTTAAATCAGCCAATGGGGATGTTTTTATGTTGCTGAAAGCTTTCATGGCCGGAATCACTGGGTTGCTGTGAGTTTTCCAGGCTGTATGGCTATGCTCCAGACGCATCCTCTCCTGATGTTTCGTCCACATCTATGGCAGGCATCCTCGGAGGCTGTGAGGTCAGTTGGAAACTAGGCAAGTGTGGAATGTCCAGGGTGGGAGAAAAAAACTCTTTATCTGTTGGAGGCAAGTGTGAATGTTGCAATTGGTCACCTTGTCAATAAAGAACAACACTCAGAAAACAGGAAAATTCCAGACAGGAAACAACCAGGGGCAGCCAACACCTCCCAACAAAGGATTCCCCAAGGCAGGAGGAAGCCACGCTTTGAAGCTGGTCAATTGCAACATTCACACTTGCCTCAGACAGATAAGAGTTCTTTCTCCCATTATTCCACAGATACATAAACCCCATTTGCCTAGTTTCCAAGAGACCTTGCTACTGTGAGGATGCTTGCCGTTGATGCGGGCGAAACGTCAGGAGAGAATGCTTCTGGAGCATGGCCATACAGCCCAGAAAACTCACAGCAACCCAGGGATGTTTTTCTTGTGTAGCAGCATTTTGGTTGCCAACTTGCCTAGCCTCTATTCTCAGACAAAATAGCCTCATGCTTTGTAAACAAGATATTGAGCAATGCAGAAACTAGATCTTTTCTAGCTTTACCCAGTTCATGCAAAAGTTCAAAATAAACCCAACTCATGAAAACTACCTTATTTCCCCAGAAATATTATCAGGTTTATTATAAACTGGATCATATTAATTCATGCTCCAAAAGACACTTTTGGGCTCATTTCCAGCAGATGTCTCATTTTTTTTCATGTAAGACAATTTCCATTTACTCATGTATAAAAATCTGTCATCCGAAGGTACTTGCTTGGGTATTTACAAATATATTTAATTATAATTTAAACTGCTGACCTGCTGAACATTCTGACTGAAAGGTTGGCAGTTCGAATCCGGGAAGCAGGGTGAGTTCCTGCTGTTAGCCCCAGCTTCTGCTAACTTAGCAATTGGAAAACATGCAACTGTGAGTAGGTCAATAGGTACCGCTTCTGCAGGAAGGTACCGCCGTTCCATGCAGTCATGCTGGCCACATGACTTTGGAAGTATCTATGGACAATGCTGGCTCTTCGGCTTGGAAATGGAGATGAGCACCACCCCCCAGAGTCGGACACAACTAGACTTAATGTCAAGGAGAAACCTTTCCCTTTACTTACTATTAGTCCATAATTCAATATGTCTAACATGTGTTGCAATTGAGGTACTAAATGCGTCTGTCTGGCTGATGGCCTTAACTAGGGTTTATTTTTGGGGAGATAAGGTAATACAAGAGACCCTTTGTCTCAAAGTGTTAGAACATATCCTATTTATGAGTGGATGGGATCCCCTCCATTTGACTAATTTATTTATTTAAAATTTTTGTACCCCAACCTTCCCACCTCTATCGAGGGACTCAGACCGGCATAACAGCAAAAATTCAATGCTATACAATTTAAAAACAACTACAACAACATATTAAAATACATAAAAACCCAGCATAAAACCACATCGCCATTAAAACAATTCCACTCAATCTGTAAACATGGTCATACATTCAGACAATAGCCAATCTCAGCCTATTCTGGGAAGGCTTGGTTCCACATCCAGGTCTTCACCAGCCTCCTAAAGGACAACAGAGAGGGGGCAGATCTAGCATCACTTGGTAGATAGTTCCACAGCTGAGGGGCGACCACAGAGAAGGCCCTGTCTCTCGTCCCCACCAGCAGTGCTTGCGATGCCGGCGGGACCAAGAGCAGGGCCTCTCCGGAGGATCTTAAGGTTCTTGAGGGTTCATAGGGGAGAATCCGTTCGGACAGGTAAACTGGGCCAGAACCATATAGGGTTTTGTAGGTTAAAACCAGCACTTTGAATTGTGCCCGGAAGCTAATTGGCAGCCAGTGGAGCTGGCGCAGCAAGGGAGTTGTATGCTCCTTGTGCCCCGCTCCTGTTAGTAACCTGGCTGCCGAGCGTTGGACTAATTGCAGCTTCTGAGCAGTCTTCAGAGGCAACCCCACGTAGAGAGTGTTGCAGTAGTCTATTCGGGATGTAACCAGAGCGTGGACCACCATGGCCAAGTCAGACTTCCCAAGGTATGGGCACAGCTGGTGCACAAGCTTTAACTGTGCAAAAGCTCTCCCGGCCACTGCCGAGATCTGGGGCTCCAGGCTCAGCGATGAGTCCAGGATCACTCCCAGACTGCGAACCTGCGCCTTCAGGGGGAGTGTAACCCCGTCAAGCACAGGCTGTAACCTTATGCCCTGTTTGGCCTTACGACTGACCAGGAGTACCTCTGTCTTGTCTGGATTTAGTTTCAATTTGTTAGCCCTCATCCAGTCCGTTACAGCGGCCAAGCACCGGTTCAGGACTTGAACAGCCTCCTTAGTAGCAGGTGGAAAGGAGTGACAGAGTTGGACATCATCTGCGTACAGATGACACCGCACCCTGAAACTCCGGAAGATCTCCTCCAACGGCTTCATGTATATGTTAAATAACATAGGGAACAGTATTGAACCCTGCGGGACTCCACAGTACAATGGCCGTGGGGTCGAGCAGGAGTTCCCTAGCAACACCTTCTGGGAGCGACCCTCGAGGAAGGACTGGAGCCACTGCAATGCTGTACCTCCAAGGCCCATTCCAGTGAGGCGTCCCAGAAGGATACCGTGGTCGACGGTATCGAAGGCCGCTGGGAGGTCCAGCAGAACCAACAGGGACACACTCCCCGTCAAGCTCCCAGCGTAGATCATCCACTAAGGCGATCAAGGCTGTCTCAGTGCCATGACTAAAGCCAGACTGCGTCAGATCCAGATAATCAGTGTCTACCAAGAATTCCTGGAGTCCACGTTCCAGGACTTTGCACAAATAGGGGAGATTGGAAACTGGCCGATAGTTGACGAATTGGGTGGGGTCCAATGATGGTTTTTTCAACAGCCGTTTTATAACAGCTTGTTTTAAGCTGGCTGGAATTTTGCCTTCCCGGAGGGAGGCATTGACCACCACCTTCACCCATTCTGCCAAACCCCCTCTGGCTTCCTTTACAAGCCAGGATGGGCAGGGGTCTAGGATGCATGTGGTCGCTCTCGCCTCTCCAAGAATCTTGTCCACATCCTCGAGCTGAACAGATTGAAACGAATCCATCAAAACCGGACAAGCAGATGCTCTTGTTACATCCTCAGAGACTGCCGTTAACATGGGGTCAAAGCCAGAGCGGATCAAAGCGACTTTGTCCTCAAAGAACTGAGCAAGTGCTTCACAGTGGGCTGCCGAGTTGTCAGGGGACCTATCCGGAACGGTGGGATTCAACAACCCTCTCACTACTTGGAACAACTCCGCCGGACGGTTCCTTGAGGACACAATATTAGCCGAGTAGAAGGATTTTTTTGCAGCTTCTATTGCCGCGGCATACACCCTTAAGTAAAGGCATAGCAGTGTTCGGTTTGACTCGCTAGGATCTTTCCGCCACACGCTCTCTAGCCACCTCTTTGTTCGCTTCAACTCCGCCAACTCCTCGTTGAACCAAGGAGCAGGTTTAGCTCGGCGACTTAAGAGGGGGCGTTCCGGAGCGATCGTGTCTATTGCCCTGGTCAATTCCCCATTCCAGAGAGAGACCAGAGCATCAACTGAATCACCTACTGAGGAGACGGGAAATTCCCCAAGAGCCGTCAGGAATCCCTCTGGATCCATAAGTCTCCTGGGGCGGACCATCTTAATGGGTCCACTACCCCCGCGGAGGTTAGGGAGAGCAGAAAGTCTAAACCTGATCAAGTGATAGTTGGTCCATGGCAACGGAGCAATGGACAGCTCCTCAACACCGCCACCATTCTCCCATCCCTGGCAGAAGGCTAACAATGCAGTTCCATCAACACCATTGTTTGCATCCCAAGGCACAATGACCCCAGGTGAAAGTGACAAAGGAATTGCAACTTTGCACACGACAACAAACTTTGGAACTCTTAAAGTCTTATCATAATCCACACCTCTTGCAGGGTGTCCTTCATCACAGTATGTTGACACAGGCCATTGTCAACACTTTCCTGTTATGTGCTCAGGACAAACAAATGTGGAAAACAGAAAGGTATGGGAAGTGTGTACTCTGCAATAAGCTGAGATGGAATGGAATCACAAATGCCACAATGCTCCTTGATTCAAGGGGAAAGATAAACACCAAACCAGACACAATTCAGTCCTTCCAAACATCTTTCAATATGCTGTGCTAGATCTGTGTCAAACACCTTACATTTTGCACCATTGGCAAAAACAAACAAACAAAAACCCCACGATAATTCATTGCTGATTTTCTGAATATACCATGTTTCAGGGTTCAGTTAACACTCCTAAGAAATCCAAGCAAAGGATCCTACTTTTGTTCTCCTTTACAACTTGCAGCCCCATCAACCTAGAAGTACATATAGCCTGGTTATAGTTACAGCCCGTTTCTGATTAAAAGGAGTACAAAATGTCTCTTTCCCTCACTATTCCTTCAGGAAGCACCAACCAATTTTGTGTTTTTCAAGTTACATCCTGATTTGCAAAAGCCTGGCATCAATAGGATTAGTTTTCCTTTGGTTCCACAGCTATATCTTACTGAGATTTTCATCCCTACCCCCACCCCCCACCCCAAGATTCAAAGTGATTTGTAATGTTAAAATCGCCATCCAGCATGATGAAAGGACACAGTCTGATGCAATCCGCATTGTAATGATTCCACCCCAAGAGCATCATTGGCCCCTTGATCACACGAATCCCAAAAGTTTGAACCTCAGTCTGCTGTAGCAAATGCAGAGGGATCAAATAAGGCCAATGCTAATAGTGTGGGTCACAGTCTTCTAGCAAGCTGTCCGTCATGTAGCTGCACTGGAGAACATTGTCATAGTACATTTTTTCAGCAAATGTGTTGACAGTCCAAGCAACAACTTGAACCCCTTTAGATGACCACTGTCTCACGTACTCCCTAAAGGGAACAAGACAAAAAAATGATGTGAGATGACTATACTGTGACTACAATAAAAAGGGTTTTCTGGCAGTTCCCCTCCTTTCCCCCATTTTTGTTTCACTTAGATAACACTATGTTACAAAATTTGATTTTTTTCTGTTCCTGATTTGAAAGTGCTATTTCCTGTTTAATTCTGCGGTACTTACTATGAAAGTAGTTGTTATACTCCAGAAACTGTCACAAATTGTGTTGAATTGGTTGAGATTTTACGAGATATTCATTGAGAAACTTGAGCAAAATGTGCTGCAGGATTATGTCCCTCCCACAAAAACAATGTTTTTGCAGTTTAAAAAACCTTTTCCATGTTCTTCTGATAGAATCAGTTCGTAAATGACATTTATAACCCAAGAATAAAAATTGTGTAATTGCTCTTTAAGCTATCTCATGGGGTGGCAATGTTGTATTCCAGTGCATTAGGGACCTGCACTACATTTCAGCCCATTGATTGTTCAAGAAACCCATCATCATCATAATCGTTTACAGACCGCCCTATCTCCCTGAGGGGACTCTGGGCTGTTTCCAGCATATATGGCAAGCATTCAATGTCAACAAATAAACATATTAACAAATTACATCAAAATGAGATACATCTAACAATATAAAACAGCCTAACTGTAAACTTAATACCAAATAAGAATAAAGCATTTAAAACAACTGGACCCGCATTGAGGTAGGATGGTTTTCAACAACTGACAGGTTGAGGTCAATTCCAGTAGACAGAATTTAATGTATCTAAACTAGTGGTTCCCAACTTTTTTTTTACAAGGGACCACTTTGAGCAGATACCACTCTCCATCATTGTTTCCAAAAGGGTTACAAATCTGGTTTTGGTCAACTTTAGAGTCAGTTTGGTTATTTGGGGTGCTGATTCAGAAAACTGCATTGGATGGACCACATCAGCTCTAGTTTCTGAAACAGAACATATGCTATCCGGTAGTCGCCATCTGCTCACCCACAAAAAACCATATTTAATAATCTAGAGCTGATGTAGTAGTAGTCTTTCGTGGGCAGTCAGCCCCTCCCCTCCTAAAATCCCTGTTGCCTCGGCACCATATGAGGGTTTCGCGAGACCAGTTGCTTTCGTTGCCATGTGGTTTTGAGGCAACAGCGTAGTAATGGTGAGACCATGGATCATATTTTCGTCTTTGTTGACCACAGATTGGGAACCATGGGTCTAAACGATGATGTATGTCGAAGCATATGAATCTTCCTCTTCTCTATATGCCAGAGTGCATAGGTGTGTTTTTAGCAACTTTTTAAAGGCGAGGAGAGAGGGGGGAGTTTTTAGTTCTTTTGGGAGGGAGTTCTAGTGGTGGGGAGTGATCATGGAGAAGGCCCACCCTCTCGTTTCCACCAGCCATGCTTGAGATGGGGGTGGGATTGAGAGAAGGGCCTCCTCCGCAGATCAGAGTGCTCAAGCCGGTTTGCATACAGTGATACGGTTCTGCAAATAGTCTGGGCCTGAATCGTTAAGGGGCTCATGACTCAGGCTTTGTGGGTCAGAAGTGGCACATGAGCCGCCACTTTGAGTAGTGCTGACTTAGGGGATATCAGAGCAAAAAACTCACTCTATAAAAATCAAAGTATTAGATTAGTAGTTGGTTGCTTTGTACCACAAAGGCTCCTGTGTGGCTTGATAGATCTGGACCGAGCTTGGCACACAGACCCTTCATTATCCAACTTATAATGGAAGGGTTTGAGCTTACCCCTCCCCCTTTTTTGGCAGAGCAGAAAGAAAAGGAACAAAGCAGATGAGCTATGGCTAGGTGAAGTGGCCCTCTGTCATGTGACTGGGAATCAGCTGTTGCTAGGTGACATGTGTATAAGGAGAAGGGAGAGGGGAAGGAAGAAAGAAAACAGAGCAAAGGAAGGAAAGAAAAGGAAGAGGAAAGGAAAGGGGAAAAGTTCTGAGAACGGAAGGAAAAAAAGAAACGAAGGAAGGAAGGAAGGAAGGAAGGGGGAGGCATATGAGAGAAAGCAAGGGAAGAAAGGAGGGAGAGAGGGAGATGTATGACGGAAATGGAGTAAGCAAAGAATGAGCCAGCTCACCACTGCCAGAGTGTTGCCATGAAGATGTGAGGTAGGCATTCTCAGAGCCGGAGAAGGGAGAAAGAAGGTGGGTAGTGGCACCTCCAATACCAGGCAATGCCAGGCAGATAAGCTAGTTGGCTTACAAATGTGAAAAGGTATTTATAAACCTCCTTAAGTTAAAAGCTCCAGAGTTTCAATAATGATAAGTTCAATATGAATTTCATGGTCAAAATACACTGTTTTTGGTGCCAGTGAAAGACTTATCCTAACTCAGATATGTCTACCTTTTACTCCCCAGTTCTTTGAAAGATATATTACCTGAAGTCAAGGTTTTCTACTTACTGTGAAACATAATTTTTCTGTACCAGAAACACTGAAACGCCGCATAAGTGCCATAGAAAATTGTGCATGCTCCAGTCTAGAATAACATCCATTGCCATCATGAAATTGTGTTTCCAAAAAGATTCAAAGCGAGGCTTCCCATCTCCAAGGTGACTAAGGCTCCATGGTCTGTGAGTTAAAGCCGTTATGACATTTCTATCAACTTGTCTCATCTAAAAAACAAAGAAAGGAAACTGAAATAAATGCTTCTTGCCAGATATGTGTTGTAAATTTATGATTTCAGACAGGACTCTATATTAATATTAATTTACTTTTTAAAAGTTTCATACCACACATCCCAGGGCTTCATGCCATAAAAACAATTTTAGACATTTAGAAATCTTATAGATTTAGAAATCTATATCTAATAAAAGGAAAAATATGTATGTGTGCATGTGGCTGGGGTGCCCACTTCCACACACAAGCTCCCACTTCCATTAACAGGTTTAACCCACATTGCTAAGGATCCAGCAAAAGCCCTCCCGCCAATGACATTTCAGGTTATAGCAAGCGTCATAAACCTGTAGCCCAACCCATGCCAACGTCCTCCCTAAACAACATACTGGCCACCATCCAAGGAATGCTTTCATTCAGGGACAATTTTATCCTAGATTTTACATGTCTCCTCCACTACAAACATCCCAGTGTTTCTTACTCTCTCCATTTGTGTGGAATTTGCATGACCCCGCCCACTATCTCTCCCTTAACCCTTTCCTATTATTTTCAACTCTGTCTGCACAACAAACAGAGCAGAACTGAACAGCAACTAAGAGCACTGTGAACACTGCCAAGAAACGCGTATACCATCTAAAGTCATATGCAGACTGCTCAAGTTCTGGCCTAGTATATTTGGTCACTTGTCCTTGCAATTTACAATATGTGGGAATGACCTCAAGATCCTAACGCCAGAGATTAATTGAACATAAATCGTGAATCAGGAACCATTCTGCGGATTCTGGGTTCTATCAACATTGTAATACATTGCAACATGCTCCCAAGGACCTCAAAGTGCAAGTATTGGAAAGGGTTAATCCTCAACCACATGGAGATTTCAACAAACTACTTAGAAGTAAGGAAACCACCTGGATCTTGAAGATAGGATCAGAGGAAGGTTCAGGGCTAAATGATACCATCACAATTGGAGCTTTATTGGGCCATTAATTCCCCAATTAAGCCTCTCTACTTAACGTGTGTATTCTGCACTGCCCCAACATTCATCTGAATGCTATGACGTCCTCAACTTCCATGGAGAATTGATTGACCTACAGATTCTGGTAACTATGCTCCACAAGCTTCTATACTTAGGATACCTTATGTTGGATTCATATTTTGGAATGCCACAATGATTGTTATTATTTCTAGATGTTTGGACGCTGATCTATACTGCGGAAAGTACCCTGATGAAGCCCCTAGGGGGCGAAACGGTGATAAAGCCGGTCTTGTATTGATAGCGCCGTCGGGCTGCCCCATTCCACACCCAGGAGGACCTGTGCAGCTCCTACTTTCTCTCCTTACACACCCTGGACAACTGCTTCCCCCGCTCATTCTTCCCTCGCAGCCCATCTCTAAAAGGACACCGCAATCTGCGGCTTTTTTCCCGCTTCCGTGTTTGTTTACGACGGTTTTACGACCTTTACGACTTTCCGTCACAACAGGGGACTCATTCCCACTATCTTACTAAGGAAGACACATCAAGCGAACTCTCTCCCTGTAAGTGACGATTCTACTTCAGAGAACTTTGTTTATTTAACACGTGGAATGCTTTATTGAGCTGCTGTTGGCTTGGTACATGACCCTTTAGCAAACAGCATTGGGGCTACTAATGGGAATTCCCACCTATATTGTTTGCATTAACCCCTGAAGTTGTTGTTCATGACTTGATTAGGATATATCTGCCTTACACCTTCTATTGTTAGAGTGCATTTTGCGTTATTAAGGCAGGATTATTATATATTGATATTGCTTTCTATTACCTGTTTAGCAGTGTGATTTGCTTGTACTATGTAAAGGATATATACTTGTGAATGATTCAGTGTTACTTTGTACATGTACTGACCTTTACATTGTAATATCAAGCACCCAATTACCCTATGTATGTGACTGATAATATATACCTATAATTTTTGCATTTTATATACACGAGACTTAGTGTCTATATTGTTTACTGATACCAACCTGTGTGTTACAGTTGTACCTTAGGTACCTGCCCGAGTTTAATTAGATTGCACAACAAACAGAGCAGAACTGAACAGCAACTAAGTATACTGGAGGAGTTTGGAGGGCTGACTCCACATGATGGAAGTTGTAGTTCACCCTGCATCAAGTCAGAGCACCATGACCCCCACTAACAATGGACCTGGACCACATTTGGTACACAGTATCCCCATGACCAAAGAAAAATACTGGAGGGGTTTGGGGAAAATTCACCTTGATTTATAGCTGTTGTAGGTACTGGGATTTATAGTTCAACTGCAATCAAAGAGCACTCTGGACCCCACCAACAATGGTCCTGGGCCTAACTTGGCACATACAACCCCATGAACAACAATAACAAAAAAATACAGGAGGGCATTGGGAAAAATTTCATCTTGATTTATAGGAATTATAGTTCACCTACATCCAGAGAGCACTGTGAACACAAACAATGATGGATCTGCACCAAATTTGTCACACATACCTGATATGCCAAAATTTGAATACTGGTGGGTTTGGGGGTTGGCCTTGACATTTGTTAGTTTTAGGTACTGGGATTTATAGTTCACCTGCAATCAAAGAGCACTCTGCACCCCACCGATGATGGACCTGGACCTAACTTGACACACAGAATGCCCATGAGCAGCTGAATGTACTGGAGGGATTTGACGAGACTGACCCACCATGGTGAGAGTTGTAATACATCCTGCAGCCACATTAAACCCCACCAATGATGCATCTAGAGCAAACTTGCCCAACATGACAAAATTTAAGTATTCAGGAGTTTCAGGCATGATGTGAGTTGTAGTTCACCCACAACCTAATGCATGTTGTAAAACAAAACAATGACTTCTTCTAATAACCCAGGCAGTGCCAGGTATCCAAGTTAGTGTATCCATATAATTTTTAAAAAATTGAGTTTGAATGGCACCAGCACCTTGAATTCTGATTCAAGTGTATTAGCAATCACTGTAAATATTTTAATACCTGTTTCATACCATTTATCTGAAGAATGTTCTGCCATGTTGGTTATCTGGGGTATAATGTTTTCGGATAAAGCAATGCCTCAAAAGATGTAAACATTTCTACTTACATAATCACCCTGGGAAATTTATCTAGAAAGGTGCATTCTACTGATTTCAACAGAAGAAAATGGCCTGAAGGGTTGAGTTCCAAAGCAGTTTTCAAACTAATTATGTCTTATAATTTCTAAATTGAGCTCAATATAAGTTCTCTTTATACTACTATTTGCAATATTTGCAATAGTAGTGGTCAGAGAAATATCCCAGATGTTACTTAGGATACTAGATGAAAACCTGCATCTTTTGATAGCATTAGAAGCCACCTGGAAATCATTAGACTTCAAAGGATAATTTAGCTATAATGTACTCCCCATCCACTCCTGCATCCACATTTGTAATACTTATAAGTAATATACCACTGAAATTGTCCAACTTTAGAACTTCTACACAGAGGTTACTGAATACTAAGATAATACAATTCTAAAGGAAAACCTTACCTTGTAGACCACATCTGGCATGAAAGAGCAAACAACACTAGTATTGTACAGCCGAGGATATTCCAGGTAAAGATCCTTTAGAGCTGCAACTGCCTGTCACAAAACAAATTACAGGTCATCCCCGAGTTACAAACATCCGACTTACACATGACTCATAGTTAATAATGGGTGAGACAACAGGAAGTGAGAAGAATCTGCCCCTCGGAAGGGAAATTCAATCTGAAAGAGTTATGGTGGGGAAAGGGTATCTCCATTGAAGCTTTCTCACCAATCCTTGTTTCTATGATAAGCCAACTTTTCCAAAATCCAATGATCACAGGGGCAGAAAGTGAGGTGAAATCTTCTGAACAGGATCATGTGTAGTAAGATAAAAATTAGTGATCTGAGAAACACAATGTAGTAGGCCGGGGGGGACGGGACACACACAAGATTTCTAATGTAATTTACTAAAAAATAGGTCATAGACATATGCTCTTGGTTAGATTGGAGAGACGGATTTTAAAAATGGCTTATACTTTGGTTACAGAGGACATGGTTTTCATGAAGAAGATGCTGGGTTTAGTCCCTGATAACGCTCCTTAAAAATATTTCAGGTAGCAGGTCTGAGAAAAACTCAAGTCTTGGCTTAATAGAAAGTCACTGTGTTTTGGGGTAGACAGTGCTAGACTCTTTATTATTTACTAGCTGTACCCACCACACGTTGCTGTGGCCAATCTTCCCTCCCTCTTTCTCTCCCGCTTTTCTTCTCTCCTTCCTTCTCTACCTTTTTCCTTCCTTCCCCTCCTTTTTTCTTTCTCTTCTTTCTTCCTTCTCGACCTATTCTTCGACTCCCAGCAGTTCTCCTGATTGATCTGCCTACCTACTATCTATTTCTATCTAATCTATGTATCTTATCTATCTGGAGGATTGCTGGGAGTTGCAGTCCAGTAATAGGAAATATGTACGGATTGGGATGCTCTCAAAGAAATCCAAGGAGAAGCAAGCTTGCAGGTTGGAAGCAGTGCATTTGGAGCATCTTTCTCCCCTAAAGGGCCTGGTCTAGGGGGTGCTGGGAGCTGTCATTTTCGCACATGCGCTGTATCGTCATTTAGCTTTTTGGGGGTTTTAAGTCCTTTCCGCTGTTTTTTTGGGAGGGGTTTATGAGTGATGGTCACTCGATGATCTGTTAGGGGTGTAGTGTCCAAATTTGGTGCCAAATTGTCCAGTGTTTTTTGAGTTACGTTGATCCCACAAACGAACTTTACATTTTTATTTATATAGATTTATGATATTTCTATCCCGCCTTTCTCAAGCCCGAAGGCGACTCAGGGCGGCTTACAAATTGGCAGCCATTCGATGCCATAACAATCCACAATATACAATTAAAACATTTTAAAACAACATTATAAATTCAACACAAAAACCATTAAAACCATATAATAACCAATGTCTTCCTGTTAATCTCATTTTCCAGTAGCATCGTCTATGCCGTTCCATGTTTCAATCTTACATAATTCCGTGTTCGTTTATTGCATTACATTTCCAAAGGCTTGTTCAAAGAGCCAGGTTTTAACTTTTTTTCAGAAGGTCAAGTGGGAGGGGACGATCTAATATCCCTAGGGTGGGAGTTCCATAGCCAAGGGGCCACCACTGAGAAGGACCTGTCTCACATCCCCACCAGATGCGCCTGCAAAGAGGACAGCATAGAGAGCAGGGCCTCCCCAGATCATGAGGTTGATCTTAAATTCCTAGATCAACATCATGATCATTATATATAAGTGACTCCATTCAGCCATGTGATTTGCCTTAAATTTATCAAGATTATTGTGCAAATAGTTTGAGAAAAGAGAAAAAAAATGGGTATCAACTCTATCCTTATCCCTACAAGTTGGAGAAAATACTGTATATTGCCCAATTTATTTTTTTTACTGTTTTACACAGGAAAAGCTTTGAATTACTTTTTATTGCATTGCTACACAATATGAAAAATAATGATTACTTGTGATACTCAAGTGTCTCAATAAAGGCATCAACAATTTTTCAAGAAAATTCTCTATCTTGTACAAGGTTAAGTGAGCTCTACCATGCGAGGTCCCACAGGCACGTGAGGTTTAAGGCATTCTAGCAAAGAGGTACCTGATCAGCATGGCCTTTAACATCAAAGTAGATGATAAGGTCATAATGCATACTTTCCAAAACAGCTTCTTTCAGTGTCGGTATTTTCTCTCCACGATAATCCCTCCTGTAAGAAGATAAAGTTGAACATTTCAGTAATGTGCATTACAGCAAGAAGATGTCCAGTTCAAAAAAAGAACAATGCTTCACTGAATCGCCATGATGCATCTAAAAACACACTCCACAAAAAACACGGGAAGAATCTTCAAGCTCTTAAGGACAGACTCCTCGCCTCAACAAGCTAGATTCATAATACAATGCTTATTAGTCTTCATTGGTGCCGTATAGCTCTCTTAAAGATGTAGTGCAAAGGAAATGAGCTACATCTCTTATTCAGGTTAAGAAGAGAATCTATGGAAAACAACCTGGCTAAAGATAAATTGGAACGAACCAGGTTTGTTTTCCTCTATACTTGATATGTTACTTATATACAACATTATATCATTTATGTACAAATATAAATCTTATAGTTATTTATTCTGAGATGGACAACGGATCTGATCGTAAGCAGAAAGTTTATATTTCACCCTTTCTCCAAGGCCTAAGTTGGAAATAATGTGAAGACAGACAACAATCTTCCAGGATATGAATGGTGGTGTTCTATACATTTCTCACATACCATAATCTGTGTTTAGCGCATGGATTGTATCGCCGAATCTCAGCAAACGTCAAATCATGTAAATTTCCAGACCCGTCCGTAGTCCTGTCTACGGTGCTGTCATGCATCAGGACAGGAATGCCGTCGGCAGTGAATTCGAGATCAATTTCCACACCAGTTGCTCCATTCTCAGCTGCCTTAATAAAAATAATAATAAAATCCGCTTCAATCATGAACAAGGATACAAATGCATGATTTACATTTCAATTTACATCTAGATAGCATGACATTGGAAATGATGAAAATGAACAAATGACCTCTCTATGCCAATGCCATCAACCAAACAATTCCTCTAATCAGGACAGGTGTACCAAACGGTTTGGTGCTGGTTCATGTCCTCCATGGAGACTGGGATTGTGAAGACAGTGTTATGGATGCATGCCATAAATAAATGAGGGTAGGTAGGGTAGTTGTTTTGTATCTCAAAAAAACTGCTTAGGCTCATCCATACTTTGAAATTATGGTAGTTGTGAGGCCTGACAGGATCTATACAAGGTGTAGAAATGGTGGGGAAGTTGTAAAATGCATTTTGTAAAACGCTGTGCTCTAGAGTGTGTCCTAACTGACTGCATCTGTGTCTGGTTTATTAACTGCACAGTGACAGATAGGAAGGTGCTCCAAAGGGTCACCACTCCTGCCCAGTGAATCATTGGTTGCCCTCTGTCTCCCCTCTTTGGAAGAACCTTAAGTCCCACAGCCTTAAGAAAGCTCAGAGCATTTTTAAGGATCCATCTCACCCTGGATATTCTTCTTCTTCTTTGTACCTCAAATGGCAACAGGGCTCTTTTGGTGGCTCTTCCCTCCCTCCCGTCACTCATTCTTCCTTTCTCTTCTTTTTTTCTTTTATTCCTTCCCCTCCTCTTTCTCCCTTCTCCAACTATGAGGGGTCCTCCCTCATAATGTCTTCATGGCAACAGTGCTCTCTTGACGGCTCTTTCTTCCCTCCCTTTCCCTCTCTAAATATATTTGTGGTGGTGATTATGAGTGGCATATTTCACCAATTCTAAGGCACAATTATGAGGTGCATACTATTTTAACTGTGAATTTTTATGCAGAATAAAGGGATTTTATTGGTGAAGATGAGATTTTATGGACCACAATTTGGGACTGATTGGGATATCTTTTTAACCTGGTGAACTGTTTTTAATGTCTATTTATAACAATTTTATATATCTGTTGTATTTTATTGGACTTTTATATTGTATCGGCATCAAATTGTTGCCTGTTGGAAGCCGTCCTAAGTCCTTCCTCGGAGGTTGAGAAGGATGGGGTACAAATGTTTGAAATCAATAAATATGCTATTAGTGCTTAATTCTGCTTTAATGTTTGTATATTTTAAATTGTCTTCTACTGCTTTTATGTCAAGCTGCTTTAAGTCCCCTTTAGGGAGATAAAACAGAGTATAAATATAATAACAACATATCCAGTTTCACTGACAGAAAAACAATCTCTCTCTCTCTCTCTATATATATATAATGGGTTCTATCCCATTTTTCGGGGTGTTTATATAAAGGGGGAAAGTGTGTCTTAGTAATATATTTGTACCCCCCTTTTTCTCTCTGGATCTTGATCTAAAGCAACGTTTGCACGATTGCATGGGCTCATTATAAAGATCCGAAAACAACTGTTAATAGATATGCAAACACATTTTAAAAAGTGAAATATTGCAGTCAATAAAAAACCCCAAGTCAACAGTAGTAACAGTTACAGTAGAGACTAGAGTTAAGCGCATTGCAGGGCCGGCGACATGTCAAGAGGGCCACTTCCCCTAGCAACTGCCTTTCCAGTGACGCCATAGAGGGACACGTCACCTAGCAACAGCCGTTGTGGTGCTGACAGATAGACTTTGGTCCATGTTCTACAGCAGCATGGGCCAACTTCGGCCCTCCCCCAGGTGTTTTGGACTTCAACTCCCACAATTCCGAACAGCCTACCGGCCACAGCTAAAGGTCCAGCTGGCCTGAAGGCGACTGTAGTGCTGCCTGAGCCACCGACCTGCCTGATGGCGGCGAGGGTGTTCTCGGGCGCGTCGTGCCCTCCTCCGCGGTGGGCCACGCGGGCCGGGTTCCCTCGGGGCTGCACCACCAGCCGGGCCCGCTCCAGGGGGACTGGCTCCAAGCTGAATACCCGCAGCGCCAGGTAGGCCCCGCCCGTCAGGAGGCAGGACAGCGCCGCGCTGCGGCTCAGCGCCAGCGCCGCCATCAGCAGCGCCGTGAAGGCCGCCAAGAGGCCCTCGCAGTAGCAGAACATGGCGGGGGCGGTGGCGGTGACGGTAGCGCCGGGGAGACCTTGTCCTCCCCGCGCGGCCGCGGAGGCGACTGAGGTGAACCCGGAAGTGGTCCACAGCTAACACACAATCGCAGCGACGCGAGGGCCCTAGCCAATCACCGCGCGGCGCTTTGCCGGCGGCGGCCAATCACCGCGCGGCGTCTCCCAGTCGCCGCCGACCTCAGCCAATAAAGAGCCGCGCTCTGAGGCGCGTTCTCTTCAATCTATTTCGACCTGCTTCCCACCTCAGCCCTCTTCGCTTACCTTCGAGACTTCAACTGCCAGAATTCCTCGCCGTTCGCATAGCCGGCTAAGGCTTATGGGAGTTGAAGTCCCAAGAGCCGGCCAATCGCCGCGCGGCGGCCCTTCCGTCCTCAGCCAATAGGGAGCCGAGCTTTGGGGCGCGTCTCCTTTCATTATTACTATTTGCTATTTTTTCATATTACTTCATATTTTTGTATTATCATGAGCTATTTTCTATATTTCTCAATATCATTGTCATTTGCTCTTTTCAGATCACATTATGATGTTATTTTGCTATATTTTTAATAATGATTTGGTATTTTATCTGACTGATTATTATTATTAATCCTACAACTAACGTGGTATTAGCGATGGTTCACCCGAAGTTCATGGCGGTAGAGCTAGCCCCAAGGCGCCCAGCGACCTCCTCTTGCCGCAAACTACAACTCCCAGCAGGCTATCGCGCTCAAAGCGGAAAAGGCGGAGCTTCTTTTTCCAGACTTCCGGTTTTGGTAACCTAGAGACAAGGCGTGAGGAGAAGGATCCAGGAAGGCGGGGAGAGCGAGCGAGAGAGCGACGCCCTCACGGTGAGCTGAGAGAAGCACGAAGGCGCTTTGACTAGAGATGCAGGACGGAGACATTTCAGAGAGAACGACACATTCATTTAGAATAGGCCTGGGCAAACTTGAGCCCTCAGGTGTTTTGGACTTCAACTCCCACCATTCCTCACAGCCTCAGGCCTTTTCTTTCAGCCCCTCAGCCGCAGGGAAAAGGGGGAAGAGAGGCCCGAGGCTGTGAGGAATGGTGGGAGTTGAAGTCCAAAACACCTGAGGGCTCAAGTTTGCCCAGGCCTGCTTTAGAAGAAAGTTCAGGTGATGGGCTGCTAGTGGAGAGTACAAAGAACGGAGGAGCTTGTAGGCTTGTAGGCCCAAATGGAGGTGTCTTTCTCCTCTTCTAGGATGATCCATAACCTTGGAAGCGCCACCAGGCCCCTCTTTGATCATTTGGGAATCCTGAATCTTGGAAGTAGCCGATGTTTGCCTGGGCCTTTTTGTGAATAGCACTGCTTTTTGTGCCCGAGTGATCCATGTCCATATTTCCTCATTGGAAATGGTAATCTCCTTGGCTTGCTGTGCGTTTGTCGGGCTGCCTGGCCATGTTCCAGTAGCATTCTCTCCTGACGTTTTGCCTGCGCCTGTTCCTAATGCATTCTCAGAGGTTCTGTTGGAAGTCAGGCAACTGGAGTGGGATCTCGGGTGGGAGGAAGAACCCTTGTCTACTTGAAGCGAGTGTGGATGTTGCAATTAGCCAGCTTAATTAGTATTGAAATGTCTTGCAGCTGCAAAGCCTGACAGTTGTTGCCCGAGCACATTCTCTGTCAGGGAGGTATTAACTGCCACTTGATTGTTTGCTGTTTGTAGTCCCCCTGTTTCGGGTTTTTTTGGGTATTATTCTTTATTTACTGCCTTGATTTTGGTGCTTTTTCAATACTGTTAACCAGATTTCATTTATTTTCATGGCTTCTTCCTTTCTGTTGAAATTGTCCCTGTGTTTATTGTGGGTTTCAATAGCTTCTTTATGTAATTTGAGATGATGGTTGTCAGAGTGGTCCAGCATTTCTGTGTTCTCAGATTACATTCTATGTCCAGATTGGTTCATCATATGCTCTGGTTGAATTAGTCTGCCGTGCCTTTTGTGTGCCTTGATTCATGTCTGGACAATGCTGCTGCATTTGGAGGTCCCTATGTAGACTTCATGGGTCTGTGATGGTGCAGCAGGTCAAACGGCTAAGCTGCAGAACTTGCTGACCAGAAGGTTGGTGTTTCAAATCTCTGGAGCGGGGTAAGCTCTAGTTGTTAGCCCTAGCTTCTGCCAACATAGCAATTTGAAAACATGCAAATGTGATTAGATCAATAGGTATCGATGTGAAGGTAGTAGATTGCTCCATGCAATCATGCCGGCTACATGACCTTGGAGATGTCTACAGAAATGGAGATGAGCACCATCCCCCAGAGTCGGACTTAACTAAACTTAAAGTCAGGGGAAACCTTTACTTTTTACTATGTAGATTTCTTATCCACAGCTGCATGGTATGCAATAGACTCCTGCAGTGGTGAGAGGATCCGTCTTATTCTTTGCTGAATGTACCAAGCCATGTGGGGCTTTAAAAATCAATACCAACACTTTGTACTTTGTCCGGAAACTAATTGGCAGCCAGTAGAGTGACTTTAGGATAGGCGTAATATGCTCACTCCTAGATGTTCCTGTAACCAATCCTGCTGCCGTATTTTGAACCAGATGGAATTTCTGAACTTCATACAAGAGTAGCCCAATGTAAAATGCAGAAGTCCAACCTTGAGATTACCAGTGAACACACTACATCTTTAGATTCTCCTAATCTAGGAAGGGGTGCAGATGGTAGATCAGCTGAAACTGGTCGCAAGCCCTCTTGACCATTGCATCTACCTGGGCTGACATTTGGAGAGACACATCCAGTAGACCTCTTTTTACACACTTCCACCCTCAAATTAGGACCCTTGATGTCAAGCATTTCTGTTTTGTCTGGATTTAGTTTCACTTTGTTTTTTGTCATCCAGACCATTACCTCTTCCAGGCATTCATTCAGAGGAGACACACTATCCTTAGCTGAAGCTGTTTTGGAAGGCATGGAGAAATATATTTGGTGCCCTCAGCATGCACCCTGTCTCATGACTATGGATGATCTCTCCCAGAAGCTTCATGTAAATCTTAAAGAGCATTGGGAATAGAATGGCCCCTTGTCGAACACCACATAACAGCTCCTTTTTGGAGGAGCAGCTATCCCTAAGCTCCACCATCTGGAACCTGCCTGAGAGGTACAGCCGGAACCACTGCAGCACCTTGCCTCCAATTGATTCCCAGCTACTCCAGGCATTCCAGAGGGATACCCTGGTCGATGTTAGCAAAGGCTGCTGAGAGATCTAGAAGCAGCAACAGGGACACGAAAACCTTGTCGGAGTTGAGACTGAGATCATTCACTAAGGCAGCCATAGCAGTCTCAACATGATTTATATTTGCATATTGACTATTTTTCCATAGCTTTCAAGGAGCTCATGTGGCATTTAGAGGTGTGCAATAGCTATTGGAATGTGAGAGGAAGAAGGCTCTGTTTTGTAATTTTACATATATAATGTGCATTGGGGATGACATTTAATTTTGTTGTACAGTGTACAATGACAACAAAGTTATTTTGTTCTATTCTTTGTGAGATAACTTCTGATATGTCTGATGTTTGGCCATGTTGGTTGAAGTTGATGAGAGCTCCAGCCCAAAATTGTAATGATGCCTTAGTGGAGAGAATTGATTGTGTTAAGATGTAGCATTAGAGAGGAATGCCTGAAAAACAATGTCTTATTGTTTAGAACACAGAGAGCCTGCTTGGCTGGTTCCATCGGCAGCAGTGGCAAATTCAGTCCAAAATGTTAAACATCACATGTTGTTTGAGCCAATGACTTCTGATTTGTTTTCCTAATAACAAGGAAGGGTTATAGTCCTTTGGGCAGGATCTGAAGCAAAATTGTAAACCAGTAGTTATGTTGATTGAAAGGGCAAAGATAGAAAAAATATGGCAGCCATCTAGCATTGTCCTAGTCTGAAGCCTGTGTTCTGAATGTTTGAAGAACCAATTCTCTCTGTTTTGCTCAGCTGCATCAAAATGGAGGACTATGAGACGTTCTGCAAGAGACAGATTGATCGGATACAAGGAGAGTCGGTGAAGATAATGTCTCCACTCACTCATTATAAAAATATTTCATGTATTAATTTCAATGGTGTTCCTGTGCTTTCTCCACTGGTAAGATAACTTTCTCAAATCAAAATAATGAAACTAAAAGACTAAGTCTTCATTATGATAGTAACATTTCTATAGGTCTGTTAAAACTATTTATTTTATTTTTAGAGAACAATTTCTTAATGGCAAGAATTAAATCCATGATATCCACATTAGGAGTCCTCTTTAGCCTCTTGAAAGAGATGGGTGGTGGGGGAAGGGGGGTAGAGTATTAGGTATTATTTTCTCCCATCGCCTCCCATCCTCCTATGTTTTACAGCTTACTCCTGAGAGAAAGAAGAAACTGCAGCAGGACAGACAAAAGGCTCTGGAATTAGAAATCTGGCAGCACAATTCCAAGAAAAGGATTCTTTTGAATCGCATCCAGGAGATTGTGGAAAATGTGCAGGTGAAGTTGAAGGAGGCCCATTTATTTATTTATTTTCTAAAAGGTGGTTAGTATAACAGTTCTGGGTGCAAACAGGTTTTACATTCTGTTTTGTAGCACTTCTGTGTGGTCACTTTTATATTAACTGCAGCAACAAATTAGTTCAATGAAGTGGTTTATCTGCATAATGTTAGAGAGCACTGTTACTTGGACTTCCATTTAAACATCACCAGGCGGTTTGAATATGATGCTTTAAATGTTCTTGTTTATATATCTAGATTATTGTGGTTTCTATGCAATATACACCTTGTAACTATCATATCTGAAATGAAGTTGACGTTCAAAATGTGTGTTGTTGTGGCACCTGCAAGACTGGACAGAGTTAGAGTTGTATGTAAACTTTTATGGACTGGATGCAAGGTGAATGAAGTTCGAGCTCACCCTTAAAAGTACACCTGCCACAAGTAAGCTCAAGTAACCTTAAGTTGCTATGGCCTTCCTTTTGTTAGCTTGTCATAACAGAAGAATGCAAGTGGGTTTTTTAAATTCATCTTCCTTATGTACATGAAACTCTTGACACACATGCTCTGTTGAAAGAAAAGGAATTATGCTACCTGAACACTATGAATGAAATCTTTACCCTCCTTGGCAGTCACAATAGTGGCCCAACACGACTGAGTTTGTTTTCTTTCTAAGTTTATTAGTGTCTCCATGGCAACTATCAACTGGCCTGGAATTTGAAAGAAATAGTAGGAGTATGTTTGAAGATAATATACTAACTGGTTAGCTTTCTTCTAGAATCCTACAATTAATGGACAGTTTCAACTAGTCCTTAGCTCCCAGGCAAATATTATTTTTGTTAACAGCATACTGCACTAAAACCAGGGAGACTGATGAACATAAACTTCTTCTTTGTTACAGCCGTCTATGTTTTGGCAGTTCAGAGCTATATACATATACACTTCCACAAAACATTGTAAACTAGGTGTGCAAATGCATTTATTCATTTATCACACAGCCCCTTTTCTTTCCATTAGCTTTTTGTCACTGTCCAGTTTTCAAAACAATATGTCAGTATTTTTCATACATTACTATTTTTCCCTTTTCTTTACAGATGAAGAAATTGGCAAATCAAAATATTACCAATCAGTCTGATACAGCAAATGTTCATGTGGATTTAGATTCAAAGGGGTTGGCTGGTTTTGTAACACAATCAAGCAGTGTTTGGCCAAATTCCACTCTTCCCAGCGAATCTGTGGCATCTACAAGGGCACTCGAAATTAAGGCAGCAGGTACAGATGTTGCATCAAAGGGGAACTTTCTGGAAAGAACTGAAAATGTTGCCCCCTTTAAACCAAAGAATACTTACTCTACCCTTTCTGAAAAGAGAACTTGTCCAGATGGAGCGTTTTCCAAACCAGTAAGCCTGTCTCCTTCAAATGAGACTGAAAAGAAAGAGAACATTGAAGTTATGTCAACTGATACTGAAAACCAAGACCCTTACATGATGAGTCTTCAGAATCTCTTTAAAAAATCCAAGGAATACATACAGAGAGAACCGACCAGGCGCAGCTTGCGAAGCAGTTCAAGAAGAAGTTGGAGCGAAAGCCATTCTGACAAAGAAAATGATTCAGTGAAAACAAGTGACTTGGCAAAAGAGAGAGGCAAGTTAACTGGCAGAAGCTGTGTGGGTTTGACACCTGATAAATCGAGTCTTCCTAAATCCAGCACTTCTCTACAGACTCCCTCAGCCCCCAAAACTAATACGAGTGTAGTAGCATCATCCAGTTTCTCTAAAGTGGATATACCAATACGATCTGGAACACCTCCTGTTTTGGATTCCGATTCAGAGGAAGACTTTAAAAATGCCCTATTCTTTGAACATGACAGTAGCATCTTCCGGAGCTTCACTGGTTCTTATTCCAAATTGCCAAGTCCTGAGCCTAGTATGAGCCCCAAAATGCACAGAAGACGCCCAAGGCCCTCTTCGGTGGGGCAGATCGTCATTACCAACCCTGTGTATGCCTATGATTTAAGCCCTAAAGAAAAGGGACGGGCTGCAGGCTTGGCTATACAAGAGGCTGGTGACAGGCAAACTGTAGCTGATTCTAAGCCAAAATTGGCACCAGACATTATTCCTGTTTGCCCCAGCAATGTTCATGCTTTTCGCAGATATTCCTTGGAGATCTCTGATGAATTAATGGTTGGCAGATGGAACCAGGTGAGGCCACTATCGGCCGGTCAGCAAGAAAACAGAAGATCCCTGGTCAGTTCCACAGTAGAGGGAGAGTTGGCCTTCCATAGTGAAGAGCTATCGCGTTCTTGCCTTTCGGAATCTACCCTGGCAGAACTACATTCAGGTGACCGCCCTGTTATGAGGCAAAACCAAGCCAATGCCCATGACAGTAAGCAAGACAGCCTGCTGGACAAAGCCAAATCCAGTGGGCCTGTGGAACTCAATAAATCGTATGATGTCGAAAACCCATCTCCTTTACTAATATCAACACAGCAGAAGCCACAAATGGGTGCTTCAGATGTGTCTTTTGCAGATGAGCAGATATTCAATGGTGGCTTAGAAAAGGTAAAACGGAGGCTTGAGCTGGATGCAAACAACATGCAGAAGGAAAACATGACTTGTTCCATGATTACAGAAATAGATGTGCAAAAGAAGCAATGGCTACATGATGAGAACAATTCTTTTGGTACCAAGAAAGAAGCAGAAGACCGACATGCCGGTGGTGAGAGAATACACACTATAATAATTCTGTGCTGAGTTAGTGATAATTTCCAAAATGTTCAGCATTTTTTTATTGTTAAAGTTCCATTAGTTAGAGCTGAGGGGACCCTTAGGGGAAGTGCTGGATTGTGCGACCCCTTCTCAGTGGCTCCCTATCACTGCAGATTCACTTTGTGGTAGAAGGAGTCAGATGAGATGTGTAGTTTTCAGTTTTCCATGATACCACAGATATGACAAGTTAAGCATCGTCAAATGATTTGTTTTCAGGCAGATCTACCCCATTTAGTACATAAACAAGGAGGGAAATGGTTTCAGCCTAAAAACCTAAATTCAATTCTAGAGAATTTTTTAAATTGATTTTTATTAGTGAATACCATCAAGACATATCAACATTTAACACAATAGACCAGTGGTTCCCAAAGTGGGCGGTACCACCCTCTGGTGGGCAGTGGGGCGATCTAGGGGGGCGCTGGAAGGCCCAGGAGAATTTGGGGGGCGCTGAACCCCTGTAAGGGGGCAGTGGGGGCGGTGGCGTGAGCCAGGTGACAGGCTACCATCCATCTCTCTGTATGTGTGTGTCTCTCTCTTCTTCCGTCCTCCTGCTCCCTCCTCCTCCTCTCGCCAAGCAAGGGATAATAATAATGCCTTTGGGGTTCCCTTGCAACTGGTTGAGTCTTATAACAATAATAATAATGTCCTTCAACATATTTAGTGGAACATGGATTCAGTGCAGTAACCAATTTATTAAAAGAAAAAAAAACGATTGCAAAATAGTCAATCGCGATGAATTGAGATTACTGCTGATGAAAATAGAGCTGAGGATTACTAGACTGGTAGCAGCATACCAGGTTCATCCTTCTCATTAAGATGATTTCGAATGTTTTAACTCTTTTTTTGTATTACCTTTCTATTCTAAGTTCAATAAATAGTTCCATAATTTCAAACTTCAATGTTTCTAATTTACAACTTTATTATATTTTACGAAAAGGTAGAAATATTAATACATATACTGTATCTTTCTGTTTAATTGCCATTAAAAAAATTTAAAATTTTTTAGGGGGGCGGTGAGTAATTTTTTTTTTGAAAGGGGGCAGTAGGCCAAAAAAGTTTGGGAACCACTGCAATAGAAAAAAACTATAAATAAAATGATAAAAGACACAACAATCAACATACTACCCTGATTTCTTATACAGTGAAAGTAGGTGAACATGTTTATGGAGAGGAATATGGAAAGAGAGAGAAAAAAAGGAGGGGGGAGTAGTGGAGAGAAAGGAGAAGGGGGAAAAAGAAAAAAAAACAATGGCAGAAATCAACAATCCCTACAAACCAACATAAATACATATTATATATACACACACACACACACACCCTGTTACTTCCAGACTGCTTAATGTGGTACTACTAATTTCTTTGCAATTGAAGGGATGAATTCTGAATGGGAGAGAAATAGGTGGGACAAAAAACATCCAGCATTTTCTATCTTAACGCTGTTACTACCAATACCTTAAGGCCCAGGGGACCCATTTCAACCATTTTAAATAGGAAAAGTATGCAAAAAGCTGAAAAATCATCAGATGATGTTCTCACAATAAAACTGGCAAGATTGGAACCCTTCCTGGAAAGTTAGTAATTTATTTTACTATTCTGGAGATTTTTTCTTTACTGGACAATAGATTTTTTTCTGTAATCCATATTCACATTATCTATCTGTGTTTTCGCTTTTCAAGATGTGATTCTAAAGCAGAAAATGTTGGCTTTTGAAGAACTGAAGAAGCAACTTGAAGAGCAGCACGCTCAGCAACTCTCGCTGCTAATAGCTGAGCAAGAGAGAGAACAAGTGAGATTGCAGAAGGTGAGAAAGAAAAACTTAATATCTAGCTGGAGGGATTCCAGCATTTTCAGAGAACGTTTTGATGTGTCTGCCTCTTGTGACATTCAGCTCACCCATGACTCTGAAACAAGGATAACTTGAGGGTGTAGGGCCCGCTGGTGGCACAGCGAGTTAAACCACCGAGCTGCTGAACTTGCTGACTGAAAGGTTGGCAGTATGAATCCGGGGAGCAGGGTGAGCTCCTGCTGTTAGCCCCAGCTTCTACCAATCTAGCAGTTTGAAAGCATGAAAATGTGATTAGATCAATAGGTACCGCTTCTGCAGGAAGATAATGGCACCACATGCAGTCATGCTAGCCACATGACTTTGGAGGCATCTACAGACAACGCTGGCTCTTTGGCTTAGAAATGGAGATGAGCACACCCACCCCTGAGTTGGACATTACACTTAATGTCAGGGGAAACCTTTACCTTTTAAGCAAATCCACTGTCTCCTTCCTGAAAAATAATTCAAAATTAATACTGAGCCAGACTGAAGGATTAGTTTAGTATTATGATTGTGAGGAAATTGCAGAAGGATGTGACATAATTATTGTTTATTTTCTGATTCGTTTCCAAATGACAAGAGGCACAACTGATAGTTTTGCTATCAAGAGGAAGGCAGTGCTACGGAATGGTGGAATATATGGAGCCCTTTCATACTAGAATCCTAGAGTCTTCAGAAAGGATTGCAAGGGCCACCTATCCCTGTGCCGTTCAAGAATACACAGCTGAAGCATTTCTTAGCAATTGCTGTACAACACCCCAAAAAGGAGCCATCCTCTGAGGCTTTGTATAGCCACAGTGCTTTTATTCCAGTTATAGCTGCCAGGGTCCCGTCTTGTGGAACCTTGAAATGGGCCATTTCGGGCACAGTATTTGCAATTCTCAACTTTTTTCATGCCTTGCCCAATTACATACCACAAGCAGTTCAAATGGAATCATTGTGAAATAATGATGAAGTGTGAAAGAGCTCAAGGCCACGATGTTGTTGTGATGGAATCTCTGGTTTCTTTGGATTTCAGGAAATAACAGAGCAGGAGCGAAGACTGAAAGGTGAGAAGACTGCTGTTGCCGAAATGGGAATTCCTGTGACCACCAGTGCCATTGACTGGGAGTGGAGGAAGGTCACTGACATCCACTTGTTGGAATCTGTGTTCCCTCGGGTGGAAACACTCCATGGCGCAATCTCAGAGAATGCTGGTAAGGGTGGACAGAATTAGTATTATTGAGATTGATATGTAACTCAGTTGAAATAATCCACGAGTAAAATGTTTAGATCACCCAATTTTGTTTATGGAGTTCTATGGGCTGTGATCAGTTTTATTTCCTGTGATCCTTTATCAGTTGCTAAACATTTGTTAATATAGTATACTTGTAAAATAATACAGGCCAAATTAAGGGTCATAAAACATTGTTTAAAATGTGTGATGGTTTTAGAACAGTGGGACTTAGCAGAATTGCCACAGTGCATCCAGGTTACAGTTATTACAGTTGTTATTCTGGATATTCTTTTGCTTCAACTATGTCTTTTTCTTTCAAATGTAGGCCTCACCAATGCTGCTGGAACTGGCTCAGTTTCTGATTCCCCATTCTACCTTTGGGAACCACCAGCAAGCGGAAAGTCCATTACAGCATCCCGGGCTGTAAACAGAAGCAAAATGAGATGGTCTCAGGTGGGTTAAAATCAGTATGTTTTTCAAACTTCCTTGACAAAACTACTATTTATCTGTAGCTAGCTTTACTAGCCTGCTGCATGAGTTGTTTTTTGCTTTTACTTCAGTGTGATTTTTACCTCTCCCTTTTATTTAAGACAGCTTCGCATTTGAAAGCTTTTTGAAACAGCTATAGTACAGCTATAAGCTACATTTTGGTTACATGGTGCCATTTTCCTTTCCAGGTGTATAGTCCTGAAATGAAAAGAAAGCTGAATAAGATCTCTGCTTTGGCAAAGGGATTCTTAACTCGGAGACTTTTGCAAACGGAGAAGCTGAAACACCTTCAGCAGACTGTGAAGGTAAGGAACCCTCTGCCGGCGCACTTTGTGCACTTGCTTGTATGTCTTCTTCTTAGGTGATCCCTCATTGTCAGAGTATGATGGCCTTCCAAGTATAGTGTCTTGGCGGTGAATACATAGGTGACTGTGGAGCCCTATTCTTGACCCTAAGTGAGGAAATCGGTTTCCAGGTGGAAGACTGTCCTGGTTAGGGTTGGCTTGATGCGTCTTCGTCTTGCCACATTTCTCCCTTTTACCCCCCGTTAATGCCTCCTCGAATTCCACTGCACTGCTGGTGACAGCTGAGCTCCAGCTAGAGTGCTCAAGGCCCAGGGCTTCCCACTTCTCCCTTGGTGTCTGTGCCACAGTTTTTAAGGTTGGCTTTAAGCCCATCTTTCAGTCTCTTTTCCTGTCCACCAACGTTCTGTTTCCAGATCTTGAGTTGGGAGTGCAGTAACTGCTTTGGGAGAGAGTAATCGGGCATTTGGACAACGTGGCCAGTCCAGCAGAGTTGATGGAGGATGATCATTGCTTCAGTGCTGCCTGTTTTCCCAAGAGGTTTGCAGGACTTTTAGTAGGCAGCGCTGATGGAATCGTTCCAGGAGTTGAGCGTGACGTCTGTAGACAGCCCACAATTCACAGGTGTATAGCAGGGTTGGGAGGACAATGGCTTTGTAGTCAAGCACCTTGTTATCCCTATGGATGTCCCAATCCTCAAACACTCTGCTTCAATCAGAAAAATGCTGCAGTCATAGAGCTCAGGGAGTGTTATTTTTCAGTGTCCATCTTGATTTTTGTGGAGAGATGGCTGCCAAGGAAGCGGAAATTGTCAACATTTATTTATTTTATTAATTTATTTTTCTTGTATACCACTTTTCTCACCCCCGGGGCAGGGGGACTCAAAGCGGTTTCCAACATACAGTATTTATGGCAAAATTTAATGCCTCACATACATATGAAATCTAACATAAACCAACAATAACATATAACTATTGATTAGATCATAAAACATTTAAACAGTAAAACATGGACTTAAAAGCCTATTAATATAAATGTTAAAACCACATTTTCTAATGTTACACCATTAAGCTATAATTCTGGCATTGTGGAAGGATTGGCTGGTATGTAACACTGAACACTCTTTCACTGCAACAGCTGCTCCTTGATCAACGTGGGATTATTTTATCAGAAACTGAAACCGCTTTTTGCTCCATATCTGTCCTGTGCTGCCCACCTGCTATTCCTTGCCGCTTTCATCTCCCTGTCTCTCTCCCATCTGTAATGTGTCTCTTCCCCAGATCTCAAATAACATTCCTTACCCAACAGCATATTTCTAATCTTCACTTCTGGAAGGTGGCCAATCATTTTTGTCTGCTGTTTTCTTCTCAACTGAACAATTTTGAGGAAATGGATGCAGCCTTTTCCTTTCTTAAACTGAATCTTGTGTTGAAGTTGTTATTGCTGGAAAGCCATTGATAGCTCAACTGCAATCATTTGTACATGCATTTTAATAGATAAACAAAACATTGGCCAGTTGCAGTTGTAAAATCTAGGGCCATACCCAAAAGGCCCAAAAGGCGTTGATAGAACATTTCTTCATGAAGCCTATACTGTAATCCTGTTCATGTTTAGGTTTCAGTGGCACTTCCTTTAGGCCAGTGTTTATAGCACTGAAGGCATAGCCTTGCATCTGGTTTTCATTTTTCAAAGTTTGTCTGAATGACCAGCCTAGTTGAAAGTGAGTAACAAACATACTTTATTGTTTTATTTTAAAATCAAAGTCTTGCCAGTGTTTATATGTGAAGATTTTAGAGTAGTGTAAAAATGCAATGAACCATAAAAGGCTGCAATGTTAAACAACAACTTCTATAGATGATTACCTTCTTTGTTTATTTTTTAAACCAAACTATTGTTGTTCAGTTCATTCTCCTAACAGTGTGAATATAAGTTTGCTAAGCTGGATATGTCTTGTTGGGTTTTGTTTTAGGACACAAGAGAGTTTATAAAAAACTTCCAGTCAGAAGCTCCACTGAAGAGAGGAAGTGTTTCAGCTCAAGATGCCAATCTGCAGGAGCGGGTGGCTGCTCAGGTAGTGTATGCTTGGAAGCCTTGCGTTGAGAGTTGATGCTGGTGAAATCCAAAACATTAATTTGGAAGGGTTTTTTTGTATCCTGGACTCATCATGGAACTGTGGAGAAGAATAAAAAAAATGATTGCTACATCAATATTATTAGACCTAATTGATTCCTGTTTTACTCAGTCTTCATCAGAGCACTGCAAAACAGATGTTTTAGACTGTATATCTTTGGCAGGACTTGGAGTTTTTGACTGTTGATTTAACATATTTTGACTGTTTATAAATAAATAATAACTACAGGATCGCCATAGCTTGAACTGCTTGCCTGTTTTAGCCCTGCTTGTCTGTTTAAATACCAGATAGGTTTCTCCAGCCTCATAGATTTATACAGTTTTAAGACACCACAAAGGCCATCCAGTCAAACCCTCTGCCACGCAAGATGATACAGTCGAAGCACTCTCAACAGAGGGGCCACCCAGCCTCTATTTCAGCTTGTCCATATCCTACTTGGATTTCAGTGTCCAGGAATGGTCAAGGTGTTATTCCAGATAAGGTCTGACCAATGCTCTCAATATTGACACTGTACAGCAGTCATGGGCAAACTTTGGCCCTCCAGGTGTTTTGGACTTCAACTCCCACAATTCCTAGCAGTATGGTAGGAGTTAAAATCCAAAAGACCTGTAGGGCTGAAGTTTGCCCATGCTTGCTATACAGGCAGCCTCCAAGTTCCAAACAAGAGAGGTTCTGTAAGTTTGTTCTTAAGTTGAATGTTTATGTAAGTCGGGACAGGTACATTTCTTAAGTGTAACTCCAGCCAAATCCATCCATCTATCTATCTTTGGATAGCATAGGGAAGGGTTAACGCCATTGTGGTGTCTTGCTGTCTTTGCTCCTGTTCAGATTTCCCCTCTCTCTCTGTCCCTGTGATCGCTGGATTTTGCAAAATTTGGCTTGTTGTGGAAACAAGGATTGGTGATAAACCATCAGTGGAGACCCCTTTCCCCATGATATTAACTCTTCCAGGAGTGAATTTCCCTCCAAAGGATAGATTCCTTTCACTTCCTGGTATCTCAGCCCTGTTCTTAACTAGGACTTGTTTGTAAGTTGGATGTTTGTAACTCGGGGACTACCAATACTTCTCTTGATGCAGTCTAGAATTGCATTGGCTTCTTTAGCTGCTGCATCACACTCATGCTCTGCTTGTCATATGCCAAGACTCCTAGATCAATTTCACACGGACTAGGTGTAACCCATCCAATATCTGTACATTTCATTTTTATTGTGTAAGTATAGTATCAAGTTCTCAAACTTGGGAGTTCAAGGACTGACTGGATTTTGTTTTGGGCTATTGTCAGCTTTCTCTCAGTCTCTATGGTTTTGTTTACCATTAAGCCTTTACAACCTAGATTCTTTGGCATCCAGTTATTTTTTCAAAAAGTTCAAAGAGCGGTGCTTGAAACATTCACTTGTAATTGCACTGCATTGATTTTTTGCTTGCCTGTTTGTTTCCAGCTGCGGGCGGCATTGTATGATATTCATGATATTTTCTTCACAATGGAAGTGTCTGAGAAAATGAGCATCCTGTATCATGATCGAGAAGTTCGCAAAGAAAAGATGCTCCGCCAGTTGGTGCGTTGCAGTGATGCTTTGCTTAAATATCATTTTTATATTTGCAGGAAAATGTAATTTTTGCCTTTAGTAACTCAAGTGATTTATTACTTTAAAGATAGAACCTGTTTATTATTATTATTTTATTTATATCAGTTATATACTGCTTTTCTCATCCCTAGAGAGACTCACATAATCATGGCAAAGATCCAATGCCTTGCATCCTTATAAAAGAAAAAATTACAAATCTAAAAACTGCCATATATAACTATAAATTAAAATAATTAAACACTATATAGACTTGTCCACAGCTGCATGGTATACGGTAGACTCCTGTAGAGGTGAAAGGATCCCAACAGACCTCACAACCTCAGAGGATGCCTGCTATAGATGCAGGTGAAACGTCAGGAGAGAATGCTTCTAGAACATGGTCATACAGCCCGGGAAAACCTACAACAACCCAGTGATTCTGGCCATGAAAACCTTCAATACAGTAATAAAGTTGTACGTCATCTGCGTACAGATGGCATTGAACTCCAAAATTCCAAAATTCTCCCAGCAGCTTCATGTAGCTGTTAAACAACATGAGAATTGCAGGAGAAGGGCTGTGGGGCCAAGCAGGTGTCTCCTCAAAACACCGTCTGAGAACGACCCTCCAGGAAGGACTGGAGCCACTGCCAAACAGTACCTCCAAACCCCATTCCCGCGAGGCGTCTCAGAAAGCTACCATGGTCTACGGTATCAAAGGCCGCTGACAGGTCCAGGAGAATGAAGAAGGACACACTTCCCCTGCCCAGTTGCCTGCTGGTCCTATAGTTCTGTATTTAGAGATGCTGGCTTTATGTACAAGGAGAAGATAAGTTTTTATATTTCAGTCTTCCTCCAGGGAACTGAATTTGTTTGTTTGTTTTGACTGAGGACAGAGCACAAAACCATTACACATTTGCACATTAGAAACTCTTATTACTGCTGCTGAACCAATTTATCTTAAAAAAATCACATTCTGTTCCATTTTTTTCTTTACTGGATCAAACAACTTCTAGGAAATGAAATCTGTGTGAATATACTGGTCATATCAAAGTTGGTTCTTAAAACTTGCAGGATGTTTGGCTTTCTCAGTGTAAGAAAAAGTAGTAATATTCATACTTGGTTTTCCCCCTGTGTAGGATAAAGCCAAGACAACAAGAGAGAGAGTGACCCTTTCTACAGCTACTCAGAAGTCTCTGGATAGAAAGAAATACATTAAGTATGTGGGGAAACGGTAAAAAACACAGCAGTGTCCATTATTTAGATATGCAAGACTAAATTTATTGGAAAAATAGTTTTGTCATGATTGTATTTTGATTGACAGAGAAACAAGTTTTTTGTTACACAAGATTTCTGTTTAATTTTTGTTTTGTTTTTATCAGTTCATACATAGATATTTGTGTATCAACTCCTTTTTCTTTTATTGTAGACTAGCTTGGGGACCTGGGGTTGTCCAGGTTATTTGAAAAACTCAGTTTTTAATTGTCCAAAATGTATAGGGTTGTGGGTGAACTACAACTGACATCATGCTAGGTTAACCCCAAAAAACTCCATCAGTATTTTTTATTTTATTTCAGGATTTTACCCCGCTCTTCTCAACCCCCGAGGGGGGACTCAGAGCGGCTTACAGTACGGCACAATTCGATGCCCACATCACAACAGCATAAAACCCCACAACAATTAAAATATATTAAAATACATTAAAAGTACTTAAAGTTTGTTTTGTTGGGCAAGTTTTCTCTCTAAGGTGAAGGTGAACTACAACTCCTTTAAATCCCTCCAAAGATCTCCAGTATTTTTTGTTGGTCATGGGGGTTCTGTGTGCCAAGTTAGGTCCAGGTCCATTGTTAGTGGAGTTCAGAGTGTTCTACAGGTGAACAATACATCTCAGTATTTACAACTTCTATAAATCATGGTGAATTCTCCCCAAACCACTCTAGTATGTTCAGATGCTGATCAATTCTGTTGGTTGGAGGATGGGATAATGGGATGTGTAATCCTCTATATCCACAGTTGTAGAGAATCAGCAGAAGGTGGTTGATGGTTATGTGAGCAAACAGCAGCAAAAAGAACAAAGTTTGGCTTCTTGTAAAAACATGCACAAACTTTAATTTACAAATATAGCTCCAAACAAACAAAAAAACAGCAACATGCTCTTTAGATAAACAGTCCTTGTGGGAAAAGAAAAACAAACATATAACTGAGTTCTTCAATACACTCCCACACATTCTTCAGCAACAGGCTTCTGTGTTAACTCACACAGTATTGCAGCTCCCAGCATTCCTGTCACCATTCCAGCATTCCAGCAGTTTATGAATGCATTTCTCCAAGCATATGAATGCATTTCTCCAAGCTTATGAATGAATTTCTCTCAGCTATAAATGCATTTCTCCAAGCTTATCTTGAGGCTTCCTTTCGGCTTCTCCGACTCTTCCATAAAACATTTCTTGAGTCAGCCAGCCAACACAAACAGCCAGCACACCAGCCTCTTCACAGCAGTCAGACTTTTCTCCAATCAATCTAACAATCAAACCCAGTCTGTTACATTGGAGATTTATACATACAGCTGCCCCACCCCTCCTGGAGTCAGGCAAAACTCAGCTGCAGCTATTCAAAACCTCTAACAAAAGCTTTACTCTCTACATAAACTAAGAGAAACAGATACTCGCAACTCAAACATTTGTTTTATATTTTTACATTCTGACAAATTCCTCTGTTTGCTGTATTCCAGTGGGTGGTGTCATGCAAATTCCACACCAATGGAGAGAGTAAGAAACACTGGGATGTTGTGGTGGAGGAAAAACAGAAAATCTAGGATGAAATTGTCCCTGTATGAAAGCCTTCATTTGGGTAGTGGGCAGTATAGTGTTTGTGGAGAACATTAACAGGGCTCTTGTACATGTTCATGGCACTCACTATAACCTGCAATGTCATTGAAGGGAAGGCCACTGATGTTTCCTGCATATTGGGAGCTATAGATGTTTGTAGAAATGGGAGTCTGTCTGCGTAAGTGGACACCTCAGCCACATACACACATACAGTACATATTTTCACTTTTCTTATAGATCTAGATGGATAGAAAAAGTAGTGTGTGTTCCAATTTAATTTTGAGGTTTTGATATTGCTGTTGATCACACTGTGTGAACAGCGTGAGCTCTCTGTTACTCAAAATCAGCAAGTCGTAACATGCATATTCCCTTTCTGGGGTAAATTTACTCTTAGGGAGTTAATCCGTTGATTTGTGTTAAATTAGAATTTGCAATCCAGTGGACAGTGGGGCTTCAGGTCTTGTCTGGTTATGAATGTATGATTAAAATGAGAGCCCTATTTGCTCCCTCTGACTCTTTGGAGGAAAGATAGTCTTTAGTGTATAGGGTTAATACAAACGTGTCAGTTTCTTAAGACCAGAAAGGCTGTGGGTCATAACGTGATTCGAATGTCTTCCTCTTCACTCCTCATAATACTCTTACTGCCACACTTCTGAATGGAAAGTATAATCAAATACTTGGGTTGCTGTTCCAGGCTGTATGGCCATGTTCCAGAACAGGGCTGCCCAGGAAATCGATTGCGATCGACCAGTCGATCCCGGGACTGAAGGAGGTTGATCCCAGCCGGATGGGGCGCTTCTCAGAGGGGGCCCCGCCCCTCCCCGGCTTCGGCACTCCCAGCAGCTGCTCCAGGTTTGAGGAGGGCAGGGCCAAGCCAGCCTTGTGCTACCTATGCCACCACTGGCTTGCCATTGCCATCCTCAAGCCTGGAGAAGCTGCTGGGAGCTCCAAAGCCAGAAGGGAGGGGCGGGGCTTGGCGCGGCCTAGCTCGGCCCCCCTCTGGCCAAGCCCCGCCCCCTCCCCTCCCCTCTCCAGCCTTGAGGAGGTAGGTAGATCTTTCTGACTTGGTTTTAATATAAGTAGCTCTCATGCTGAAAAAGTGTGGGCACCCCAGTTCCAGAAGCATTCTCTCCTGATGTTTTGCCCACATCTGTGGCAGGGATCCTCAGAGGTTATGAGTTCTGTTAGAAACTAGGCAAGTGAGGTTTATATGTCTGGAATGCCCAGGGTGGGAGAAAGAACTTTTGTCTGTTTGAGGTATGAATGTTGCAGTTGGCCACCTTGATTAGCATTTAATGGCCTTGTAGCTTAAAAGTAAAAACCTGGCTGCTTCCGACCTGGGGGAATCCTTTGCTGGGATGTGTTACCTAGCCCTGATTGTTTCCTGTCTGGAATTCCCCAGAGTTCCATCTCCCGCCCTGGATATTCCACAGATATATAAACCTCACTTGCCTAATTTCCAACAGACCTCACAACCTCTGAGGATGCCTGCCATAGATGCGGGCAAATGTCAGGAAAGAATGCTTATGGAACATGGCCAGTCAGCCAGGAAAACTCACAGCAACGCAGTGATTCCGGCCATGAAAGCCTTTGACAACAAATCGAATGCTTTGCTTGATCCCTTTCCCCAAAGAATAGTAGCATAAATTTGCATTTATTTTTCCTTTTAGGGCTTCTGAAATTGGTATGCCAAACAAAAAGATGACTGTGAAGCAAAAACCCCCAGAGAGCAGGCTAGTATGGAATTGTTGTTGTTGTTGTTGTTGTTATTGTTATGGAACAATGCTAATTCTGTCACAGTTTTCCCTTGTGGTGTCAACAACTTTTTCATGATGTGGTGAATGCATAATTGTAAATAATGTAGCTTTCCCCCACTTTACAGAGTTCTTCAGCCAAATCAAGGGCAGAATGCTCCCATTCAAAGACTCCTTTCCAGACAAGGGTAAGAGTACTATTGTTTTCAGTAACTGAACAATAATCTCTCATTGCTTTAAACACAAAGGCTGTGATGAAACAATGACAGCACTAAATCCATTTGTTCTTTGTTGCTGAGCTTCTGAAGCAGCATCCAACAGATACAGGTTGCAGCTGAATATATCTCATGTGGTTATTTGAAATTTAAAAAGCACTGTGATGGAGCTTTTTTCAAAAGAGAAAACCTTTAAAAGACAAGTCAGTATGTCATGCAGTAATAACCGTGATAGAACATAATGTCACACTGAGGGCGAGAGATCCAGAGCAAAAGCCATTGTGAGAACTGTTCTCATATTTGTATCCAAGTGGAATGGATTGGAGCTGCTTGCAAAGGTATGGACATCATCCAAAGTCCAAAAAAGAACTGTAGCCCCGCCCATGCAAATATTGTTTGGATATAAAGTGCAAATATTCTCTCAATTGAGGCTATAGCAACAACTAGCATTATTGCGGCACAGTTTCTACATCTAAATACAAAATAGCTATTCTTCTAAAAAGTGATTATAATAGTAAATAAATATTATTTCCCCCATTAATACTGTTTTACAAATACAGTTGTTCTATTGTTCCTCTCCCTCATCTCATGTAAACATAGTTTGGTTCTGACATGAACAAACCTGTTGCTTTTGTATTCTTCTTACAAAATGCTGGTTTAGAAAGCATCACACAGACTACAGTGTGGTGGCAAATCACAGGAAGCTCCTTGGGACTCTTTCTCGGCCTGATTGCACTTGAACTCGGGTCATTTCTTTGGCCATATTTGCATTTTGAGCCTATGTTTGGCTAAATCCATGGATCCCGGGCCTGTAGATCCCAAGGGCCCACAGTGCAGAGTAGCAGTAACCTCCATGTTTTCCAGACAAGGGTATAATCCAGATACTTCTGTAAAAGCCAGAGATTGAGTTTACAACCCCCTGGATGGACACACTCTCAATGGCCTAAACCAGTGGTTCCCAACCTGTGGGTCCCCAGGTGTTTTGGCCTACAACTCCCAGAAACCCCAGCCAGTTTGCCAGCTGTTAGGATTTCTGGGAGTTGAAGGCCAAAACATTTGAGGATCCACAGGTGGGGAATCACTGGCCTAAGCCCTCCCCCAAAGCAGGTGTTACATAATGAGAAGATAAACGAGAAGGAGAGAGTATGTAAGCATGAGGTTTGTTCATGTGTCGCCTAATCATATATTAATCATATGTATTATAGCCACTAATGATTGTCCGGTAGCCCTAATTAATGGGGATTTCATGTTGGTATGATTTAAGAAGGCTACTATATTGTTGTGAGATACTCTGACCAAAACCTTTTTGGGGTTTTTTGTTTGTTTGTTTGTTTCTTTTTGACAACAGCTTTTTAGCTTGGATACAAGTGACTTATTAATTTCTTTTATGTTCAATTAGAACCACTAAGGCCTCAGTGAAGGGGGCTGAGCAAAATAGAAAGAAGCCCTCAGAGAGCAGAGTGTCTAACAAGGCACTTTCAGGTGTGTAAACAAAAATGAGTGCTTGGATCTCATTTAACAAGGAAAAGAGTAAGTTGCTCAAACCGAAAGAGAAGGCTTAAGTAGTAGCTGTCTTTCCTCTTGCTGCACCAACTATGCTCTCGCTCTGCTATACTAACTCTGATTAGAACTGCTGCCAGAAAGTATAGTTGCAATCACTTGCTGCATGAATAAGCGACTCATTTTCTTTCTGGTTGACTTGCACATTCCAGCAATAGACCCTATTAGAAAAGCTCCAGAAATGGAGCAGGTCACATTTTTAAATTAGTTGTATTAATGTTTTATTAATAGATAAGCTGCATTTAAAATTCACTGGGTGCCTGAATATTTTTCATTTTCTTCTCCTACTCCTTTGTTTATTAAATAGAGTTTCCTTTCTGAAACATGCTTCTCACATTATAGTGCATGAATGCTCCACAGGAATAAATATGGTGAAATCTATGACCCTTACACATCTTGGGTGCTAACAATACTGCACATATGTATTATTTCAAAGAGTTTTCAAAATGCTAATGCTAGCTTGAAAGCTAAAATGATGAAAAATTACCGAGACAAGAATTGTCTTCTGTGTTTGGACATTTCCTGCATATTATTCATTTTAGCTTTACTTTCAAAAGCAAGGATGCACATGAATTGGCTCGCTGTGTGTTTGTAACCCAAAAGGGAGCTTATTCTGCTGATAGTGTTAAACTCTGGGAATAGGTCCAGAATTAGACGGAGCATTCTTGGTTCTGTTATCCGAAGAGCTCTTAACAGCATTTCCTGAAGTTCCTTAGAACTATTAGAAGGGTTCTTTCAATATGCAGCTCTGCTTACAGATGGCTTGCTGAACGCCTTCTGCTCTGTCTATGGCAGGCATGGGCAAACTTTCTAACTTGGGGGCTGTATGCTAGCGCTCCCTACTAGGAGGACTGGTTGCCCGGTGATGGAAGAAAGGAAGGGAAGGAGGAAGGAAAGAGAAAAGGAAAGAAGGAAGGATGAAAAGGAGGAAAGGAAGGATGGAAGGAGAAAGAGGGAAAGAAAGACAAAAGGGAAGGGTGGAAGGCAAGGATGGAAGAAGAAAGGGAGGAAGAGAAGTATGGATGGTAGGAAGGAAGGGAAGAATAAAGGAAAAGAAGGAAGGAAAGACAAAAGTGAAGAAAGCGAGGGAGGAGAGGGAAGGAAGAAAAGACAGGGTGGAACGGAATGGAGGGAGGGGAGGGAGGAAAGAGAGAAGGAAGGAAAGACAAAAGGGAAGAGAAAGGGAAGAGTGGGAAGGAAAGACAAAAGGGTGGAAGGGGAGGGAAGGAGAAGGAGGGGAGAGAAGAAAGAGAAGGAAGACAAAAAGGAAGGAAGGTTGAAAAGGTGGAAGGGAAGGATGAAATGAGAAAGGGGAGGAAGGAAGGATGGATGGAAGGAAGGAAGGGGAAAGAGGAAAAAGAGAGAGAAGTAAGGAAAGATGAAAAGGTGGAAGGTAATGGAGGGAGAATGAGGGAGGGGAGGGAGGAAAGAGAGGTGGAAGGAAGAAAAGAGAAAGTGGGAGAGAAAGAGGGAATGAAGGACAAAAGAATGGAAGGAAATGTGAAAGAAGGAAAGGAGGAAGGAAAGAGAGACGGCTCCCGAGCCTGGGTTTGCCCATACTTAGTCTCTTAGTCTCCATGGGATGATAGCGAATACTTGTTGCCACATGGTGCCATTTGCAAAGAGAATACACATTGAGAAAGCACCATTAATCCTGCATAATGTGCATAGATTCTTCATAGAGGCTGTGCACACATCCTGCTTACATTACAGCAAGCAAAACTGAGGTGGGCAGAGCCAACTTCGGGGCTCCCACTGATCTTAATTTTGTTTAGTTGCTCCCTGTCTTCTTCCCACTGTTGTTTCCCTGCCCTCTGGCAAATTACATAGCTTCTTTAATATTGGGAGTTTATATTATGTTTCTTCCTATTCATGTAAAGGAAAAAAATCTGAACATGGAACACATCTTACCTTATTATGTTCCCTGTGGCCCAGTATTGTCAACTCTAGTTGGTGGTGGCTCAGACCATTGGGTGACATTTCCTCTTTGCCAATACATTTCAGTATTGGAAATAAAGTTCACTATTTGTAGGGTGAACTTTATATCCAATACGCAAATGTATTTCTTGCAGTTCCTTCAAAATAGCACTTCAGATTCTGAAACTCATATTCTTAGGTTTATCATCAACTTTTTACAGCTGTCTAGTATTTCAGCACTGCATAGTGTGGTCTTATCAACTAAATATGCTCTTATTGATATTTCTTCCACAGTCAATAGCTGCATTTATGTTTGTTATGATAGTAATAAGTCCAGGCAGGTGTCAGACCAGAAGTAGGAATCCTGTGGCTTTCAGCATTACAAGCTGTGGTGTATTATTATATCTGAACGTAGTCAATGTGAAGGCATTGATCAACATTTTCACTGCCTGTTCGTATTGAGGGAGCTTGGAAAGCTAAAAGAAATGATTTTTAGAAATATTTGTAAAGCTAAGCTAAGAAACTGCTTGAAAGAAAAACCTGCTACATTATTCAGCTTGGGAGTTATGTCAATGAGTGGATCATGTAGCACATAATTAATAATTATATACATACATACAAGATTTATTACGGTCAATGACCAGCATCAAAAAATGTACAAACATCAGGATAGGCACAAATACATTTGGGTATTAAGAAACAAAGTCAAAGCAAAGTTAAAAACTCAGTATTAAATAAGATAGTTAAAATGGTATTAAACATTTAGATGCTAAAATGACAATGGTAAAACTGAAATAAATATTAAAACTTTCTAAGACTTTATAATAATTATATAGACACAAGGGCCCCTTGGTGGGGCAATAGGTTAAACCGCTGAGCTGCTAAACTTGCTGACCGAAAGGTTGGCGGTTTGAATCTCGGGAGTGGAGTGAGCTCCTCTTGTTAGCCTCAGCTTCTGCCAACCTATTACTTTGAAAACATGCAAATGTGAGATCAATAGGTATCGCTTCAGTGGGAAGGTAACGGTGCTCCATGCAGTCATGCCGGCTACATGACCTTGGAGTCATCTACGGGCAACACTGGTTCTTTGGCTTAGAAATGGAGATGAGTACTACCTCCCAGAGTTGGACACGACTAGACTTAATGTTAGGGGAAAACCTTACCTTTACTTTAGACACAAGCTGATGGGACTTTTAGGCATCTATCTGACTTCCCAGAAGTCATGTGCCTTTAGAGAAATGAAAGTTAAGTTACATATCCACACCCAATCAGCTAGTAAAGACAACCCACCAGACTTATGATAGTGCACATGTTTTGTAGTAAATAGAAACTCGCTTTGAAAAGAGCATAAAAGCCCACTGCTTGTTTGCTCATGGTGGGCAGATTCACTTTTACCTGCGTGAGCGGGGACTGCTCACCTGTCTGGCCAGGCATAATAAATCTGGTTGTTTTCACCTATGAAATCCGTCTGCTCTCTTCCTTCGCCTCTTGGATCCTGTGTCCTCTTGAATCCCCTACAGTATGATAAGGCTATCTTGGTATGGAACTCTTCTGTTTCTCTGATGTTCAACCGTTCGTTAGGGACTATAAAGCAGCTGCAACTTCATGCTTGGGAGCAGAATAAACTCCAAACATATATAACGGGATGGATGGATTTCTACAGATGCTTTAAACATTTGTTTATAGACATTTTTAAAAATGCAGTGTGCTAAAGGCTGTTTGCTTGTTATAGTAGGCCTTTTAAACATGTGGCATCCTAATAAAGTATTTCTTTCTGTTCTTGCCTTTAGGAGTATATACAGGAAAAATCCAAAGAAAGAAGCCAAATGTTGTGACAACTTAAGAAGACAGCATTCACTTGGATAAGAATTTGCTTTGATTTTTTTTCTTTAATAAATATCCAGCATCACCTGCTGATTATTTAGATATAAAGAGATGGTGAATTGAATGAAAATAATAACACTTTATTCTGCATGTTTCCCTTCTCCTGTGAGTGTTGTTTCCTTTCCCCAAAACAACATATGTTGCATACTCTTAGGAAGAATAACATTTCATTTTTACGCGAAACATTTTCCGAAATGGGCCATATCTTGCAGTACTTAGAATGCAACACATACACTTAAAATGTAAGTTTATACCAGGCATGGGCAAACTTCGGCCCTCCAGGTGTTTTGTACTTTAGCTCCCACAATTCTTAACAGCCTCAGACTCCTTTCTTTCCCCACTCAGCTGTTTAAGCGGAAAAGGGAAAGGAAAGGGCCTGAGGCTGTTAGGAATTGTGGGAGTTAAAGTCCAAAACACCTGGAGGGCCGAAGTTTGCCCATGCCTGGTTTATACCTTGTATATTAATAGTTGCCTATGTAATTTTGTATATACCATTCAAAGCACTTCTAAAAAGAATTGCATTTAGCTCCAGCTGTGTGTGAATTATTCTCCTACAACTGCTGTGTTCTAACCATCCAGAATGGTGCTTTTAAGCACTTCAGCACTACTGAAATCAATGGGACTGATGACTTCCATTGCAAGTATATTAGCTGGTATTCCTCATTATACAGCATAAATACTTTTTCCTGCTTCTCCATCATACTGTGATGTCTCACTTTAAAAATATCACCAAGCTTGATCTTTTATCAAATTTGACATCTGCAATTAGCAAAACCCTCTTTTGTCTGTCTCCAGATCAGAGTTTTGAAGTGTCAATTTAGTGAATAGCTTCGAAAGAGTACAAAATTTATATATATTATACCAGCTTCTTTTGCTAAACTTTGGCCCTAGTTTTCCCCCCTCAACTCGAATATTTGCCCTTTGTATTTTCAAAGCGCCAACTTTAGTTACTGGAGCAACACGATGCCTGCTGTTGCTGGCTATGATTACAGCAAAGTCCATTTTCCTCTCCAGTTGTTAATCACACACAGACAAGCTGTCCTGTCATTTTCGTGCACAATAGCAAATATCGAATACTAAGCTCCTGTCATTGACAAAGCCATTTCCAAAGAATGGAATGAGGTGATTTATTTGTCCTTGCAGTTTCTGTGAAATGAAATGGCACCGGATCACATTGATGGCTTAGAAACATTGAATCAAGCAGGGCTCGGCTGGGGAAATTGTGCCTAATTTATTAGCTGGTATTATTTTACACTACTGTCTCGAAGGGATGTATACAACACATAGAGTACTAATAATTTAAACCCAATTACATGGATGTTAACCTGTTAGTTACCTGATTTAGAAATATGTTATGTCTGGACCCATTATAGTTTGGGTTTGGGTTTAAATTGTTTAAATTTAAGGTGCAGTGAAAATTTGAGGGAAGACATGATAAGAGTGTCTCATCTATTAATTTATATGGGAAGAGTTGTATGTTTCTTTGTTGTGTACATTTCCTAATGCTCTTGTATATCATTCAGTATTTTACAGGTACATTCTAGAGGATGAATGGGTAAACCATGGCCCGGGGCCCAGATGCAGCCCCTTGGGCTCTTTTCTCAGGCCCTTCTCTCTCACCATCCTATCCTTCCTTCCCTCTTTCCTTCCTCCATCCCTCCCTCTCTTTCTTATCTCCCTCCTTCTCCCTCTCCATCCTTCCTTCCCTTCCACCTTTCCCTCTCTCCCTCTTTCTCCTTCCTTCTTTCCTTTCCTTTCCTCTTTCCTTCCTTCTCTCCTTCCTCCCTCCCTCCCTTCATTCCCTTCCACCCTTTTGTACTTCCTTCCTTTTCTCCCTTTGATCTTTCCCTCCTCTGATTCCTTCCTCCTTACCTCCCTCTTTCATCCTTTTTTCCTCCCTTCTTCCTTCTCTCCCTCTTTCTCCTTCTTTCCTGCCCTTTTGTCTTTCCTTCTTTCTTTCCTCCCTCCCTCTTTCTCCTTCCATTCCCTTCCACCCTTTCGTCCTTCCTTCCTTCTCTCTTTCCTTCCTTCCTCCTTCCCTTCCTTCCATCCATTCTTCCCTTCCACCCTTTCGTCCTTCCATCCTTCCTTCCTTCCCTTTTGTCTTTCCCTCCTTCTTTCTTTCCTTCCTCCTTACCTCCCTCCCTCCCTTACTTCCCCCTTTCTCCTTCCATCCTTCCATCACCAGACAGCCAGTCCTCCTACTAGAAAGTTTGCCTATGCCTGTTCTGGAGTGTGTATTAACAAAACAAGCATGTGCAGTTACACATCAAGTCCAAACTTGGATTTCTGGTCATATTGCTCTGACAAAAAGCTCAGCAAATCTTGCTTTGTTTGGGAGCAATATATCGGGAGCCTGGCTTTGGATGCCACATGAAACGATAGATTTCTGTTTAATCTGCTTAAGTGAAGAGAGGACCAAAGGGAGGAATATGGTCTTCATTTACACCAGACTCTGACTCTTGCCTTGCAACCTGTTAAAAGGCTGTGGTTGGCTAACTTAGACAGCACAATGCAGGCATTTTCTCGTAGACTAAGGTTATAGGAATCCTAAAGAGTTTTTTTTTAGAGTTCACTGGTGATTTGTAATGCCTTTGCATGAGTCATTTCCTTTAGAGCCATGAGAAAACATAACAAAGCATTTTACAATTGAGTGTGTCTTAAGAATTGTGGACATTGCCTTATAGATTAGGAAAAAAACATTACCATTTACTTGATGTGCCAGTGCTAAAAGGCTTGTTGTTGTGGTGCTGTGCTGTTAATGTAGGAATAGAAAAGATGTATATAGAAAGGTTTTTTTAAAAAACAAAAACAAAATACATATCAGTGATTGCTTTGATGTATTCTGAGGACACTTTTTAAAGTTTTTTTAAAAACAAAACTGTACTAAAATGATAAATATTTAAGTATCAAGCCTTCTGTTTACAAGTGCCACGCTTTCTTTATGTCATTGGTTGTTTTATATTTATTTATTTAAAGAATTTTGAGTTTGCTTTATTATTATTATTATTGGAGTGGACTGCTGTATCCCAATATAATCTATTTTTGTACTTTGGTTTTCACTTCTTTAAACCTAATGCACAATAAAACTTTTAAAAAACCTTTATAAAGTGATGTTTAAATATTTGAAAGGTTGTCCTATGGAGGAGAGCAATGGGTTCCAACTGTAGGAAAAGTGATGCCACCTAAACATTTTAAGATAACTTCCTAATAAAAGAGCTGTTAAACCAGTGGTTCCCAACTTTTTGTTGACTAGGGACCACTGTGCAGGTCAATCAGTTTTTGGTCAACTTTAGAGTCGATTTGGTTATTTGAGGTGCTGATTCAGGAAATTGTATTGGATAGACCACATCAGTTCTAGTTTCTGATACAGAACATATGCCATCCAGTAGTTACTATCTGCTCATCCACAGAAAACCATATTTAATAATCTAGAGCTGATGTGGTCTATCCAGTGCAATTTTCTGAATCAGCACCCCAAATAACCCAAGAACAGGTCTAAAAACAGATATCAAGAAGAAAAAATGTTTTTGGTTGAGCTATGTTATTACCCATGGATTTTGTAAACACTCATGTTTAAAAGAAGGGGAGGGTGCTGAGATTTAAAAAGATACAAAAAGCGGAGCCTGAGACCCAAGAAACTGTCCCGAGGCTTTAATAATAATAATAATTCCTTTGGGGGACTAAACAGGGTTTTACAAAGGGCTGCTTTCCCATTACAACTCTTGTGTTTGGCAATGGGAGCTAACAACAACAACAACTTTGGGGGACTCTCCTCTCTCTCAATGGCGTTGGCCTCCTTACTTCTCTCCCTCTCCTCTTATTTTAGTTCTCTGGCTGTGGCCGAAGGGTTGGGAACCACTGTTCTAGGTAGTGCCATTTAGCCAGGTTGCCTTTTGATCTGCCAACTCCACTTCTGAGTCTGCTCAGGGACTTCCAAGTTTTCTATTCTTGTTTTGCCCCTGGAGGCAGACCCTAATTTGGGGGAATCAGTTGCGATTACCTGGTTTTGCAGCCCAGAGGGATACTCTTGCATTTAGAGGAGTGGTGGTTGTTATGAAACTTTTCCTTGATTTGAGTTTACTGGGAGGAGGCTGGTAGCTATACAGTGGGTGGCTGTCACAGATTCAACCTTATTTCTCTCCCAGTTGGCAGCAACTTCCCGTTGCACGTCCGGGAGGAAGGGGGGGAATGCCAGCTATCTTATACTCCAGTGTTTCCCAACCTTTTTTGAGCCGCGGCACATTTTTTACATTTACAAAATCCTGGGGCACACCACCAACCAAAATGACACTCTAACACAGTAATATATATAGTTTGGTGGGCATTGACCTTGAGTTTTGGAGTTGTAGTTCACCTACATCCAGAGAGCACTCTGGACTCAAACAATGTTGGATCAGGACCAAACTTGGCAAGAATACTCAATATACTCAAATGTGAACACTGTTGGAGTTTGTGGTAAATAGACCTTGACATTTGGGAGTTGTAGTTGCTGGGATTTATAGTTCACCTACAATCAAAGAGCATTCTAATCCCCACCAATGATAGAATTGGACCAAACTTGGCGTATTGAACTCTCATTACCAACAAAAAGTACTGAAAGGGTTTGCTTGGGAACTCACCTTGAGTTTGGAAGTTGTAGTTCACCTACACCCAGAGAGCACTGTGGACTCAAATAATGTTGGATCAGGACCAAACTTGGCACGAATCCTCAATATACCCAAAGAGGCAGAAGAGAAGGGAGGGGGAAGAGAGTGAGGTGGGAGAGAAAGGGAGGGGGAAGAGAGTGAGGTGGGAGAGAAGGGAGGGGGAAGAGAGCGCCTCCTCCATGATGTTTTGGCCTACAACTCCCAGCAGTAGAGAGAGGGGGGGGGAGGCGCAGCTGCGCAGAGGAGCCGCCCCCTTGCCTCACACTTGAGCCAGCGTGAGGGAAAGAGCGGGCCGGGGCGAGGAGGAAGCAGCCTCCGCCACTGCTTTTCCTTCGGACTGTGAGGGGAAGGATGGGACAACAATAACAGCATCAGCCATTGCAGCCTCCTCCTCCTCCCACAGAACACCTGATGATCGGCCGCGGAACACTAGTGTGCTGCAGCACAGCAGTTGGGAAACACTGTTATAGTCTTATCAACAGGTGAAGGTTAGAGACATCCTGTGATTATTCTACATGTTTCGTTCAATGCTATGTTCACCTGCTTCGCGTGGGCAGATTTATGCCAGATTGGGCAAGCATACCCAGCAGCTGAGAAAGACAAGGCCAAGGCTGTTCTTCTTAATTTTGTGCTACCAGTAAGCTGCTGCAGGATGTTATTGCATGTAGCTGCTTTGTGCTTGGTGTTCTTATAGTGCAGCATTTCTCAACCTGGGGGTCGGGACCCCTAGGGGGGTCGCCAGGGGGTGTCAGAGGGGTCACCAAAGGCCACCATAAAATACAGCATTTTCTGCTGGCCATGGGAGTTTTGTGTGGGACGTTTGGCCCAATTCTATCATTGGTGGGGCTCAGAATAGTCTTTGATTATAGGTGAACTATACATCCCAGCAACTACAACTCCCAAATGTCAATGTCTATTCATGCCAAGTTTGCTCCAGATCCTTCATTGTTTGAGTCCACAGTGCTCTCTGGATGTAGGTGAACTACAACTCCAAAACTCAAGGTCAATGCCCACTAAACTCTTATATTATTTTTGATTACTCATGGGAGTTCTGTGTGCCAAGTTTGGTTCGGTTCCATCATTGGTGGAGTTTAGAAAGCTCTTTGATTGTAAGTGAACTATACATCCCAGCAGCTACAACTCCCAAATGACAAAATCAATCCCTTCCCCAACCCCACCAGTATTGAAATGTGGGTGTATCGGGTATTTGTGCCAAATTTGGTCCAGTGAATGGGAATCCATCCTGCATATCAGATATTTTCATGATGATTCATAACAGTAGCAGAATGACAGTTGTGTAGTAGCAATGAAAATAATGTTATGGTTGGGGGTCACCACAACATGAGGGACTGTGTTAAGGGGTTGCAGCATTAGGAAGGTTGAGAATCACTGTTACAGTGTTTCCTAACTCTTAGTGTTCGATGTAAGTTGGTGCAGAGATATTTCAGGTGGGAACAGTGTTCGAGCTCTTGGCCTTCCCAGGTGACCGTCAGTTTCCTGTTGGCTTCATGGTTACGTAGGTGGAAAGCACACACTTGTGGCTTGGCAGGGTTAGACTTTAGGTGGTTATCTGTGAAGTAGCTGAAGAGAACTTTCAAGGCATTAGGAAGTTAGTTTTCGACTGTTTCAAAGTCTTTTGCTTGTGTTGTTAGGCCAAGGTCATCAGCATATAGAAAGCTCTTTGTGAGTGGTGACTGTGGCTGATTGTTAGTAAAGACATTAAACAAGACCGGTGAAAGACCACCGCCTTGGGGTAGACTGTTCTTTTGCCTCACATGGCTGCTTAACATTGTGCCAATTATTGTGGCAATTATTTTATTTTATTTATATCCCACTGTATCTCTTCAAAGTGGCTCACAATTAAAAACATTACAATAAAACTTAAAATATACAAGTATACAATAAAACAGTATTATAATTCTACATAATCAGTAGTATTATATAATTAATATAGACTGGGCTGTGGTGCAGCTAGTTTGTAGCTAGCTGTATTAAACCTCTACTGACTGAGATCTCATGAGTTCGAAGCCAGCCCAGGTTGGAGTAAGCTCCTGACCATTAATAGTCTAGCTTGATGTCGACCTATGTAGCCTGAAAGACAGTTGCTTCTGTCAAGTAGGAAATTTAGGTACCACTTTATGCAGGGAGACTAATTTAACTAATTTACAACACCATAAAACCTTCCAGGACTGTGCAGAAGAATGAGGAAGTACTCCATCAAAGGACTCAGTGTCACAAGTGGATGGTGAAGCGGCAACTCCAACTGTGCCCGGAATCGAGCATACCCTCATGAAGCCGGAAAGCTGGAATGTTAAATGCCTCTGTATCTGTCTATATGTTGTATGTCTAAATGGCATTGAATGTTTGCCATGTATATGTGCATTGTAATCTGCCCTGAATCCCCTGTGGGGTGAGAAGGGTGGAATATAAATATTGTAAATAAATAAATACATATATCACAATATTATTATACCTATCGTTCCTGGGTAAGGTGATTGAGAGGGCAGCAATGGAGCAGTTGCAGACCTTCCTAGATGACACAGCCTGGCTAGACCCCTTCCAGTCCGGTTTCCGTTCGGGGCATGGGATGGAGACGGTCCTGGTCTCCATCACAGACCAGCTACATTGCCAACTGGACCAAGGCGGATTGGTGCTGCTCGTGTTATTGGACCTCACAGCAGTGTTTGATACTGTCGATGACAATCTTTTGACTCACCGTCTTGCCGGGGCCGGGGTGAGGGGGACAGCCTTGAATTGGCTGTCCTCCCTCCTCCGGAACCGGTCACAGCGAGTGAGGAGGGGTGAGGTGGTCTCCGGGGGCTCCCCCTTAGTTTGCGGGGTCCCCCAGGGGGCCATACTCTCCCCTCTATTATTTAACATCTATATGCGTCCACTTGCTCAGCTGGTGTGTAGCTTTGGGCTGGAATGTCACCAGTACGCTGATGACACCCAGCTCATTCTGAGGATGGAGGGCAGGCCCGGAACCGTACCCAATAATTTCCATCTCTGCCTCGAGGCTCTTACTGGATGGCTGCGAGCCAGTAGGTTGAAGGTGAATACAGCGAGGACGGAGATCCTCTGCCTGGGTCGTCCGGGCAGTAGGGATGTCCAGCTTTCGACCCTGGACGGCGTGGCGCTATGCCCGTCGTCTTCAGTAAAGAGCCTTGGAGTTCTCCTGGACCCTCTGCTGTCAATGGAGGCTCAAGTCTCCGCTGTCAGCAGAGTGGTGTTTTTCCATCTTCGTCAGGCTCGGAGGCTGGCCCCTTACTTGTCTCGGCACAACCTGGCCACGGTGATCAAAGCTACGGTCATCTCAAGGCTAGACTACTGTAACATCTTCTACATTGGCCTGCCTTTGTCGGTGACCCGGAAACTTAAGCTGGTGCAGAACGCCGCAGGTCGGTTGCTCGCAGGAGCTCCTACGAGCTGCCACATTACACCAATTCTGTGAGAACTGCACTGGCTCCCTATTGAGTACCGGATCACCTTCAAAGTACTAGTTTTGACTTTCAAGGCCTTGTATGGTCTGTGGCCAGTGTACCTGAGGGACCGCCTAACCCCATACTGTCCCACGAGAACACTTAGATCTGAAGAGAGAAACCTTCTAGCCGTGCCCAGTGTCAAGCAATACCATCTAACTTCAACACGGAGAAGGGTGCTCTCCATCATCGCACCAGTCCTCTAGAACGCATTACCTCCGGAGGTTAGGGCATTGCGCAATCTGTTGGCTTTTCAGAAGGCCTGCAAGTTGTCCTATTCCGGCAGGCCTTTGAGCTGCGATATCTTCTGAGACTGTGTTTTCTTTTAGGAATTGTTTTATTCTGTGGTTTTAATGCTATTGTAGATTGTGATTTTATTGTGGTATTGATGTAAGCCGCCCCGAGCCACTGGGAGTGGCGGCTAATAAGTCTAATAAATAAATATATTATATTGCATTATTAGTATATTGCACTACATTACAATAGTGTGTGTGTGTGTGTGTATATATATACACACACACACACATTAGCATATCATATTAGTACATTATATTGTGTTGTCCTATACTACTATACTGCGACATTTTTAGTATTATATATAATATACAATATATAATTATTATAGTGGTGTCATATTATTAAAAGCATAAGGCTATATAGTATGTAAATCATAAGGACGCTATGAAACACACATGAAAGGCATAGAAGCAAATGCAGGCATCTCCCAATCCAAATCACTTTCCCTTTAAGAGTCCCGCCGTCGCGCATGCGCGCAAGGCCTCCCCACAGAGTCCTGGCTTTTTGCCCTCGACTATCATGGCGGCGGCGGCGGCGGCTGCATGCGGCGGAAAAGGGGCGTCGTCGTTGTCGTCACGTGACGGAGTCAAGATGGCCACCTTCCCCTGGTAAGCGCTTGTTTGTAAGGAAAGGGGAGGCGAAAAAGGTTTCTTTGCGGGGCAGCTTCCTGCCATTTCTTCCTTCCTTGCCGCTTGAGAAAGGAAGGGGAATGGGAAGGGCCCTCTGAGGGTGCATTTACACCGTGGAATTAATGCGGTTTGACACCACTTTAACTGCCAAGACCCAATGATAGTCTTGAGTCCTGGGAGCTGCAGTTTGGGAGCAGGGGCCTGGTAGAACTGCAGCTCCCGTCACTCATAGAATGATAGAGTTGGAAGGGACTCCCAAACGCCATCCAGACCAGCCTGCTTCTGCCCTACAGGAAAAGCACAATCAAAGCACCCCTGACAGATGGCCATCCAGCCTCAATAATAATAATAATAATAATGTTGGAAGCAGCCCCAAAGGCCATCCAGTCCAACCCCCTTCTGGCTTCATGCAGGAAAAGCACAATTAAAGCCCCTTGAAAGATGACCATCCAGCCTCAATAATATTAATATTGATAATACATAGGATTGAAAGAGACCACATGGACCATCCAGTCCAAACCCCCCTTTGCCTTCATGCAAAAAAGGTACCATCAAAGCACCCTCAACAGCTGGCCATCCAGCCTAAATAATAATAAAATTATTATACACCGGGAATGTGGCGCAGCTGGCTGGGTGTCAGCTGCATAAGATCTCTACTGACCAGAAGGTCATGAGTTCGAGACCTGCTGGGTAGAGGTGGGCTCTCGACCTATTGTGTAGCTTGTTGTTGTCCTTTGCAACCCGAAAGACAGTTGCATCTGTCAAGTAGGAAATTAAGGGACCACTTAGTGGGGAGGCTAAATTTAACTGATTTACAAGGCCATAAAAGATCTCCAGGAAACACGCTGAGGAATGGAGTGCGACAGCTCCCCCTGGTGGCCAGATGTTAAAAATTGCCTCTGTCTTGTTTTGGTGTGTCTAAATGCTTGTTCATTGTGATCCGCCCTGAGTCCCCTGCGGGGTGTGAAGGGCGGAATATAAATGAAGTAAATAAATACATAAATAATAGGAAGAGACCACATGGGCCATCTAGTCTAACCCTCTTCTGCCTTTATGTAGGAAAAGCACAATCAAAGCATGCCCGACAGATGGTCACCCAGCCTCTGTTTCAAAACCTCCAAGGAAGGAAGTTAGTTTATTTTATTTATTTCTGGAATTTCTATGCCGCCATTCTCCTAGCAGACCCAAGCGGTTCACAGCATCATTAAAATATACAAAGTATATTTTATACAAAATATATAACCTTATGTTACAGATGTAGGAGAAATATCAGGGGGAAATGCCACTGGAACGTTGCCATACAGCCCCAAAAAACTCACAGCAACCCAACATTACAATGGTTTCTGACAGCATCCAGTTGGTGCCGCTGTTGATCCAGGTTAGGAAAGGAGCGTTATGTTGGGCTTGTTGTTAATTGCCTTCAAATCTACTTTGATTTGTGATGACTCTATGAATGAGAGACCTTTAACCTGCTCAGTGTTTAGACTTCTTGGCTTTTAGGGAGAATTCAGACTTAAATACTGCAAATACAATCCTGACTTGAGGATCTTTGATAGCAGTCCTTCCAAATCTTAGCCTGAATGTTCAACTGCAAAGCCATCTTTACATTTTCTTCCTTGTTGTTCTCCAATAATATTCCCAAGTTTTTGGTATTTTCTACTAGTCATATCGTATCACCTTCAGATCCTAAATTATTTTCATCATTCACAGATCTACTGATCCTTTCTTGAGTTCAAATGCACAGACGTTGTTGCCGGCATTAGGCCAGTATGCTTATATTGTCAAATGATTATGCGCCAGTCATTTACTTTCCTTTACCTTCATGCTCTCACTCTTACATTTATTTATAATTAGGTTGCCTCCATGCCTAGAGCTAGCATACATTTATGTTTATAATATGCTATTACCCAATGCTGATGTATTACAGCCTTAAGAACTTAAATTAGGGAAACAACTCCAAATACAGCCCAGCATTTGATAGTGTGGAAAAGACCTTGGGGTTATTGTTGATTTTAAGTTGAACTTAACCGAGCAGTGTGATTCTTCAGCTAAGAAGGTGAATATGGTGTTAGCCAACATTAAGAGAAACAGTTTCCAAGTATAGGAAAGTTATTGTATCATTATGTTCTGTATTGGTTAGGCTTCTTTTTGGGTACTTCATTCAGTGTCTCATTTTAAGAAGGATATGGACATATTTGAATGGTTTCCAAGAAGGGAAAGGGTTGTCATGAGCTGTAGACGACAACAACAACAACATATATCGCTGCTGACCTCTTCCCCTCCCCCCTCCCTTTCCCTACCCTTGTGTTTTTCCCCATGTCTTCTGTACTGTCCTGTTTGTGCTGCCAATGGGCACACAATCTTATGTAAACCACTTAGAGCCTTCGGGATGAAGCGGTATACAAATGTGAATTTAATAATAATAATAATTAATAATAATAATATATGGAGGAAGTTGAAAGGAGCTGAGTGTTTTCAGGCTGGTAAAGAGAAGACCGAAAATGACATGACAGCACTATTTAAATTCCTGAGGGGCTGTCACAGAAAGGAGGTTACCAACCCGTTCAGCCCAAGAGGATACATCCAAGCCCAATGATTTTAATTGTGTGTTTCTGTGCCTTCCAGTCACCTGTTGACTTATGGCCACCCCATGTATTTCATGGGGTTTTCTTAGGCATGGCATGCTTAGAGTTGTCTTTCCCAGTTCCTCTCTGAAATATCTCCCATAGCCCCTAGTCTTTGTTTGTGGTCTCCTATCCAACTACTAATCAAGGCTGACCCTGCTTAGCTTCCAAGATCAAAAGACATCTGGTACCTTTAGAGTTTACTAGGGTAAACTCCATCAGCACTTTAATTTTGTTATGTTGGGCTCTAGATACATCATCAGTGGGGTTCAGTGTACTCTCTGGTTGTAGGGTAAACTACAACTCCCAGTATGGGGAGTCAGTCCCCTCAAACCCCTCCAGTAGGTTGTGTTAGTCATGGGGGTTTGGTCCAGGTCCATCATTGGTGGAAGTCACAGTTTCTTTGGTTGTGGGTGAACTACAACTCCCAAAAAGAAAGGTCAGTTTCCCCAAACCCCTCCAGTAATCCAATTTCAGCATATCTGGTATGTGTGCCAAGCTTGGTCCAGATCCATTGGTGTTTGGGTTCACAGTGCTCTCTGGATGGAGGTGAACTACAACTCCACCAAATCAAGGTGAATTTTCCACAAAGACCTCCAGTATTTTTTGCTGGTCATGGGGGCTCGGTGTGCTAAGTTAGGTCCAATTCCATCTTCGGTGTTGTTTAGACTGCTCATTGATTGCAGGTGAACTATAAATCCCAGTACCTATAACTCCAAAATGTTCAAGGCAGTTCCCTTCAAACCTACCAATGTTCAAATTTGGGCATATTGGGTATGCATGCCAAGTTTGGTCCCTCCAAAGAACTCCAATATTTTTTGTTGGTCATGGGGGTACTCTGTGCCAAGTTAGTTCCAGGTCCATTGTTGATGGAATTCACAATACTCTTAGATTGCAGGTGAACTATACATCGCAGTACCTACAACTCTTATAAATCATGATGAATTCTCCCCAAACCTCTCTAGTATATTAAGTGGCTCATCAATTCCTCTGTTTACTATGTGCTATAGAAAAGAATAGGAAAGGGTTAAAGGAGAGACAGTGTGTGGGGTCAAGCAAATTCCACACCAATTGAGAGAGTAAGAAACATTGGGATGTCTGTGGTGGAGATAAAAACAGAAAATCTAGGATGAAATGGTCCCCATATGAAAGCCATCACTTGGTTGGTGGGCAATATGGTGTTTGTGGAGGACTTTGGCAGGGCTTGGGCTACATGTTTACTGCACTCTCTATAACTTGCAATGTCATTGGAGTGAGGGCCATAGGTGTCTCCTGCATAGTGGGAGCTATAGCTATTTGTGGGAGTCTGTTAGTGTATGGACACCCCAGCCACATACACACATACATATTTTCACTTTTATTATGTGTATAGATAGATAGATTGTTGTTGATGTGTGGGGGAGGGAGATCAATAGACCAGATTAGAGCTAAAGACCAGAAATCACTTCTTATAAAAAATAAGTGATGACTTTGAGGTTTGTTGTGTGTCTTCACAATGTTTCCAATTTATGACAACATGAGGATTTCTTTGTAAGGTTTGTTCAGAGGGTCTTGATCTTTTGAGGTTGAGAGCATGTATCTTGCCCAAGGTCACCCAATGAGTTTCCATGGCCAAGCATGGATTTGAACTCTGGCCTCCAGAATTTTCCTCCAATTTTTATTTGGGCTGACTGAAAATGCTGCCTTGCTAACCCAAATGCTTTGCTCTCCATTGTGAAACTTCTTACAGATGCTAATTTGCCCAAGGGGCAAGTCATGCAACAGCAGTGTTGAAGGGCATTGAGAAAAGCACATTCAAGGGAGTATTTATGCTCATGGAAGGCAGGAAATGGGAGATTAAGAAACCTGGAGAGACAGGCGTGTGTGCTTTTGCTGGATTCTCTTTTAACTTCATGTATAGTGTCTCATTAGAGTGTAAAGCCTTCCTTTTTAGTAACACCATTTAAGTCTTTGTTCCGAGTTCTTCAGAATGTTCAAGAGAAGGCTGATGAAATGTGTTGGAGCAAGGACAACTAGGCTGCCCAATTCCCTTGGTGTCCAAAGTACGGGTTGAGTTGTCCCTCTAAATTCTTTTTCCTTGGTCCTTTTTAAAATAAGTGCTGTCTTTTCCACAAGTGTTTTATGACCTTTTTGGCTGCTTGTTTTCTTTGTAAATACGAGTGCATTGGAGCAAATCAACAGAAATAATCTTAGCAGTGTTTTGTTTGATGAATGAGGTCGTACTACATTGTCGACATTTAAAATGAGAAGGAGCAAAAGTTGGGGATAATAAGAAATAAAATTAAAATTAAATATTTGAATGCACACACACAGAGAACATTACATTATAGTGGTAATACCAAGTTTACAAAAGGATAGGTAGAAACAAGTGGCAAGGTGCTCAAACACTATATTTTCTATAGCAGAGCATAAAGTTTTAGCAACACGAGGGTCTCTGTCAATGTTTTAAAGAACACCTGTTTGATCCAGCCTCACTTTGCCACTACATGATCAATAAAAATTACACAAAGACCTTATATACCATGTTATGAGGAGGCACATTTGTTTGATAGTGTGTATGTGTTTTTGTTGTTCATTTGTTCAGTCGCTTCCGACTCTTTGTGTCCCCATGGGCCAGCCCAGGCCAGAGCTCCTGTCTTCTCATGATGTGGCCAAAGTACTTCATCTGTGCCTCTACTATCCTTCCCTCCAATGAGCAGTCGGGCTTTATTTCCTGGAGTATGGACTGGTTTGATCTTCTTGCGGTCCAAGGCACTCTCAGAATTTTCCTCCAACACCACAGTTCAAAAGCATCTATCTTTCTTTGCTCAGCCTTCCTTATGGTCCAGCTCTTGCATCCATAGGTTACTACGGAGAATACCATTGCTTTAATTATGCGGATCTTCGTTGCCAGTGTGATGTCTCTATTCTTCACTATTTTATCAAGATAGGTCATTGCTCTTATCCCAAGAAGGAAACATCTTCTGATTTCCTGGCCATAGTCTGCGTCTGCAGTGATTTTTGCACCTAGAAATACGAAGTCTGTCACTGCCTCCATGTTTTCTCCCTCTATTTGCCAGTTATCAGTTAGTCTGGTTGCCAGAATCTTGGGTTTTTTTTTATTGTTTAACTGCAACCCAGCTTTTGCAATTTCTTCTTTCACCTTGTTTTGAAGGCCCCTCAGCTTCTCCTCAATTTCAACCACCAAAGTAGTATCATCTGCATATCTACGATTTTTAATGTTTCATCCTGCAATGTCAACTCCAGCCTTGGATTCATCAAGTCTTGCACATCACATGTGTTCTGCACACAGCTGAATAGGCAGGGTGAGTGTAGGCAGCCCTGCGATGCACCTTTCTCAATCTTGAACCAGTCGATTGTTATGTGGTCTGTTCTTACTGTTGCTACTTGGTCATTATACAGATTCCTCAGGAGACTGACAGGGTGATTTGGTATCCCCATACCACCAAGAACTTGCCACAATTTATTATGATCCACACAAAGGCTTTAGCATAGTAAATAAAACAGAAATAGATGTTTTTCTGAAACTCCCTGCCTTCCTCCATTATCCAGTAGATATTGGCAATTTGGTCTCTCGTTCCTCTGCCCTTTTAAAACCCAGCTTATACATCTGGCAACTCTCGCCTTATGTATTGCTTGTCTACCTTGCATGATCTTGCATGATCTTACCTTACTGCCATGTGAAATAAGTGCCACTGTACAAAAGTTTGAGCATTATTTCACATTTCCATCATAATAATAAAATATAATGTTGTGGAACAAGCATAATATCAAGTGCATGATATGAGCAACCCATCTTTCTTCCTCTAGATCTCCATATCCACAAGGGTCTTGGGTTGACACAGGTGATGGGATAGGCAATCTGGCATAAGGGAAGGGATTATGGGTTAAGTAGTTGTTGGATAGGAGTGAGAGTGAAAATGAATGGCAAAGGAAGCAAAATGGGGCTTGGGATGTTTTTTGAAAGACTGTCTGGTGGATTATGGTTTAGATCAGGGGTGCTCACACTTTTTCAGCATGGGAGCTACTGATTAAAAAACCAAACCCCAAAGATCACCTGCCCAGAAATGTAAAACGTATAACTATTTTCTTATTTATTTATTTATATTTATTATTCATTTTTATGTACCGCTCCTTCCAGCAGGCTCAGGGCAGTTTACATAAAATGAAGTTATCAAACATCAACATTTCAATTTAATAACAACAATATAAAACAGAGCATAAAAATACATCCAACCACCCCATTTCTCCCACACTGCCATATTACCACACATATTATCAGCCAGAAAGTAAGAAGAGAGGCTGTTGAACTGCAAGGCCATTTAATACTCAGCAAGGTAAACAAAGGGGCATGCAAAAATACATCCAACCACCCCATTTCTCCCACATTTCCATATTCCCCAACATATATTTCTCAAGGAACAAAGCAAGCAGAGAGGCTTTGGACCTAAAAGGCCATTTTTAAACATTAACAATAAACAAAGAGACATGCCACAGAACAATCAAGCACCCACCCCAAAGTAAAAAGACTGACCTTTGAGATGCGGTAAGGAAATGACCTCAACACGTCCTTCTTCTACTCCTCCGTCGTTGCTCCTATTTCCACGCCGCCAGCATGCGTGCCGCCTCCAAGAGCTCACGAGAAGTCAGGGAGGCAGAATGGGCGCTTCTGCGCATGCGCGCGGGGCCAGCCATGCATCGCGTCATCCAGGCCTGCCCCCTTTGGTCTCCTACGACTCTGAGTGGCTGGAGAAGGACAGAGGGGGGAGGAGGAATCCAAAAGAGGGGGCCCATTCTGCCTCTTGAACTCTGGAGCTCTTGGAGGCGGCGCGCGAGCAGGGAGCGGGGAGGAGCAACGACGGAGGACTTCTTTGCAGCGTGCAGGGGCACGTGAAGAGGACCAACAGCAAAAAACCTGGTCAGGGGCCTGAAGATCACCAGGATGAGGCCCGAAGATCACCCTGGTGATCCCGATCACCATTCTGAGCACCCCTGGTTTAGATATATGTGTGTGTATTTTGGTAGGATATGTTTTAGTTCAGCATCCGTAAAGGTGAGTCAAAGATTATACAGAGAAGTAAGAATAGGCAGAAAAGATACATTTTGGATTTGAGAAATAAGAGCAAGATTATAAAATATAGATATATTTTTCTTGGTTTTTCAAATAATGATGGTCTTTACACTTTCTTCCTTCAGGCATGCAAGACCAAGAAATTACACCCGTGAATTAGAATCATGCAGGCTGGAGCCTGTGTCTGTGGAGTTTGGAGACTACCATCCACTCAAACCCATCATTGTAAGTTTCTTCTATTCTGCTCCACCAAAAAGTATGCATGGTTATGTTGGCCTGTGATCGAGCAAACTCAGAGGTCACAGGAGGAGAACCCATGTCACAGGGATAACAAACAAAACTTGGTTGAGGAACGTTTGTCCCTTTGGATGTTTTGGGTTTCAATTCCAAGAAGGGCCCATAGTCAGGGATTATGGGAATGGAAATTCCAAGCACCTGGAAAGCCAGCTGTTTTACATTTTTGCAATAAAGTAGTGATGCCCCCTTGGCTGTGGTATTCTCTAGAACAGGCCTGTCCAACAGGTGGCCCGGGGACCGTACACGCCCCCCTAGCTCCTTGGCTACGGCCCCTTACCCTCCTGCAATAAATAATATATTTTTTAAAATATTTTAAAAATATTTTTTCAATTAAAAAAATATTATTTTTATTATTTTTTGGTCCCGCCCCTTGGCTTTCTATTGGCCGCCTCCTCTTCTCCTGAGGGAGGGGGCCAATGGGAGGGAGTGACGTCTCTTGGGCCCTGCCCCCTTGGCAGCAAACAGGAAGAGCGACCCAGCCGCATGGCTTTCCCCCTCGGCAGCGCCGCTTCCTCCTCCTCAGGATTGCTGCTGCTCCGTCTGGGAGGCGCTCAGGCCCTCAACGCCAGGGAAGCAAAAGGGGTTTGGGAGGGAGGGAGTGTGCCTGAGAGCGTGAGTGAGTGAGTGAGTGAGTGAGTGACACAGAGAGAGAGAGAGAGAGAGAGAGAGAGAGAGGAGGGGGACCTGCCCTGGGCACACCTCTCCCCAGCGCAAAGGGAAGATCTCTCTGGCTCTCTCAGACACACACACACACACACACACACACACACACAAGCCCCTTCCTTTCTGACCCCTTCATTTGTGTTTCATGAACTGTCTCTTTAATGAGAAGGAGAGAACCGGCCAGCCATAGGAGGGGGAAGGAGGGAGGGGGGAATTGAATGAGAGGGAGCTCAAGGAAAGTCCTCACACCCCCTTTCCCCCTCCTTTTCCCCTCCTTTTCCTCCCCCCAGAATTATTTACATTCTTTGCAATTACCTAAGTTTACTTTGATGACTTGCACTGAATGGAATCAGCCAGGGGTAAACTGGCAGAATGAAAGCACACAGACCTTTCAACTGAAAGGCCATTCAATGCTGATCAATGTGGCCAGTGGAACAGTCATATATTCCAGTTCAAAGCAGAGATTGTGGGATTTTCTGCCTTGATATTCTGTATATTTATGCCCCTCATGTGTTCCATCCATCCCTCCCTCTCCCCTTATTTAAATAATATAATATGTAATTGTATATTTATGCAATGCTGGGGGTGGGGAGGGGGCGGAGCCGGGGGAGGGGAGGGGCGGAGCCAGGGCTTGGCCCCCCAGGTGATCAGTGACCGGAATTCCGGCCCAAGGTCCGGTAGAAGTTGGACAGCCCTGCTCTAGAACAGGGCTGTCCAACCGGCGGCCCGGGGCCCGTATACGGCCCCCCAGCCCCTTCCCTACGGCCCCCTAAGCTTTTTAATTAAAAGTAAAAATTGAAAAATAAAATAAAAAATAATTTTTTTAAAAAAATACCTACCTCCGGGTTCGGAGCAAGTATCGCGAGAATACGCAATCCACACGGGATTTCGCTGTCAACGCGAGATCATGCCGGCGTTGACAGCGAAATCCCGTGTGGATTGCGTATTCTCGCGATACTCTTCGGCTACTCTACTACTGGATCGCTGAGGCCCACAGACACGATTAGGACCTTCTTCGACTCAGTCGGTCGTTGCCTCTTTCGTCGTCCGGGTACTCCTGGATCCTGCGCGTTTGGAAAAGGTAGGCCGAAGCAGGGGGCTCCTCAGGGGGCTCCTTATTCCCTCCCCCCATCTCCCCTCATGTATTAAATATAAACTTAAATATATTTAAAGATGAAATAAGGGGAGATGGGAGGATGGAATTAAATATATTTAATATTAAATAAAAATAAGGGGAGAGGGGAGGATGGAATTAAATATATTTAATATTAAATAAAAATAAGGGGAGAGGGGAGGATGGAATTAAATATATTTAATATTAAATTAAAATAATTTAATATTTTATCCCTGCATTTTATCTCAGTAAAAGATTATATTTGACTGTATGGATGCCCCTTTTGAATTCCCATCCTGCATTTAATGTTAGTAAAAGATTATATTTGACTGTATGGATGCCCCTTTTGAATTCCCACCCTGCATTTTATCTCAGTAAAAGATTATATTTGACTGTATGGGTGCCTCTTATGAGTAGTAATTTAAAGATTCACCTTTGTATTTGAGGTTTTATATACTCTCTCTCTATATATATATGTCTGTATGTCCCTCTCGGCATTACTTTGCGAGTGAAGATTCAGGAAGACTCATCCCACGGGGCGGGGGCGGAACCGGGAAGGGGGCGGAGCCAGGGGCGGGGTGGAGCCGGGGGCGGGGGCAGACCCTTCGGCCCCCCAGGTCATCAGTGACAGGAATTCAGGCCCCTGGTCCGGTAGAAGTTGGACAGCCCTGCTCTAGAACAAGGGTGCTCATTAGGTAGATCGCGAAGGGTGTCCTGGTAGATCGCAGGTAGGGCAGGAGGAAGGCTCAGCCCTGCCCCGCAGGCTCCCGAAGCCGCCCAGGTGCTGCCGGCCAGTCAGCGTGAATAAATTCAGGGGCTTATTATACTCACATTTAGTTGAATTAAGTCTTAAAATATATTATACTAGCTGTACCCGGCACGCGTTGCTGTACCCTATTTAGGATTCTGACAGTTTGTTATGGGTCGGAATGTTCATGTTGGCTGGCCAGTGCAGCAGTTATGCAAATCCGCCCTTATTGGCAGCCAATCATGTTGTTAGAATGTAGAGGCTGGGAGAGTCTTTGGCAGCCCCGGAGGATGCTGGGAAATGTAGTTTTATTTTTACTCGTTGTTTTGGGGGCCTTTTAGGTTTTGGGGGGGGAAGTTTCTTTGCTACAAACGTACCTTGCTTGAAGCCTATTTCTGTTGGCAAGTTTTGTGTTTCTGCGTTGTAAGGTTTCTCTGTTTGAGGTAGTCTTCACATGACGGCTCTTCCTTTATATATATAGATGGCTCTCACTGAAATAAATTTCCAAATATTTTGCTTTTATGGCTCTCCGAGTAGTGGGTAGGTAGATCATTTTGACTTGGTTGTTTTATAAGTAGCTCGCATGCTGAAAAAGTGTGAGCACCCCTGCTCTAGAATAACCATTTCAAGTTTATTTAGCCAAATCGCTGTACACATTTTTGCCCAGTAACAAAAAACATGTAAGAGAAGCCGAGCTGTATGTGATTATTCAGTTTAAAATCATAATAGAACTTCCCGTTATCTCATTGTCATAAAGCAGTAAAGACCTGATCTTATTCGGGAGGAGGCACTATAGGAGTTAAACAATTCAGTAAGTCTCCAAGCTTTAGTTGTATCCGTAAGTTAAGAGGTAGTAGATAACATCTGCAGCACAGATGTTTATCTCACCTTGCTGAATCACAGAATCATAGATTTGTAAGAGACCCCAAGTGCCATCCAGTCCAACCCCTTGTTGCCAGGCATGAGAGCACAATCAAAGCACTCCTAACAGATGGCCATCCACCCTCTGCTTAAAACCTCCAGACAAGGAGGTCCCTCCATGCTCCGAGGCTGCAGTTTATTCCACTGACAAATAGCTCTTGCCATATGGAAGTTCTTCCTAAAGTTTAAGTGGAATTCATTTTCCTGCAAATTAAATCTATGACTCCATTGTGTCCTAGTCTCCAGGGCAGCCGGAAATAAGCTTAAGGAAACAGAACTCCAAAAACAACCCAGCATTTGACAGTGTGGAAAAGACCTTGGGGTTTCTCCTCAATGGGACCGCCTTTCAAATATTTAAACATGGTTATCATATCCCCTTCTTTTCAGCCTCCTTTTCTCCAAGCTAAATATACTGAAATGCAGTCATCTTAAGCTCTGTCCCAATGTTATGTTATCTAGTTAAGATATTAGAAGTGGCATATGCCCCTTTCTAAGCAGAAGAGCTGGCGTTGTCCATAGATGTTTCCAAGGTCATGAGGCTGGCATGACTACATGGAGTGCCATTACCTTCCCTCCAAAGCGGTACATATTGATCTACTCACATTTGCACATTTTTGAACTCCTAGGGACAGGCTTTAGCACAGCTGGCTAATCAACATCAGCAATATATTTTACCAATCAAAAGGTTGGCAGTTCGAAGCCTGGGTTTGGGTGAGCACCCAACCTTCAGCCCAGCTTACTGTCCACTTAAGCAGTTCGAAAACAGCTGTGAGTTGTGAGAAGAGAAATTAGGCACAGCTTAAGTAGGGAGGTATGTTACAGCACCATAAAAGAAATACCAGAAAATGCTGGCGATCAAAGGAAGGAGGAAGTCTGTGATCAAGGGCTCTTTGTCATAGAGGATGGAATGACAGAATCCCCTGTGGCCTGTACCAAGTATTACCTCCAGGACGCCGAAGTTGGGGAAAAATACCAACATATTGTTGTCTATCTGTTGTCTTTCCTGTCTGTTTAATGGTATTGAATGTTTGCCAAGTATGTGTTCTGTGCTTCGTCCTGAGTCCCCTTCGTGTTGAGCAGGACGGAATCTAAATGCTTTAATAAATAAACAAATAAGTTGACAGAAGCTGGGGACAACAATGGGAGCTCATCCTGTCCTGCGGATTCAAACCGCCGACCTTCCGGTCAGCAAGTTCTGCAACTTAGTGATTTAACCCACTGCACCATTGCGGCCCCTTTCACTATCCTGCTGAAATGAAAAATGAGAAATTAGCTTTCTCTACATGTGGAGACTATCTTCAGAATTGCTAAAGCTGAATGTAAAGGATCTCGGAGCACATTGAGAGCCTTCATGTATAGAGAAGTCTTCATGTTTGAGAAGGAGAACTTCGGAAGGAGCAGGGGCAGCATATTGCCCTCTTCACATAATCATGTAGTCGGGACAACATAACACTAGAAAAGGCTTAGGCTTCCTTTAATTCAATAAGTATGAGCAAGGCTGCGTAAATACTATAGATGTAATCTACCATCTCAAATCTGAGGCAAGTCCAGCCAAATCTGCAGGTCTCTGCAGACTGTCAGAGTAAGACAGAGAAAAAGAAGTCTGGTATGCTCCCCTTCATGAATATTTTACTTTGGCAATATGGTGCCCAAATAGGACTTTATTTTGGAATAATGTGGAGACTTATTTAGAATAGCCACATGATTTCTAAAATAAAATTACATTAAAAACTAATAGGACTGATGCTGTCTTGTTTTCCTTCTCTTTCTCTCCCCCCCCCCTTTTTTTTCTTGGCCTAATGGAGTGGGAGCTGGACAGAGGAAATGGGATGGAACCTTATTTTCAATAGAACTGAATAGTCTCTGTTTGCTGTATCTTCCTCATGTTCTTTCAGATCGCTTTGGCAATTGTTATGTATTTCACAGGTCACTGAATCTAAGACAAAGAAATTGGGACGTAAAGGAAGCACGTCTTCTACATCGTCTTCGTCCTCCAGTTCCATGATGGATCCTCTGAGCAGTGTGTTGGATGGCACGGATCCTTTGTCATTATTTGCAGCAACTGCAGAACCAATGCTGACTGTAACTATCTTCTTTTTTATATAATCCAGTTCAAAGCATCTGGATTTTATATGTCAGTGTAGATGGGGCTTCGGTTTGGCCTAGCTCATAGGGTTGCAATGAAAATCAAGTAGGGTAGAAGAAAGCCACATTGAGCTGATTGAACGAAAGACTGTTACAAATGGAACTAATAATAATGAATAAATTGTAGGAAAGAAGGTAAGGTGTCTATATGGCTTGTCTTCACACTGACTAGAAGAAAAAAATGTATTATAACTATGATATTGATGATGTAAAGGTAAATATAAAGGTTTCCCCTTGCCACTAAGTCTAGTCGTGTCCAACTCTAGTGGGTGGTGCTAATCTCAATTTCTAAGCCAAAGAGCTGGCATTGTCCATAGACACCTCCAAGTTCATGTGGTCAGCGTGACTGCATGGAGCGCAGTAACCTTCCCACAGATCTATTGATCTACTCATATTTGCATGTTTTCAAATTGTTAGGTTGGCAGAAGCTGGGGCTAACAGTGGGAGCTCACCCCGCTCTCCAGATTTGAACCACCGACCTTTCGGTCAGCAAGTTGAGCAGCTCAGTGGCTTAACCCACTGCGTCACCAGGGTGATGATGACATAATACAAAATATGTGTCCTCTAATGTTCATAAATGGATTACTTACTGTATCTGTCCCCACTACAGACCTTCAGGAAAACCCTTGAGTCATTTCTCCTCCTTTCCTCCTTTCAGTTCTGTCTTTATACAAGATCGCTGATAGGTTTGCATGCAGTCATTTTCAGGATTGTAGGGGAATTTTGTATATAAAAAGATATCAGTTGTATTTTTGTCACTACCTCATACTAATTCTCATTATTGTTAGATTTCTTTTTACTTTCTGAGTTGGCTTGAAAAGCACTCGTGGCCTTCAAGGAGGCTTAAAATATTCATAATGTATTAAAAAGACCTTTGAAAATATGTGTTCTCCTCTCTGTCTGATCCTGAATTTCTCATTTATGTGAAATTATTTCTTCTGCAGGAGAGCACCAGAAAGAGACGTGACAAAGAAGAGAGTTTAAGTGTGGGAAGTGACTTTGAACCTTGGTCAAGCAAGCGGGGTGATATCCTCTCTCGATACACAACAAATGAAAAGCTCTCTATTGTGAGTTAGCATCTCATTCTTGTTCTTAAAATAATCACTAAGCAAAAAGGCAAACTGATTTGATGCAGGATAAAAAGTGTCTGAAATTCCATATTCAATATTTTTGCTATTTATAGCATTCTGGGTTTTGCTTGTTTTGGTTTTTTTTTACTGTTTGAGAACATTTAGCATCTTTCTGAATTATTTGTGTCAAGAGCATAAGTTGGACTGCACTAGATCAGACCAAAGGTCTATTTAATGCAGCCTTCTTTTCCTGCAATGTTCGGCCAAATGCTTATATTTATTTATTTATTTATCTGCTTATTTAAAACATTTATATTCCGCCCTTCTCACCCTGAAGGGGACTCGGGGCTAAGCACAGCATATATATGGCAAACATTCAATGCCGGGACAAGAATTCATATACGCATACATAAACATTAAAAACATTTATCTCAATATTAAAATACACCATTTAAAACCATCTGTGTCAATTCTAATTGGCCTGGTAATCTTTCCTATTGCTGTTTAATTGCCCTGCCCCAAAAGCTTATATATAAAGCTTATATAAAGCTCCCAAGCAGGACATAAACTCAGTAACATTTACATTTAATATTATTATTAATACCCCTATTTATCTCTCCCACAGGAGACTCAAAGTGGCTTAACATAAAAACATCAGCATATAATTTAAAATATACAAATATACAAATGTATTTATTTTGTGTCAAAATCATTGCATAAATAAATAAGCATAAAACTGATAAAATGGAGGGAACACAAGCAGCTAAATAATTTTAGACCAAAAACGGGCAACAGCGACCTCATTGTCTGTAGCTTTAAGCAATTTTTCTGTGTGCATGAGGCAGGGCATTGTGGACAAGCATACAGGTGTGGAGTTGTTTGTTCAGCTCCCCAGTCACACAAGGCAGAGGGTTCTCCTAGGCCGTGCCATTTAGCCAAGGTTGTCTTTTGATCTGCCCACTCTGCTTCTGAGTCTGTTAGGGACTTCCATGTTGCCCATTCTTGCTTTGCCTCTGGAAGACCCTCTTTGGGCTCCATCCAATACGGATTTCCAGGTTTAGCTGCCCAGAGGGATATTCTTGCTGTTGCTGCAGAAACATTTAGAGGAGTGTGGTTCTCCTGAAACTTTTCCTTGATTAAGTCTATTGGGTGGGTAGCTTTCACAATGTTTAACCTTATTTCTCTCGCAATTGGCAGCAACTTCCCGTCACACGTCAGCAGTGCCAGCTAGCTTATAGAGCCTATCACCAGGTGTAGGTTTAAGACGTCCTGTGATTATTCTACATGTTTCGTTCATTACAATGTTCACCTGCTTTGCGTGGACAAACTTATGCCAGACGGGGCAGACATATTCAGCAGTTGAGTCAGACAAGGCCAGGGCTAATTCTTATTTGTTTTGGGTCTGCACCCAATGCGCTATTATTCAATTTCCGTGGAATGTTATTGCGTGCAGCTATTTTGTGCTTGGTGCTCACACAGTGTTTCCTAAATGTTAGCTTTCGATCTAAGGTGACGCCAAAGTATTTACAGTGGGAACAGTGTTGAAGCTCTTGGCCTTCCCAGGTAACCTTCAGTTTTCTGTTGGCTTCACAATTACATATGTGGAATGCTCACACTTGTGTCTTGACAGGGTTAGGCTTCAGGTGATTATCTTTGAAGCAGCTAGCTAGAGAGATCTTTCAGGGTATTAGGAGGTTGGTTTTTGACTGTTTCAAAGTCTTTTGCTTGTGTTGTTAGGACAAGATCATCAGCGTATATAGAATTCTTTGTGAGTGGTGGCTTAGTAAAGACAAGGTTGGTGCAAGAACACTGCCTTGAGGTAAACCATTCTTTTGCCTCCTCCATCTACTTTTCCTGCCTTGAAACTCCACATAGAAGCTGTGGTTTTCTAGGCTGGTTTGGACAGTTTTTGTAAAATCATAGTCCCAGGTGATATGGTAGTATTTATGCAGCATTTTCCCATGTTGCACAGTGCCATGGGCTGCTGTAAGGTCCACAAAAACTGTTCCTGTAATACAACGTTTCTCATATCCTTCCTCGATATAATCAATCAGATAAAGAATTTGAGCTGTACAGTTTTCCCTGGTCTGAATATGAATATACAAATATTGAAACAGTATTAAACATAATTAGTATTAAAAACAATTCAGATTAAATCCCTAAAAACATATAAAACCACAGCAACCCCTGTTATTCTTCTCTGGTTTATCTTTAAAAGCATTGTTGTTCTCTGCAGGAACCAAATATAAGCATATTGGTCTTTAAAAGAATAAAATGGTTTACTCTTATTACAGAACAGTCTAAAATGTTTCAGTCATATATTTTTATATACCTTCATTTCTGGTGAGTGGAAAAAATTAAGCTTGAAGATTCTCAATTTTTTAATAAAAATGTTTTCATTTCATTTCAGAATTTGTACATGGGATCCGAAAAAGGTAATTAGTCATTTTGTATGTCAAATTGTATGGAGAGGTGGTTCTCTGATTTTATAGAAAAGAGAAACATGTTGCCTAATGAAAGAGACGTTGAAATTCCCATACTTCTTGATTACATAGAAGCAAAAGAACTAGATACATATCTCAGATAAAATGATAAAAGGATAAACGTGTAAATACATGATGTCACATTGCATACATCATGTAAAAGGATAAACGTGTAAATACATGATGTCACATTGCATACAATCATAGTTACATTTTATATTTACAGTGTGATTATGGATTTATGTATTGTGATCTTATGTGTTTAGGTTTTTATATATGATATTACTGTATATAGTCTCCAAGGAAGGCTGGGGGAATAAATACAAGCTGTTGCTTCTTTTAATTCATTGTATGCTCATATTCTCACAAATCTGATGGCTATACAGATATAAAATGCAGAAATATCTATATTTGTTTTAAAACATAGATGTCCTTTCCTTTGAATGCCTAGAAAGCTGAAATTTAGCATATAAATAATTGAAACATATGGAATAATTATATGACATGGAATATATTATTTATGCAGACCTTTTTGTTATTATTATTGTGTTATTTAGTTTATGTACTTTGTTGTATTATATGTTTGCACAATTGAGTGCCTTTGTGAGCCTCCACGAGTCCCTTCGGGGAGATGGTGGCAGGATATTAATAAAGATTATAATTATTACTATTATTATTATATCAAAAAGCCACCAAAAGGACATCTTAGAGTCCAGTTATGAGCCATAAAGTTTGAACAATTGTTCTCCATTTTAAAGGCTTATTTTTTGGCAATGTGGGGCCTTTATTTACATCTTGGCTGCCTGGGGAAGCAATGGCCTTCCAGAAGCTCGATCATTCCTTGCTGTTCTTCAGGCTGGTGGAACTTGACAGCAATCAGAAGAAAATAGTACCGTATTTTCCAGGGCACAAGACAACTGGGCGTGTAAGACCACCCCCCAACTTTTCAAGTTAAAATATAGAGTTAGGGATATACTCGCCGTATAAGACCCCTCTTCCAACACAATTCGGTAACTACGAATGCCTCAGTGGGCATGTCCAAGGCATGCTGCTGCCCGGGGCTGCTGGGAGTTGTAGTCTGGAGGCGCTTCCTTGGGCCTAGGTGAGCCCAGTGCCCATCGGAGGCTTATGCCGGCTGCTCAGGTGGCCTTCCTTCCTTCCTCACTCTCCTGGCTGCCTGAAAATAGCGATGTGGAGGGCCTTGAAAGTAGAGCGGGAGGGTGGTGGTGGGGACAACTTCTGCAACGTTGCCATTTCCAGGCAGCTGGGAGAGAGAGGAAGGAAGCAAGGGCACCCGATGAGCTGGCAGAATCCTCTGAAGGACACCGGGCTCGTCTAGGCCCGAGAAAGCTGATCGGGTGGCCTTGCTTTCCTTCCTCTCTCTCCCGGCTGCCTGGAAATGGCAACGTTGCAGAAGTCAGAGAAGGGCTTTGAAAGCAGAGCGGGGAGAGCGACGGGCAACCCAGCGGGCCTGGCGCCTCCTCATCTCCGCCCTCCTCCTTCGCTCTCCTCCCTTCCTCCCTCCTTCTCCTCAGGCATGCCACTTCCTTCCTCTCTCTCCCAGCTGCATGGAAATGCCAACTTTGGAGGAGCTGGAGAAGGGCTTTGAAAGTAGAGCGGGAAGAGCGGCGGGGGCAGACCACCTCCGCACGCCCTCCTTCCGTCCTCCATCCTCCTTCCCCCTCCTCCTTCATCCCTCCTCCTCAGGCCGCGCTGCTAAGGGACTTGTCCCCGCCACCACCGCTCTCCCTGCTCTACTTTCAAGGCCCTCCAAATCCTCCCACGTTGCTATTTGCAGGCGGCCAGGAGAGAGAGGAAAGAAGCAAGGCCACCCAAGTGGCTGGCAGAAGCCTCCGAAGGCTACCGGGGACACCCAGGCCCAAGGAAGAGCCTCTGGACTATGACTCCCAGCAGCCTCGGGCAGCGGCGTGCCTTGAATGTGCCCTCTGGGGCATTTTTTATGCCTCCCATTTTTATACCCGGTGTACTAAACGACCCCTGACTTTTCATAAGATTTCCCAGGCCTTAAAAGTTGTCTAGTACGCCGGAAAATATGATATTTGGCGAGCAACTACTTGCTAAACTCTTAATTTATGTCAATCCAAAATATATGGCATAGTTTATGGTATTTAAACATACATTTTCCTGCAGGAAAAGCAACAACTCCTGGATCCGCAGTTTCTGAGAAGGTGCGGACAAGGCTGGAAGAACTGGATGACCTTGAAGAGGTGAGCTAATGTTTTGCCTGTCAACATCCCAGCTTTCTCTCATATATCCATGTAAAGAATAAAATAAAACTATAAGAAAAAAGAGGTGTAAACCAAAACGTTCAAACGTTTTAAAGCAACAGATATCAGACAGCATTACTCTGAAATCTTGTAACAGAGCAGTGTTAAATAAAGGCATCTGTTCATTTCCATAAGTGCTGCTGAGCAAAAATAACAAAGAAAATCTTGTTGGTGCTTCAAGGAGACTTTTTTGTCATTATATATAGCAAGTGAAGCAATGTTCAATGTGTTGTCGAAGACTTTCATGGCTGGAATCACTGGGTTGCTGTGAGCTTTCCAGGCGGTGTGGCCATGTTCCAGAAGCAAGCTTTCTTGACAGTTTGCCCACATCTATGGCAGGCATCCTCAAAGATTGTTAGGTCTGTTGGAAACTAGGCAAGTGGACTGTGTGTGTGTATATATGTGTCTGTCTGTCTATCTATCTGTGGAATGATGTCAAATGTGGGAGAAAGAACTCTTGTCTGTTTGACGCGTGTGAATGTTGCCATTAGCCACCTTGATTAGCAATGAATGGCCTTGCAGCTTCAAAGCCTTGTTGCTTCCTGTCTGACAGAATGCTTTGCTGGGAGGTGTTAGCTAGCCCTGATTGTTTTTTGTCTGGAATTCCCCTTCTTTCAGAGTATTGCTCTTCAACTACTGTCCTGATTTTGGGGTTTTTTAATACTGGTAGCCAGATGCTGGTGGTTTTTTTTCCATAGTGGTAGTTTTTTTAACACTGGTAGCCAAACGCAGCACCCAAACACAAATGAAGGAACATGAAAAGCACCGCAAACTAATTCAACCAGAGAATAATAATAATAGCAGCTTTATTTTTATACCCCGCCTCTATCTCCCCGAAGGGACTCAGGATGGCTTACATGGAGCCAAGCCCAATCCACAGAATTAAATGTAACACATTAAAATGCATAACATCAATTTAGGACAAAATTTAAAAAACATTATAACAATATATAAAACAAGAGAAGTCATCCATAACAGAGCAGCTGATGAACCAACCTGGACACAGCATATTATTTGAGAACACAGAAATCTGGATCACTCTGACAACCATCATGTCGTATTACACAAAGAGGTCATTGAAATCCACAAGAAGCATGTGGAAAATTTCAACAGAAAGGAGAAAACCATGAAAATGAACAAAATCTGTCTACCAGTATTAAAATCTAAAATCAGAACAGTAAATAAAGAGCAAAACTCAAAAAGCAGGGAATTCCAGAAAGGAAACAGTCAGGGCCAGCTAACACCTCCTAACAAAGGATTCCCCCAGGCAGGAAACAACCAGGCTTTGAAACTGCAAGGCCATTAAATGCTAATAAAGGTGGCCAATTTCAACATTCATACTTTTATCCAACAGATAAGAGTTCTTTTTCCCACACTGGACATTATTCCACAGATATATATACAGTCCATTTGCTAGGTTTCCAACAGACCTCACAATCTCTGCAGATGCCTATCATAAATGTGGGCAAAACATCAGGAGAGAATGCTTCTGGAACATGGTCATACAGTCCGGAAAACTCACAGCAACCCAGTGAAGCAGTGTTGTTGGCCAATAAAGATATTAAAGCTTTGGAATACGTATTACTATAATTCATGCTAGAAGTTTTGTAAAAGTTCTGATGACAAAAAAAAGTTTCCAAATAAAGTTAATGGTTTGGGTTGACTACATACAGTATTAGGGGCTGAATAATGTGAGGGTTTTAAAGAAGCGCTCTTAGTGTGCGTTTCATTCTTGCATTTCATTCTTTACCAACAGCCTTTTAAGTTTCTCAGAAGATCTACTTGATGTTTTAACCATTATATTATTTTACTTTTTGTTATTCACATCTTAATTAATCAGGTTTGCTACTATTACTATTGCCTTATTTCTTGTATTATATACTCAGAATTCATTGTATTCTCTAATTGCAATACTATATTATACTTTGAATGTGCTGCTGATAGTTTTCCTTTTGCACATTGGAACTTTATACGAAGGGTGGCTTATGAAAAAATCTTAGTTTTCACCCTGTGCTTACTTTCTAGGAAATGAATATCACAATTTGTTTAAGGGTGGCCCAATAAGATTTGCTGCCTGGGAAAGAGCAGCAAATGACACCCTTTTCTCTCTAGTTAACTTACTTAGGCTCGAGGATGATGGTCTTCCAGATGTGGAGTCTTGGCGGTGGGTCCGTAGTTGGCTGTGGAGCCATATTCTTGATCTGCATGTTCTTCCGCAGTGAAGACATCGATTTCCTAACAGAATGCGGTCCCAATCAGAGTTGGCTTGATGCGCCTTCCTCTTGACACGTTTGGCCCTTTTGCCCTCCATTCTTGCTTCTTTGAATTCTGCAGCACTGCTGGTCACAGCTGACCTCCAATTAGAGCGCTCAAGGGCCAGGGCTTCCCAGTTCTCAGTGTCTATGCCACAGTATTTAAGGTTGGCTTTAAGACCATCTTTCAGTCTCTTTTCCTGTCCACCAACATTCCATTTCCTGTTCTTGAGTTGGGAGTAGAGTAACTGCTTTGGGAGACTGTGATTGGGCATTCGGTCAACATGGCCAGTCCAGCTGCGATGATGGCGGAGGAGCATCGCTTCAGTGCTAGTGGTCTCTGTTTCTTCCAGCATGATGACATTTGTCAGCCTGTCTTCCCAAGAGATTTGCAGGATTTTTCGGAGGCAGCGCTGATGGAATCGTTCCAGCAGTTGCCTATGATGTTTGTAGACAGTCCATGTTTTCCAGGTGTATTGCGGGGTTGGGAGGACAATGGCTTTATAAACAAGCACCTTGGTCTCCCTACAGATATCCCGACCCTCAAACACCCTCTGCTTTAGTTAAGTTGCATAATAAAAACAGTACATAAGGCCAGCCAGATGATGATGGTGATGATTATGTCATTTGCTGCATTTTGATGATATCAAAAATCTATTGCTGGATGGAATCACCTTGTTTTGGTCTGCTTTCCTGTGTTCACTGACTCCTGGGAAGGGTAACCTTTGGTGCGCTGTGCTTCCAGTTTGTGGTGCCAATAATTCGCAGTTCTGTCCAAAATAGTACAGGCGACTCTTTGAAGAAAAGAAATACTGGCCGGACTTCTTCAGAAGTGACCCAGTTGTACCCAACTCATCCTGAATTTCAATGATGGTTCGTTATGCAATCTGTCTCTAGCCATTCTGCATTTTCCAGCCCTCCTCCAAAGGGAGAGGAGGAAATGTTAGGAAAGGAAGTGTTCCTGTTTTTGTTATGTTAATAACCTAATAGTTGGTACACCGAACCCTTTTTTCAGGGCTCTCAGAAAGAGCTGCTCAACTTGACTCAGCAAGATTATACACATCGGATTGAAGAACTCAATCAGTCTTTGAAGGATGCTTGGGCCTCAGATCAAAAAGTAAAAGCTTTAAAGATAGTTATTCAGGTGAGTATTGTTATCATTTAGCCTTGATGTTCATTACATGATGCTTTAAAGAGCTGCACAGGTTGTTCTCCTCCCCAATTCCTTGTTATCACAATCCATTGAAGTTGAATATAACTGGCTTGAGGACAACAATATAAGAAATAAGCCTTTTAATTAGGCCTTATTAGCTTTCGTAGGAATATGGGAAGCTGTCTTTATAACCAGGTCAGGCTTTTTGGACCATCTGGCCCATTATTCTCTGCTCTGATTGGCAGCAGCTGTCCATGATAGCACATAGAGGGCTTTCTCACAATTGTTGTTGATTTTATTTATCGTGTCAGAAGCGAATTGAGAATACAGTTATAATTATAGAAAAACCACAAACAAAGTTAAAAACTTGGCATTATGCCAAATGTCCTTTGACCAGAAGCTGGCCACTTGGAGTGCCTCTGGTGTCGCTGTGAGAAGGTCCTCCATTGTACATGTGGCAGGACTCAGACTGCATTGTAGTAGGTGGTCTATGGTTTGCTCTTCTCCACACTCGCATGTCATGGACTCCACTTTTTGCCCCGATTCTTAAGATTGGCTCTGCATCTTCAATGCCTTCCAAGTCGCCCCATCTTCTGTGCTTGAGACGGTGGTGGGAGTGAGAGGAGGGCCTCCCAGGCGGATCTCAGAGCCCACACTGGTTCATAGGGGGAGATGTGGTCACGAAGATAGGCAGGACCCAAACTGTTTAGGGCTTCGTAGGTCATAACCTGCACCTCGAACTGGGACTGGAAACTTAGCGGCTGCCAGAGAAACCTGGCAGCCGACCTTTGCACTAATTGCAGGTTCCGAGCCGTCTTCAAAGGCAGCCCCACGTAGAGTGTGTTGCAATAATCCAGTAACCAAGGCATGGACCACCATGGCCATGTCCGCCTCCTCGGGGTATGGTCAGAGCTGGTGCACAAGCTTTAACTGTGTGAAGGCCCTCCTGGCCACTACCAACACCTGAGCTTCATAAAGCCCTATACGACTATAAAGCCCTATACGACTCTGGCCCAACTTACTTGTCGGAACGTATCTCTCTCTATATTCCGCCTCGTAGCCTAAGATCTGCTGGGGAGGCCCTGCTCTTGGTCCCACCAGCTTCACAAACACGGCTGGTGGGGACGAGGGACAGGGCCATCTCGGTGGTGCCCCCCCTCCCCCGGCCGTCTGTGGAACTCGCTTCCCAGCGAAATCAGATCGGCATCCTCCCTTTCATTCAGAAGAAAACCGAAGACGTAGTTGTGGAACCAGGCGTTTGGCTAATGGATATAATGGCAACTGAACATTGAATCTGACCATATGATTGTTGTAATGGAAAAGGCTTTAAGATTGTTTAACTAATGTGGTTTTAATCTATTGTATTTGTATGTTTTTATCTTGTTACTATAATGGTAATTTATTGCGGCATCAAATCGTTGCCATTGTTAGCCGCTCTGGGTCTTCCTGCAGGGGTGAGAAAAGCGGGGTAGAAATTCTGTAAATAAATAAATAAATAAGTGTAAGCGCTGAGTCCAGGAGGACCACCAGATTGTGGGCCTGTGTCCTCAGGGGGGAAATGTAACCCCGTCGAGCACAGGTAACCATCCTATACCCCGATCGGCCTCACATCTGACTAAGGGGACCTCTGACTTGTCTGGTTTAAGTTTCAACTTATTCAGCCTGTGCTCCCCCATTGAACTCTAGCTCTGTTTTGTCTACATTTTTTTATTTTTAAAATATTATGTAATCACCAATATACATAATGACTTATTTATCTCTTTTGCCTCCCTCCTCCCAGTGTTCTAAACTTCTTTCAGATACAACTGTGATTCAGTTCTATCCAAGTAAATTTGTCTTGATAACAGACATCCTGGACACATTTGGTAAGTAAGTAGTGGAATGTCGTCCTATTTTGAGCCACTCAGAGACTATTGAGGAATCATTTTCAATTGTAATATCCAGTTACCTACTATTCATACTATTCATAAGGGGCCACGGTGGTACAGCGGGTGAAACAGCTGAGCTGAGGAACTTGGTTGGCGGTTAGAATCTGTGGAGCTGGGTGAGCTCCCATTGTTAGCCTCAGCTTCTGCCAATCTAGCAGTTTGAAAACATCCAAATGTGAGGGGATCAATAGGTACCCCTTCTGCAGGAAGGTAACGGCACTCCATGCAGTCATGCTGGTCACATGACCTAGGAGAAGTCTATGGACAATGCTGGCTCTTCGGCTTAGAAATGAAGATGAGCACCACCAGAGTCAGACTCGACTAGACTTAATGTCAAGGGGAAACCTTTACCTTTACTATTAATACACAAATAAAATTAGTCAAGAGCCTTTCAAAAGTCCCCTTTTATAATTTCCCTTCCGCACCTCTCACATTGGCTCATATTGTCTTTATGGGTCTCTATGTGTTAAGAATGAAGCAAGAAACTTTGGTGTACCACAAATTTGAAACAATAATATGCACATGAAGCTTAAGAGGCATTCAATAAAACAAAGGGAGTTGCGGTACTTTTCAAAACTAGTGTTCAAGATAACATCACATTAAAAACTATCTGGTCCCACTGGGTGGCAGTATAATATAATAGGAAAAAAGAGTGTGGTAAATGCAAAAATATATGTTCAAAGTTGAATAAGGCTTCTTCAATTACTTAATGGATGGATATAATAAGGTAGAATTCGTGCACAATAGATCTCTAGGGCAAGATACCCAGTTTCAAAAACAGAAAAGCAGAATTCTGACATTTCTTACTTCAGCCTTGTCCAAAGTTATTCTCTCCATGTGTGAGGCCATAACCCAGTCATACACACATTCACTATCAACTTAGTGAGATATAATTGAGATGAGTACAATATGACCCCAATATCCAAAGAGGGTACGTCCTCATTCTTTGGATATGCAGATTTAGGCATAATAACAAATACTATTGAACAAACAACTTCTGGTTGCATGACATAGAATAGAGGATATTGGAAATGAGGAAGAGAAGCTTGTTGGAGTTAATTTGCAGTTTTCCTGGTCTGAGGGGCTCTTCTGTGGAGTTTTTGGTTCTTCCCAGTTTTTCGAGTTCACACAAGTACATTTTGTTCTTCCAGGATGTTAAATCAAAAACGTGTGCTGCTGAACCTACTAGCACTAAAAGTTTCATTATCAACTACTACTAATTCTTTGAAAAACAATACTGCCAGGTTTTTATTTATTATGTGATAGTGATCTGTGTTTGAATCTGAAGCCTTAATCTGATAGTATATTTAAACCCAGTGCTTTGTAAACACTGTTCTTATTTTTGTCATTACAGGAAGGCTGGTGTACGAAAGAATCTTTTCCATGTGTAGTGATACTCGCAACTCCTTGCCAGGTAATATGGATGTCTCTAAGTGCTTTGTGTGTGTGTGTGTGTGTGTGTGTGTCAGGAGCAACTTGAGAAACTGCAAGTGGTTTCTGGTGTGAGAGAATTGGCCGTCTGCAAGGTCATTGCCCAGGAAATGCCCATCCTATGGGAGGGAGGCTTCTCTCATGTCTCTACATGAGAAGCTGGAGCTGACAGACGGGAGCTCACCCCGCCAATCTTTCGGTCAGCAGTCCCATTGCACCACCGGGGGCTCCTGTTTGGTAGATACACATTATTACTTATAGAAATAGATCATAGTCCTAAGCATGTATGCTAGGAAGCTATTTCATTTCAATTCACTGCTCATGTTTGCATATTACACTGAGCCTATGTTAACCATGTTTGTTGTTCAGTCAGTGAATTGTCTTACAGATGGCAGAAAAACCACAGTGTTTTCTTTTTTTCAGAAATGTTTTTCTTGCTCCTCTTATTTCAGAGGTAATTGCTTTGGGAACAAGCCAGGCACAAACCATGACTTTCTGTGTGGATATATTGGCATGCCACACTTAAAAGAAACCCAACTTCATAAGCGTAGTCTCCAGTTGCAGCTGGCTAACACATGATGGTTTATTTGTTGAACAGGTTTAAACACAACAAGCAGCCAGGCTCAACAAACAGTGGTTCTCAATCTGGGGTCCCCAGATGTTTTTGGCCTACAGCTCCCAGAAATCCCAGCCAGTTTAGGATTTCTGGGACTTGAAGGCCAAAAACACCTGGGGACCCCAGGTTGAGAACTACTGTCCTAAGAGAATATGACTTGCTAAGGTAACCCAATGTGTTTTTGAGCGGGGATTGGAAGCCTGGACTCCAGAGTCACTCAACCACTACACCATACTGGCTCTCAGTTATACCTACTTGAATATGTGTGCCTTTAGGAAAGGCTCTATCTCAGGCATAGATAGCACGTTTCATGTCCAAATGGTCCTAGGTTGTCTTAGGTATCTCCAGGTAGTTCTAGAAAAACCTCTAGCATGCCAGTGCCAGTTAGCAAAGACCAAGCATGGAAAACACTGACCTATAAGATCAGGAATGGGCCAATTTCGGCCCTCCAGGGGTTTTGGACTTCCACTCTACAGCTGTTAGGAATTGTGGGAGTTCAAGTCCAAAACACCTGGAGGGCCCAAGTTGGCCCATGCCTGTGTTAGATGTTTTCACAAAGAATTCCCATCATCCACAACCACAATGGTAAGGAATTGTGGGAGCCCCAAAACTCCTGGAACGCCAAAGGAAAAGAAATGTGTGTGGATTACAATTTTCTGAATTGTCCAGCTAGTTCTGGGAATTATAGTTTGGTGTAGACATTACTGAGTTAAATGGACCAAACGACTTGATGATGAGGTCTCTTTCTGTCTGCCTGTCTCTCTTTCTCTTCCTCCCTCTATTTTAGGGATATATATTCTCTCTTTGAAACCTGATGAACAAATAGTATTAGTTGACAGAGAAATAGTGAAACCTCTTCTACAGCAATAATACTGGAATAAAATAACGCAGCACAGTACAGAATGCACATCATTTCCTCTGCAGAGTGTGTCCTGAGCAGCTGTGTGTGAAACAGGAACATGCTCATTGGTATTTGTTCTCATTCTTTCCATTCCAATAAAGGAAAACAACTTCTGATTTAGCATCTGAGCCTCTTGTTCCCCCTTCAGGAAATCATGCTCAGTCAATTGTTCCTAAGTCGGGAAGGGAGCGGGGATGATTGTGATGGTTTGCAAGGAAGGAACACGCTGCCTCTCCTAATGACACCAATGCTCAATGGCAAAGGGTGTGCCGGTGAGGATACCCTTCCAATTTAAAAGAAACTACCTACTGAAACATACAGCGAGACTACATCAGCTAGTTTTGTTGTCTCCCTCTTATTTTTTCCATTCATTTGAGCAACTAGGTTAGAATCTTGTTGGGTTTTTTAATTTTTTTTTCTGAATCTGTTTCTTGCCTTCTCCATCAAACAGCTGTCGTCAAATGGGGTTGTCCCTAACCGACTTGGCAGTTAGGGCATGCTTGAACTACAAATTCTGGGTCCCTGGAGTGGTTCGTTATGTAAAACGTCCTCAAGCGGTTGGGGTGGTCTGATGCCAAATGGGAGGGAATGGTGCTCTTTCCTTCTCTCAAACCTCTGCATAGCCCTGTTGTTGTTGTTTTGAAGAGAGGAAAGCACAGCAGTGGAATAATAAAATGAGAGTCTGTGCTCTCATTGAATGGGACTGAAAACATTACTGCTTCTGCTTACACTGTGGTTGAAAAATATTCCGAACGCATAGAAATCATAACCCCTTCCTGTATTGCTCACATTCCAGCCCTTCCTTTGAAGAAAGGTTAGTAAGGAGAGCTTCTTGTTTTAGATACCCTGATGGAGCGAAACTGGGTCAAAAAAACTGTGAGAACCGATTATCTGAAATGTGCAGATCTGCCCTGGAGACTAGGACTCAATTGAGTCATGGGTCCAAATGACAGGGAAGGAGATTCCACTTCAACATAGAATCATAGAATAATAGAGTTGGAAGAGACCACATGGGCCATCTAGTCGAACCCCCAGTCATGCACAATCAAAACACCCCCAACAGATGGCCCCTGTTTAAAACTTTCCAAGTAAGGAACTTCCACCACACTCTGAGCAGAGAGTTCCACTGCTGAACAGCTCTTCTTACAGTCAGGAAGTTCTTCCTGATGTTCAAGTGGAATAACCTTCCCTGTAATTTGAACCCATTGTGCAGAGTCCTAGTTTCCAGGGCAGAGAAAGAAAGCCTCTCCCTCTTCCTTATGGCATCCTTCACATATTTATACATGGCTCTCATGTCTCCTCCCAACCTTCTCTTCTGTAGCCTAAACATACACAGCACTTTAAGATGCTCCTCATAGGGATTCATGGTTTCCAGGCCTTTGATCATTTTAGTCGCCCCCCTTTGGACGCCTTCCAGATTAGAGTCAATATGTCTTTTGAACTGTGGTGCCCAGAAATGGACGCACTTTTATTCCAGGTAAAGAAGTCTGACCAAAGCAGAATAAAGAGGCTCCATGACTTCCCTTGATCTGGACACTAGACTCCTTTTAATGCACCCCAAAATCCTATTGGCTTTTTAAACTGCTACATCATCGTTGTCTCATGTTCAAGTTGCTCTCCATGAAAATTCCAAGATCTTTCTCATATGTACTGTTGGGGATCCAGGAATCACCCATTCTGTATCTTTGCATTTCATTTTTTTTTCTGCCTACGTGTAGTATCTTACGTTTGTCCTTGTTGAAATGCCTTTTGTTATATTTGGCTGTTGTATCCTGAACGTATGTCAGGATCATTTTATTCCTGGCACAGCAATATTGAGTAGGTGAGGCCAAGAAAGAAAGCGACAGATGCAAGCAATGCCATGAGTTTTCATGGTTTGGGATCTGAATGTAGGTCTTCCCGCTATGATAGTCTCAGCCACTTCATCAGAGTGGCTTCTCCTATTTGAATTAGCTCTTAATTGCCTATTGTATTTTCTCAGTTCTTATATGAGGCTTATTTGTTATCTCAGAATAAATACATTGTTTTTTAGACTTAGTGCAGGTCTAAGAACTGCATTCTCATTATGTGATAGAAGCCTCATATCCAGTATAAATGTTATAGGTAACACACAAAGTTGTGTCCAGATCTAGGCTTTAACATCCCGCTAGAAGCCTAAATTTGGGAATGATTGCTTTCCAGAAAGTCCTTCCTCCGCAGGACTTTCTGGAGCCCTGACTATCTCTTGGTGCAATAACCCCCTTCTTTTTTTCCCTATGGGAATACAAGTTGCATGTTCCCAAACTGCTTCTTTTAATATTTGCAGGAGGTGAAATACTAAGCAATCATAGGTTCAATTCCCCATCATCAGCAAGGCAAAATTCAAGCAGAGAGCCAAATCTCGATACTGAATGTTATGTAACTGTTCCTTCTGCTCTGTCATACTGGCTTTATTCTGTATTTAGAGACACCAAAGTAAGCCTTGGAGCAGTTTGTTTCTGCAAATTTTGGGCAGTGGCGGTATAGATGAATCTAGAAACCTTTCACACCTGTAATTTTCTGCAGTCTACTTGCACTTCTAACAACTATTATGAATTATTTATTTATTTATTTATTTCTTATTCAATTTTATATTCCGCTCCTCCCTGCAGGCTCAGGGCGGATCACAGCAAACAATAAAACATACAATAAAACGTGCAATAAAAACATCAGATAAAAACACAATACATGACAAAATGCCAGCAGATTACAATTCTCAGCACAGGCGAAAAACATGCCGTCCACATTCAGGTTTAGCCAAACGCCAGCCTAAAAAGGGCCGTCTTACAGGCCCTTCGAAAAGGGACAAGTTCTTGGATTGCCCGGACGTGGCTAGGAAGTAAGTTCCAAATCGCGGGAGCCACGGCAGAGAAGGCCCGTTGTCTCGTACTGGACAAATGGCAGGAGTGGGATGATGGTACAACCAACAAATTCTGCTCTTCCGAGCGCAGTGATCTCGGGGGAACGTACGGCGTAAGGTGGTCCCTTAGGTACGCAGGCCCTAGACCGTACAAGGCCTTAAAGGTTAAAACCAGCACCTTGAAGGCAATTCGGTACTCGATGGGAAGCCAGTGCAGTTGCTGGAGGATGGGAGTGATATGCTCCCTCATTGGTGCTCCCACCAGCAAGCGAGCAGCGGCATTCTACACCAGCTTGAGTTTCCGGATCGTCGACAAGGGAAGGCCTACGTATGAGGCGTTACAGTAGTCCAGCCTCGAGATGACCGTCGCTTGGATCACCGTGGCCAGGTCGTCCCTGGAGAGTTAGGGGGCCAGTCGCCTAGCCTGTCGTAGATGGAAAAACGACGTTTTGCTAACCATAGAGACCTGGGCCTCCATGGATAGCAAAGGGTCCAATTGGACACCTAAGCTCTTGACAAGGGATGACGGGCTAAGTTGCTCGCCATCCAGGGTAGGCAACCAGCTCTCATCCAGCCCAGGGCGACCGGGCCACAAGATCTCCGTCTTCGACGGATTCACCTTCAGCCGGCTGGCACGCAGCCATCCAGTCACGGCTTCAAGGCATAGATGGAAACATTCGGGTACGGTATCCGGCCTGCCATCCATTCTCAGCAGAAGCTGGGTGTCATCAGCGTACTGATAACACTCCAGACCAGAGTCGCGACACCGAAATAGCAATTGCCATGCATGTGTGTCAGGGAAATCCTGTGTATGTTTATTGGGAAGTATGTACCTGTATTAAGGGAGGCGTACTCCCTGGATGTCAGCCATATTATTTTATTTCCATGAGTACATTTCAGCAATCAATGTACAAGTTGTTATTATCTACTAGCTTGGGTACCCGGCCTTGCCCAGGTCATTTGAAAAAGTATTTTTTTATTGTACAAAATGCATACGGTTGTTGGTGAACTACAACTCACATTTAGACATATAATATAATATATATAGACAGATACAGAGGCAATTTAACATTCCAGTTTTTTCTGGCTTCATGAGGGTATGCTTGGTTCCGGCCACAGGGGGAGCTGCTGCTTCACTGACCACTTGTGACACCAAGTCCTTTGATGGAGTACTTCCTCATTCTTCTTCATGCTGCTGGAAGGTTTTATGGCATCATAAATTAGTTAAATGAGCCTCCCTGGGTAAAGTGGTACCTAGATTTCCTACTTGACAGATGCAACTGTCTTTCGGGCTGCATAGGTCAACAGCAAGCTAAACTATTAATGGTTGGGAGTTTACTCCGATCTGGGCTAGCTTCAAACTCATGACCTCTTGGTCAGTAGTGATTTAATGCAGCTGGCTATTAACTAGCTGTGCCATAGCCCGATCCTTAGAAATTAACTTCCCATTTGGGTCTTCAGAGAAACCACTGTTACTTTTTCAATTGCCATGTTACCTCTGTGTGTGTGTGTGTGTGTGTGTGTGTGTGTGTTTTTTAAGTGACTCCTATCTTTTAAAATTGGCCATGTTCTATTAAATAGCTTTGGAGGTTTTTTGAGCTCATTTCCTTCCTTAATGTGCTTCATCTTCCTTCATAATGTATTATATCTGGAGCCTCGGACCACTGATATTTATGTCCTTTTGAAGAACAGAAACATTGAGTTGTTGTACAGTAGATAAAATCTTAATAATACCAGCTTTTAAATAAACCACATGAAAATGCAAACATATTTCTGGCTTATCTGGCTTGGGCAACTCTGTTGTTAACGATAATCAAATAGCTGCATAATGTGGCAGATTAGGTGTGACACAAAAGAGTAGGAAATATTTTTATTGCTTGAGGAGCATTTTCTGTAGAATAAGCCATTTGCAGTTCTGTCTCATTAAGCGAAATGCTGTACCTTGAGCTAGCCTTGCTGTAGGTGTCTTGCAAAAGAAAGATCCCTCAATGTAGCTTCATGGCCAAGGAGGAAGAATGGAATGCAATAAAAATGTAAATATGTCATTTTCCAAGTTGCTGAGATACAAAAGGAGAGTAACCATCTGTTCCAAATGACGGTGTGTTTGCTAAAACATTTTATCCTTTTGACTCTGAAACTTGGCCATAAGGTAAAGTTTCCCCTTGACATTGAGTCCGTTGTATCCAAATCTGTGGGGTGGTGCTCATCTTGATTTCTAAGTCAAAGAGCTGGCATTATCCGTAGACACCTCCAAGGTCATGTGGCTAGCATGATTGCATGGAGTGCCATTACTTTTCCGCCAAAGCAGTATCTATTGATCTACTCACATTTGCATGTTTTTGAACTGCTATGTTGGCAGAAGCTGGGGCTAGCAAAGGGAGCTCACCCCACTCGCTGAATTCGAACCACCGACCTTTCGGTCATCAAGTTCTGAAGGTTAATAGTTTAACCCGCTGTGCCACCGTGGCCCCTTAATTTAACCATATTCTCACACTATTTGCAAAATCACAAATTCAAGGCAGCTACGTCTAATTGGAAAAGAAAATAAGGAAGCAGTTTCTTGACTAAACTTTATCTTTCTCCTTTTTCTCAGAAAATTTTACCCCTGAAAGTGTGAATGACACGGCCAAAGAAACCTGCTTAAACTGGTTCTTCAAGATCGCCTCCATCCGAGAACTGATCCCCAGGTTGTATCCTTTCTCAAATGAAGAGAGGGAGGATATAACAATGTTGTCTTGTGCATATTTGTTGTTTTCCTGACATAGAAGATAAAAATTATATTTTTATATTTTTATTTATTTATCGTGTCAAGAGCGAACAAAACAGTTGTATTGCATTAAAAACAAACAAACAAACAAAACACAAAGTTTGCAGACTTGGTATTCTATTAAATGTGCTTTGACCAGTAGCTGGCCACTTGGAGTGCCTCTGGTGTTGCCATAAGAAGGTCCTCCATTGTGCATGTCGCAGGGCTCAAGTTGCATTGTAGTAGGTTTGTCGTGCAATCTTTGGCGGGAGTGTGGGAGCTGTTCTCGGGAATTGGAGGCTCTTCAGGAGTGAGAGGTTTCAGAAAGAGAAGGGGTCTTCTTCCAAGGGGCATTTGCACCTGTTAGAGAGGCTCAGGCAACGCAGCTATGTAAATGTAAGTTCTGTCCCAGTAAAGCTGCAGAGAATCCTCTCTGTAGTTGGAACTTGTGAGTCATTCCTTGCAGGGTCAGACTCTTGGGATTTAATGTCAGGATATCTTAAACTTGGATTCCTCTTGTGAATTAGATTGGTTCAAGACGCTGGAGTCCTTTTGCAGCTTCAGAAATCTCTCACCTGTTTTACCCGACTCTTTGCTTAACTTTGGCTATAGTTCTCTTTCTGGACTTTTCTTCATTGGTCAGCCTATGTGCTGTACATTAGAGTTGTGCACGGAATTCATTTGCTCAGTTTCCTTCATTTCTTTAATTTCTTTTTGGTACTTTGGGATTCCCCCTCCCCGCCCCCCGGTACAGAAATGAGCTGAACATGAAAGCAAGTGGGAGCCAATTCCAGCTCCAAGCCTGTTTTTTGACATCACAGTTTAATCTTTTTTAATTAATCCCCAAACAAATAAAAAGTAAACCCTCATACCCTTAAAACTAGTGTCCTCTTCCAGGAGGTCATCACTATTCCTTACCTGAAAGTGAGAAGCCTCCTTAAAATGCCTTGGAAAGAGTGCATAGCTGGTTGACGTGTAGCCCAATTGAGAAAGTGCTCACGCCTGCAGCCGAGCACCTCCCAGAACTTGTCTTCTTGCCTTGGAGAGTGCGTATGTGGCGTGCAGGCCCAGAAAGTGTGTGTGCCTGCAGCTGAGCGTGTCTTACTCTAGAGTAAGAGGCACTCAGCTGCAGGCAGCACTGGAAAGCATGTGCGCTTTCTGGGTCTTCACGTCACACACACACACTCTCCTCTTTCCAAGGAGAGTGTGTGTATGGTGTGCAGGCCCAGAAAATGCGCATGCCTGCCATTGCCTGCAGCCAAGTGCCTCCTCTAGAGTAAGAAACAAAACTTGCCTCCTTGCCTTGGAAAGAGAGTGTGTGTGTGGCGTGCAGGCCCAGAAAGTGCACGCCTGTCAGTGCCTGCAGCAGAGTGTCTCCTCTAGAGTAGAAACAGCACACTGGCAAGGGGAGCCTGAGTGGGAAGCCCCCCCCCCCCCCATAATGGGCCAATAGAATATTGATCTTTTGGCACCTTAGAGCGAAAAGAGATACCTGCCTTCTCAATTTCAGAAGGCTCCCAAAAAACGGATTGCGGACCTCACCAAAAGCCGGAAGACGAAACAGGTCAAGATTTACCCCAAATGCACAATTCTACTGTACATGACTATTCATGCATTAGCCAAGTTCATATAAGTTTTCCAGTCTATATGGCCATGTTCTAGAAGCATTCTCTCCTGATGTTTTGTCTGCATCTATGGCAGCCCTCACAACCTCTGAGGATGCCTGCCATAGATGCAGGCAAAAAGTCAGGAGAGAATGCTTCTGGAACATGGCCATACAGCCCAGAAAATTCACAGCAACCCAGTGATTCCAGCCATGAAAGTGTTCAACAATGCAAGTTCATATAGTCTGGAAATACTGGATCATTGCTACGTGTGAGTCTCACCAATAATATCAAGACAAACTTTTAATTTTTAAGAGAGGAGCAGAAGGGATATCTGAGTGGGGAAAAAATGGTGTATACATACTCGCAAATTAATTATTGAAAACATTTAACAGCTCAGTCTGCAGTGTGTCTAACTCTCCATGGGAGTAATTTTATATAATTTGGGGAAGATTTTATCAAAGCTACAAGACACTGTACTTAAAAGACAAGGGACATCTTGTTTCTTTTCCTGTCATTTCTTTTGTTCAGGACTTTCTCCCCTTAACTCATCATTACAGTTATGTGGAAGCAGCCATACTGAAGTGCAACAAATTTCTTTCTAAAACGTAAGGCTAAATATTTGATAATTTTGGGTGAAAGGCAAAACTTTGGGTCCCTGAATGCCAGCATATTTACTTTATTTCTCTTGTTGGCGGTAACTCATCTCGTCTGTGGTGGTTTCATTGCTGTTTATGATGGCATATTTTCAGTATGATCCAACTACAGTTGGTTTGTCATGTCTTCCAAAAATTCATTTGCTTTTTTTCTTTTTGAAAGGCCTTTGATGATTGGTTGCTAAGTCAAAGTCAGACTGTTCTACAGTAATTTATTGTGCCTTTGGCCAAGTGTTTGGTGCTATCCTTGGCCAGCTGTTTTTCCATCGCTTAGTTATTTGAAATGGTAGCTCGCGACGATAAAATGGTAATGCCTATTTTCTCAAATCCCCTTTTTAGAGGGATTTCGGAATGTCTGCCGCGCCTGACCTCCATGATCCGTGGAATCGGAGACCCATTGGTTGCAGTCTATGCTAGAGCATATCTCTGCAGGGTAAAACCATTCTTTTAGAATATACATTTGCAAGAAATTGTGGCTTTAATAGCCCTGCCTATAAAACATTCATCAGAGTAATTGCATCTTTCTCTTAGATTAGGATTTTTTTAAATACAGGAGATTACAATGTAGTTTGTTCTCTGAACAGCATTTTCCTTTAGTTTTTTGTTAATAGCAGAGTTGTCTTCCACTGTTGAATTGTTCATTATCTAATATTCATCTTGTTTACCTTGGTTTGCTGTGGTTTCCATGAATTTTGTCGATGATGATATAAAGAAATAGATTGTGTAATATTTTTCAATATTTATTACCATCTTTTTATGCCGACTAATTTTTCCCCAAGAAAAAGTATCTAAATATATTCATCTCAAAAAGTATCTCAATATACTGTAGATGACAGTTTTACAGCTGGAGACATTCAAGACAGGGTTGCTGTGATTTTCCTGGGCTGTCTGGCCATGTTCCACAAGCATTCTCACCTGACGTTCTGCCCACATCTACGGCAGGCATCCTCAGAGATTGAGAGGTCTGTTGGAAACTAGGCAAGTGAGGTTTATATGTCTGAGGAATTGACATGATTCCACAGATATATAAACCTCACTTGCTTAGTTTCCAAAAGACCTCACAATTATTTATTTATTTATTTAAAACATTTATATTCCACCCTTCTCAACCCGAGGAGGAATCAGGGCAGAGCACAACATATATATGGCAAGCATTCAATGCCGGAACATACAATAAACTATAAACATACATAAATATTAAAACCAGTCATCTCCACTTTTATAATCAATTGTTTAAGCCATCTCAAATCAGCAGAGTATAATTCTTAATACCTTATTGCACTGTCCCAAAGGCTTGATCCCACAGCCAGGTTTTTACCACCTTTTAACCACAACCTTTGAGAATGCCTGCTATAGATGTGAGCGAAATGTCAGGAAAGAATGCTGCTGGAACATGGCCATACAGTACGGAAAACTCACAGCAGCCCAGTGATTCCAGCCATGAAAGCCTTCAACAACATAAATTCAAGACAATTATTTTGGTTCTTCAAATATAGGTTGGGATGGAGGTCGCTCCTCATCTGAAAGAGAGCCTTAACAAGAACTTTTTTGATTTTCTTCTAACTTTTAAACAAGTAAGTAAGAGATGATGATCTAGTGGGCTATTTGTCTAATAATGCCTTTTTTATTTCAGATAATCATCAAGGCTGGTTTCCCATTTGTTGGCACATTTGCACATCAGAATAATCCATCATAGAGTTGGAAGAGACCTTGTGGGCTATCCAGTCCAACCCCTGCCAAGAAGCAGGAAAATCACATTCAAAGCACCTCCGACAGGCTGGATGGCCATCTGAGGGGGTGCTTTGAATGTGATTTTCCTGCTTCTTGGCAGGGGGTTGGACTGGATGGCCCACAAGGTCTCTTCCAACTCTATGATTCTATGGTTTGTTTTAAGCTTATTTGTTCTTTTGATACATGAATTGCACTCCAGATGAACCAACAAAGCATGCCTTTTTTTGTAATAGTTACAGATGTCCTTAGCATTTGATGGAATTTGGTTCCAGAACCCGTAATGGATACTTGAGTCCTCTTATATACAATGGCATAGTAAAATAGTATCACTTTAGGTATTTTAAAAAATATTTCCAAGCTGTGGATGGTTGAAATCATGGATGCAGATTCAATGGATATGGAGTGGTGATTGTATTTCCAAGATGAATAAGCCATTGTATGCCTTAGACCCGCATTGGGAATAATGATTATAAGAATAACAACAATAAGATCCCTTGGTGATGGTGGTGGCGGCATATTATTATTATTATTATTATTATTATTAAAAATTAACACTCCCCGTAATCTGCAATAAACAAGCCATGTCTTTTCAGTTTGTCTTTTCAGTTTGCTTATATCCCTAACTTTTTTAACAGATTCATGGGGACACAGTTCAAAACCAGCTGGTGGTGCAGTGTGTGGAAATGCCATTGTATCTCACACTTTATTCTCCTGCCATAGATTGGATTTTACAATGCGTTTCTTACCGAGCTGCAGAGGTAAAAAAAAACTTCCTTTCCGTTATATATTTTTAGCCAAACAAAGACCTAATGCAGCAATTGTACCTATGTAGAAATGGAAAATTCTCTAACAATTGTACTGATTTGTTAAGGTATTAACTTTTCAGCATTAATCTAAGAAGGTTCACTATGTAGAATTAAGTTGCTTAATTAGTAAAGTGTCCAAGCTGATGTGACCTTATTAATAGGTGATGTTTTAATCATACAAAAGAAGAGAAATTACAATATTTTCTCTGACTTCTTAAGGTAGAAGGCAGTAGAAACAGCATACTTTAATTTCAATGCAGAACCTTGACTGAAACAGTCACCAGAAGCATTGTTTACAGTTTTTCAATCCCATTGTGCTTCCTGGCACTCACGGAGGGAGCTTTCACGCTGTTCTTCACACTGCTTTCTTGCGGTGGTTAGGCAAATCACGCTTCTATTTTGAAACATGATCAGCATCTTGGTACAGGCTCCTTAAGTCAGTCTGAAATGAGAAGTCACTCTCTAATGACACATGGTCATGTGCCAAGTGGTGAGGGAGCCAGCCAGTGGAAAACGAGATGTGAAAAATATGAAATCTTTCACAGTGTTTCCTCCAGATGTCAAAATTAACGAATGGGTCAGATGATCTGGCAAGGAATCTCTTTCCCCCCTTTGCATTGCAAAAGAGTCCTGTTAGGGCTCCCAGAAGACAGTTCTTTTATTAAATGGAAAGTTAGGGGGCGATGGATTTGATGGCCCTTGAATGGGAGCAAATCTTTATTTATAGTATTTCTATTCCACCCTTTTCACCCCAAAGGGGACTCGCCACGCATCACAGAACATACATATGCAAGAAACACTCAATGCTGTTTATATACTGACAAGACAGACAATTGTACATAGATAGAGATATATAGGCATTTCCCCATATTTGGTATCTTGGAGGCTTGTGCTGTCACTCCACCTTCCCTGCTGAAGAGCTTTGTTTGTAGATTGAACTACCTGCATTTTTCTGGCATTTCCTTATGGGTGCCTTAATACCTCCCTGCTTTTAAGCATTGTATTTCACAATGGACATGCATATTCAGCAGCAGAGTACCAAAACACAAGGACAGATGTCTTCACGGTGTCTGGTTGTGACACCCTGCTTTTAAGCAGTACCTATTTATCTACTCACATTTTGCTTTTGAACTGCAGGGTAGGCAGAAGCTGGGCTAAAGGGCAGGGGCTCACCCTGACTCAGGCTTCAAACTATCAAACTTTAGATTGATAAGTTTTACTGCAGCTGGTGGTTTAACCTGCTGTGCTCAGCCATCTGCCTGTCTAGATGATGACTTTTACCTTGCTGAAGCCATACATACAGGCTACTACTTCCCAACGGATGTCAGTTGGTGCAATACCGGCTAAACAGTATAATTTCTCCAGTGGTGTTTTTAATTGGTTTATATGTGGTTTTTATAATATTGGTTGAATGTTTTTAACTGTATTTTATGAATGTATGGCATCAAATTTGCCAATTCCGTGAACCGCCTTGAGTCGCCATAAGGCTGAGAAAGGCAGGCTACAAATGCCATAAATAAATAAATAAATAGACATCCTGTGACAATGCGGCATGCTCATTAAGAGCCACATCCACTGTTTTAATGTGGTGAGATGTATTTCACACTGGACATGCATATTCAGCAGCAGAGTAGCAAAACACAAGGACAGAAGTCTTCACTCTGTCTGGTTGTGATCCCCAGGTTGTGCCAGTTAGCTTTCCTATGATGTTATTTCTAGCACCCACTTTTTGCTTGAAAATCAAGCAGTGCTTCTTGTAAGTCAGAGCATGGTCCAGAGTAACCCCCAGGGATTTGAGTGTGCTGCAATGCTCCACTGGTTTTCCTTCCCAGATAATCCTCAGAGCTCGAGATGCTTGTCTGTTCCTAAGATGAAAAGCACAAGTCTGCATTTTAGATGGATTAGGAATCAGCTGGTTTTCCCTGTGATAGTCAGTAAGAGCACCTAAAGCTTCAGTGAGCTTCTGTTCAACCATTTCAAAAATCTCTTTTTGCAGCTTGAAACTAATACAGATCTGACAAGTGTAACATTCCACAGGCAACTATGACTGTGACTTTCAAAGTAGAGGGAGTTTGTGTTTCCTTGTTCCACCTGATTCTTAGAGAAGGAACGAACCTTCATGTAAATCTGGCAAAACTTCTGCTTGCAAAAAGAAATATGTGATCTTTTAACTCTGGTCCCTGTCTGCTGGTTGAAGGCAACGCACAATAGGTGCAATTGCATAGCTCGAAAAGTACCAGGTGTAGTTTGTATAACTTTTTTTTCATGTTGATATCTAAATACTTATTAAAGAGCTTACTTTCAAGGGAATATACTTTTTAAATAAAAAAACCATTTTAAGCAGTATGTATGTGTAAGGAAGAATCCACCTCTTGCAGATGCTCTTTCATTCCCTGTAATTGCAAAGTTGAGTAATGGGTGCCAACAAGAAAGATGTCCAAATGGAATAAGTGAGAATTAAGAGGTAACTTGTGGACATGTTTTGAAGGAATTCTGAGGTTTGAAAAGGTTAGTTAAACAGTTGGACATTGCTGTGGAATTTCTGGTCGTCCAGATGTTGTATTCGTAGGACTATAATTTCCAGCATAGTAATTGGTGACATGTGGTGGGAGCGATAGGGCAACAGTATCTAGGGGGCTTCATTGGGCCATCTTAAAGGGCTTCCTTCCCAAAACAACCCCGTAAGACTTCATAACATAGGGTCCCCTCTTCAGACCTACAAACGTCTCAAATGTGTGGAGGGCAATTTTGTCTATAGATCTATTGTCATTACCCAATTTGACCTAAGGAACATCTCCTGTCTTGCTTTATGTTCAGAGACAAAAGGACTGAAATTTTTGGAATAAGGATCTCTGGCAGAGGAATCCATTAGCAGGCTGCAACCATACCTTGGCTGTTTGCATATATAGAGTGTAACCAAGTTTTTGTCAGGCCCTTTGTTTGGTTTGGTATTGTGATATGGCCTAAGGGCTAATCAATAAAATTTACTACTATTCCCTGGCTGTAACTACACAATGAAAAAGCAATGTCTGCTCTCCCTCTTTTCTGCTTTGTTCTCATTTGCTCTTATTTGTAGGTTCTGCTGACGGAAACAATGGAAAGATGCAAGAAGCTTGGCAACAAGTAAGTAGTACACTGGCAATATCTTTTTGTTTTGTTTTGTTTTTTTGGTCATCAGAAAAGTCAACATCCTTCCAAGTGTCACATCTCCTTGAGTACTTTGGAATACTTTAGTTTGGGTCCAAAAGCTGCTCTTTACCCGAAAGAGATTTGCCAGTACAGCTTTGCAGCACCTAGAATGATAATAGCAAAATCCTAGAAGGGTGAAATATTGCTAAGAGAGATTGGAGAGAAATGTTTTTAGAATGTATACAAATGGTCAAGCTGTCTAATGGACTATGAAGCAAAAATAATTTATTTATTTATTTATTTATTTATTTATTATTGCGATTTCTGCGCCGCCGACTCCCGGAGGCTCGCGGCGGCTCACATACTACTGGCTCAGTGCCAGGGAGCAATACAGAACAAAGAATACAATTAGGACATAATGAAAAATTTGCAAATAAATGGAGGCTGACCTTTGTATATTTTGAAAGAAAGACAAAAGTGGATTTTATGGAAGCTGCAAGGGGAATATTTTCAGAAATTTATGACGGTAGTTATTATATGGCATAGGTAGCACAGTGTGTGGAACTCCTAGGTAGTGGGCTTACAGGTGTTGGGAAGGAGGGATAGTTTTGTCTGTTGAGTTATTTTTGTATTTTTTTTTTGTTTTGCCTGCATTTGCTTGTATTATTTGTGATTGTTATGTCATATGTCATTTTTATATAAATAAGTAATTTTTAAAAAAGATATGCTTAGGCTAACATGAGACTCAAGGCAGCGCTTCCAGTTTTAAAGAGGAATACACTTAAAATACAGAAGGCACATCCGAGTGTGAGTGTGTATGTATATATGTGTGTGTGTTTGCTTTTGTTGTATGTCCCAGTTTGGCAGAGTGCTGGACTGGGTGGCCCTTTTGGTCTCTTCCAGCTTTGTCATTTTATGATACCTTGTGCTGACATGGCTCATGTTCTTTCTAGTGCCCTGCTGTTGAATTCAGTCATGTCTGCCTTCAGAGCTGAGTTTATTGCTGCAAGGTCCATGGATTTTATTGGCATGATTAAGGAGTGCGATGAATCTGGATTCCCCAAGGTAAGCCTCTCCATCCTGATCAGTCTTGCAACTTCTGTACTCAGTTAACGCCTTCATGTTTTATTTGTTGTCACAGTACTTCCCATTAGCCAAATGTGTATACTATGAAAGTAATTCTGCTGTATTGCAAATTATGATGTCTTCTTTTGTTCCACACTATGCCCCTAAATCTTTTTGGAGTGTAGATAATAATAATAATCCTCATCTTTACTTATATTCCGCCCTATTTCCCTAAGGAGACTCAGGGCGGATTCCAACCAAAAAAGGGCAAATATTCAATGCCTCAATAAAACAACAAATACAAACATAATAGTCCACAATAACCCAACATATAAAAGCTATTTATAACATGAATCTATAGATTAAATAAAATCTAACCTATCAAAAATTATATCTAACATAAAATCTGAACTTAAAACATCAGCATTGATTTACAAGAGTCAACAAGGTTCAATATGATTTGTGAATTGATTATGTGTCCAGTGGTGTTAACTGGGCCAATATAGTCTGACAAAGCCCAAATACAATAACAGTTTTCAGTCAGAGGTCTAGTAGCAGTCTCTTATCATCTAATCCTTCTCTCCATATGCTAATGAGAAAAGGTAAGTTTTCAGTTGTTTTTTTGAAGAAGAGGAGGGAGGGAGCCATATTTATTTCTTTAGGGAGGGAGTTCCAGAAGTGAGGGGCAGTCACGGAGAAGGCCCTCTCCCTCATTCCCACCAGCCACGCTTGAGACGGGGGTGGGACTGAGAGCAGGGTCTCCTCCACTGACCGCAGTGTCCAGGTTGGTTTATAGGAAGAATTGCGATTAGTCAAATAGCCTGGACTCGAGCCATTTAGGGCTTTAAAGGTAATGACCATCACTTTGCATTTAGTCCGGAAGTAAACTGGCAACCAGTGGAGCTATCGCAACATGAGAGTGGATCTCTCCCTGTATGGGGCTCCAGTTAGCAACCTCGCTGCCAATCTCTGAACCAGTTGAAGCTTCCGAACTATCTTCAAATGCAGCCCCAGGTAGAGAGCATTGCAGTGGTCTAGGCGGGATGTGACTAGGTCGTGGACTACCATGGCCAGATCTGGCATCTTAGGGTATAGGCGCAACTGGCACATAAACTTTAACTGTGCAACGGCATTCCTAGCCTCTGCTGACACCTGGGATTCCAGGGTCAGTGATGAGTCCAGGATTACCCTCAGACTGCGGACCTGTGTCTTCAGGGGGACTGTGACCCCATCCAACACAGGCAGTAACCCCACATTCTGATCCACCATCTGACTGACCAGAAGTACCTCTGTCTTGTCTGCATTTACCTTCAATTTATTAGCCCTCGTCCAGTCCATTACTGATGACAGGCACCAGTTCAGGACCAGAATGGCATCCTTGGCATTTGGTGGAAAGGAGTAATAGAGTTGGGTGTCGTCTGCATAATTTTGACACCAGACTCCACAACTCTGGGTAATCTCTCCTAGCTTTTCATGTAAATGTGGAACAACATGGGGGACCGAATTGAGCCCTGAAGGACCCCACAGACCAATGACCAGGGGGTCGAACAGGAGTCCCCCAGCTCCACTATCTGGGTCCGTCTCTTCAGGAAGGACCTGAACCACTGCCAAACAGTGCCTCCCGATCCCATCCTGGAGAGACGACCCAGAAGGATACCATGGTCAATGGTATCGAAAGCCGCTGAGAGGTCCAGGAGGTCTAGTAGGGACACACTCTCTCTGTTGAGTTCTTTTTGTGGATTATCCACCAAGGCAGCCAATGCCGTCTCTGTCCCATAACCAGGCCTGAAACCAGACTGAGATGGATCCAGATAATTGGTTTCATGCAAGAACCTTTTGAGTTGTGAGGTCACCAGATTTATTTCTTCACTCAATATTTTCCAGTGCCTACATCTGTCTTGGGAAACTAATTTGCAGAACTCAAAACCATGGAAAACTGTGACTGTTTATACATCTGCTAATTTGGTTAAGTCCATGATAACTTCCAAATGGCATTTAAAACAAATTAAACATACTTGTAATATTATTTTTAAACTTCTTTATACAAATATATTATCAAGATGTCTTACAAAGGGAAGAATACTTTTGCCACAGTGACACAAATGAGGCTTCTTCAAAAAGCGGAACCATACATTTTTGCTTCGGAGCAATTTTATGCAGATTTGATTAGCAAAGTTCGTAAATGTTCAGCCTCAGACTTCTTTGACTAGCAGGCCTAGTTTTTTTTACCTAAATGGTGTATTGCTACTTGCATTTCCATGTTTGTGTTATTTTACCAAAGGGCTTTTATAGTTTGGACTCATTGTCCGCCTTTAGGCCTCTCTTGGACAAAAACAAGTTTTTAGAACAGCATTGTATTAACTCATCATGCTAATATTACTCATCCACCTGAAAGTTATAAACAAGAGAAATGAGTGGTATTTTTTGTCCTGTTTCCGCAGCACTTGCTCTTTCGCTCTCTAGGGCAGAACTTGGCCTTAGCTGATCCGCCGGAGGGAGATCGGCTTCAGATCTTAAATGAAGCATGGAAGGTTATCACAAAGTTAAAGAGTCCCCAGGTAGGTAGTTGGCACAAGGAAGGCACTTCACAGAACAACTGTACCTATTATTGTTGTCAGTGGTATGCATTCCGATTGGGGTGTATTTCCTAAATAGCTTATAGATATTCAGGCCTAATGATTGATTCTCAAGTGTAGGCATTTCATCGTGACACATCCATAGCCACATCTCCAAGGAAAATCCAAAAGTGGAGACAGCAGTATTTATCCATATCAAGAACCACTTCTGGCTGTTTTGTCTTCACGAGGAGCAGCTCTTATATAAATCTAATGGGTGTTAATTGACCATTCAAAACAAAACAACTCCAAATATTTTATATTACAGTAATGCCTCGGTATGTTCTCATTGTTACTGGAAAATGTATTTTCCTTGAGAGGGATGGCCAAGGATTTTATTCCTTCTAATCAAAAAGTCCCAGATCTTGGCCTATGGCTCCAAGTAAAGCATTGTGTCAGTGATCTCCATGTTACTTCTTCCCCACATCTTGGTCATGTTCTTTCCACAGTGCATCCTGGATAACAATGAATGCATAAAATCTTTTGGTTAAGAATGCTCTAAATCAGTTGTGCCTTGGGGATCTCATTTTGTATGTGTGTCCGAATGGCAAAGCAAACACTGTTTTTAAATATAACTCTTAATGTATTTATTTTTAGGATTATATCAACTGTGCAGAAATCTGGGTGGAATATACCTGCAGACATTTCACGGTATGTGCGCATTTAAGCATCTTGAACAATGTTGGAGTTTCATTGAGTCCTATATAAACTGTTGTTTTATGCTCTGTTTTATATTGTTGCTGTTCTTAAATTGAATTGTTGCTGTTTTATAAATTGATTTTATGTAAACCGCCCCGAGCCTGCTGGAAGGAGCGGTATACAAGAATGAACAATAAATAAATAAATAAATAAAAAAAATGACAAACAAACAACATTTTATTATGGTTCAAAGGTGTACAAAGGTGTACAATGCATATACGTTTAGTAAGGTTAATAACCACCAATTGATTAGATACATAGTTGGATAAAATTTACAAGTTAAAACTGCTTAGAATACGGGGTTAAAACTGCTTGATGCCGTACATGATGGCTAAGAATATAGGTTAAAACCTACAAAGGTACTGGCATGTTTCAGCTTGTGTCTAAAATTGGGAATTGTCTAATCCTGGAAAGAAACTTGGCATTCGCCAAGGTCACGTGGGGAAGACCGTCACCAAGCAGAAACTTCACATAAAGTTTCGCTGGACTAGCTGGTAAGTTTCTCAGTAGATGATTGATTATGTGTACTCGGGCCTATTCATAGAAACTGCATGACAGTAAATTATGGTAGATGCATTCTACTTCCTGTTTGTTACATGGGCAGAGCCTTTCTTTACATGGGATACCCGTGAATCTCCCGTGCAACGGTTCAGATAGGAACACATTACATCTTGCTTTGGAAAATAGACAACGGTATTTGGTCACCGTCAAGTTCTTTAAGTTAGTTTGCTGTGTGGAAAGTTCCAACACAGTGTATGGAGAGAGCACTTGGGGAGCAAGATACATATGAACGAGAACGTAGCTCACAGAAGGCAATGTCCCACAGTCCCTGATTGATTTGAGAGCCAAATCAAAGCCCAGATGAGTTAAGAGGGATGCGGAAAGGCCGATGGAGGGCTTTCTTAGAATTGATCTTATACCAACTGCTTAAGTAATCATCTTGAGCTAAGTGAGGAATCAGACTGGATCCTAGACTGAAAACTCTGGTCTTGAGGCAATATTTAAGTGATCCCCACCAGGCTCTTACTGACAAGGGTATTTCCCTGGATTCAAGTAGCAGGACACAGGATGGAACACATCTGGGGAGCTGGAAGAGGGACCTCAAAAACTGAGTTTGCAGTTTCATGACATCTTTGCATCATTCTTTGCAGAAGCGTGAAGTCAATACTGTTTTGGCCGATGTCATCAAGCACATGACTCCAGATCGGGCCTTTGAAGAGGCTTATCCCCAGGTATAAGAACAGTCACCCCAAAACACAAGATGATGTAATTCAGCCTAAAATGTGTAGGCGATGTTGGGGAATTCTGGGTGGTTTTTTAAAAATACAAATACATAGCTACCTTGCATACAATGTAAATGCCAGATAAGGCTATAAAATCGCCCTTCATGGAATACAGAATAAAAAGTTGAGTCAAGATTGGTAGAGTGGGAGCTAATGTCAGCAAAACTTCATTATACTTCTCTTCCTTGTTCTTGTTTTTAGCTTCAGTCAATCATTCAGAAAGTCATCACCTATTTCCATGATTTCTCTATTCTCTTTTCACTGGTAAGTTTCCATATGGCGGCAGAGATAATTGGTTCCTGGAACTGATCCATACATTTCTAAAATGTGCGTATAGGTTGTGCTTTTTGTTAGAGGCTAGATGAATCGGAGTGGAATTTCATAACATTTTAAAGGCTACAAAGTTGACTATGGCATGGGCCAGTGCCCATAGATTCATACCTTTTTGAAAAAGTGTTAATTTTGAGGAAACAAATGATATTTTGATTAAAATTACAATGTTAATACATCATGGCCTAGCTTAAGAGATGTGTTTCAGCTGTGGTTAATAGTAATAGTAATATACTTTATTTATATTCCACTCTATCTCCCTGAGGGGACGCAAAGTGGATTACAGAGTACATATATGGCAAACATTTAATGCCATTATACAATTAACAACAAGACTGACAGTACATAGACAGAGGCAAGGCTTCCCCCTTTTTCATCTCCAGCATCTGGAGGCTGTGCTTAACTCGCCCACGGGAAGCTTCTATTCCATTTTTCCATGTTGAGGAGCCTGCTGTCCGTAGACACCTTCCTAATCGAATTGCCGGATTGTTTTCTGAGGCACCTTTTACCTCCCCAGCCAAGGCAGTACCTATTTGTCTACTCACATGGCTGTTTTTGAACTGCTAGGTAAGCAGAAACTAGGACTGAGGGCGGGTGCTCACCCTAACCTTCAGCTTGAACTGCCAACCTTCTGGTCAGCAAGATTTTCTGTAACTGGCAGTTTAACCCGCTGCGCTACCGCGACCCCTTTTAATTTAGTTTACATCCTAACTCAGTCAAAAATAAATATATTTTATTTAGTTTAAATCCTCAGTCAAAAATAAATACTAGCACTAGGTGACTTTATTGCATTGCTACCTCTTGGCCTGAGGCACATTATGGGGAGTGGGGGGGAGGCATATATATTGCATTGATCTATTTGGTGGAAAGTTAGTTTAAAAATGAAATAGATAAAATGATCTATTTCATCATTTGGTTAATGGTTGGGGCCATTGCCTAAAAGTAGAACCTAGGCCTTACCATGCAGAAGGATTAGGCACAGTGCATCTCTGGTTTAACATTATGGATAGGAGGGGATGCAGCTCCTCCTAGTCTGATGATATTATAGGGATGGAGAATGTACAATTTTCCAAATATTGTTGGAATACAATCCCAGGAATCCTAGCCACCAGAAGCAACAGCAAGACATCACTGGAAAGCCTCAATACCTCATGCTCTTCACTTTAAGCTACATTGGCCAATGCTTTGACACAATAAAATTAGGTTTAATTTCTTCAGATGAGTCTCATCTCTCTTGGAAATCACTGCTTCTCAATGTAGCTCCATATCTGGACTACTCTACTTGTGTGGAGCCGCAGTAGTGCAGTGGGTTAAACCCTTGTGCTGCTGAACTGCTAACCTGAAGGTTGGCTGAACTACTCACCTAAAGGTTGGAAGTTTCAATCCGCGAGACGGGGTAAGTTCCCTTCTGTCAGTTCCTCCCAACCTAGCAGTTCGAAAACATGCAAATGTGAGTAGATAAATAAATACTGCTTTGGCGAGAAAAGGCAAAGAGATGCTCTAAGCAATCTTGCCGGCAACACAACCAGGAAGTGACAATGCAGGCTCCTCAGCTTGCAAATGGAGAAACCCCCCCCCCCCCCCCGAGTCAGAGATGAGCACCGCCTTCAAAAGCTGAAAATGAAAGGAGAAACCTCTGCCGTAATCCGCTCTGAGTCCCTTAAGGGAGAAGGGCAGAATATAAATAAAGTGTGTTGTAGTTGTTGTTGTTGCAAATCACATATCCCGCCACACCCTCTCATGTTTGCAGTTCTTTCTGAATTTGGGGGCATTGCAGTGGAAGATTCTGCCTGCATTTCAGGGTTAAAACAAGATGCCTTTGGGACATGTGACTTGTTTGAACTCAAAAATGCAGGGTTTTCTTTTTTGGGAAACATTCATTGCTTTGCCCTTGTATTTTGGCAATAGGTGGCAACAGTGTGATGTGTATAGACCCAGTGGATTCAGAGGAGTCAAATCAACCTGATGTACTGAAGTTTTCCATTTCTTACTTAGATAATATAATATATAAAGGTTACGCTTGAGCCTTGATAATAAACATGGTGATTTTGTTGACTTTTTAGGAAAAATTCCTACCATTCTTGGATATGTTCCAGAAGGAAAGTGTCCGAGTAGAGGTTTGCAAGTGCATCATGGAAGCTTTTATTAAGTAAGTATACAATATTCTGATTAAGTGCACTCTAGAGAACCCAGACAATCCGTCGCAGGGTTGTTAAGTGTGACAGATTAAAATAGGTCTACAGTCCATTTGACATTGGATAGGTTCTTTACAGGCACTAAGGATTAGTCTGGAAGGAGAATTTAAATGCATTATGATTCCTATTGATCAGTTGTTTATATAAATAGCTTATTATGAAATTGAATGCATTAGTCTGACCAAGTTCTGTGCAAATACATTTTGTATCTGGATAGCCTGGATACAATCCAGCAGTGTACTTGGATGTGAGGACACCGTTCGGGAAGTGCAGATCAGAAATGCAAGGACACTTGGGTTGATTGAACTGTTAATTGAACTGTTGAGTCTCCTGGTGGAGAGAAAAGTGGGGTATTAATAAACATAATAATAATGATCATTATATAATAACAATAAACATTGACAGAATCACTATCTGTCAACTGCAAAAGGCCATCTTACTTGGATCTGCGCACATCATTCGAAAATACATCATACAGTTCTAAATGCTTGGGAAGTGTTTGACTTGTGATTTTGTGATAAAAAATCCAGCATATATATATCTTGGTTGCTGTGTCATAATAATAATAATAATAATAGTATAATAGTAATAGTAATGGAGTGCAGCATCTCCTTTGCCCCTGGAGGAAGACCCTCATGGGGGGCCATCCAGTTGGAATCGCCTGACTTTGCTGCCCACAGGGATATTCTTACTATTGCTGGAGGAATATTAAGAGGAGTGGTGGTTCTCATGAAACTTTTCCTTGATTTAAGTCTACTGGGAGGAGGCTGGTAGCCAGACAGGGGGTGTCTTTCGCAGTGTTCAATCTTATTTCTCTACAATTGGCAGCAACTTCCCATCACACATCCGGGGGGGGGCACTGCCAGCTAGCTTATAGAGTCTATCAGCAGGTGTAGGTTTAAGACATCCTGTGATTATTCTACATGTCTCATTCAGTGATATATTTCGCGTGGACAGACTTATGCCAAACGGGAGGCATACTCAGCAGTTGAGTAAGACAAGGTGTGGGCTGATGTTCTTATCAATTCTGGGTATGCACCTCTTGCGCTAACAATACATTTCTGCAGGATGTTGTTGCATGCAGATACTTTGTGGTTGGTGTTCGCACAGTGTTTCCTAAATGTTAGTGTTTGATCTAAAATGATGCCAAGGTATTTAGGGTGGGAACAGTGTTCAAGCTCTTGACCTTCCCAGATAACCGTCGGTTTCCTGCTGGCTTCACAATTATGTAGTTGGAAAGCACACCTTTGTATCTTGGCAGGGTTAGGCTTCAGATGTTTAACTTCGCCGTAGCTGGAGAAATCTTTGAAGGCATTAGGAAGTTGGTTTTCAACTGTTTCAAAGTCTTTTGCTTGTGTTGTTAGGCCAAGGTCATCAACATATTTAAAGCTTTTTGTGAGTTGTGGTTGTGGCTGATCATTAGTAAAGATGTTAAACAAGGTTGGTGCAAGACTGCAGCTTTGAGGTAGACCATTATTTTGCCTCCTCCACTTACTTTTCCTGCCCTGAAACTCCACATAGAAGCTGCAGTTTTCTACGAGGTTCTGGATAGTTTTTATAAAATCATAGTTCGGGGTGATATGGTAGGCTTTATGCAGCGTTCAATAACAGTCGATTTAATAACATCCCAAAGAGTTGTGTATAATAACAATTGTGCGGAGAAGAAGAAAGGAGTGTCTTTCAGTGGAAATGTTCCTATTCTTTTAGACATCACTTGTTTCTGTTTTCGAAAAATGTTGCCTGGTCAATTGGCAAAACCCTTTTAGTGTATTATAAACGTTTTTAATCACTTAGTTGATTTAAAGGATGAAAGCCTTCTGCTGATAGGTTTGTTGTTCTGTGTGGAGCAGCTTGAATGCAGGCAAAATGAGACGTTGCCATATGCTTCTCCGTTGTGCCGACTGAAACTGCAGTGTAAACATAGGAACATATGGATGTTGGAGGCTTCGCTGTGGAAGGAGAGAAGTCGGCACTTTGTTAATTAAAACAAAAATCATTGCATCGAAGTAACTTCTTCTTTTCCAGCACTGAATGTACCCTTTCAATCATTTAATTTCCTTTTTAGTTCCTTTGATAGTTGGATCGAAGGCTCAGTTGCACAGCATAAACACATAAACATTTCTGGCCTTTTTCTAGCCAGAAATGCTTAACTGGTGACAATTGGGTCTTAAGAAGACAATTAACGGAGCTGTTCATTAGCTGCATTTCCTGACCTCTAATTATGATTAATGTGGGATTCTGATTCATGACCTTGTACAATGACATGGCACTTTGAGATGGCATTAATCCTGTATTTGACTTCTGACTCATTTATGGGTGTCTACAAATTAAAATGTGAACCCTTTCAGAGATTTCCAAGGTGCACAATGCCATAAAACTGAATAAATATGAATGTGCAGAGCGCTTATATTCTTCCCAAGACTCTTTAAAAATGGACTTTTTAACTCTAATGTTCAAATATAAAAATTAGTCGACTGATTGGGAAGCTTTGTGTTCCAGATGCACAAACCTTTTGCTTTGTTGGGGTTTTTTTCTAGAATGGAAACCAGTAAGTCGCTGAAATGCTTTGTACTGTATAGATGAGAACAAAAGGTCTCAAAATCTCTAGCTACCCAGATGGTGTTGAACTCTTTTTTTGGAGGATGCCGATTTTCTAGATCCATTTCAGTTCGGCTTCAGGCCGAATCATGGGATGAAAACAACTTTAGTCACCCTGGTAGATTATCTTCAGGGGGAACTGGATAAGGGGAGTGTGACCCTGCTGGTCCTCCTAGACCTCTCAGCGCCATTGGATATCATTGACCATAGTATCCTTCTAGAGCAGGGGTGGGCAATTACCGGCCCTCCAGGTGTTTTGGACTTCAACTCCCAGAAATCCTAAGAGCTGGTAAACTGGCTAGGATTTCTGGGAGTTGAAGTCCAAAACACATGGAGGGCCGGTAATTGCTCACCCCTGTTCTAGAGGCACTGGTCCTTCCTCTCGGGTCGTCTGCAGAAGGTGGTGTTGGGGGAGTCTTGCTCAACCCCATGGCCGGTGGGCTGTGGGGTCCCGCAGGGCTCATCATTATCCCTGATGTTGTGTAATATCTACCTAAAACTGCTGGGAGCGATCATTCGGAGTTTTGGAGTTCGGTACCATCAGTATGCAGGCGATGCCCAACTCTCCTGCTCCTTTCCACCTGCAACCAAGGAAGCAGTCTTGCACCTGAACTGTTGCTTGAGGGTGATAATGGACTGGATGTGGGCAAACACATTGAAGCTTAATCCAGATAAGATGGAAGTACTGCAGGTCTCGTGCAAGATCAATCCAGAGATTGAGTTACAAGTTTTTTTAAAAAAATAATAAGTCTTTATTATCCGGGACTGTGGCGCAGGCACCGGGACTGTGGCGCAGCTGGTTGAGTGTCAGCTGCATTAAAGATCACTAATGACCAAAAAGTCATGAGTTCGAAGCCAGCCCGGGTCGGAGTGAGCTTCCGGCCAATTGTGTAGCTTGTTGTCGACCTTTGCAATCTGAAAGACAGTTGTATCTGTCAAGTAGGAAATTTAGGTACCACCTATGTGTGGGGAGGCTAATTTATCAAAATTTATGAGGCCATAAAAAATCTCCAGCAAAAGCATATGGGGAATGCGGAAAGTACTTCATCAGCGTCGCAGATGGATGGTGAAGCGACAGCTCCCCTGGTGGCCAGAAGTTGGAATGTTAAATAGCCTCTGACTGTCTGTCTATATGTGTTGTCTGTCTATGGCATTGAATGTTTGCCATGTATGTGTTCATTGTAATCCGCCCTGAGTCCCCTGCGGGGAGAGAAGGGCGGAATATAAATGATGTAAATAAAATAAATAAATAAGTAAATATTATTATTCAGTGTACATAGATTAAAATTGTAGATAGGGTTACAACTTGAGTTGGATGGCGTTAAGCTCCCCCTGAAATCTCAGGTTCACAGTTTGGGGGTGGTCCTGGACTCCACCTTAAATCTGGAAGCCCAGGTGGCAGCAGTGACCAGGGCTGGCTTTGCACAACGAAAACTTGTGCGCCAGCTTGTGACCTGGTCATGGTAGTACCTACACTGATCATATCCCAGTTGGACTACTGAAATGTGCTCTACCTGGGATTGCCCTTAAAGAGTGTTTGGAAGCTGCAATTGGTCCAGTGTGCGGCAGCCAGATTGCTTACCGGAGCTGTATCCAAGGAGCGCACGACTCCCCTGCTGAGGCAGCTCCATTGGCTCCCGATTTGCTTCCGGGCCCAATTTAAGGTGTTGATTTTCACCTACATGGTTTCAGTACAGGATACTTGAGACAGTGTGTCTTACCATGCATACCGGATAGACTCCTAAGGTCGAGCAGTGAAATCCTCCTCTCCACTCAGCTCAGGGACAGACTGCACCTAAAAATGACTAGAGAAGGCTCCTTTACAGGTGTGGCTCCTAAACTCTGGAACGCTTTGCCAATATCAATCAAGGTAGCCCACATCCTTCTGTCCTTTAGGAAGAACCTCAAAAGCTTTTAACTAATGTTGACAGGAGCCTGGAGCTACATTTCAATCCTTTTAACTATTTCTATTATTTTAGTTCCTTGGGAATTTTACTGGTTTATTCTTTAATGATAATTTTATGTCCATTAGGATGGTGTGGGATTTATTTGATGGACTTTCATTTGCTGGTTATTTTTATATTTGTGTGTAATTGCCTTGGGTCTTCAGAGAAGGACAATATAGAAATGCCCCAAATAAATCAATAAATTCTTATTCCCACCAATCCTTGTATGCCTAGCCATTGATGATTGAATTGTACTTAAAGTCTTGAGGCCATAGGTTCCCCACTCCTGTCCCAGAGAACAATGCTGTAGGTTTCTTATCTTTCAAAACCGGGCAGTGAACATTGATGGTTGGTCATGGAAGAATGAGCAACAAGACAAACAGGTCCACAGTTACCAAAGTAGAACAGTACCAAGCATATATTTCACAGCTTGTACAAGATACAATTAACAAAACTCTACAGTATGTTGTGTTCACAATACTGATTGTAGTCTTTTGAAAAAGAAAAAGATATCAATAGAAGAGTTTCTGTTTCCTTATTGAGATCTTCTACCCTTGTAGGAGAGAGTTTGCAATCACAGGTTCTTTGAGGCAGATTCCTCCTTTAAGGTAATAGTTTCATTTACTCTCTTATGAAAGATAATTTATACAGTCAAGTTCCTGAGTGCAGATATTCCTCACCACGACCGGTTTTGACTTCTACACAGTCTTCTTCAGGCAGAGAAATATAGTTTTACAAAATAAAGTGGATCTAAAGGGAACAGGAAGAGTGGCTAAGAAGGTTTCTTAATGGCAAGTATGTTCATGTAATACAAACATGCAATTAGTAAGTCACAACTATATCAGAACATAATGACTCACACAAGGTTTCTCTAGCTGAGAAGGTTTCTTACAGGCAAGTATGTTCATACAATGCAACCATGTAATTTCTAAGATACAATATCTGTACTCAGGAACTTGACGGTATAAATTATCTCTCATAAGAGGGTAAATGAAACTATTACCTTAAAGGAAGAATCTGACTCAATTTCTTTTTAGCATGGAAGAATGAGCCCAGGCAAACAATCCTATTTCAACTTAGATTTAAGCCCAGATATTTTTCTCTTTCCCTCCCCCAAAATAGATGTTTTTCTGTTTTTCTTAGGCACCAACAGGAGCCAACCAAGGACCCTGTCATACTCAATGCGCTTCTGCATGTTTGCAAAACTATGCATGATTCTGTGAAGTAAGTTATTCATTTCCTTTGTATGTTTTAATATGTGGCTTTTACAAACAGGGCAATGGTTTTCATGAGCAAGCCTGAAAGTGAGAGGGCCTTGTCTTTCTTTCTGCTGGAGGCTGTGCCCTGAAAAAAGGGAGAAACCCTTCAGCATTGCCTGCCTGTTTCTTTAAAGGCTGTTTTGTTTTAGATGCAAAATAAAGGTCTGGGAAATGCCAATGAATTCATAGCTTCTGGATAGGTGGCCCAAAAAACCGAAACCACATTTCTAAGCTCTGCTACTGTGCTTTTTTCCAACCGCTATTCTGTTGTTTAGTGGTAACAGGATGGTAAGATCCCACAGAAACAAATGGAAACATGTTTTTCTTCTTCTTCTGAGTATGGCGGTATTCCTGCATTCTGTTTCCGTCATGGTTGGTTGGCCTCCTTCATTGGACAGAAGGCTGGCAAAATTGGATGGGCACCTTTTGATGCCAGGCACCGAGGGCACGGGACTCACCATTGGGTGATCTGCTCTTCTGAGAGGTGCTGCTTTTACAGTAGTGCTTCTAGCAAGCACAGGTCACAAAATACAGAAGTGATGTGGGTGCACTACAACTCTCATGCTCCTGTGTCCAGTCCCTAAATGCTCCCAATATTTTAAGGTGGTCATGTGCCAGGTTTGGTCCAGATCAATAGCTGGTGGGAGTCACAGGACTGTCTAAATGTGGGAACCATCTTGGAAAATACATTCAAACATGTATAGATTTACATAGATTCACATATACTTTTATTATATACATAGGTCTTTGAATTAGCCATCTTGATTAGAGACCCCACAACATGGGTCACACATGTTCCAAACCATCCATCAGCTTCCAATTATGTCTGTTTTGGATGATAAAACATTAATGAGTTAATAATGGCGAAGGTTTGCTCTTCTGCGCACTCAATCCATTCTCCAGCTGATTGGTATTATAGAACAATTACCCTGTTCCCATCTGGTGTCTGCACCAGGGAATTGCAAAATAATGCACAGGGGACTTGCGTGCCCAGGATTAAGCTGGGTTACTTAATTGTAATTGAACAGCATCCATTTTCAGCAAAACATGTTTGGTTTGATTACAGTTCCCTTTGGTAACCAGATTAAATGCTTGCAATTTCTCCCCACTTCATCCCACCTCTGGCTTTCAGCAAATATCACCACCTCAAATAGCTATGTTTGTATTTCTGACCTGGTATTTCACAGTATAAATGCATTTATTACTTTTGCACTTCAGTCCTACACATGTTACGCCTAGAAATAAACTCAGGTGTGTTTAGTCGGGCTTACTCCTTTGGCAACAATTATGTGCCTAATTCGTAGGGATGTGCAATCCACTAAAAATGGTTCAAAAGTAATTAAAAAACTGGGGGGGGGGGTTGCTGGCACTTCGTTTCGAAAGTGTTTCTAAAGTATACTTAGTGAAAAATTTGTGACTATAACTAAAGTAATGACATTTTGTTACTATGTTATAGTAATTGCACATAATTAAATTACTATAATTGGGGAAACTTAAGGGGCTCCTTTCTCTCTCATTTTAAAGCTATTGGGGTGAAATTTGCTGTAATAGTAGAACACATTTACCACTGTTAGCCCACCAAATTTCAGAACGTTTCACTTATTTGCAAATCTTTGGCGAATTTTCAAAGTTTTAGGGAGGGACAGACTTCCCTCTACGTTATCCTGATTGGTACTTTCTGATGCTTATGCATTCTGGGAAATGTAATTTAAGGCAGGGTCTTTTGAATTCTCTAGCATAGGGCTCCTCCCATCCCAAACTACATTTCCCAGAGTTCTGTGCTGTTTCCAAAATGCACTGCTCCCTCTTTTTCCCGCTGCTAATGCCAAGACTGCATTAATTTCACAGAGGAATAGCAAGGCACTAAGGCAGCCTTTGGCTTAGTTTCCTTGCTTTGCATTGAATATGAAACTGACTTTGGGAGCCTTCCGAGATATACAAAACTAAAATGAAAAAGTATGGGATAAGTTTCAATTCTAAAATATTTGGTGTGGGCCGGGCAAACGATTTGAATATGGCTTCCAACTTACAAAACTTCTGTTTTTCTTATGATTTCTGAAACTTAGTGTTTTGCACAAGCCTAATAATTAGCTATGAGTAAAAAAGCACTGAACTCAATGGGGCTTTCTTCTGAATAGCCTAATAATTAACATTATTTCCTAGTGCCCTGACACTAGAAGATGAAAAACGAACATTAGCCTCATTGATAAATGGATTTTTAAGAATGGTGAGTATTTGCTATTTTGTTCTATGATTTCATTTTAACTGGTTTTCTTGAAAAACTTTGGATCTTCTTATTTGCTTTTATTACTGTTTTATTTAGCGGTTGCTTGCTAGGCTAGATGTTCTTTTTAACAGATGCATCTGAGTCTAAGAAATGTCTTTTATTACCCTTTTAAATCCAGGTTTCATTTGGCCGTGACTTTGAGCAGCAGCTGAGTTTCTATGTGGAAGCCAGATCCATGTTTTGCAATCTGGAACCTGTTCTTGTCCAACTGATTCATGTAAGCATCTCTTGAGGTATAAATAAAGTGGGCATCAATGACTCTTTGAATTATTTTTGCTGCTGCAGATTGCCATTTCTTACAAGGTCTATTTTGGAGGCATTTTAACTGCTGATAATGAGCATTTTGCGTACTGCGTTTTATAACAGTATTTGACATGCTGCTGCTGGTATGTTTACTTTCATTTTGGTGACAGCAAACCAAAGGCACTTCATTTGTAAACAGTCTGAATTATTTCCTTGATGCAGTCCTATCTGCATCTTTCTCTGAATTAATTGAGTAATATGCAGTATTTGTGCAGAGCTTTTCTTTAGGATTATTTTATTTATTTATCGTGTCAGAAGCAAATTGAGAATACAGTTATAATGTAAAGAAAAACCACAAACAAAGTTAAAAACTTGGCATTATCCTAAATGTCCTTTGACCAGAAGCTGGCCCCTTGGAGTGCCTCCATTGTGCATGTGGCAGGGCTCAGGCTGCATTCTAGTAAGTGGTCTTTGGTTTTCTCCACACTCAAATGTGGTGGACTCCAGTTCATAGCAACATTTCTTAAGGTTGGCTCTGCATCTTGTGGTGCCAAAGAACAGTCTGTTCAGCGCCTTCCCAGTCACCCAGTCTTCTGTGTTTTCAGGGGGCAGTTTCTCATCCGGTCTCAGACACTGGTTGAGGTTCTGGGTTTTAGCCTACCACTTTTGGACTCTTGCTTGCTGAGGTGTTCCTGCAAGTATCTCTGTAGATCTTAAGAAACTATTTCTTGATTTAAGGCATTGGCTTGCTGGCTGATATACGAACAGAGGATGTGCCAGAGATGTCAATGCCTTGGTCCTTTCATTACAGGCTACTTCCTGACAGATCTCAGGTGGTATACAGCTAAACAATATAATTTCTCCAGTTGGTGTTGGGGGTAGACATCCTATGATAATGTGGCATGTCTCATTAAGAGCCACATCCACTGTCTTAACGTGGTGAGATGTGTTCTACACTGAGCATGCGTATTCAGCAGCAGAGTAGCAAAGCGCAAGGGTAGACATTTTCACTGTGTCTGGTTGTGATCCCCAGGTTGTGCCAGTCAGCTTTCATATGATATTATTTCTAGCACCCACTTTTTGCTTGATAGTCAAGCAGTGCTTCTTGTAAGTCAGAGCACTGTCCAAAGTAACTCCCAGGTATTTTGGTGTGCTGCAATGCTCCAGTGGGATTTTTCCCCAGTTAATCCCCAGAGCATGTCTGTTCTGATGATGAAAAGCACACTTCTGCATTTTAGATGGATTAGGAATCAGCTGGTTTTTCCTGTAATAGGCCATAAGAGCACCTAAAGCTTTGGAGAGCTTCTGTCAAACCATTTCAAAGTTCCTGCTTGAGCAGTGATGGCACGATTGTCAGCGTAGATGAAACTCTCTGTCCCGATGCTAATTCACAGTTAAACAACTGTGAGACTGATTTAGTCCTGTTGATTGATTCTAGATAAAGTCTTTTAAGTTGCGGAATTGCTGTAGTCAGTAACAGAATCTTTTTAAACAGTGTGTGAACCAGCTGGCGATGGAAACAAGGAAATTGATGAAAGGGAACCATTCCAGAAAGACGGCTGCATTTGTCAGGGTACGTGGATAATTCCTGCATCCTTAACACTTTTTCAGGAACATCATTATCTTTATAATAATAACTGTTATTATTCTTTATACCCAGCTGTAAGTTCTGTCACCTGAACTGAAGGGCAGTTCAGGTGGCAGCACTTAAAGGCTATGGTATTTTCTGATTTAAGGCATGTGATGAACAGTGTTTGAAAACCTTAATTTCCTTTCCTTAGGCCTGCGTTGCCTTCTGCTTCATTACAATTCCGTCGCTGACAAGCATCTTTTCTCGCCTTAATCTCTACTTGCACTCTGGACAGGTGGCTTTGGCAAACCAGTGCCTTTCACAAGGTAAGCCTTAGTAGTTCCTTAGTAGTTAATATTTTAAAAGAAGCAGCCTTTTTAGTTGCAAGGCAACCAAAAAAGGAATTGTTCCATTGTGGGTGTTCTGTATAGTGGCTCAGGACAACAAAATAGATTGAAAAATGGGCTTAAATCTATCTAACCTTTAAAATGTGGAATAAACACACAGAGAGAACTGGGAAGCCCTGGCCCAGGATCGTCTAAAGCAGGGGTGCTCACACTTTTTCAGCATGTGAGCTACTCTTAAAGCAACCAAGTCCAAAAGATCTACCTGCCCCCGCTGCTGTGCGCTCCCGCGCGCTCCTGCTGCTACGCGTGCTCCTGCTGCTGTTTTCCGCCCGTGCAGCGCTTCTTCCGCCTGCGGGACATTGCAGGAAGGAGAAAGCACGAGGCGGGGCATCCAGAGGGAGTGCTCCGCCCTGCCTGTCTTGCCAGCAATGAAGGCTGCACAGCTGCTTCTGGACGAGAGAGAGGCAGGGCGCTCTCTCCAGAGGCCTCGCCTCATGCTTCCTTCTTCCTGCAATGCCCCGCAGGCAAAAGAAGCACCGCGAGAGCGGAAGCCAGCAGCAGGAGCGTGTGTGCGCGCGCATGGCAGGAGCACCCCATCCGGCTGGTGAGGCCCGAAGATCACCTGGAAGAGAGCCGAAGATCTACTAGTAGCTCCCGAGCTACCTAATGAGCACCCCTGGTCTAAAGTCAACTTCAATCAACAACACTATGGATTTTGAAGAGGCACAAGTGCGAAAGGAATAAATGTGCTGAGAGGAAGGAGCATCAAGCAAACCCTTGTCAGGACCGCCTTCCATCTGGAAATGTACTGTATGTCCTCACTATGAAAGTAAGACCATGCGGATCCAGAATAGGTCTCTGCAGATGCTTATGGACCCACTTTCAAGACTCTACCCTTGGAAGACAATCAGACTCATGGGCCACATGTGATAGCCTATGATGATGGCAATAAGCTACAACTCTTAGAACAGGCATGGACCAACTCCAGCTCTCCTCCAAGTGTGTTGGACTTCAACTCCCAGAAATCCCAGTCAGTTTACCAGCTGTTAGGAATTATGTTTGAAGCCCAAAATATCTGGTGGGCCAAAGTTTGCCCATGCCTGTCTTAGAATCACATTGACGGAAATGAGGCCCCAGTTGAGGAATTTACATATCCAGCTATATGTCTAATTTGGATTATTCCAGACCTATGTGAGATGGAACGCATTAAATCTTGCCTCTTTTAGGAGAGAACAAGCATTACTGACATTGTGTACTTGCTAGTAAGTTCCAGCCCCAAATACTGTAAACGAGCTGACGGAGGGAGGCTGACTCAGGCTTTTGCTACAAGGCTGCCGTTTGATTTCTTTGTTCAGAGACGAAGCTCTGTGCACTGTCAGGGCAGAGGGGTTTAAAGTAAAGCTGACTGATCCACCCAAGTACATTGTGAAAACAATAGAATGGCTAAGTCAGTGCAGTACATTTTGTATTTATTTGGCTTGTTTGTAGACAAACCAAGCAGAGGTTGCAGGATGAAGTCATTTCTGGGTTCGATGCTATGATTTGTCAGTCTCATTCATTGTTGCCCCCAAAATTATCCGTTTTTTTGTTCTAACAATTTCCTTGAACAATTAAATTGCTATTGATCATTTCATGGAGCAGTATTGCCAAGGGGGAACAATAAGTCTTTACTTACTTACTTACTTACTTACTTACTTACTTACTTACTTACTTACTTAGGTGATCCCTTGTAGCTTGAGGATGATTGTCTTCCAGATGTGGTGTCTTGGCGGTGGGTCCGTAGGTGGCTGTGGAGCCCTATTCTTGATCCGCATGTTCTCCCACAGTGATGATATCGGTTTCCAGACAGAAGACAATTTCAGTCAGGGTTGGCTTGATGTGCCTTCCTCTTGGCATGTTTCTCCCTTTTGCCCTCCATTCATGCCTCATTCAGTTGACCTCCAGTTAGAGCGCTCAAGGGCCAGGGCTTCCCAGTTCTCGATGTCTATGCCACAGTTTTTTAGGTTGGCTTTTCCTGTCCACCAACATTCCGTTTTCCATTCTTGAGTTGGGAGTAGAGTAACTGCTTTGGGAGACGGTGATCGGGCATTCAGACAACGTGGTCAGTCCAGCGGAGTTGATGATGGAAGAGCATCGCTTCAACGCTGGTGGTCTTTGCTTCTTCCAGCACGCTGACATTTGTCCGCCTGTCTTCTCAAGAGATTTGCAGGATTTTTCAAGGGCAGTGCTGATGGAGTCGTTCCAGGAGTTGCGTATGACGTCTGTAGACAGTCTGCATTATAGCAGGGTTGGGAGGACAATGGCTTTATAAACATGCACCTTGGTCTCCCTACGGATGTCCCGATCCATAAACACTCTGCTTCATTCGGAACAATGCTGCACTTGCAAAGCTCAGGCGGTGTTGTATTTCAGTGTCAATGTTGACTTTTGTGGAGAGGTGACTGCCAAGGTAGTGGAAATGGTCAACATGTTTTAATGTTACACCTTTAAGCTGTATTTCTGGCATTGGAGAGTGATTGGCTGGTGACTGCTGGAAAAGCACTTTGGTTTTCTCGATGTTCAAAGAGATGTCCGTATGCTTCTGCAAAGGTGGTTAGAGTGGCTTGTAGGTCTTCTTCTGAATGCGCACATATGACGTTGTCATCAGCATACTGGAGTTCTATAACATGTTGTGACTTTAGTTTTGGCTTTCAGCCTGCTGAGGTTAAATAGCTTGCTACCTGTCCGATAGATGATTTCCACTCCGGTGGGAAGCTTCCTGTCAACAAGATGAAGTATCATAGCGATGAAGATGGAAAATAAAGTTGGGGAGCTCATCCCGACCCAGGCTTGAACTGCCATTCTTCTGGTCAGCAGGATCTTCTGTAGCAGGCGGTTTAAACTGCTGTGCTAACCCAGCCCTTTTTGCTTGTTAATTGTGCAGCTTTTTAAAAATAACCTCCACTTGAGCCGCAGGCTTATGAAACCGCATTGGGCTGCCCTGATGTTTTGACTTTCTCAGCTGTGAAATCTTTGCTTGGGTATTATGCCACATGAAGCTATCCAACTAATCTGGGAGTTTACATATGACTCATTCCGCCAAGGGATTGATCAAAATGGAAATTGCCGTCTGGGGTGGGATTGGTTTTCCTAAGATTGCGGACTGATTTTAGACCCAGAGTTCAGAAGTTCACAGTGCAATGGTTGTTTTAATATTTCTAATATTCCGCCGTCCTTAATCTGATGGCGCTGCAAGATGACAGTCTTGTTTTCCCAGTGACCTAATTTTCAGGCCTGTTTTAGAGGAACAAAGGGCCCTTCGCTTCAAATGTTTTCTGTCGTCATAAATATTTTCTGCTTTTTCAAAAACTGAATTTCAGCTTTAGAGCTGAATGCCTTACAACCTGGAAAGGGTCACGACGAGACATTTTTATGTTTGCAAGAAATCCGTTATCAATTTTGTTTCAGACCTCTTGGATGGCTTTGTTGGAGCCTGACATACTTTTGAACGAAAACAAAAATTATCAGGGTCATTCTAATTTGGCTATATGAGGACCTGTAAGGGATCGCTGCTGCAAGTAGTGGTAGTGACAGAATTTGGACTATTTTAAAAGGGAAATAAATACTTTAGGGGAGGAGAGGGCCATCAATCGTCTATTGTGATGATTTGACCCAAAAGATGCTGCTGTGCTGAGGTCTTTCTTGTAGGCTTCCCATTGCCAGTGTTGACAGAATATTAGACTACGCAAGACTTTGAATTAAATCAGCATAATTACTTACTTGTGCAATCCCTCGTTGTTGAACTAGGATGGTCTTCCAAGTGTAATGTCTTGGCAGTGGATACGTAGGTGACTGTGGAGGCCTATTCTGGATCTGCATGTTCTTCCACAGTGAGGGCATTGGTTTCCAGGTAGAAAGTAGTCCCAGTCAAGGTTGGCTTGATGTGCCTTCCTCTTGGCACATTTCTCCCTTTCGCCCTCCATTCGTGCCTACTATGGTCTTAATCTGTTTTTATTATGTTTTCAAGTATGTTGTGTTTTGTTGTTCATTGCTGTGAACCACCCTGAGCCTTTTCGGGAAGGGTGGTATATAAGTCGAAATAATAAATAAATAAATAAAATTTCACAGCACTGCTGGTCACAGCTGACCTCCAGTTAGAGTGCTCAAAGGCAAGGACTTCCCAGCTCCCTCTTGGCGTCTATGCCACAGTTTTTAAGGATAGTCTTAAGCCCATCTTTAAATCTCTTTTCCTGCCCACCAACATACCGTTCTTGAGTTGGGAGTAATTGTTTTGGGAGACCATGATCTTTGGGCATTCGGACAACGTGGCCAGTCCAGCGTACGAGCATTGCTTCAGTGCTGGTGGTCTTTGCTTCTTCCAGCACGCTGACACTTGTCTGCCTCTCTTCCCAAGACACAACGCTGATGGAATCATTCCAGGAGTTGAATGTGACATCTGTAGACAGTCCATGATTCGCAGGTGTATAGCAGGGTTGGGAGAACAATAGCTTTATAAACAAGCACATTGGTATCCCTATGGATGTCCCAATCTTCAAATACTTTCTGCTTTCTTCGGAAAAATGCTGCAAGTGCAGCATTTATCATAGCAATGAAGATGAAAAATAAGGTTGGGGCAATAACACATCCCTCTTTGACACATGATTCCACCTTAAATGGGTCACTTTGGGAGCCGTTGCTGGCCAAGACTGTTGCCATGTCTTCATGGAAGAGCCGCAGGGTGTTCACAAATTTGTCAGGGCACCCGATTTTTTGGAGGATGGTCAGGAGAACATTGCAATTTAACTGTGTTGAATGCCTTTGCAAGGTCAATGAATGACATGTACACAGGTTGATTTTGTTTCCTGCAATTTTCTTGAGCTATCGTGCAGTGAAGATCAATCATGTCCACTGTTCCTCTGGAGGTGCAGAAGCAGTTCTGGGATTCTGGGAAAGTGTCTTCTGAGATGGGTAGAAGGTGGTTTGCTAGGATTCTTGCAATGATTTTCCCAGTGGAGGTTAGAAGGGACATACCTCAATAGTTGTGGCGCAGGTGGCTGGGTACGCAGGTTGCTGGAATGTGGCGCAGCTGGCTGGGTGTCAGCTGCATAAGATCTCTACTGACCAGAAGGTCATGAGTTCGAGGCCGGCCCGGGTCGGGGTGAGCTCTCGACCAATTGTGTAGCTCGTTGTCGACCTTTGCAACCCGAAAGACAGTTGCATCTGTCAAGTAGGAAATTTAGGGACCACTTTGTGTGGGGAGGCTAAATTTAACTGATTTAACGAGGCCATAAAAATTTCCAGGAAATACACAAAAAAGAATGAAGGAATGCGACAGCTCCTCCTGGTGGCCAGAAGCTGGAATGTTAAATTGCCTCTATGTCTGTGTGTGTGTGTGTGTGTGTGTATACTGTATATATATGTGTGTGTGTGTTGTATGTCAAATGGCATTGAATGTTTGCCTGTACAGGTATATGTGCAATGTGATCCACCCTGAGTCCCCTGCGGGATGAGAAGGCCGGGATATAAATGAAGTAAATAAATAAATAAATAGTTTCCACAGTCAGTATATCTTCTTTTTCGTTCTTATAATGCAAGGCTCACTGCTCCTCATTTGCATAGCTAGAAAACCATGATTTTTTAATCCGAACCAGCTCTCTTTCTCCTAGCTGAACCTAATTCACAAGATTATTTTGGGCAGAAAATGAGTGGATACCAAGATAAAAATGCTATAAATACAAGAAACAGAAAGCAGGATTTCTAGTACTGTTTCATCCTTTTTTGTACCACAAGCTATTTATTTTTTTCAGAATTCTTATGCTATGCCTTCCCTTGAAATCCGAGCCCTTGCTGGAACCCTGGCACTTCAAGGGCAGACTAGAATGCAGAACTCATGCAGGCCATACTTTTGAAGGGCAGCAAGCCATTGGATTCCTTGCCTGAAGCTTACACATGCCTCAAGGGGGGAATTTGGGCTTGGGCAGGATTTATAGCCAAGCAGTCCATAGATTGAAGGTAGACATGCTCTAAAAAAGGAAACACGGTGAGGCATACACTTAGCAATAGACACTGCATCTTCTTTGAAGCCCATGAATGCTTACATTTTCTCATCTCCGTTGCCTTCGGGGAAGAGTGAGATTACTTGCATTCTGGAAAGCTGCCTATGCAAATGAATGATCTTTAACACCCAAAGAGAAATGCAAATACCAGTTTCCTAAGCATAGGAAGCTCCCTCATACAGATAGTAGTATATAGTATATGAAGGCAGCTGCGCAACCCTTCAAACTGCCAATCGACCCCTCTAGGGGTCGCGACCCCCAGGTTGCGAACTGCTGACTTTGCTGTTTGTTCTGCACTTGCTTGCAATACTTGTATTCCATTTCTTCAATGGAATAGTCTCAGAACGATGACATGGTGGGATAAGTCATGTCGTTCAGAGGAGGGAAGTTCAATCTCAATTTCTCCAAGCTCCAATAAAGGTCAACAACGAAGAAGCAGTTTTTTGACCCATAGCTTTGAGACACCTAGAATCCCCCAAGGGATGGAGAACTGCACAGCTTCTCCAGAAAACTATGTAGAAATTGCGCAGCCTTCCCTGAAAACTGCCGCTCCTGATATAGAGAGGACTGCTTTTCAGGATTGGTTGTACAAAATAGGTTTTTTTTTGTTCTAAGCAGCAATGTTACCAAACAAAATGTTGAACAACAAAAAAGTTGCACAAGGTGCGCACTTACACAGCAAGAGTGCCGCACAAAAAATTGCTGCATAACACTAGCCATGTTGTGCAGAATCAACAATGTTGCAATAGTTTTTGACTACAAGTTCCATATGTTAATGAAGGAATTGCTCTTTTTATAGCCGATGCCTTCTTCAAAGCAGCAGTGAGCCTGGTCCCGGAGGTACCAAAGATGATCAACATCGATGGGAAGATGCGGCCCTCTGAAGCATTTCTCTTTGAATTTCTTTGCAATTTCTTCTCCACTCTGTTAATAATTCCTGTAAGTAGCATCTGTCTTGCATTATAACCTTGTCCTTTGCAGAAAAAGCCTCTTGATGCAGGTTACAAACACCCCATTGGTCTATCACCTTAAAGTTAAAACAGAAATGGGAGGGATTGGGAAGAGGAAGGCAAGAAATAATTGCCTCTTTGTGTTCCCTAGGACCATCCTGAGCAAGGCGTTTTGTTCCTTGTGCGAGGGCTGCTCAACGTCATCCAGGACTATACTTGGGAAGATAACTGCGATGACAAAGTTCGGATTTATACCAGTGTTGTGCACCTCCTTTCAGCAATGAGTCAGGAGACCTACATTTACCATGTGGACAGAGGTAAAAGGGAAAGATTTAACACTGAGAGTCCCTTAATTTAATTAGACTAGTCTCCCAAGCACCTTACCAATGCGACTGAATTAGCCCAGTGGTTATCAACCTTCTTGATGCTGTGACCCTTTAATACATTTCCTCATGTTGTGGTGACCCCAACCATAAAATTATTTTCATTGCTACTTCATAATTTCATCCCTTAGGACTGTCCACATTTGTGTGACGATGTTGTTCTTCAGATTACAGGCCGTCCTTGAGTTACAAACAACTCCTAGTTAAGAGCAGGGCTGAGACAGATAGAGGATTCTATCCTTCAGAAGGGAAGTTCACTCCTGAAACAGTTATCAAGGGGAAAAATGTATCTTTATTGAAGCTTTATATCCAATCCTTGTTTCCAAAATCTAATTTTTTCAAAATCCAATTCTCAAAGGGACAGAAAGTGAGGTGACATCTTCTGAATAGGGGCACAGACAGCAAAAACAAACACCACGGGGGTGTTAACCCTTCCATATGCTATTCAAATAGTGTGTGTGTTTGTGTGCAATTCGTTTTCTAAAAAATATTGATATAATTTGTCAGTATGGTTTTCTTTTTGGAAATTGAATGTTTGCCTTATATGTTGGAAACTACCCTGAGTCCCTTTGGAGAGATGGGGTGGTATGCAAATAAAGATTATTAGTATTATTATTTGTATGTGTGTGTGTGTGTGGCTGGAGTTCAACCCTACAGAACCTATCTTGTTTGTAACTTGGGGACTAACTGTATATGCTTAAGAGGAGAGATGAATTTGCAAAGACTTGAGCAGAGATGTGGGTGAGAAGGTCTCTTCTTTAGAGAGAGAGATGGCATAAGGGAGGGGAGAGAGAAAGAAGGAAGAAAAGAGGGTCACAAGAGAAAGAGAAAAAAAGAGGAAGTAAGAAGGAAAGAGGAGGAGCCTCCATACCGACCTGGAGGAGGAAAGATAGAGAAGGAGACAAAGCAGCATGTGTGCAGGTGCTGGCTAGCTGTTTGGCTGGCAGAGAAGGGCTGGCAACCATTCCGGGGAGGTGGAGGAGGCGGGACCAAAGGAGGCAGCTGCGCAACCCTTCAAACTGCCAATCGACCCCTCTAGGGGTCGCGACCCCCAGGTTGCGAACTGCTGACTTTGCTGTTTGTTCTGCACTTGCTTGCAATACGTGTATTCCATTTCTTCAATGGAATAGTCTCAGAACGATGACATGGTGGGATAAGTCAAGCTAATAGAGAAAGCGACTGCTCCAAGATGACTATGAACTTGAGTTTGAGTTACTGTACACTTGAACCTTATTCTACGCTGGATGGGCGTTAAATCAGTTTTCCCTTGTTTGTCCCACTGCTGTCTACTCTTGAGGTCTGGCTGTCTGCCATTGCTTATATTATACTGTACCTCACCTATATCTTCCTTAGGTTAATTCTGCTTCCCCCACCCCATCTCTTCTCCATACATATCCTACCTTCTGAGTTAAACATTCATAGAATCATAAGAGTCGGAAGAGAACTCATGGGCCATCCACTCCAACCCCATTCTGCCAAGAAGCAGGAAAATTGCATTCAAAGCACCCCCGACAGATGGCCATCCAGTCTCTATTTAAAAGCCTCCAGGGCAGAGAGAGAGTTCCACTGCTGAACAGCTCTCACTGTTAGGAAGTTTTTCTTAATGTTCAAGCAGAATCTTCTTTCCTATAGTTTGAAGCCATTGTTCTACATCCTAGTCTCGGGGGCAGCAGAAAACAAGCCTGTTCCCTCCTCCCTGACTTCCCCTCACCTCTTGATACATGGCTCTCATCATGTCTCCTCTCAGCCTTTGAGCCGCTCCTCATAAGGCTTGTTCTCCAGACACTTGATCCTTTTAGTCACCCTCCTCTGGACACATTCCACCTTAGAGTCAACATCTCCCTTCAATTGTGGTGCCAGAACTGGACACAGTGTGATTCCAGGTGTGGTCTGACCAAGGCAGAATAGAGGGGTAGCATGACTTCCCTGGATCTAGGCACTAGACTCCTATTGATGCAGGCCTAAATCCCATTGGCTTTTTAAACTGCTCCATCACATTGATGGCTCATGTTTAACATTCTTTTTGGGACACTTTCCTTACTTTTAATCAAAAGCTTTCTGTTTTCTTAGTTGAATCCAACGATACTTTGTATGGCGGAGATACCAAATTCCTGGCAGAAACGAATAAGCTGTGTGAAACGGTGATATCCCAGATCCTGGAGCATCTGAAAACCCTAGGAAAAGATGAGGTGAGAGATGGGAAGGGCTCCTTTCATCCAGCTCAGTGTCATCTGCAATGGCTAGGGAATAGCTCTTTCTTACCCATTTGGAGGCTCTTAGACATAGAGATGCCAGGAACAGAACCTGGAACCGTCTCCAGGCAAATACAGGTCCTTCTCAAAAAATTAGCATATAGTGCTAAAGTTCATTATTTTCCATAATGTAATGATAAAAATTAAACTTTCATATATTTTTGATTTATTGCACACCAACTGAAATATTTCAGGTCTTTTTTTGTTTTAATACTGATGATTTTGGCATACATATCTCCAAAATTAGCATATTCCATCCGACCAAATATGCTAATTTTTTGAGACAGTGTTTTTGGGTTTTCAGGAGCTGTATGCCAAAATCATCAGTACAAAACAAAATAAGACCTGAAATATTTCAGTTGGTGTAAAATATATGAAAGTTTAATTTGTATCATTACATTATGGAAAACAATGAACTTTAGCACTATATGCTAATTTTTTGAGAAGGACCTGTACACACACGCACACATGCACACACACAGGCTCTCCATCAGATTTACTAGTTGCAGGTGTCTTGTCAAACAAAATCTAGACACGACATGTTTCCATGGACTAGAAACCACTTCCATCAGATGCATGGTATTATCCTCAATTCTTTGTTATTGCTGTGTGTCTAAGAACAAAGGCATGGAGAGGGAAAGCTACGGACTGAAACGGCACTTAATTTCCCTCTATTGAACCATTTTATATTCTGCTCTGTCACCAAAAAGACTTACAAGTGGTCAATTTGGCAGTCCTTGTCCCCAGGCTGATACTATAAATAAGCTGTGAAACACCACCGGAAAAGGATTGTGTGAGAGGTTTCAGAGTAGCAATGAAAACGATGTAGTCAAGGGAGACCACTGTCCCATCTTGGTTTGGTACTGCATACTATTTAACCCCCCCCCCCTTTTTTTAACACATTTTGTAGACTTTAAAGCGTCAGAGCCAGCTGGCTCTCTACTTCTTCAGCAGCATCGTGGCCCATGGAGATCTGCGCAACAACAAACTCAACCAGCTTGCTGTTAACTTGTGGAACCTGGCTCAGAAGCACGGCTTTGCTGACACAAAAACCATGGTAAAACGAGACAACAGGCACCGTCAGTGTTTCAGGTTAACAGGAAATTAAAGGATATAGTCATGAATGTTATTCCACTCCATATAGTCATGCTGGCCACATGACCTTGGAGGTGTCTACGGACAACGCTGGCTTTTTGGCTTAGAAATGAAGATGAGCACCAACCCCCAGTTGTACATGACTGGACTTAATTTTAGGGGGAAACCTTTACCTTTACTACATTCCACTCGGCAGGAAGTTAAAAGGGTGTCCCATGCAGACATGCCAGCAACTAGTTTAGAGATGCCTATGGACAACAGGCTCCTCAGCATGAAAAATGGAACAAGAGCACCTCCCTTGGCAAGAGTTGAGCATCAGCTTGACCCCAGAGATGGAAAGGGAAGGTTTTTCCTGTCGGTGTATTGATGTCATTTGTTCACTGTGTGAAAGGCATTGAATGTTTGCCTTATATGCGTATACTGTAATCTGCTCTGAGTCCCTCTGGGGAAATAAAGTGGAATAATAATTTTATTTTTATACCCTTCCTCCATTTCTCTCAAGGGACTCGGGGCGGCTTACAGAGGGACATGCCCAACAAATAAAATGTATTTATTATTGTCCAGAATAATATCTGAGGGCCAAAGTGTGCTAGTGGTTGGTGGCTTTGGACTATCAATGGGTCTTTAGCTATAGGGAATTGTTGTGCTCAAGTGTCAAACGCCACTGGATATCCATTACTTGGAGAGTTCTCAGTTGGTGAGGGCAGGTCTGTCCCTTGGTCCCAGTTTTGGGATTTCTCAAAAGCATTGGTTGGCCCGTCTGAAAGCAGAGACCTTGGCTTGTCGGCCTTCATTTAGTATGAAGGTGTTTTCTTACTGTAAAAACTCTTAGCTAAATAAAATTATTTTAACTTGGTACACCTTTCTGTCTTGTTGCTCCTACTTCTTTCCTTCCCCAAACCAAGACTCCCTGGTTGTCTGTAACCAAGCAAGCCAGGCCCTTCCTCCTGTTCACACGATTGTCTTATAACTGGAGTAGGAAGACGTGGGCCTGCAGAGTTCTGGATTGCAGCTTTTCTTTTTTCGTATTAGTAGCGACTTGAGAAACTGCAAGTCGCTTCTGGTGTGAGAGAGTTGGCCATCTGCAAGGACGTTGCCCAGGGGACACCCAGATGCTTTGATGTTTTACCATCCTTGTGGGAGGCTTCTTTCATGTCTCTGCATGGGGAGCTGGAGCTGTCAGAGGGAGCTCAACCTGCTCTCCCCAGATTCAAACTGCTGACCTGTCGATCAGCAATCCTGTCAGCACAAGGGTTTAACCCAATGTGCCATCGCGGGCTCCCAGATTGCAGCTGCCACCATGCTACTTCAATATTGGCTGTGATGGATAACTCAGATGAGAATTGTAGTTCGTCAATATCTGGAGGGCCATATGTTTTCCATCTCTGTCTACATACTTTCAGGCCTGCCTTGGTGATCTATATCAAAGATGCTCTTTCCAAAATGAAGGCTGTGCTTCACATGTGTAATATTTTTCTCACTGGTAAAATGAAATAAATTCTGTGTGTTCTTCTACGACTCCTTGGGTTAAACAACTTGGCCCATCCGTTCAGAATGGACATGGTAACTGCTGTACAAACAGAGAGAACTTTCCCTCCTTTTGGAGAAATAGAACCGATTTCCAAAGTGTTCTTGTTTTCTTTCCCCCTTTTTCTAGGTCAGAACCTTAGAGCACATCAAGAGGCAAAGCAAACGCCCCGAGTTGAGACATTTCACAGAGCTTTCCCTGCGCCTCCCTTTGCAGTCCAGGACCTGATGAATGCTGCTCTGCCGGAGTCAGATAGACTACAAGGCTCCTCTCTAAGGCCTATAACATTCAAGTTGCATTTGAGGCTATTGTTGCCGCCCAATATCTTTTTCGTTTCTAAGTGTCCCTCAGTGTAGCAGATGTATTTGGGCAGAAGCAGAATTCTCCTGCCCTGCAATCTTTTTTGAAGTATAATTTTGTTTCCCTCTGAAATGCTCATGTTGGGTGGGTCAAATGATATGCCATTTCAGAATGGAAATAACTTTTCTATCCAATGGAGCTGCAAAGAAAAATAGGTATCATACCTTGAGTTGGCACATTGCTGATCAATGGCCTTTGAGAAATAAGCGTGTCTAGTAATAGGTAGCTGTAAGTTTTTTCTCTGAATTCCAACACAAATGTACTTTTTCAAACACATTGCTCTTTGTTTGATTACAAATAAAATAAATGGGAAAATCCTTACCATTTGTGATTGATCTTTGAAAAGTGTTTGAAAGCACCTGGGTGCGAAGAGCCTTTTAAAGTGTGAAGTTCAAAAATATTCTAACCAGCCATTTGGCAAATGTATTCCTATTACGGATCTTTCTCAAGTAGTGCTTAACTGGCTATTTTGTAATCATTAGGGACATGTCTTATGATGCTGCATAACTTACTCTGCTTTCATCTTTTGATTATAAGCTCCATGAGCGACTTCTGCTTTTTCGTATTTTTTTAAATTACTAGATGACAGAATCCTTTGAGAAAAGGTGACACCACCTTAAAATACAGAACATTGTGTATGTTAATACGTCAGTATTGGTAATGTACACAATGCCTTAGATTTAGTTAAAGAACCAAAAGAGGTGAACACTGGACGTACCAATGTGCCAACAATCCCCAGGGCATGCTCTCTTGCTTAAAACATCATTGCTGCACCAGAAAGGAAAGCAAAAACATTGTTAATGGGTTCGGGCTTCCTAAGTTTAATGCATGGATTCCTGAAATATTAAAAGGGCCCATTCAAACCTGAGCTGATGGTTATTTACAAAGTATAGCCACATAGACTTATTCAGTCTCTAAATGGCAACTACACCAAAACTTTGTAACATCTGCCCTGGGACCTATACCAGTGCTGGATATTCAAACTGCATTTGGTAATTTCTCTCTTGGACAACAGATACATCACTCAGGAGGCTGCAGCTGAGATGGCATTCCACTATGTCTTCTACATAGTATTTCTAGAACTTAAAACGTATTATGTTGTGGTATATGCTGCTTCTGAGTTGTCAGAGCCATTAATTCTGGTCTCTTGGACAGTGAAAGCTTTTGTTATTGCCACTCTAATGATTAGGACTGAGGTACAAATAAGCCATTACTGCAGCCACTACAGTACAATGGTACAGGGACAAAGAAAGGACAGAGAGCTAAAAGCAAACCACCCGCTTCCTGACCTGTTGGGCTGTGTTCACGTGAGGAAAGGCAGCTGTATCCAAATGAGGCTCCTGGCCTTATAGATATATAAAGACTTTATCAAATTTAAATGTTACTCACATGAGAAAACAAGGTAAGATCTGTATTTTCCAAAACAGAAAACTAAGATATTGTTAGCATTTTGAACAAGAGCACAAGACAGCTCCGATCCTTGTGCCTGGGCCTCCCAAAAAGGCACTTTGTGAGTATCCCGTTGATACCATGTGGCCAAGAACATCCATCAGTCTTGGAAATCATGTATTTCCTTCCCAGATAGTTCAGTCTTGAAATTTTATAGATTTTGAAGCATATTTGTCTATCTGCACGTGTTTCTGTGCGGCAGGCTGAAATCCAAGCCCGATGCTTCTGTGGTGTTTCCGATTTACGGCCATCTCAAACTCGGTTTGCAAGTCTCGCTGGAGGCTTTGTTCCTTCTTCCAGTCAAAAGCCATGTTCGGTTTTGGCACATGGGCGGGAGGACCTTGTGCCACTGACACAGAAGAACTCTTCTTAAACCCTCCCAGGAGCCTCAGGAACTTGTCTTTCCGCTCTGAAGTCCCAAACGTTGCGGTGCTCCACTGGCCAAAATGGCTCTCCTAAAGGAAGAACCAAGGAAGAGAATGAGCTCCACACAACACAACACCTACAAAATTGAGATGATCGTAACTGCAAACTCAATGCACATTTGTAGTGTTTCTATTTATAGATCAGGGCTGTCCAACTTCTACCGGACCTTGGGCCGGAATTCCGGTCACTGATCACCTGGAGGGCCAAGCCCTGGCTCCGCCCCTCCCCTCCCCCAGCTCCGCCCCCTCCCCACCCCCGGCATTGCATAAATATACAATTACATATTATTTAAATAAGGGGAGAGGGAGGGATGGATGGAACACATGAGGGGCATAAATATACAGAATATCAAGGCAGAAAATCCCACAATCTCTGCTTTGAACTGGAATATATGACTGTTCCACTGGCCACACTGATCAGCATTGAATGGCCTTTCAGTTGAAAGGTCTGTGTGCTTTCATTCAGCCAGTTTCCCCTCTCCTATGGCTGGCCGGTTCTCTCCTTCTCATTAAAGAGACAGTTCATGAAACGCAAATGAAGGGGTCAGAAAGGAAGGGGCTTGTGTGTGTGTGTCTGAGAGAGCCAGAGAGATCTTCCCTTTGCACTGGGGAGAGGTGTGCCCAGGGCAGGTCCCCTCCCTCTCTCTCTCTCTCTGTCACTCACTCACGCTCTCAGACACACTCCCTCCCTCCCAAACCCCTTTTGCTTCCCTGGCGCTGAGGGCCTGAGCGCCTCCCAGACAGAGCAGCAGCAATCCTGAGGAGGAGGAAGCGGCGCTGCCGAGGGGGAAAGCCATGCGGCCGGGTCGCTCTTCCTGTTTGCTGCCAAGGGGGCGGGGCCCGAGAGACATCACTCCCTCCCATTGGCCCCCTCCCTCGGGAGAAGAGGAGGCAGTGAATAGAAAGCCAAGGGGCGGGACCAAAAAATAATAATAAATAATATTTTTTTAATTGAAAAAATATTTTTAAAATATTTTTTAAAATGTATTATTTATTGCAGGAGGGTAAGGGGCCATAGCCAAGGGGCTAGGGGGCCATGTATGGCCCCCGGGTCGCCTGTTGGCCAGGCCTGTTATAGATGATAATATAAATCCTGATCAACCACAGCAAAACAGCAACAGTGTTGCTAGAGCAGGCATGGAGCAAACTTCAGCTTTCCAGGTATTTTGGACTTCAACTCCCACAATTCCTAACAGCCTATTGGTCATTAGGAATTGTAGGAGTTGAAGTCCAAAACACCTGGAGGGGCAAAGTTTACCCATGCCTGTTCAAGGCACTAGCCAACCCAGTTGGCTACCATAACATGACTGGGATTCCCTGTCACTTGTCAAATGGCTCCAGAGTCAAAGAGACATTGACCAATGCAAAGCACTTTCAGGGATTTAGAAAAGGAGAGGAAATTTCTCTCCTTGTGGAAACTTACCACCCCAAACCTGAATCATAATATTTATAAACGTGGCAATTCATTTCCTACTCATGTCAATATTTGGGCGGGGTGGAGTAGGGATACAGGAATTTGAAAGTGTTTATCAATAAACAAAGGCAGTCATGGCTGCTGAAATTGCTTCATTCATTCCCCCAAATCTCTCAACTTGCCAAAGGGAATAAAGGGAAAATGATACCCTTCAGGAATAATGAGAGTCATTACAGCTCACTAGAGGCTGGCGTTTACTGGCCTGTCTTCAGCATCTTTAGGGACTGGGCTAATTGATTCTATAGCGTGACTTTAAACTCCCAATCAGACAAGCGACCCATGCGCAAACCCTGGACATGACCAGCATATAGAACCGACCACAGCAAACAGCTACACAATCCTATCTGACCAGGCCCTTGCAGACTGGCACTCACCCATTCCCCCTCCTCTTGGATGGCTTTTGTTTTGCCAGACGCCTGGTCAATCTCTTCTTGGAGAGCCTGCCTCCTTGACTGGAGCTGATAAAGAAAAACATGGCCATTAAGTGCGAGGAAGGCAGCTACCAATACACAGCTTTGTTGGAAACTGTTGGAGGTCAAGAAACAGCTTTCTAAGATACTCGCAAGAACACTTCAGCAAGCGAAAGTCCAAAAGTGGCAGGCTAAAACCCGGAACCTCAATCAGTGGATGAGACCGGATGAGAAACTCAATCCTGAGCACACAGAAGACTGGGCGACTTGGAAGGTGCTGAACAGACTGCGCTCTGGCAGTCTATTCAGAAATCGGGCTACAAAGTGGAGCCCACAACATGCGAGTGTGGAGAAGAGCAAGCCACAGACCACTTACTACAATGCAGTCCGAGCCCTGCCACATAAACAATGGAGGACCTTTTCACAACGACAGCAGAGGCACTCCAAGTGGCCAACTTCTGGTCAAAGGAAATTTAGCATAATACCAAGTTTTTAACTTTGTTTGTGGTTTTTCTATACATTATAACTGTATTCTCAATTCGCTTCTGACACAATAAATAAACTAGTATAAAGGAGAGGGAGTGGGACCATGGTGTACAGCTATTTTCCTGGAGGTTCTTGCAGGTGATGTCACTGTTATCATCGCAGGATGCTTCTCTGCCATACATCCTGCTTTCCACCAGACAGGAAAGGGCTGCGTTGGTGGGGCTTCCAGAAGAGAAAAGGTGGGCTTGGAGGAGGGTTGGATCGGAAGTGTATCGCAATTATCCCTGTGCAAAATACATTTCCCAGTCCAGGATCTTGGCTGTAACTTATTTCTGCTTCCTGAGCACTCAATGGGCTGTAAACCTCACTGGGAAGCCAGACAAACCTTCTCAGCAAGGACTACTTCACGAAGTTGTTGTGAGAATAAACAGGGAAGAAACATCCCTTCTCGTCCTTTTTTAAGCTCACTGAAAGCACTGGGAGGCCAAAAATAAAGGGATAAACTGGGTTTCGGTGAGTTTTCCAGGCTGTATGGCCATGTTCCAGAAGCATTCTCTCCTGATGTTTTGATAACATCTGTGGCAGGCATCCTCAGAGGTTGTGAGGTCTGTTGGAAATGAGACAAGTGGAATTATGTCCAGGGTAGCTACCAGTATTAAAAAAAACTCTAGAATCAGGACAGTAAATTTAAGAGCAAAGCTAAAAAAACAGAGGAATTCCAGACAAGAAACAAAATCAGGGACAGCTAACACCTTCTAACAAAGGATTCTCACAGACAGGAAGCAGCCTGGCTATTCAATGCTAATCAAGGTGGCCAATGGCAACATTCGCACTTGCCTCAAACAAACAAAAGTTCTTTCTCCCATCCTAGACATTATTCCACAGACATATAAACCTCACTTTCCTAGTTTCCAACAGACCTCACAACCTCTTAGGATGCCTGTGGGCGAAACATCAGGAAAGAATGCTTCCAAAACATGGCTATACAGCCTGGAAAACTCACAGCAACCCAGTGATTCTGGCCATGAAAGCCTTCAACAACACAGATAAACTCTGCATCCAAACCAGCTGGATGCCACAGTAATAGAATGTTAATGCAGGGAAAGTAAAGCAGTACCTGGTCGATATTGATTTCATCGCAGTTTCCTTTCTTGAATGCCACAACTTTGATTTCATCTTCCCTTACCTGCAGAAGAGCACACAATTTGAATATCACAGGGACTGACTAGTGTTTAAAAAGCAAGTTTTAAAAAGTCATAAAAATTCAAGGTGAAAAGAAAAGTCCCAATAAATATGGGAGGTTTGAACCCAGTTATTACTGGACATTGGCTTGTTTTCTTAAAAAAATTGCTGGCCAACTTTTGCAATGTTTAGTCGAAAGGGCCTGTCCTCACTTCCGCTATTTCTGTGGGCATGAGAAACGAGACAAAAAGGCACCTGTTTTGAACAGATCTTTGTTAGAAGTGGAAGCAGAGAGTGTTTGAGGACCGGGACAGCCATAGGGAGATCAAGGTGCTTGTTTATAAAGCCATTGTCCTCCCAACCCTGCTATACGCCTGCAAAACATGGACTGTCTACAGACGTCATACTCCTGTAACAATTCTATCAACGTTGCCTCTAAAAAATCCTTCAAATCTCTTGGAAAGACAGGCGGACAAATGTCAGCGTGCTTGAAGAAGAAAAGACCACCAGCACCGAAGCAATGCTCCTCCGCCATCAACTCCGCTAGACTGACCTCACTGTCTGAATGCCCGATCACAGTCTCCCAAAGCAGTTACTCTACTCCAAACTCAAGAACGGGAAACAGAATGTTGGTGGGCAGGAAAAGAGATTTAAAGATGGGGTTAAAGCCAACCTTAAAAACTGTGGCATAGACACCAAGAGGGAACTGGGAAGCCCTGGCCCTTGAGCACTCTAACTGGAGGTCAGCTGTGACCAGCAGTGCTGCAGAATTCGAAGAGGCACGAATGGAGGGTGAAAGGGAGAAATGTGCCAAGAGGAAGGCAACGTCAAGGCAACCCTGACCAGGACCGCCTTCTGTTTGGAAACTCACTGCGGGAGAACATGCGGATCAAGAATAGGGCTCCACAGCCACCTATGGACCCACTGCCAAGACTCCACATCTGGAAGACAATCATCGAGCTACAAGGAATTGCCTAAGTAAGTGTCAGAAGCCAAATGAGGGAACATCGGGTTGCTGTAAGCTTTTTGGGCTGCATGGCAAAACCTCTGGAGAAAATGATTCTGGAACATGGCCAGACAGCCCGAAAAACTTACAGCAACCCAGTGATTCTGGCCATGAAAGCCTTCGAGGATATATTGAAGGAATATTGTTTGCTCCAACCAAGAGGAGCAAGCTATGATTAAACATTGGTGTGTTAGTCTAGCTTGTTCATTAGCCTGTGAGAATATTCTGTATCAGGCATGGGGAAACTTTGGCCATTCAGGTGTTTCAGACTCCAACTCCCACCAATCCTAACAGCCTCAGGCGCTTTCCCTTTCCCTCTCAGCCACTTAAGCGGCTGAGGGGAAAAAGAAAGGGTCCTGAGGCTGTTAGGAATGGTGGGAGTTGGAGTCCAAAACACCTGGAGGGCCAAAGCTTCCCCATGCCTGTTCTATATCCGAGTAACTGCAGTTTATTTGAAACTGAAGCTTGTTCTGTTGAGTGTTCAGTGGACGCACAGATACACAATGTTGGCTCTACATACTTCCGAGACATCTGACCCACAGTTTATATCAAAGATGGGGGAACTGGCTGTCCACTGGCGAGAACTGAATACATTTTTAATTCATAGTTTTGATCAGATTTCGGGAACATAGAGCACTTCAGTTGTTGTCTGACTGCAACTTTGATGAGCATGGGCCTACATAGCTGATGGAAAAGGATTATGGGAGCTGCCATTTATCAACATCTGGAGAGCCACATGTTTACTAAACTGTTTAAGATGATTGTCTGGGCTGTGATCAGGCAGCCGAATTATGACTTTTTCAGAACTGAAGGGAATATCTTAATTCCCTGACACAAATAGAGAACAAATGGACTAAAAGCCCAATATCAAAGGGAGGGAGAGAAGGAGGCTCATCTGCAGAAAGGAAAGAAGACTAACATGACCATGGATACAGACTTAAAGCATACTGAAACACAAAAATCAGACTTCCAAGAGCAGGCATTCTTTGAGTCAAAAGTATTGAGACTGAGGTACAGAGGAACAACGGGTAAGGAAAGAGATCCATTGTGCAATGTAGTGAAGTCATTTCCAAGTCCTGAGGCTACTAGAGTAAAACTGATGGAGGTCTGTAAGATGCCTGTTTGAAAGAGGTCACCCGCAAAGAGATCTATTGAGGGTGGCAGAAGTACCAAGCCAAGCATGAAATGAGCAAGACAAGATGTTGATTTGCAGCACACCAAGAATTCAGAAAGAGCAATGGGTTCTGTTCAACGGTGGGAACTGGGGATATGGCTAAGTGGTGTTTGCCTTGGTTTCTTTGCAGAATCACCTGCACTGCATTCCACTCAGGAGTATTTACCACAGCTTCCAAGCAACCATCTTGAACCAAATCCAGGAGAAGTGCTACCAGTTCAAGAGTTTTCTGTACAGCCTATTTTGAATGAAGACATGCTTTCTATCCCTTCCCTTCCACAAACACACATCACATTAGAAATGAGAGTTTCCCCCTCCGCCTTTCACACACTGGACTATGGCACTTAATATTCTAGGGAATGTCTGTAGGGTTTAATTCATCCTTTCCTTCAGGATCATTGAACAAGGAAGTGGAACTCCCTTTGCATGTTAGCTCTGCAAAATCTTGTCTGCAAGTCATACATCTCTCTGTGGCTTCCCGTTGCTTTGAGTGCAATGATGTCAAATCTTAAAGTTCAAACAAATTTTCATGGCAGAGGATGGAAGCCCAGACCAAGGAAGGATTTCAAGTAGACGCAGGAAAACCTTTAAAGAATAGGATGGGGCTGCCTTTTCTTGCAAGTCTTCTATGGATTGAATGATGAGTCTGTATTTATTTGTCATGTCAGAAGCAAACCGAGGGTACAGCTGTAATGTATTTAAAAACACAAAGTTTAAGAATTTTCCATTATACTAAATGTCCTTTAACCAGTAGCTGGCCGCTTGGAGTACCTCTGGGCTTGCTATGAGAAAGTCCTCCATTGTGCATGTGGCAGGGCTCAGACTGCATTGTAATAGATGGTCTGTGGTTTGATCTTCTCTACACTCGCATGTCGTGGACTCCACTTTGTGGCCCCATTTATTAAGGTTAGCTCTGCATCTCATGGTGCCAGAGCACAGTCTGTTCAGTGCCTTCCAAGTCCCCCAGTCTGCTGTGTGCCCAGGAGGGAGTCTCTCATTCGGTGTCAGCCATGACTTGAGGTTCTGGATTCTAGCCTGCCACTTTTGGACTCTCACTTCTGAGGTGTTCCTGCGAGTATCTCTGTAGATCTTAGAAAAGTATTTCTTGATTTAAGGCGTTGGCGAGATGGCTGATATCTGCACAAGAGATGTCACTGCTTTGGTCCTTTCATTGTTGGCTGCTACTTCCTGGAGGATGTTAGATGCAATACCAGTTAAACAATATAATTTCTCCAGTGGTGTGGGGTGTATTTATTTATTTATTTAAATTATTTATAACCCTCCCTTTTCTACCCCCGAAGGGGAAATCAGGACGGCTAACAAAAGGCACAATTCGAAGCCACATAACAATCTGTAAAAACCAACAATTAACATCATAAATACATTTACAATCAATTAAAACCAATTAAATATCCATAATTAAACACATTAGACATTATGTGATGATGTGGCATGTCTCATTAAGAGCCACAGCGTGATGAGATGTATTCCACACTGGGCATGCATATTCAACAGCAGAGTAGCAAAGCGCAAGAGCAGATGTCTTCACTGTGTCTGGTTGTGATCCCCAGGTTTTGCCAGTCAGATTTCGTATATTATTTCTAGTACCCACTTTTTGCTTGATAGTCAAGCAGTGCTGCTTGTAAGTCATAACATGATCCAGCGTAATTCCCTAGTATTTGGGTGGGCTACAATGCTCCAGTGGGATTCCTTCCTAGGTAATCCTCAGAGTTCGGGGTGCTTGTCTGTTCTTAAAGTGAAAAGCACACTTCTGTGTTTTAGATGAATTAGGCATCAGCTAGATTTCCCTGCTGACGAATCTGTGAAAAGCACTTTGACCAGTGCAAAGCTCTGTTACTCTTGCAAAGCAGCCTCTGCTGATGCTTGTCGTAGCTGGCTGGGTTCTGATCTTGGGGCACAGCTTGGTTATACAGAGCAGGGCCTTCACACATGACCCAAGAACTTGATGTGGTTTATTTATATCAATTGTGCCAGCACGATTGGTCATCCCAAAGGCAAAAAGTCCTGTTGCAGAGGATGCCTTGATGATAAATCTTAAAGACCTTACACAGCATGGTCCAGGCTCTCACCCAACAGTTGCTTATAATGCTGTTTGCTCCTTTTTAGCACCTTCACTGCTCAAGTCTAGAAATGCAATTGACTGCATATCTCAAGCTTTATCTTTCTCCAGCACACAAGAGCAGCTGCCAACATCCAAAATCACATTCAACAGACAAAGGCAATTTCATTGGAACCTTTATCCCTCCAATAAAACTACTCTGTCCACTGAAGGGTCAAAAGGAAAACACAAAGGAGACTCCCCAAAGCATCACTTGTTGAAATAAGCATCCTATGATAAACAGATGTGTATACAAGTGTTCTATGCTTGTGAAACATACTGCACTTTTTCCCTGTCACCAGCAACATCCATACTACTGAAGATGAAATATATGGTGAGCAAGTACAATTGAAATAATGCAAGCGTTAGTGATTAACCTCTGATCTTTCAGATGTTTTCAACTCCAACTCCTTAGAAGCTTTAGCCAGTATGGCCAATGATCAAAGATTCTGAAAATTGTCCTGTAATACACACAAGTTGAAAACCACTGGATTAGAGCAGTCACTCCAAAACTGGCACCATTCAAATCTGTTGGGCTACACAGCCCATTAATCCCAATCCCCATGGCTATTCCGAATGTAGATGATGGCAGTTAAGAGTCTAACACCTGGCAAGGCTGGCAATGACTAAATTTGAGTGCCAATTTAGGATTATGAAAGTCCCAGGATCAAATATCACTAACCCCAAGTGTCAAATGACCTCAGGCCAATTCATGGCTTTCATCCTAATTTAATGCATTTTGAAAAGTTTACCTTATACAAGCACACATTTGCAAATCTTTGAAAAATTCTCAAGCTGGGGATTTGTCATTCAAAAGTTGGACCAGTACTGATGAAAACTATATTCATATCACCATTCAGCTGAACAGCTGCCTCAGGGGTGCGTGCTTGGTCCATCAATGTTTAACGTTTACAGAAATGACCAGTCACTGCCAGAAGGGACAGAGAGTTTCATATATGCTGACAATTGTGCCATCACCACTCAAGCAGGGAGCTTTGAGATGGTTGAACAGAAGCTCTTTGAAGCATTAGGGGCTCTTATTGCCTATTACAGGGAAAACCAACTGATTCCTAATGCAGATGTGTGCTTTTCATCTTGAGGACAAGAATCTCGAGCTCTGAGGACTACCTGGGAAAGAATCCCACTGAAACATTGCAGCACACCAAAATACCTGGGAGTCACTCTGGATCATGCTCTGACTTACAAGAAGCACTGCTTGACTATCAAGCAAAAAGTGGGTGCTAGAAATAACAACATACAAAAGCTGACTGGAACTACCGGGGGATCACAACCAGACACAGTGAAGACATCTGCCCTTGCGCTTTGCTACTCTGCTGCTGAGTACACATGCCCAGTGTGGAATACCTCACCGCATCAAATCAAAGGATGTGGCTCTTAATGGGGCATGCCAAATTATCACAGGATGTCTACGCCCAACACCGTTAGAGAAATTATACTGTTTAGCCAGTATCGCAACACCTGACATCTGTCGGGAAGTAGCAGCCAGTAATGAAAGGACCAAGGCAGTGACATCTCTGGCCCATCTTCTGTTCCTAAGATCTACAGAGATATTCGCAGGAACACTTCAGCAAGTGAGAGTCAAAAGGTGGCAGGTTAAAACCCAGAATCTCAATCCGTGACTATAAAATAAGGGAAAGGAATACATTTAAAAAGCAGGCACCATTTGTAGTTAATAATTTTACTCCTACAATGGCTAAACAGATGCACTAGAAGCCCAAAAGTAACCTTTAGCACCTTCGTGCTCCTTTGTTATAGAAACTGGTGATAGAGTTATGCTCTCTCTGATAGATTAGGTAGCATATTGCCATTATGGCCGACAGCCACAGCTTCCATGAATTTACCTAATTGCCCTTCAAAGCTATTGATATTTGTATTAAAACTAGTAAAAGCAATATGTGAAACTGAACTCTGTGAAAGGCAAACACAGGGGTATTTATTATTTATTTTATTTATAGTATTTACAGGCATATACCGCCTTTCTCACCCCTGGGGGGACTCAAAGCAGTTAGATTCAGAATAAGTTATAGTCAAATCCTAATTACTAGTACGAGTTAGTCGAAAACTAACTTAACGTTCACAGAGCTCAATGGGACTATTTACGACATGACTAAACTAGATCCTTACTACAATAAACACATGCAAACTAAGAGTATACCTCTGTTTCTTTTTTCAGCTTTCCTTTCTTCAAACTGGGCTCTTCTTCACAATTGTCAGCATTGCAACTGTCCATGTTTTTCCTCTTCTTTATGTGCTGCTTCCCACCGTTCTCACATCTGCAACTGTTACCACTTACTGTGAACTCATTAATGTCTTTGTATTTTTTTATTTTCTTTTTGTGTTCCTTCACTACCGATGCATCTTCTTCCAAAAGGGCTGTACGACTGCTTGCAACTTTTATACGGATCATCGTCTTCTTAGTTTCTCTGCCAGCTCCTTCAGTGTCTAGGATTAATTCCATTTTCTTTTCCTGAAAAACTTGGGGTTTTCTCAGTTTGAGTTTTAGAATATTCTTATTAGAAACATCAGGATTGGTTTTTTGGTTCTTGGCTGGTGTTGCAAAGAAAGAGACTTTCTCGTTTTGGAGTTTCTTTTTCTTCCGCTTCTTCCTAATCACTCTGGTTTCTTCTTCTGACACTTGGGCTGCAGAAGCTTGGTGTCCTTTACAACCCAAAGCTCTCCTCTTGCAGTCATTTTCCCCCTGTAATTGGGAGACAGGATTGGCATTTCTTTTATCTGGAATATCATCTTTGCTGCCTTCATTATCCAAAGCTAGAAGTTTCCTTTTTTTGGCTTTATTCTTGACAAGAGTCTGTCTCTTTTTTCTGCCAAGTGATGCTGTGTCCTGGGAAATAGCTTCTGCATTTTGGATGGTTTGTTTCCGAGACTCAACTTTATTGTCTTCACTGTGTAACATCAAGGAGCAAGTGGTTTTGTGCTTCTTCTTCTTCTTCTTCTTCTTCTTCTTCTTCTTCCTCCTCCTCCTCCTCCTCCTCTTTTCAATGCATTCAGCACTCTCTCCAAGGCTGCCAGGATCCTTGGTTTTGCTGAATTGTCTAAGAGCCTCACAAATATCACCTCCTTCACAAAGAAGTCTTTGCTTGACTTCCTTCTTGTGCATCTTGGATATTTTCCTATGTTTCATTACAACTTCTGAATCCGAGCTGCTTTCTATTATGATGGGAAGGTTTGCACATGCCTTGTAGTTTATATCAGAGTCTCTTTTTTTCTTTTTCTTCTCCTTTGTACTTTCTTGATATGAATATTTTCTTTTTAGGAAATCCTTCTTTTTCTTCACCTTAGCCTTTTTTGGTAAATCAGAACAGCCATCACAGTCATTTTCATCATCATCTATGATGATAACATGGGTATCTACAGAAACTTTACATTTCTTCTTTTTCTGCACAGTTTCATCACCCTTGTACTTTTCCGCCTTTTTAATGTCCATTTTTAGGACAAGGCACACTCTACCAAGGGGAAAATGAGAATCATTTCATTCAAGAGTGTTCAACAGTAGGCCAAAAACAAAAGAGAACGACAAAATCCCATGTACCAAATAGTAACTTGCCACAGTTTGTACAGAACATCCTTCACCTACAACCAAATTAATTCTACAGTGTAGTTACAATCTAAACCAGTGGTTCTTAGTGGGCCATGAAGACAAACATCTGGTCCTTTCTCTTTATTTTATTTTCGCTTCTTTCAGGTCGTCTGCCACTTTTCCCCTATCATTGACCAGCCCCTCCCCCTTGGATAGACCACACCAGCTCTAGATTATTAAATATGGTTTTCTGTGGGTGAGCAGATGGCAACTACTGGATAGCACATGTTCTGTATCAGAAACTACAACTGATGTGGTCAATCCAATGCAATTTTATGAATTAGCACCCCAAATAACCAAACTGAATCTAAAGTTGACCGAAAACTGATTCATACCCTTTTGGTATTAATGTTGGAGAGTGGTTCTTGGTCAGAGTGGTCCCTGGTCAAAAAAACATTTTCATGTTGGTGATTTTTTTTAAGACATGCATTATTTTGTGATGCAGTAATTCGTTTTACTAGCAAACCGGACATTAAACCAACCCCTTAGAAGAGATATGGACACTTACATAAACTGTAATCATGAAATATATGGGGACACAATATCTCTCATTAAACATTTTTATTTATATTTTTAAGAATATATGATTATTGCTTGTTTCAGATAGACAACTTGCCCTTTACCTTTGTGTGGCACACCTAGGCACCGCAGCCAACACATGAACATGTTGCGACACACAGTTCGAAAAGCCCTGTTTTAACACATGAGGACATTGTGTCCTCACAAGCACTGAAGGAGCTTGGAACACATAAAAGAAATGATTTTTAGAAATATTTGTAAACCTAGGTTAAGAAATTGCTTGAAAGAAAAAAAAATGCTTCATTGTTCAGGAAGGAGTACCTTGGGATGGCTCATACAGCACCGAATTAATAATCATGTATACACAAGCTGTTTGGACTTTTAGGCACCCATCAGATTTACCAGAAGTCATGTGCCTTTAGAGAAATGAAAGTTAAATTAACTAGAAACTTGGCACCACATGAACAAAACTTCACCCAACCAGCTAGTAAAGAAAACCCACCTGGTTTCTGGGAATTCAAGTGTGTTATAGGAAATAGAAACTTGCTTTGAGAAAAGGTATAAAAACCCACCCATCATATGTTCAAGGTAGGCAGTTTCCCTGAGTGAGCAGGGACTGCTCACCTGTCTGGCCAGACAAAATAAATCTGGTTGTTTTCACCTATCAAATCCGTCTGCTCTCTTCCTGCGCCTCTCAGATTCTGTGTCTTTACGAATCCCCTACAGCATGATGGGAATTGTAGTTCAGCAACACCGAAGGTACATACTCTCCACGTGTCCTCTATTACAGTGTTTCCCAACCTTTTTTGAGCCACGGCACACTTTTTACATTTGCAAAATCCTGGGGCACACCACCAACCAAAATGACACAAAATGGCACTCTAACACAGTAATACATATAGTTAATATGTTTTTAAAATGTATTTATACACTCAGTGTGAAACCTGGGCCTGTTTCGATGAACTCAACATAGATATCCTGGCAGGAATGGCAGAAAGACACAAACTTCCCACACAGAACTCCCATAACCAAGAGAAAATGCTATAAGGGCATTGACCTTGAGTTTGGAAGTTGTAGTTCACCTACACCCAGAGAGCACTGTGGACTGAAATAATGATGGATCTGGACCACACCTGAAATGAATACTCAATATGCCCACATATGAATGCAGATGGAGTTCAGGGGAAATAGATCTTGCCATTTGGGAGTTGTAGTTGTTGGGATTTATAGTTCCCCTACAATCAAAGAGCATTCTGAACCCCACCAATGATAGAACTGGGCCAAACTTCCCACACAGAACCCCCAGGAGGCAAGAGGAGGTCTCTACTTTGGGGAAAGGGAGGCGGGCCTTCCCAATGCATGGAGAGGGAGAGACCAAGTAGACAACGGGTGGGGGGGGGTGTTTGTAATTTTGTGCCTTTATCGAGGTAGGTTTCTTAGGGTTTTTATACTTCAACAAACTAGTCTCCCCCCCCCCCCCCCGCCTTTCCTGGAGGTTACAATTTCCCATGGCACACCTGATGTTCGCTCATGGCACACTAGTGTGCCTTGGCACACTGGTTGGGAAACACTGCTCTATTCATACCCTCCTACAGACTAGATTAGCCCGTTTATAAACGGATTCAACTATCCACAGCTTCGAAATACTTCAAGTTACAGACAGTCCTGAGTTACAAATATCCAACTTACAAACAACCAAATTGTGGAGGTTCTTTGCCCTGGACAGATTCAGTGTTGCCATCAACATGACTGCCGGGTAGATTTACAGGTATCCCCTACCATGAGCGTGTATAATATCCCCATGCAGTACGGAGAGAGTGGAAACTGCCAGGCATGTCACTTCTATAAGGATATTCAATGTCTTGTTTTTACTCCCGTTGTACGGAAGATCCCTGGCAGAAATGAAGAATATTGTCTCAAAGATCTGATAGAGCAGCAGTTCCCAACCTGTGGTCCATGAGCCACCAGTGGTCGGCTAGAAAAAATATGGTCTGCGGCTTCACCATTACTACACCGTTGCAACAAGAGCGACTGGTCTTGCGAAAACCTCTTCTAGTGCCGAGGCAATGGGGACGTCAGGAGGGAAGAGGCTGACTACCACCAAAGGCGCGACAACAAGCCTCCTGGCGGCTGCTTCTCCTCCTTCTCCCTCCCTGAGAAGAGCCGGAAGCAGGGCTGCCTCGGTGTCTTCGTTTTTAGGCCACTTCCTTGGGTTCTTTGAAGTGCAGGTTCAGAAAATGGCATTGGATAGACCACATCAGCTCTAGATTCTTAAATATGGTGTTCTGTGGGCCAGCAGATGGCGACTACTGGGTGGCATATGTTCTGTATCAGAAACTAGGGATGATGTGGTCTACCCAAGGCAATCTCCTGAATCAGCACCCCAAATAACCCAACTGAATCTGAAGTTGACCACAAACTGATTCCTACCCTTTTGGCACTCATGTTGGAGAGGGGGCCCTGGCCACAAAAGGTTGTGGACCACTTTGATTGAGGATAGGGATCCATCTGTATTTTGGGAATTGTGGGTGTTGTAGTCCAAAACACCCGGAGGGAAGGCCCAACTTGGCCAGGCCTGCTGTAGACTCCTATAATCCGGTTCAAATCGGATAATCCGGATTTTATAAGGCAATGTATACGCGGCCTAAGCATCGAGCCTCTCCTATGCCGTTTTCAACATTAGCGCCTCAGGTGACTCCCGAGAGAGGCCTACATCGCCAAGAAGCCGTTGAATCCACACGTTATGTCATTGTGACGCGGCAATGCGCTTTGAAAACCTTACAAGGGACGAGCCTCCGGCGCCGCAGCCTCGGCTTGGTTGAAAAAGCGCGCCGCTCTCCTCTGGGCGCAGCCCCCACAGCCACCCCCCGCCTGCCCGCCAAAGGAAAGAGAGTGCCGCCTCTGGCTCAGCCCCCTTTTGGCCGGAACCGGAATGAGCGCCTCCGAGGTTGCCTAGCAACCCCACACAAATGGCGGCTACCGCTGTGGCAGGAGCTGGGGCTGCTTTTGCCGCTGCGGCTGAGGAACAGCCCCCGCCTCCAACCCTCTGGGACCAAATCTGCGCAGGTGGGCCCCAAGCAGACACTCACCTCGCCCACAACTACAGCTCCCATAGCTTTGGGCCTCCTCTGTTCAAAGTGGGGTCGAACTGTGTTAATTCTGCAGTGTAGATGCAGCCCTTGGAGGTTCACTTCGACCAGGCTTCCTGCTTGATGTTCTGAAATGGCTTCAAGGCCCTGTTCGTATGTCTCCCATCACCTTTTCAAAGAATCCTAGAGTTGGAAGGGACTCCACGGGCTAGCTAGCCCAACACCATTCGGCCTTCATGCAGGAAAAGCACAATCAAAACTCTCCCGACAGATGACCATAAAGCCTCTGCTTAATAATAATAATAATAATAATAATAATAGAACTATAGAATCCTAGTGTTGGAAGAGACCACATGGGCCATCTAGTCTAACCCCCTTTTGCCATGCAAGAAAGGCACAATCAAAGCACCCCCAGCAGATAGCCATCCAACCAAGAAAGGAGCTTCCATCAGATTCCAAGGCAGAGAGTTCCACTACTAAGGCCTTCCTCGTGTTCAAGTGGAATCTCCTTTCGATGGCTCCATTGAGTCCTAGTTTGCAGGGCAGCAGAAAGGAAGCCTCTCCCTCTCCCTTAGAACATCCTTTCACATATGTATTCATGGCTCTTCTGTCTCCTCTCAACCTTCTTTTCTGCAAGATTAACATACTCAGCACTTTAACCACCTTGAGTCCCCTCAGGGAAATAATAATAAAAATAATAATTATTAAGCAGCTTCTCATAGGGATTCATGGTCTCCAGACCTTTGATCATTTTAGTTATCCTCTCCCTTTGGACACATTCCAGCTAAGAGTCAATATCTCTTTTGAACTGTGGTACCCACAATTGAACACAGTGTGATTCTAGGTAAAGAAGTCTAACCAAATTGGAAGAGAGAGGCACCATGACTTCCCTCTGTCGAGACCAGACACGGGGAAACTTTGGCCTTCCAAGTGTTTTGGACTTCAACTCCTACAATTCCTAATAGCCTAGCGGCTGTTAGGAATTGTAAGAGTTGAAGTCCAAAGCACCTGGAAGGCCGAAGTTTGCCCATGCCTGGTCTAGACACTGTACTTTTGATTCAGCCCAAAATCCCGTTGGCTTTTTATTCTCTCCTCTCCTTATAAATGCTGGATATTCGTTTGAATTCCACTTTGGTGATCTCACGCTCCCCCCCCCCCCTTTTCTTGTAAAAGGGAGCATATACAATTTCAACAGGGAGAAATGTACTCAGGCAATATTAATGAGAGTTACAAGATGATGGGTGAGGCCTGGCTTGGAAAGAGCCCACTGGGAAAGGGACCTTGGAGTCTTATTATTAGACCACATGGTGAACATGAGACAACAATGAGATGAAGCAGCTGGGACTTTGCATGGTTCATAATAGCTATTTAAAACAAAATCAGTTCCCATAACCTTCTGACAAGAATAGCTGAAAGATTTGGGGAGAGGGAACCAAAGCGATGCTCAGAATTATATCACAATTTACCATCTATGGAGCGAGAAATGCAAAGGGGCCATTCTCCAGGAATGCTGATGTTTTATTGTTTAATTTATATCCTTCCTTTATGCCAAAATGGGACTCAATGTGGCTTTCAGCAACTTTCTAACACACTAACCTAAACCTAGATTAAACATTGGAACCCCTGAAGATTCTCATGACTTGGAAAAATGGGGTATGAATGAATAACAATAAGACTATAGATTTTAAGGGACTAATTCCCACCTTTCTTCTTCATTTCTTATATAAAAAAGATTTTTCAGCAAGGGAACCAATCCATCCTGACAATTTGGAACTGAAAGAAAACATTCTTGAGGAAAAAGGGGAACCTTTGTCGACCATTCAGGTAAAATCCAATGTAGCCAGGAGTATTTAGCATACATTTAGCATTCCATCAAGTACCGGTATTCCCATTTATGCTTCTCTAACATTATAGGCATTTCCCTCCTCCTTCCATTGAGTTCAAAAGGAGTACTTAATCCTCTCTTTTAAGAGGCAGTAATATTAATTATTCGATTTGTTTCAGGGATTTTGGCACAATGGCTGCCTTGCCCCATTTCAGGGCCCTCCAGAGCTCTGCCCAACTGCATAAGTCTAGGCATCAGGATGGGGTGTTGCATCGCTCCCAGTAGTTTTAGGGCCATTTGTGATGGAGAGTCTTGTTGTCTTTGATGGAGGGGTCAATCATACAACAATAATGCAGAGAAATTCCAATAAATTATTAATCTTGTAGCCAGATAATTTTGAGAGGTTTGGGGAACTTTAAGGGGCTAGTGGAACTTCAAAGAACAACACTGGACTACTCGGCAAAATTTATCCCAAGGGCTGCACAATTTCCATTCCTAATTTATAAAAACTTAGGATGGGCAACGTATGAATTGTCTGATGTTGGATTGCAGTCCTTAACCATGATTGCCACCAATATATATTGCTTTAAAAGAGAACTAAGAGATCTCTGTCATTGTAGAACAGTGTTTCCCAACCAGTGTGCCGTGAGCGATCATCAGGTGTGCCGTGGGAAATTGGAATCTCCAATACCCTTTCTTCCCCCTCCTGCTGAACACTTTTTCTTCTCCAGTCGGGCTCCCTTCTTCCAGCCTCGCTCTATGACTTTATGACAGAGGATTCTGTCATAAAGTTTTCCCATGCCTGTTTTAGGGACCTTAAAGTGATGAGTCTCCTTCCAACATTGTGATGCTGGATAGAAAACAAACAACAACATAACATAACATAACATTGTTTGAGTCCACAGTGCTCTCTGGGTGTAGGTGAGCTACAACTTCCAAACTCAAGGTCAATTCCCAAGCAAACCCTTTCAGTACTTTCTGTTGGCAATGAGAGTTCAATATGCCAAGTTTGGTTCAATTCCATTGTTGCAAGAGTTCAGGATGCTCTTTGTTTGTGTGTTAACTATAAATCCCAGAAACTGTAACTCCCAAATGTCAAGGTCTATTTTCCCCAAACTCTATCTGTGTTCACATTTGGGCCAAGTAGGCCTACTCATGCCAAGTTTGGTCCTGATCTAACATTGTTGAGTCCACAGTGCTCTCTGGATATAGGTGAACTACAACTCCAAAACTCAAGGTCAATACCCACCAAACTCTTATAGTATTTTCTCTTGGTTATGGGCGTTCTGTGTGGGAAGTTTGATTCCATTCCATCATTGGTGGAGTTGAGTGCTCTTTGATTGCGGGTGAACTATAACTCCCAGCTGTTGAACAAGACCTTCATGTGTGTCTTTCTGCCATTCCTGCCAGGATATCTATGTTGTGTTCATCGAAACAGGCCCAGGTTTCACACTGAGTGTATAAATACATTTAAAAACATATTAACTATATGTATTACTGTGTTAGAGTGTCATTTTGTGTCATTTTGGTTGGTGGTGTGCCCCAGGATTTTGTAAATGTAAAAAGTGTGCCGCGGCTCAAAAAAGGTTGGGAAACACTGGTGTAGAATGCCCATCTTCAGAGGCAATGGTTGCATCCACACAGATCACACAGCTAAACTTCTGGAGAATCCTAGTTTGATGAAGAAACCCATTTGCTCTCACTTTGTTTTCTTTCCATAAGAGGAACTGGAAATCAGGAATGTTTGGTTAGCATATCCTAGTTTGTTGCATATCTTATAAACCACAATTTGAAGATTGGGTTTGGATTTCCTTTACAATTTCAGGCTTGTTTTGAAGTAGCAAGCCAGGATTCTGGTTTGACGGACAAGCAGTAACAATGGGATGATTCTGAGCCCCATTTATGGCCTTCCCTGAGATATCTGGTTGGTTGACATGCAAAACAGAAATGATTGCTGGAATAGGTCCTTGGTGTCATCCAGCTCAAGTTGTTTACATGTTCTGAAGTTCTGTAAAATTTCTAGAAACATAGAAAACCTCCTTGTACTGAGTTCAGGCCTATGATCCCTATAGTTCAAAATTTTCAGTGGCAGCCTTCGGGAGCTTGAGAGCTAAATACAGAGCTAAATCTAAGAGTCAGTGTCTGACTGTGGGTTTTTTTGTTGGGTTTTTTGTTTGGTTTGGAAACCATATACTGAGCAATTAGAGATTGGAAAAGTTACCTTTCTCAGAACTGCCAGCCAGCATGACCATTACTGGCTGAGTCATTCCGTAGTCCTCAAAGCGACTTTTGCAAGCACTGTTCTGTTAGTCAGCTATGGTTCTTCTTCACTTTGTGAATCCCGTTTCTGAAACTTTGGTGGTATGTGACTCCAATGTTAAGCTTCAGACAGTGTTCAGCTCTGTGCTGTTCTTCACTCTACCTGCTGACTTTATTGTTAGAAATCAGTGTAATGTTGAAATATGCATGAATCTTATTCCCTGTATTCTTGCATATTTCAGCAATGTTTCTTGATTAAAAGAATATATAGGCAGGCAGTAGGCAGCCAGGGCAGAAAGGGGATAATCTGATCTCTTCCGTTTTTCTTGTTTGAATGTCTGTGGCTATAGATGCTGACAGTGACCGGGAACCCTTGTATATTCATCTCATTAAGGTTCCTGGAACTGCTGATGAGACATCTCCTCAAAAGACTCCTTCTCACCTTTCTCTTCCATTGACTCCTGAGCTGCCTGATCTAAAGACATGTAAGCTGGAATCTGACGGTCTTTCTTTAATTAGAACTGAGGGGTGGGGGTGGGAGGTTAAGAGAGAAAAGAAGCAAAACCTGCCATGGTTCAGCCAAGTGTATTACCAACAATGCATTTTCCTCCAAACTAGAAATTGGAAACCAGGGTTTGAACTCAGCTCCAAATTAATTCTGATTGGGAGGCAAGCTATGGCCAGAGTTTCAAAATTTTATCCTTTAAAAAAAAAAGCAACTTCTAGGACTCCCGGCCAGTGGCCTTGTTGTCTGGGGAAGTGTGGGAGCTTATTTACTGAAAAAAAATATTATTTGTCCAGGTTCTCCGAGAGAATTCTTAGAATACCACATATTTCCTGTGCTGCTTCCTGGGATTGCAGAATTATTACTTCAGGCTAAGAAGGAGAAATGTTTTGAGGTCAGTGTTGTGTGTTTTTTTGCTGAAAGGTATGCCTTTGTATAAACCACAATTAAACCTACGGCTTACAAGTGATGGTAGAGGACATCTAGAGCACTGCTTCTTGAAATGTGGGCCCCAGCCACAAATGAGGCTCCCTTATCTTAATGTGGTCATGGCTAATTTGGCCAACATAAAAGGTTTCTGAACACCCGCATTTACACAAATGTATTGTGAGCAATGTGCAGTGTTTACAGTGGATTCTGCAGAACATCCTTCAGCTATACTTCACAAAAAGGAAAATCAGCCTGTTTAGCAAAATTTGCAAATGCTGATTTATTATCAGTAAATGTTTGGTTTTTATAACTGGGATCACAAATAAAGGGTCATGAATGGAAAACGTTTAAGAATCCCTGATCTAGAGTACTATGTGTTGCCTGTTGCTGATTTGAACCATTTAAATTTCTTCTTTACAGCCCAAAAGATCTCACAAAAGTGGTTCACACATTCTAGCAATGAAGGTGCCAGTGCCTTCTGTTTTAAAATCTAAAATAAATGACACAATGAAAAGTTGAATGGAAATTGTAATTTCCAACTCTCTGGGATAGAAATAATTCCAGTAGTTTGATGAAAAGGCTGCTTGGCAGGTGAGTCCTGGGAAGAGCTAAAAGCAACTGCTGCCCCAGCAGAGGTAACTTTTGGGGTTTCAGAAAACATCATGACCTGGTGTTTCCAAAGAGAGGGTTTTGAATCTCACAAAGGAGTCCCCATTCTTATAGCCTGACTTTTCTCTTCTGTGGGGGACAGGAGAGGAATTGTCTTGTTACTGCTTATGTTAAGGTTTACTGTGTCATTTTTAATTTATTGTATGTCTTGTTTATTGGTTGGTTGTATTATATGGCATTGAATATTACTGTTATATGTTATTACCTGCCCTGAGCCCCACTGGGGAGAAAGGGCGGGATACAATTAAAAACAGTTGTTGTTATTGTTACTGTTATTCCAAGGTGAGAGCACTTCCTTGCAAAGTGTGTGTCTACATGTTTTCCTCATTGTATTATTCAGTCCTTTTTGTTTGAATCTGTGCAACTGTGATTAATGCTTAACAACACTGCTGTCATGGCCAGGAGTCTGCTGCTGGGGTCAGGTCTCCAGCAGAACAAAAGAAGAGCCATGCTGAATCGGACCTCAGCCCATCTAGTCCAGCATTCTGTATCACACAGTGGCCCCCAGTTGTACACGGGGATCTTGAGCAGAAGGGAGGGCAAAACCCTAACCTGCTCCCGACCCCCCACAACCAGTACCCAGGGAAATCCTGCCTACCTCAACCAACTCCGAGGTGGCACTTGAATGTCCTTTTCAGTAACTACCGATACACTTGGTATCCATGAATCTGTCTAATCCTGCCTTGAAGTTGTTCAGGCTGACAGCTGTCACAACCTCTTCTGGAAGTGAGTTCCATAACCCAATGACCCTCTGGGTGAAGAAATATTTCCCTTTATTAGTCCTAATTTTCCTACCTTGGAGCTTCAGGGAGTGCCCTCTAGTCCTAGTGTTTTGTGACAAAGAAAATAATTTTTCTTTATTCACCTTTTCTATCCCATGCATGATTTTATACACTTCGATCAAGTCACCTCTTAAACGCCGTCTTTCAAGGCTGAAAAGACCAAGGCGTTGCAACCTGATTTCATAAGGGAGCCACTCCATCCCTTGGATCATTCTTTTTTTTAAAAAAATAGTCTTTATTCAATTTTCACAAAAAGTTAGCACATACAAAACAGACAAAACACAACATCACTCAAAACTGAGTAAAAATCACATCGGGGAAGGGGTCAAGAAGGAATTAAGAAATGCCGTCGACATTTCTAAGCAGTGAGAGAAAAGAGTGCCGGAAAAGGGGTTAGACAACTAACAGAGTTCTGGGTAGGTGGATTTTAACATTTCTGTTTTTCAATCAATTATCTCGTTTCCGTTGATCCCTAAATTTTCCTCCTGAGTTTTCGAGTTGCCTGTGATGCGTGGGAGAGAGAAAACAAATCTAGTTTAGCACCCTATAGCAATTGTGGTGGCTTAACTTTCCCAACACCTACTTACATTTCTTACATCCTACCATCCATTTCTTCTGGCTGCTTAATTTATATAAATCTGAAGCTTAGTCCGTCTTTATTCCCAGTTTAACTGCATCTGAATGTTATACTCCCTTTGACAGTACTCCTGGATACATTTCCAGTCCTGCTTTTTACCCATTCCTGTTTCTCTATTGCTCTCCTTGATTGCTTCGGAGAGCCATTCCATTTGGATGGTCTCTATTGAATTTAGAATCCATTCATCCTTTGTTGGGGATTTGTTTGATTTCAGTATTTAGCAAATGTTATCTTTGCCGCCGTGGTGAGAATTAGGTATATCTTTTGGTCATTTTCGCTTATCTTTATTTTGGGGTCTAGTAGTCCTAATAATAGACTATCTGGTTTCTCTTCTAGCTGGATTTTGAATATTTTTTCTAGTTCTCCGTTAACCATACTCCAAAACCTCCTTGCCTTTCTGCAATGCCACCATAGATGAAAAAAGGTGCCATTTTTTCCCCCACAGTTCCAGCAATTCGGTTTGGCTGTCCTATACATTTTAGCTATTTTATCCGGGTCCAGATACCACCTATATATAACTTTTACCCAATTCTCCTTGTACCTTGCACAAATTGATGCACTTATATTTCTCCTCCAGATATCCCTCCATGTTTCGGTGTTAATTTTGTAACCGATATTTCTAGACCATAGCTTCATATAGTCTTTTATCCTGCGGTCTTCTCCTCTCTAGTTACTAATTTTCTATATATTTTACCGACCATATTTTTGTTATTGCCCAGTAGGATCTCGCCTAATTCATTCTCATTTTCATTGAAGCCCACTATCTGGTCTTCTTTGAATTTTTGAACTAATTGCCTATAGGAAAACCAATTTAGCTCCTTTTGTTCTTCCAATAATTGTAGCCTGTTCTTCAAAAAGTATTTTTGGCCGTCCCATCCCAGCACCTCTTTATAGGTCAGCCATTTCAGGTTGTCCAATTGTCTAATTCTAAAGGCTTCCAGAGGCGAGATCCACATAGGCATTTTCTTGTAGTATTCTTTATAGTATTTCAGCCATATCTTAATAAGTGCACTTCTAAGGAAGTGATCCTTAAACCCTCGATCCACCTTCGCCTTATCATAGCATAGGTAGCCATGAAACCCAAAACATAGATCATATCCTTCTAGATTTAATATCTTTTCGTTTTCTAGCTTGCACCATTCGCTCACCCACGCTAGACAGTTAGCTTCATAGTACAATCTCAAATTTGGAACTGCTAGCCCCCTTTTTTTCGAATCCTGGAGTATCTTCATTTTCACCCTTGGCCTTTTGCCTCCCCATATGAATCTGGAGATATCTGTCATCCATTTTTTAAATATATCAACTTTCTTTATAATCGGCAATGTCGCAAACAGGAAATTTATCTTTGGGAGTGTCATCATTTTTATAGTCGCTATTCTACCTAACATTGAAAGTTTTAATTTAGACCATTTTTCTAGTTCCTTAACTATTTCTTTCCATTTTTTAACATAGTTCATCTTAAATAGCTGAGAATTGTTGGTCGTGAGATGCACCCCAAGATATTTCACCATTGTTGTAACCTGTATACCTGATATAAGGGTTAAGTTCTTCTTTTCACTTTCTTTCATATTCATAACCATCATTTGGGTTTTTGCCTTATTTATTTTCAACCCGGCTATCTCTCCGTATTTTTCAATTTTCTCCGACCACTTCATCCAGTTTTTTTCAGGATTTTCGATAATGAGAGCTAGATCGTCTGCAAACGCCTGAATCTTGTATGCTTCGCTTTTTATCCTTGGGCCCTTCAGATTACTGTCGTTTCTAATCTCCTCTAATAGGACCTCCAACATCCAAATATATAGAAGGGGTGACAGTGGGCACCCTTGTCTAACCCCTTTCTGGACCTGAATCCTGTTGGATCTATTTTGGTTAATAATAATTCTAGCCGTTTGATTATCGTATATTGCCTGCACTACGTTTTACATTTAAATCCCAGATCTGTTTCGTTTGCTAGTGATTTTAGGTAGTGCCAGTTTACGTTATCAAACGCTTTTCAGCGTCTAAATATACTAGTGCTACTTTTTTATTTATATTTTTTTTTGTAGTATTCAATTAAATTAATCATTGTCCTAATATTATTTTTTAAGTATCTCTTTGGTAGAAATCCATTTTGGTCCATTTTTATTCTGGCATTTAAAAAGGGTTTCAGTCTTTCGGCTAAAATGGAGGCAAAATTTTTATAATCAACGTTTAACAACGCTATGGGTCTATAGCTTGCCGGGTCAGATGGATCTTTGTCTGTTTTCCCAATAAGAGTTATATTAGATTCCGTCCATGTTTCGGGTATTCTCCCTGTGTCTAAGACGTCATTAAAGACTTTTTCTAATATATCTCCTATCTCCTCAGCATGCTCCTTGTAGTATTCTGCGGAGTATCCATCTGGTCCCGCGGCTTTCCCCACTTTAGCCTTTTTTATTGCCAGTCGGATTTCTTCCCTAGTTATTTTTCTATTTAGAGATTCCCTCTCTTCGTCTTTAATTTTTTCTAATTTCTTATCATCGACATACTTCTGTACTTTCTCGGGGTCAATCATATCATTCTTATATAATTTTGAGAAAAAATCCTCAAAGGTTTTCCTTATGTCTTCCTCTGAGGTTATCTCATTTTGGCCTATTTTTAATTTCGGGATGATGTTCCTTTTTCTTTTCTCTTTCAGTTGCCATGCTAGGTATCTACCCGGTTTATTTGCTTGCTCAAAGAATTTTTGGTTTGAAGATCTTATCTTTTTTTGCATTTCCTCTAGTTCAAAGAAGTCCAATTGCTTTAATAATAGATTTAAAGAAGGACCCCACTAATGTTAACAAAAGAAAGGAAATAAATCTATTAAAAAAATAAATCCTTGGATCATTCTTGTTGCCCTTTTCTGTACCTTTTCCAGTTCCGTTATATCCTTCTTAAGGTGCGGAGACCAGAATTGTACACAGTACTCCAAATGTGGCCTTACCATAGATTTGTAGAGAGGTAATACAACATTTGCTGACCTATTTTCGATTCCCTTTCTGATCATGCCTAGCATAGAATTTGCTTTTTCACTGCTGCTGCGCACTGGGTTGACATCTTCATTGAGCTGTCCACCAAAACCCTAAGATCCCTTTCCTGGTTTGTCTCGAAAGCTTTGACCCCATCAATTGATAGGTGTAGTTGGGGTTCTTTTGCCCGATGTGCATGACTTTACACTTGTTTAGGTTAAAATGCATTTGCCATTTTGTTGCCCATTCACTCAATTTCGAGAGATCTTTCTGGAGCTCTTTACAATCAGTTTCATTTTTAACTACCCTGAACAATTTAGTGTCGTCTGCAAACTTTGCTACCTCAGAATTCACTCCTACATCCAGATCATTAATGAATAAATTAAAAAGTAACGGACCCAAAACTGAACCTTGGGGTACGCCACTTCTCACCTCTTTCCACCCAGAGAAATGTCCATTTATTACCACCCTTTGTTTCCTACAGTTTAGCCAGGTTCCAATCCAGGACAAGACCTGTCCCCTGATTCCATGGCTGAAGAGCTTATTTAGGAGCCTTTGGTGAGGGACTTTGTCAAAAGCCTTTTGAAAGTCAAGGTAAACAATATCAATTGGGTCCCTTTATCTATGTGTTTATTTACACCTTCAAAGAATTCTAACAAGTTAGTAAGACATGATTTGCCTTTGCAGAAACCATGTTGATTTTCTTTCAGCAATGCCTGTTCTTCTATGTGCCTAGTAATATTTTCTTTAATAATGATTTCCATCACTTTGCCTGGAACTGAGGTTAAACTGACTGGTCTATAATTTCCTGGATCACCTCTGGATCCTATTTGAAGATCGGTGTTACATTTGCCTCCCTCCAGTCCTCGGGTACAGTGCCTGATCTTAGAGAAAGGTTATATATCTTAGCTAGAAGTTCAGCAATTTCACACTTGAGTTCCTTAAGAACTCTGGGGTGGATGCCGTCTGGACCTGGTAATTTGTTGACGTTTAGTTTAGTAAGGCATGTGAGAACATCCTCCTTGTTTATCTCTTTCTGTTTTAATTCTTTTAATTCCCTCCCTGAAAAAACTGACTCAGCTGCAGGCATATGTTGTCTGTCCTCCTGTGTGAAAACGGAGGCAAAGAAGTCATTTAGCCGCTCAGCAATCTCCTTGTCTTCACTGATTTTCCCTTTCTGACCATTGTCATCGAGTGGCCCAACTGCTTTTCTAGTTGGGTTCCTGCTTCTGATGTACTTAAAGAAGTTTTTGTTATTTTTTTAAATATTCTTTGCTATATGTGTCTCAAAATCTCTCTTGGCTTTCCTGACTGTTGCTTTGCATTTAGTTTGCCAGAGCTTGTGTTCCTTTCTGTTCTCCTCGGTAGGAAGAGCCTTCCATTTCTTAAATGAGTTTTTCTTCTTTCCAATCACATCTTTTACTTCATTTGTAAGCCATACTGGTGTCCTTTTAGACTTTCCATGCCTCTTTCTTTTTATTGGAATGCATTTTAGTTTGGCCTGTTTTAAGGTATTTTTAAACAGTTTCCAAGCATTTTGGAGGGATTTGATTTTTTTACTGCTCCTTTTAGTTTGTTCTTTACAATTTTTCTCATTTTGGTGAAATTCCCTTTGTGAAAGTTTAATGTCTCCGTGTTAGTTTTCACTGACAGTTTGCTATCCAAACTTAAGTTGAAGGTTATTGTGTTATGGTCACTGGTACCTATGGGCTCAGTTACAAGGACATCTTGAACGAGATCTTGTTCATTAGTTAGCACCAAGTCCAGGATCCCCTTTCCCCTGGTAGGTTCCATGACCATCTGCTCAAGGGAATAATCAGTTAGCATGTCGAGGAACCTTGTCTTTCTTTCATGCGTAGAACAAGAATTTGGCCAATCTATTTGGGGATAGTTGAAGTCCCCCATTATGACTAATGTATTTCTTTTTGAGGCCTGTTTAACTTCATTTTCCAGATAGCAGTCTGCCTCTGGAGTTTGGTTGGGAGGGCGATAGCAGATCCCAAGTGCTAGATTAGTTTTTGTCCTGGGACTTTTATCCACAATGTTTCTGTAGGTGAGTTTGAAATTTCTTGAAGTTCTAATTCATGAGATTCTAGCTCTTCATTTATGTACAAGGCCACACCGCCACCATTTTTCCCTCTCCTGTCTTTCCTGTACAGTTTATAACCTGGAATCTTTGTGTCCCATTTGTTTTCCTCCGTCCACCAGGTTTCTGTTATGCCAATAATATCAATATTTTTTTCTTTTGCCAAATATTCCAACTCCCTATTTTTGTTCGAAGGCTTCTAGCGTTTGCGTACAGACATTTATATTTATTTCTCTGGTGCACTTTCAACTTTGGCTGTTTGTGAGAATTTGTAGAAGGCCTACCATGTCCTACCTCTCTACTACTACTATCTATCTTTTCTGTTGACTCAGCCATTTGTGTGTAGATTTCATCCTCCATACTTGGTATTTCACCCTCTCGAACCGGAAGCTGCCCAGCTCCTGTCGACTTTCCCCTAGGAATCAGTTTAAAAGCTGCTCTGAAATCTTTTTAATATTAATCGCCAGCAGTCTGGTTCCATTTTCGTTCAAGTGTAACCCGTCCCTTTTGTACAGGTCTGGCTTTCCTGAAAATGTTCCCCAGTTCCTAACAAATCTAAATCCTTCCTCTCGACACCACTGCCTCATCCACGCATTGAAGCTCCTGAGCTCTGCCTGTCTGGCTGTCCCTGCGCGTGGAACAGGTAGCATTTCCGAGAATTCTACCTTTGAGGTCCTGGACCTTAATCTTCTACCTAGCAACCTAAATTTGGCTTCCAGGACCATCCGCTTAGCCTTCCCAATGTCATTGGTACCAACGTGTACCACGACCACTGGCTCCACCCCAGCACTATCTACCAGCCTATCTAGATGCCTTGTGATGTCCGCGACCTTTGCACCCGGCAGGCAATTTACCATGCGGTCATCATGTCCATCACAAACCCAGCTTTCTATGTTCCGGACAATCGAATCACCCACTACAAGAAGCCCACCTCCTACCACCCGTCGAGAAGTATCTTCGGTGCACGAAGATATGGGCACAGCCTCTGAGGAAGGGGTCCCAAATAAGGGAGCCGGTCCCTCTTCCTCAGACTGATGTTCTCCCTGCCCAATACCTCCATTTTCCAAGGCAGCTGGAGGGCTGCTCGGCACGGAGTGGGATGCTCCTATTGCATCTCTGGAGATCTTATCCTCCAGCCTCACTTCCTCTCTGTGCTTCTCCAGGTCTGCTACCTTGGCTTCAAGGGAAGAAACACGTTCCCTGAGAGCCAGGAGCTCACTGCAGCGAACGCACACCCAAGACTTCTGCCCGGCAGGCAGATAGTCATACATGTGACACTCGATGCAAAACACTGGGAAACCCCCCTCCCACTGCTGGCTGACTACCTCCATTTCTTATTAATATGTGGTTTTTTGGGGGGGTTTTTTGTAGATTAACTGTTTGTTGTGGTCTTAATTTACTTAATTTAATTTTTTTACAAGTCTTTGGATATTTCTTTTCCGACTTGTTACAAGTTTATGCTGTATCGCGCTACATGTGTCTACATGTTTTCCTCATTGTATTATTCAGTCCTTTTTGTTTGAATCTGTGCAACTGTGATTAATGCTTAACAACACTGCTGTCATGGCCAGGAGTCTGCTGCTGGGGTCAGGTCTCCAGCAGAGGAGGACTCTTCCCAGTATTCCAGCAAACTTGGAAGGGGTTGATCTGACTTCCTTAAGGAAGGCATCACAGGCTTCTGGGATTGTCTGTGAAGGCTTGCTGAAAAGAGCATTAGCTGAGACCTCATGATAAAAGGGTTTGGAAAAGAATAACTATTGATAGCAGATAATTTGTACCTTGGTCTTGGACCTTGGCATTACTGCCTCTGAGTTGGAATTCTGGATTCAGACCTTGCCCTTGGAATCATGCTTTGAACCTTGTCTGTATCTTGAATCCCTGGCTGTGACTTCTGGACTGACTTCCTGGCTTTGATGTATGGACTTGGTTTTCCATTTGTATTCCTGACTATCAAACATCTTCTGGACAGCTGACTTCAGTTTGCACTCCTGGATTCTTCGTCTTTGATCTATGAACCATGATAGTTAAACTCCTGGCATCTGATATTGGACTGTTACTATTGTTTGTTTGTCTTCCCTGACCTGACTCAGTAGTACTGGATTATCTTCATTAATTGGACTCTTGACCTTGGCTTTGGTTCATTGTTACTCCACTCTGTGCAATAGCTCTGTTATTTTAACCAAGCCTTGAAAGATTCAAGATTTTAGTTTTCTTGATAAGTAAATACTGTCTCGGTTTACCTTGCTTCTGTTTAATTAAACCTCATCCCTGATGCCATGAGGTCCTGGAATATGACAGCTACCCAGGACTTATCCGTAGTAATAACATAACCGTTGAATGTCACCAAAGCCAACCTCTGGTGATACTACAAGGAATCCATCTCAGGTTTGGGCACTCACATCCCAAATCCTGGGATAGGCCTGAACTGGCCATCCTACAAGGGACCAACATCACTGTTCAATTCCCAGATTCTTTCTGATGCTGTGCACAGAATGAGGAACTCAATAGATGTTCTAGCAGAACAATCTCTCCTACTATAGAGGTTTGGGATATGTAAAGCAGTTGGCACATTGTGCCAGTTCGAATTTTGTGCAAGTGCCCCACTTTGTGTGAGATTTGATATATTTCCTTTAAAATACGTGATTTTCCCCCCTGGATGTTGCCCAGCAAAACATCTTAAGAAATACACATGCAGCTGTAGTGTTCTTCCTAGCATACCTCATTAGTGAGTTGAAAATGTGGATTCCCCACAGGTTTAATGATAGCTTTAAGAACAGCTAACCTTATTAAGCCTTCATTTCCTTTGTATTTCTTCTTTGTTTTCTGATGGGCTTATCATTTGACGGGCTTTTTATTGTTCAGATGCTGCTATTAATGAGAGGTTAATCTCCAAATGCTAAAAAGAAAACCTCCGCTATTATTTGAAAGCCATAATAATGAGTGTATTTGGGGCATTTGCATTTGAAGTGTATTTCAGAATGACACATGTGTTTAATAACTAATACAGAAGCCTAAGATCACTGTTGGGTATGTTTTGCAAAATAGATCTTGGTTGTATTTGTGATACGCAGTGCATTCCTCCTTGCATTCTCTCTCTCTATTAAAACGTATATAGTTTGTCTTCCAGTTTTAGAATGTGTATTGATCTTCACCCATCATTGCTGACTTGTAATTAACCATTAAGAAGAGCTGAGGGAGAATCAGATTTATCTGACATATTTTATGGGTTAAAACTACAATTTACAAAGGTGCTTTGAATGCGATTTTCCTGCTTCTTGGCAAGGGGTTGGAATGGATGGCCCACGAGGTCTCTTCCAACTCTATGATTCTATAAAAGTTAAACAGAATTGTGACTATCTGACTATCTTAATTTGATTTTGGTTGAGCAGCAGTGATTTAAGATGCTAGCATAATTTTTGCATTGTATTGTCTTCCAAGTCATAAAACAAATGTTAAATGAAAAAAGAAAGAATGAAAGAAAGAAAGAAACGAAAAGAAAATGATTCTTATTGTGTAACTTGTTTGAAACACATCTGCTCACTAACAACACACATTGTACAGAGGTTTCCTGTACATATCCAGATTTACTCAGTATAACAACAGCTGTGCCAAAGACTAGTAACTTTAAATAAGCTTCTTACTGGAAAAAAAATCTGGTGGGATCTGATGAGCCTCTTTGGTTACTGGATATACACCACAGAAAATTAACTAATGAGTATAGTGAATTGATTTGTACTGTGAGGTACAAGTTCAAAACCAAACATATTATTAATTATGTAGACAAATGCACATGCTCTTTTTTTCTCTTTTTATTCACACGGGACTTTGGTTCCATTATACTAGACATGAGCTTTGCATTTTGAACTCCCAGTTGTTCCCTATGTTAACTGTTGATTTAATTTAAATTAAATATATTTATGTGTTTTGTTGTTGAGATGATTTGTTTTGTTGTGAGCCGCTCCGAGTCACTTTGGGGAGGTGGGGCGGGATACAAATAAAGTTGTTGTTGTTGTTATGTTCCTAATCTTTAGACGTGACTGTTGTGACGTATGTTGCCTAAGCCAGCGCTATTTCAAGTGGTGGTCTATGGAACTGGGCCAATCAATCACCTATTCCTACCAGTTATTCCGGAAAGAAAGAAAATATTGTAGTCAATGTGCTCAAAGTTTTCCTTCATGGTGAGGAAAAATTCCACCACATCAGATAGTTTAAGAAGCACTGCCCTGGATGATGCCACACATCAGCAACAATGTGGCTCAGTGCTCTCCGAATGATCACAGCTGTGCTGTAAGTACATTTGACCCTTTTGACTCTCCAACATTAGTACCAAAAGGATTACAAATCAGTTTTTGGTCAGCTTTAGATTCACTTTGATTTGGGATGCTGATTCAGAACATTGCATTGGATAGACCACATCAGCTCTAGTTTCTGATACAGAACATATGTCATCCAGTAGTCACCATCTGCTCGCCCATGGAAAACCATATTTAATAAGCCTTGGCACTATAAGAGTGTTTTGCGAGACCAGTCACTCTCGTTGCAACAGTGTTGTAATGGTGAGAGTGCGGACCATATTTTAGTTCTTTCAGACCATTGGTGGTCTATGGACCACAGGTTGGGTTTAGATGATCACACTGTGGGCTTCCAGTTGTTGTTGGACCCATCATTCTTCACCATCGGCAGTGCTGACTGTGGATAATAGAAGCCGGTTTGTCCCCTTTTGTGTGTCTGCCACAGCTTGCTTGACCATAAGTCTGTGGGCAGGGGTTGTCTTGTTTGCTATTGATCTTATATAAGTAACTTTGCAAGCTTTTATCACGGCAGAGCCTATAAGGTAATGAGGTAATGGACTAGATTTAGAGTTCACTTTTAGCACAGAGGTCCTACTGGTAGTATCCTTGTAATTATTATTTTGGAGGGAAGGACGACCAAAGTTTTGTTGTAAAACAAAATGTCATTGCATCTTGTTGCCAGGATGTACTTTCCATAGTAAATGTTAAGAGGGGTGACTTGGAGAGAGGAGGAGGAGGGAAAGCTTCTAAGTGTCTAGATTATTACTTTGGCTTAAAATAGCCACAGTATTAAAAGACTGGGTGAGATTTTGCTCACACTGGCTATTGCATAATCCCGTTGGAAATTGTTTTGTAGAAACCTGATTGAAACAAATGACAATTGTAGAAAAGCCCAGGGAGTAGTTTTGACTTGCTTTTCTGGATTTGCCACCTTTAGATTTTGGACGGAGTAGACTGACTTCATCCTTTGGGGCTTGGTTTTGCCTTTTTGGATTCTGGAGATCTGTCAGGTGGAGGGAGGTATATAAAATTATATACATTTTGAGTTAAATGGCACTTTGTTACATCTATATCATACAGCTACACATTGGTTTCACTCTTACTCGGAAGAAAGCATGTGAGAGTTCAACTAAATTAATTCTATTGTGTTTGGAGCAAAAAAGACTTCATCTTTTTCTGAGCTTTCCCTCCCTCATCTTCACACCAAAGGAGATCAGGGCAGCCTATTAGTGCCAATAATGTTGTTTTCTCTGCTTTTGCTCCCAAATGAACTCAGTTTAGATCTGAGAATAGCAGCATTTGTGCTGCATTCTGTGGCATGGCGCCTTAAAATTTAGATTCTTTTTTAAAAGAATAAATTGAGGTTTTTGTAACATTTGGCTGCATTCTGTGAAACACAGGGGTAGCCTTAAAATGAATGAATTCTTAGCCCAGATTTTTTTGGGGGGAAACTAAATCTGAACAGAACTTACAGTCCTTTCCCTAGTTCCAGCCATCTTCACTTTAGCAATATAATTTAGGAGAAATGGGCTGCAGAGTTAATGTATTGTCTTTAGCACCAGCCATTCACGTTAACATACTGGCCAATCACTATTCTCTTCCCATGAAGACCTGGCATGGAAGTGAGAGCTGTAGAAATCAGTAGAATGTAGCCGTGAACGTATAATGGTAATTAATCTATGAGAGAGGGTTCTTGATCTATTATTTTTGTAAGGTTGTGAGGTCATAATTGTGCTAAAATTGAGGCAAGTTAGCTATGAGACTTTTGAGTTTCATCCACTTTTCTCCCTTAATTTCAGCATTGTAACTTTCTTGTGGAGGGGCTGCAGTGGGTTAAACTACTAAGCTGCTGAACTTGCTGACCAAAGGTAGGCAGTTAAAATCCACAGGACAGAGTAAGCTCCTGTTGTTAGCCCCAGCTTCTTTATTTGTATCCCGTCCTGTCTCTGCGCGGGAACTCAGGATATATTCCACCATATGCTCCACTCAGGCTTTTCTCAGAGTGGTTCAGTCTTTATAAATAGCTTAAAGGAAAAATGCATTTTGCTACCAGAATACGCTCTTGCGAATCACTTTGATTGCAATGCAGAAGTAATGTCTTATGTGGTGGCTTCATCTTAAAGAAGCACTCAAGATCCATTGGTTGATGAGGGACCCATTCCTCATGGAGAGGCATAGAGCGAGAACTGGTTGATTCACATAGATCAACACGGCTTTAAGGTTTTTAGAACGCTCTTTAGGCTGTGTTGGTAAGAACTGTTATGATGAAGGCTCACACTTCAATATGTACCGAAACACGGCTCCATAGGAACTGGCTTGAACTATACATTAATAGGAATACGATATAAGAATGAATCACTGGGATCTAAAATAAGATGTTGCACTGCATCCTTATTTATTGTCCAGGTTTCCACAAAATTCCCAGTTCCACGAGCCCAGTTACCCATTTTTCTTTTCCAGTTGGTGCTTAATATTGCATGTGTCTTTGCAAAGGTACCCCTTCTAGGATTTTTGTTTTAAAGGGGTGGAGTGGGGGTTCTGGAAATCTGCAGTCTCCATATGCAAAGGGGTATTTATTTGTTTCTTTAGTGCTAGCTTGGATACCTAGCATTGCCCAGGTTATTTGAAAACATCATTTTTTTGTACAAAATGCATAAGATTGTGGGTGAACTACAACTCACATCATGCCAGGTTAACCCTGAGAAACTCCATCAGTACTTAAAGTTTATTATGTTGGGCAAGTTTGCACTAGATGCAATATCGGTGGGATTCAGTGTGCTTTCTGGCTGTAGGGTAAACTAAAACTCCCACTATGGAGTCAGTCCTCTCAAACCCTTCCAGTAGTTTGAGTGAGTCATGGAGGTTCTGTGTGCCAAGTTTGGTCTAGTTCCATCATCGGTGGAGGTCACAGTTTCTCTGGTTGTGGGTGAACTACAACTCCCAGAAAGGAAGGTCAGTTTTCCCCAAACCCCTCCAGTAATCAAATTTCGGCAAATTGGGTATGTGTGTCAAGTTTGTTTCAGATCCATTGGTGTTTGGTTTCACAGTGCTCTCTGGATGTAGGTGAACTACAACTACCCCAAATCAAGGTGAATTTTCCCCAAAGACCTCCAGTATTTTTTTTGCTGGTTATGGGGGCTTTGTGTGCCAAGTGTGGTTCAATTCCATCTTTGGTGAAGTTTAGAGTGCTCAATGATTGCAGGTGCATTATAAATCCCAGTACCTACAACTCCAAAATGTCCAGGCCAATTCCCCTCAAAATGCATCGATATTTAAATTTGGGCATATCGGGTATGCATGCCAAGTTTGGTCCAGATCCATCGTTGTTTGGGTTCATAATGAGCTGTGGATGTATGTGAACTACAACTCCTTTAAATCCCTCCAAAGACCTCCAATATTTTGTTGTTGGTCATGGATGTTCTGTGTGGCAAGTTAGTTCCAGGTCCATCATTGGTGGAGTTCATAGTGTTCTTAGATTGCAGGTGAACTATACAACCCAGGACCTCCAACTCCTATAAGTCATGGTGAATTCTCCCCAAACCTCTTAGTATGTTCACTTTCTGATCAATTCCTCTGTTTGCTGTGTGCCATAGAAAAGAATAGGAAAGGGTTAAGGGATAAGCAGTGGGTGGGATCATGCAAATTCCACACCAGTGGGGAGAGTAAAAAAACATTGGGATGCATGTGGTGGAGGAAACACATAAAATCTAGGAGGAAATTGTCCCTGTATGAAAGCCTTCACTTGGGTGGTGGTCAGTATGGTGTTTGTGGAGGACATTGTCAGGGCCCTTGTACATGTTCATGGTGTTCACTATAATCTGCAATGTCATTGGAGGGAGGGCCTTTGGTGTCTCCTGAATGTTGGGAGTTATGGGTGTTTGTGGAGGCAGGAGCTTGTATGTGTAAGTTGACACCCCAGCTACACACACATATATGTTTTCACATTGATTGTGTGTATAGATTTTGCTTTCCTCCCAGTACGGAACCCAAGGCTGTCAGCACTCAATGCTAGAATTTCTGAATTTGGAATTAGATGGGCTAACTGTGATTCAGTGGGGGGTTTTTCATCCCTTTAGCATTGGGACCAATTTCCATGATATGCTTTTAAAAAAGGGGTAGAAATGACCGCAAGTAGGCATGCTTAAAAAAATAAACCAGATACAGTACAATCCTGATGCTTCTTAGCTCCAAATGTTGCTCTTGAGTAGCGGCTGGCGAGGATCACAAGCACAGAGTAGAACTCCGCAGGCTTTCTTACACTAACTCCATTAATCCCCACAATCCAAACGGCCTGTTCTTGGAAACTGTAATCCCAGGAACAGATTTGCTTCACTGTCTGTGTTATACATATAAAGAGAATAAGCTAATACATTTCTTTTTTACATGTATAAGGATCCTACTCAAAGTGTCTTCCTATAGGAATCTTCTTCCCTCAGGGTTGGTGTCCGACCTGCTTTGTAGAGCAGAGTCCTCCATTTGAACGTAAATGGATACCTAACACCCAAATGTTGGAGTAGATTTAAAGATGTATTAAGTAGACCTTCCTTTAGTAATACAGATAAAGACTTCACTAGGAATGGATGTTTGCTTTCAGATGACAGTAAGAGCAGTATGCTTAGAGACTCCATTGGACTTTCAGACTAGACAAAGAGTCTGTTAGACTCTCAGAACAGAGAGATGCTTTGGACTTTGGACTGTTGATTCTAAGAAAGATGCCATGTGTTACCTACACAGAGAAACTACTTCAAATCCTCTTTGTAACTGGATTAATAAGCAGTGTACCTGTATGCTGAATATATGAAGTTTGTGAGTAAACCAACTATGTTACTTTTAAAGAAGTCTACTTATTTTGTCTCTTGAGAGCATGATTTAAAACCAAATACATTTTAAGGGAGAGTAAATGTTTTGGGGCAACTAAAAAGAAAACTTCTGAAACTCTGCTGAATATATATGTGTGTGTGTGTGTATGTCTGTATGTTTGTGCATTGACATATCTTTGTCCCTAACAGTCCAAAGACATATTAGGATATGAGTTTAACAGCTGAGAAACCTAATTGCCTTGCATGAATGCCATTTCCCCCAAAGATTATGACTCTAAAAGGTCATGCTTTTTTATCAAGAGGTGATGGCATCATTTTTCAAAAGGTTGTGAGTTCTAACAAGGTCATGCCTTTCCAAAGATCATAAAATCTTCAAAATGTTATGGAGATTTCCATTTTCCAAAATTATTACTCAGAGGCCCCTTCCCAGTGCATAGAAACAACTGAAATGCCCACAGATCACCATCCCCCTGAAAATACTTCATTCTTCAGGTGTAAATGGGCAAAAAATGTACCGTAACTAGAAATGCCATCACTTGCTATTTTCTCCAATATACTAAGAAAGGGGATATTTTTCCATTGTGAATGAAGAGCGTATCAGGGAGAAATTGGCTCCCAGCTTCTGTCTGATCTGAGGGGGTGTGTGGGTCTTATAGTTGCCTTCTGAATTTCTTCTCCAGGGGCTTGCCTACACAAAACAGAGAACCCCAGACCTGCTCTGAAAAAAAGGCTGGCTATGCCTGGTGAATATTCTAAGGTTTTACCCCACTCTTGTCAGCTTGAGTCAAGTGTGAATGTTGCAATTGGCCACCTTGATTAGCATTGAATGGCCTTGCATCTTCAAAGCCTGGCTGGTTGCTGCCTGGGGGATCCTTTATTGGGAGGTGTTAGCTAGCCCTGATTGATTCTTGTCTGGAATTCCCCTGTTTTTTGAGTGTTGCTCTTTATTTACTGTCCTAATTTTTAGAGTTTTTTGATACTGGTAGCCAGATTGTTTAACTGTATCGCAAGTGTTACGTCAAACCTAGTCCTCACTTTACAAGGTTATGTGAGGATAAAGGGAGGTGGCGGCACCCTCTGGAAGCACAAAGCTGTGAGAAGTGATTCAGCCTGACTTCCTGGTCAGGGCAGGGTCTGCCAGACAAGATACAACAATGACAGCATCCTTGTTTAGCCTCTGCTTAGACCCCTTCCATAAAATAGAACCCGCTGCCCCCACTTTCCACTTTCCAACAGATCCTTGAAGAAAGGGTAAAAGAAAACAGTTTCCATGATGTTCCTGTACAATTTGTTTCTTATTTATGTCATCTTCTGTCTTTCAGAGAAAAAGAACAAGATTTATGGCCCTTGATTTCCTTACTGAATGGCTATACAAGTAAGTTTAGATTCAGAGATTCAAAATGCAAGATAGTTCTTTGGTTGCTGTAAGCACAATGAAAACTGATGTGTCTGACCTTTATTTTCACATATATCTTTAAAAATATGTGGCCCTTTTCAGCAACAACGAGAAGAGAACAGATGACCCCTTTGTGGAGTTCTTCGAGATCCCCTTTGTGAAGGATTGGCTGCAAGAACAGTAAGTCAATTAAATCAATCCAGTGAACGGATTTCACAGCAAGATATATAAGTTTGATAATGTACAGGGGTAACACATGGGAAAAGATCATATATATGTATAAATACAGATAGTATTATTGCAACGGTGCATTTAATTCAACATTTTGAATTATATACAGATACAATACATTTCATTAGATGGCTTTTCACATCCAGTGCTCATTTTTTCTCATCCACATTTAAATATGTTGCCGAATTCAATGTGCAGGATCAGTGAGGGTTGTTTAAAAGAGACTTCTATTATCTAAAATGTCAGTGAAAAGCAGTGAAATGGTTTCCTTTCAATTATCCACTTGCAATAAAGACTCTCTGATATGCATGCAACCACCTTGTTCTGAGGCACTTTGTCCTAGGTTAATTTATATGGAAACTGGAACAAAGAATGCAAAATTGGAACAAGAAATATTAAAATTGCCTGCTAGTTATGCAAATTGTTCACGAACAAATAGTGTTTACTAGCACAACAGTTTGATAACTATCCTGTCCCAGGATTGTGCTGCTAAGAAATGGTTTCTTCAAAGGATAATGAAATGCATTTTGAGATAATTGGGTGTTAATGGTTGTTTGCATGTGTCTGACCTTGTATGTGCCCTTTTCTTTTTCAGGATATGTGTATGTACATATATATGCATGTAGATATTTAATAGCTTACCTTTGTTCTGAGACCAAACCCAAAGTGGGAAGACCTGATATTTCATAAAATCTTTTATCTTTTTTATGTAACTGGGTTACATAGGAAACTAGGCAAGTGGGGTTTATATATGTGGAATGTCCAGGGTGGGAAAAATAACTCTAAAATCACTACAGTAAATAAAGAGGAACACTCAAACAACAGGGGAATTCCAGACAGGAAACAATCAGGCCCAGTTAACACCTGCCAACAAAGGATTCCCCGAGGCAATAAGCAGGCAGCCTTTGAAGCTGCAAGGCCATTCAGTGTTAATCAAGGTGGCCAATTAAAACATTCACACTTGCCTCAAGCAAACAAGAGTTCTTTCTCACACCCTGGGCATTCCACAGCTATATAAACCCCACTTGCCTAGTTTCCAACAGACTCACAACCTCTGAGGATGCCTGCCATAGATGTGGGTGAAACGTCAGGTGAGAATGCTTCTAGAACAGGGCCATACAGCCCAGAAAACTCACAGCAAACCAGTGATTCCAGCCATGAAAGGCTTCGGTAACACATTTACTTATGTAATTTTGGCAACCTGATTGCTGCTTTGTATAAAGCAGACAGTGCCAAACAAGGATAATTCAGGATCCCTGAATTGCGCTCTGGTACACAATTTGAATATATCATTAGGTACCCATCCATCCAAGGGGCCACTTGAATGGCAATTGATTATTGAGGATGCTACACATAGCAAACTCCTCATATATAATATGTACCAGATGTGAAGTCTTATTATTTTCACCATACTATTTCAACCCTTTACATTACAGACAGTCACTGCAGTCAGCTTTTAGCTCAGCCTTTCCCATCTGGTTTATGCACTTGGCCCAAGTCCCTACCCTCATGACTAGCTATTTGAGGGTGAAGAACTTAACTGATCAAAGACCATGCTAACAAATGTCAGCATTTGAGACATCCTGGAGCATAAGAAGCCCCCTCGCCTGTTTTGTGATATGACTTCACTTTGAAACTATGTCTCCCACTCCTACATCCGCTTGTGGCTAGAGCAGGCATGGACATTGGATGAATGTATGGAAATTAAATACAGGGACTGAAAAGCAATATTGTTGATGGAAGCAATCACTTACCTTTGGAACAGCCAAACCCAAGAGAAAAGTGTCTGGAATGACCGTAACATTTCCAGTTTCAGATAGTAGCAGTGGAATGATCTGCTCAGAATCAAGAATCCTCCAGTAGATCTCTGTTTCTTCCCATCCAGGTCTAGGTGATCTCTTCTGATCTTTCTCCTGTTTCCTGCTCCAGGCAGCATAATAGCTGAGGTTTCTACAGATGTGACATATTGAATATGGCATGTACTGTGGAAACTGTGAACATAAAGGTCGGTTGGCAGGAAAAGCAAGATCTGAAGGCAGTCCAAAACCAAAATATAGCAACAAGGAATCTAGGGAGCAGTTATATAGGTAGAAATATACACATGACTACAAAGCCATTGCTCCAGTAGCCTGGGCCTTGTACTGTTGTATTTTACAGCCTCACCCAGAGGACAACTACAGGTGAATAATTATTATAAAGTATTCAATTCAGGGGGGAAAACTTACAAAAGTACCTTCATACAGTGGGCACTTCTGTATTTGGCCATTCTTGTGTTCTATGAGGCTAGATGGTTGTTTGGCCTTCTTCTCTTGACCTAAAGGTCCTCTGAACTCTTATATCTGTCCAAAGGTACTATGGTGATTGGTTATTCCTCAGCAGGGTTTGTCTGAGAACCTCTAGCTTACCTTCCTGTGAGGATTCATCAAGCTAGGGCATGGCTTTTGTGATTGCTTCTTCGGACACTTTTCTATTCCTGCCCACTCACTGCTTTCCTTCGAGGCAGAACTTCTTAAAAGAACTCCCAGGGTACTGAAATAGCAGAGCTACAGCAAGAACGTGCCACATGCAATAATTACAAACCTCTTTTCAGGGCCTGCCCTTGTCTAGTGGAAGTTGTTATGACTAAGGAGATGTCAGACTGGGCCTTGGGGCAGCTCTTAAGAAGAGCTACAAACCAGGAACAGTAAAGTGAAGCTGGAAGTCAAAGCTGACAAGCAAGTCAGAGATCAGGACTGAGAAGCAAGCCTCAAATTAGGACTGGCGGACAGCCAAAGGTAGCAAGGAGATATTCAGATGACTGTTGTCCCCAGCATCATTTTAGCAGCCTTTTATACTCTTTTCTATTTAGAAGGATCTAGTATTCAGCTTGGTTGGATAGAATCCATCCAGAACTGAAATTTACTCTTGCTGCAGTTCACAGCTCTATGACTCAACACATGGAAAAGCTACATAACTATTGTATTGTTGAAGGCTTTCATGGCCAGAATCACCGGGTTGTTGTGAGTTTTCCGGACTGTAAGGCCATGTTCCAGAAGCATTCTCTTGTGACATTTCACCTGCATCTATGGCAGGCATCCTCATTAGAAACTAGGAAAATGAGGTTTATATATCTGTAGAATGTTCAGGGTGGGAGAAAGAACTCTGGTCTGTTTGAGGTAGGTGTTTCAATTGGCCACCTTGATTACCATTTCATGGCCTAATAGTTTCAAGGTTTGGCTTCTTACTACCTGGGGGAATCCTTTGTTGGAAGGTGATTAGCTGACTCTGATTGTTTGTTGTCTGGAATTCCCCTGTTTTTTAGTGTTGTTCTTAATTGTTTTAAATACTGGTAGCCATATTTTGTTCATTTTAATGGTCTTTTCCTTTTTATTGAAATTGTCCACATGCCTGTGGATTTCAATGGCTTCTCTGTGTAGTCTGACATGGTAGTTGTTGGGGTGGTCCAGCATTTCTGTGTTCTCAAATAATATGCTGTGTCCAGGTTGGTTCATCAGATGTTCTACATAAAGATTTCTAGTTTGAACCCTAGTAGATCCAGAGGGAGCCACTTTGTGCCAGCGATTCACTATGCGAAGCACCCACCTTTCATACAGCTATGGGTTAAGCTCCTGTTTACATTGGTGATGTCAGGTCCAAATTGCGCTGTGACAAGAATCTGAATTGATTCACAAATTGCTATTGTATACATGGAGTATGCTTTAAGTCATTTTTTCCAGTGTCCTGTAATCTACCCATCTGTGGGGTAGCAATGTGTGTGTCCCATTATGTGTACACAATTTCCTCACAGGTTATCAAGGAGATGAGATCATATGTACGGCAGAGACTGGTACATCTCTAATACAATTTCAGGGTATGTAGAATGCAATTGGAAAGGGGTTCAATAGATGTGCTCTTTGAGGACAATAGAAGGTAACCACAAAGCTTTGGAAGTATTGGAGCAGCGAAGGAGTGTTGCATAATGTTCAGCTACATTCAGGTTCAACCACAGCCTTTCCTGAGAATGAAAGGAAATGGCTCACATTTTTGCATTTGTGTGTCTTCCAGTGCCATCTGCCCACTGCCAGCTGGCACAGGGGCATTTCCTAGGGTTATAAGAGCCCTTTGGGAACATTTAATTCCCCACTCTTGTTATCTAAATTTATGAAGTGTTTGGCGCCTATATCAGTCTCTCCATCTATTAAATATAACAATCGGTCTTGGGTTGTAGTTCGACTATTAGGTGTTTTACTTATATTTGTTTTATTTGGTTGCATTTAGTGCCTTATTTGGGGAGAGAAAGGCAAGGTTCAGAATGAATTCTTAAGGGAAAACAGCTTCCGTTTGTCTCTCCATCCCTCCATGGGTCCATCTATCTTATGAGAGTTGGTGTTGGTTGCTTTGTTCTGGTGACACATTTCAGAATGAAAGGGGATTTCTGCAGGCAGACAAGTATGTTGAGAGCACCGACAACAATGTCCCTCCTCCCCCTCCTTCTCCTTTTCATATTCTAATTCGCCAAAGTCTGCTAGTCTCAGCTGCCTTTACAGTTGACATCACTGTCATTTCTCAGCTGAGCTATAGGGCTAATGTGGCACGGATGACTGGTTTCTTTCTCTCTTGTTCTCTCTCGCCGCAAAATGCGGTGCTTCTACAGGCTTTGCAAAATTAAACTGGTCAGCTCCATCCTCATATTGTGCACTAAGTGTTTCTTCTCAGCTTCCACTTTCCCCAACTATGTGGCTCTCTTCTGACTAGAACCTGAGGACAAGGATGGCTATGAACCATGAAAACAAAATTATTCAGTCATTTGCATAAGGAAGCTTTCTATCCAGTTCTAAAAGAAGACCTGTACATGCATAAATATCTTGTTTTCTGATTCTTGGGGGAACCAAGGGCCAGTCCTTCCATCAGGCAGAGTGAGGCAAATCAGAGTGGCCATGGTGATCCACGCTTTCATGACATCTAGGACTAGACATCTAGACTACTTCAGCGCACTTTACATGGGGTTGCCTTTGAAGACTGCTTCAAATAGTCCAACGAGAGGCAGCCAGGGAGCATACAACTCCCACAGAGAGCATGGCTTGTCTAAGGTCACCCAGTTGGTTGCATGGGATTCAAACCGTGATTGCCCAATGTCCCAGGGTGCATCTACACTATAGAATGAATGCAGTTTGACTACCACTTGCACTGGCATGGCTCAAGGTTATGGAATCATGAGAGTTGTAATTTTACACATTGCTTACCCTTTTCCAAAACATGTCTGTGCTTCACCAAACTCCAAATCCCAAAATTCTATAAAATTGAGGAATGGTTTCAGTTAAAAGAGTTGTCAAACTGCATTAATTCTACAGTACAGGTTTTACAATCCTTAAGGAAAGGTTTTCTCCAAGGTCCAGCACCATCAGAGGTATGTTTGGCTAGAACATGAGAGAGCATAAGAGAGAACCTTCCTGCTATGGGAGACCAGGCTGGTCCCTCCCTGTTCTCCTTTTGCCAACATCTATATAAATAAAAATGTAATGTTTGTTTATGGGATTAACATAACTCAAAAACTGCTGGATGAAATGCGGCCAAATTTGGCCAAAAGTCACCTATTAACCCAAGGAGTGACCATCACTCAAAAAATTGATTTTGTCATTTGGGAGTTGTAGTTGCTGTGATTTATAGTTAACCTACAATCAAAGAGCAATCTGAACTCCACCAGTGATGGAACTGAATCAAACATGACACACAGGACTCCCATGACCAACAGAAAACACTAGAAGGGTTTGGTGGGCATTGACCTTGAGTGTGGGAGTTGTAGTTCACCTACATCCAGAGAGCACTGTGGACTCAAACAATGATGGATCTGGACCAAACATGGCATGAATACTCAATATGCCCAAATATGAACACTGATGGAGTTTGGGGAAAATAGACCTTGAGATTTGGGAGTTGTAGTTAAATCAAAGAGCATCCTGAACTCCACCAACGACAGAATTGGGGCAAACTTCCCACACAGAACCCCCATGACCAACAGAAAATACTTAAGGCCATCCAGTCCAACTCCCTTCATCAGGGCAAGAAAATGTAATCAAAGCCCTCCTGACAAAGAGCCATCCAGCCATAGATATAGATATATATGATTCTCTCTCACACACAGATATAGTACCATAGATTTGAAAGGGACCCCTAAAGGACAATTATATGTTGCATGCTCCGGAATAGGCAAACCAGACAATCTCCACATCAACACTGACAAAGAAACAACAAGAAATACTGTTTACTCACAAGCATCAAGAAATTACATATATTAGAAACCACCACTTTCTCATTATTTTCCAAATCACCAGACTGGGCTACAGCAACGCGTGGCAGGGGATAGCTAGTGTATATATAAAGTCCTTTATGTTTGAACAAGTATTTGGTGACGCCAGCAGATATCAAAGGCCTACTTTAATTTAAAAGTATTGCTGTTTTAATATTTTACATCACGTATTGTTTTTTAAGCATTTTATTACTATTTTTTTAATTTATGTGCCTTGTTTTAATTGGTGTCATCAGCTGCCCTGCATTCTATTTGGAAAAGAGGCAGGATAATAAAAGCAAAGAAATAAACCCAGGGGCAGAGAAATAGAAAACAATGGCATGGGGAAGGGGGAGTAGCCCAGCAGAGCTCTCTCTTTCTCTCTCAATAATCCCATTTTGACTTGTCTCCTAAATTCTTCTTGCCATTCCTTTCCCTGATGGCAAGCGGACTTTTCATTTCTAACTAAGCTAACAAGCTGTGAATCATTGCCTTCTGTGACCATTTGGGTTGCATGTTATTTTCTGCTCCTCTGCCCCGTCTCTTTTCAGTCTAAAAATAAGCATACTGTAAACCCCTTTGGGGTATAGTTTGTCATCTTGTATGTCCGCAAAATGCTTAGCAGATCCCTTTCTACTGCCATCCTGGAAAGAATGTCAGGAAAAGATTCCTTCCTGGGTTTGTGAAGTCCATGCACAAAAAGAAAATCCAGACGAAAGCATCCCCCTCCAACCCCCACTCCTCCGCCTTGTATCAGGGTAGATGTAGCAAGCAGGGAAGAGCGTGCTCTGCTTCTAAATACACTGGAACAAGAATCACTGCAGGGGCTGAACTATAGATTGTCAGACACGGTGAACGTCAAAATCCGCCCAGCACGTTTGGCCTAGATTAACGCCTGCGTTATCCATGTGCAAATCTATACCGGAGCTTTTGCCAAGACAGTCTTCCCCACAAAAGAAAAAAAGAAAAGGAAGATGGTAGAGAGAGAAAGACCCAACTCCTAAGATCAAATAACTTTATCTTTAAGGGAGAGAGAAAAATGAAAAGATATAAGAATTTCACTTTGTTGGGCTAGTACAGGTTGTCCATATGCTCTTGAGGAGTTCAATAATAATCTTCTTTTGCTCTGTCTGGTGATACATTATTTCTGAATATGGAGGTTTTGTTTAAATAATGATTATGCTAAATTATTATAATTTTTTTCCAGTAAGAGAAAGGATATCAGAACGTTTACACTTTTACAACATTTGGTCGTAATAATAATACTTTATTTATATTCCGCTTTTCTCACCCTGAAGGGGACTCAGAGCAGATTACAGGTACACATACTTAGCAGACAATCCCTGCCATTTCCACATACACACATAGACGAACAGAGGCAAACTCTGGCCACCAGGGGGAGCTGACGCACTCCTCATCTCTCAGCGTTCCCAGTGTCCCTTGTTGTGCCTTCCGCATTCCTCAGCGTTCCTGGAGTTCTTTAATGGCCTCATAATTCAGTCAAAATTTGCCTCCCCACTTAATGTGGTACTTTTATCTCCTACTCGACAGATGCAACTGTCTTTTGGGCTGCAAAGGTCGACAGCAGGCTACACTTAAGGTCGAGCACCCACCTCGATCCGGGCAGGCCTCGAACTCATGACCTATTGGTCAGAGAGATCTTATGCAGCTGACACTTAGCCAACTGCACCACATTCCCAGTGCAGATTCTATGTGACTACATTGAATTTACAAACAACCTACAGTTACGTTGGCTAACAAACAAACAAAAGGGGGATTACATTTTTACTCAGCATTCATATTACCCATATACACATTCATTCATCCTCATGCATACATCACCATTTTTCCCACTGTCTCCTGGAAAAGAATATCTCTAAGGCTAGACTCTGCTTTTCCTACAGCCTGCCAACGCACAGTTTCAAAACTTCCAAAATGCCAAAACTACAAAACTTCTAAAATGCCAAAATGCATCCTCTTTCCCTAAGAACTTGACTCCAAAATTGCACTCCTTTCTCTTTTCTTGAGAAAAGGGGCACGTGACCAGAATCCTGCTTTCCCATAGCAGATCTGACATTCTCCAAATACACCATCTCTTTCAATAGAGCATGGTGGGTGAACAGCACCAATGTCTGTCACAATTTTTGAAATGTAATAAGGTCTCTTATGTAGCAATATTTCTGCTGATCTTGTTCCAATGTTGTAAATGAATGATAGATTTTTTCAAGCCTGAAACATCCTGGCTTCTTCTCGGTTTCCTAGCAGATGTTGACTCTTCATTATTGGTGTTGGTAAATGTAAGGCTTGTGTTGACTTCCTTCTTAAGGAAAAGAACCTTGTAAACATTTTCTTAACTTAAAGAGCCACTGTCTCTTATTAATGTAAACACATTGTTCTTCCCCAAAAGTTCAACAGTTAATCAGTGTCACAGGTCATCAGATGTCAGCAGTTCAGCAACTTTTAATTACAGTTTCTGAGTGTAGTTGTTTTCCAGGCCTCAATCTTCAGAATTGTGTCTTCAAAATTATTAGCTCTCATTCATTTATCTTTCATACAATTGCATTCAAGCCATACATCATATTCCACTATGGCACCATAACAGACATAGTCTCTGCAAACTTGCCATACCCTTTGCTTTAAATTTGCCTCTTGCGGGGACGGTCTCAAACTTTGTTCTCTGTGATATTTGTAGACTGCTTGTTTCCTTTTATCATGGAACTTGAGGAATATACACGGACTGTCTAGCCAGTAAGTCAGTCAAGAACTGACCATACACTGGCCTGCTGAGTTTCAGCATTGTTAGCGTTTAAGCATAAGTAGTCTGCAGAATGACTTTAGCCCTTATAACTCTAAGTGTGATAAAGTAACTCATAGAAGAAAACACATGAGTCTTTTGCTTTAAGTAGAAAAGAAAATGAAGTTTTATTCACAGCATACAGCATACAAAAACAAAACAGAAGAATTGCTCTCACCAAAATGTAACACAAAACAATATATTCGGAGAGTTTTCTTCCTTCAACGACGATAAGCAGACTTGTAACAAAAACAATATGCAGTCTCTCTTACTCAATAGTCCGTAGAGTGACCTTGTCTTCCGTTAACAATCTTTATCTTCAAGACGCTGCTCCGGCACCAAACAAAGGCTTTTTCAGCTCTGATCGAGCCACACACAAAGCATAGAACGCAATGCTCAATGCTCAAAATACAAACACACAGTAACTTACTATATACATGAGATAACAATACACTTAATTATCCCATCAATTAACTGTCAGCTGCAACAGAAACAGCCCTGATCCTTTCCAAAACGTAGGAAAAGTACGTTGCAAACTCTTAGAAGCAACAAGCATTGCTTTGGTTGGGTCTCTTAATTGGGATTCCCAGTAATCATGGTGAAGATGGAAACTCAAGGAACTGGTTTATTGTCAAGCATCAAGATTCTTGCCTGCATCTTGATGCATGGCGCTGGAGGATCACGGGGAGGACCTGTTCTTCAGAATGCATCACTGTGCCATTCCAGGGCAGTTCCTTAGTTTGCCAGCAAGCGTCTCCATTTCATTTGCCTTTTAATAACTCATGACCTGCCTGCCTGGGATTGTACAAGGATACCTTCAAGAAATAGCCAATGCTTTAGGACTAATGGAAATACCAAGAATATATAGTAGGATTGTTATGAATTTTAAACATGCAGGACTGTCTCGAGGACATCATGGGAAGAAACCCAAGTTCTCCAAACAACAACTTCCGTGTGCAATCTAAAAACCGATGTTTGCAAAATGAAACCCTTCCAAGCTCAGAAAAGCAGCTGTTTTCTCTGTGGCCAGATATTTGCATAATGTTATGCTAATACTAATTAAGCCTCAAAAGCAAGGCACAAATGGATGGCTGTTCTGTTCCACAGTGGTGAAACTATTTTTAAAAGTGCAATACAATCAACAGTAAATGGGATGGGAAATAATTCCAGGACTTTTTTATGACCAGCGGAAGCATCTTTGCTATATTCTAATACAACAACAGTAAGGTTTTTGTTGTTGTTGTGCTGTAAACGTTGATTGACATTCAGTCAATAATATTTAATATAGACATAAACGCACTGCGTACAGTCTGTGTGCATTTTGTTGTCAGCTCTGATTCATCTTGTAGCATTGCAGCTGTCTCTTGCCACAAATAACATATTCCCTCTTCCTCAGTTTGCTGTTGATGGGCTATTACTTCTGCTCATGTGTTATTTTTATTTGACCTGAAGCCAATTACTGATATTCCTCCAGACCAAAATGGACCTGGCATGACTTTGGCTCCTTCACAGCGGTCTGTCAAGATGATGGAAATCTCCCGGTGATCTCTCCTCTCTGCTTGCTTCCTGAACATTCAGATCTTTTGTACTAGACTAGAGTTATACGTACCTTTTCTACTTTTGTCTTGTATCAAATCCCTGACAGATCCTTCTCATTTAAAATCGAAGGATATGAAGGTGACCATATCTAATTTCACAAGAGCTTTCTTAACAGCTGGCTTCTTTATTTTATGATACAGTTCAAAATATCATGGCCAGAGCCATCTGGTAAAGTCACTAAACTTACATCATGATTCCACTACTTCTCACCGCTAGAGATGGAAAATATATGAGCTGTTCAGATTTTTTGAAATCATACTGAAATATATCTAAGGTATAGCGCAGGTATGGGCAGACTCAGGCCTGGAAGCTGGATGCGGCCTTCTTGGGCTCTATTCTCAGTCCCTTCTCTCTCTCACCATCCTATTCTTCCTTCTCTCTTTCCTTCCTCCCTCATTCCTTCCCTTTCACCCTTTTGTCCTTCCTTCCATCTTTCCTCCCTCCTTCCCTCTCTCCTTCTTTCTTTCCCTTGTCTTTTCTTCCTACTCTCTTCCCCCCTTCCCTCCCTCCATTCCCTTCCACCCTTCCTTTCTGCCATGCGTCTCTTCTTCCCTTTCATCCTTCCTTCCCTCTCTTTCTTCTTCCTTCCCTTTTGTCTTTCCTTCCTTCTCTCTTCCCTCCCTCCCTCCATTCCCTTCCACCATTCCTTCCTTCTCTTCCTCTCTTCCTTTGTTCCTTCTCTCTTTCCTTCCTCCTTCCATCCTTCCCTTCCTTCATTGCCTCTCTCTTTCTCCTTCCCCTTCTTTCCCTTTTGTCTTTCCTTCTGTCTCTCTTTCCTCCCTCCTCCCATTCCCTTCCATCCTTCCTTCCTTCTGTTCCTCCCTTCTCTTTTTCCTTCCTCTTGGTAGAGAGGGAACATGAGAACCATGTTTTAAGATTTAAAAGGAGGAGGAGAAGGACAAGAGCGGAAACTGAATTTTGGCTGCTCTAGAGACCAGGGCACAAGGGAGCAATGGTTTCAAATGACATGGTAAGAGATTCAACTGAAAAAAATAGGAAGAACTCCCTAGAGAGTGGCATAGGCTGCCTCATAGTGTGGTGGATTCTCCTTCACTGGAGGCTTTACTGCAGAGGCTGTCTATTGGGAGTGCTTTGATTGTGCCTTCCTGCATGGCAGGGGGTTGGGCTGCATGGCCCTTGGGGGTCTTCCAGTGCTAGGATTCTGGATCAGGAGTAGGCAATACGGAGTCTCACAGACACACTTTTTTTCTCCCATTCGCCATCTCATCCTGACCAAGACCAAACCTTATATTATAGGATTCAAACGTTTCCTGTCTTGCCTTTACTTTCTGCCTCTGAAAGAAAAGAAGAAGGGGAGGAAAGGGCAGGTAGGGGGCTTGAGGAGAACCCCCTTCCTCCCCTCCATGCGGCCCCCAAGTTTGCCTATGGCTGGTATAGCTACAAGGGACAAACTTTTGAAGACTTGTTAGTTCTAATACAACAAGTCTGAGGCATTTTGGGAAAGATGATATACTACCCCTCCCCAACTCCATTCTGCATTAAAAAAAAATACAACCACACACAACCAAACCGTTGTCTTTCATTTTCATGTTGCTCCCATTGGCTGCCAGAGTGTCAATCTTAGCCCTCTGTCTTGAAGGCCATTTGAATGCAGTTTTCAGAATGGCATACTCTGCCTAAGTCTCTTTAAACATAAGGGCAGATAAATTGCTCCCAGAATAATTTGTTTGTGTTGCATTTAGAGTTGGAAAAAGACTTTAATCTCTGTTACAAATGGCTATATAGTTCTTATTAAGAATTAAAAGGAAAATGCCATATCCATCAGCCTAGTACCCTCTGAATGTGCTGAACTATACTTCTAGTCATCCCTAGGTGAGACGGTGAAGGAGCTGAGGAGGGGAGAGGGATAGATATACCTTTGTCAAAGTTGTCCAGAGTGATGCATGATTGACACACATTTGCTTTAGTCCTAGACCACCAATTGCACTCTCTCTGCTGCTGACTGAAGAAGAAGCAAGCAACATAATTCAATCATTCTGGAGAGGTTATCTGGTAGGAGTCAACTCTAATTATTTTGCTTGATGTTGAATCTGTGCGATTGCAGATGCCTTGGGGAAAACCCCTTACATAAATTTTAAGTAGCAGGTGCTATAAATATCTATGAAGACATGCATGATTTAGCAGTGTTTGTGTAAAAGGTTGCCTTGTGATTTGAGATCTGTCACCAAGGAGGTCACAAGGTAGTCCTCTGCTTATTTCTTCATGACATAGTAAGAGGACCTGGTATAATCAAGGGTGAAGAACTTCCCATTTCTCTCTCTCTGGGCCCTTCTAGGCAGTCCTTATATCCCAGCATCTGATCCCAGGTTTTCCGATTTAAACTGGATTATATGAATCAGATAATCTGGGATAAACAGAAAACCTGGAATCAGGTCCTGGGATATAGGCCTGTCTGGAAGGGCCTTGACTTACATTTTGCTTGTTGAGCACGCAAAGAAAGGCCTGAGAAAAGGTTTGTTCCTCATATTTGAGCATGTGACACTGTTTGGAAATCTTGGTCAAATAAATAAATAAATATTCTGGGAATTGCAGTGCGCTCAGGTATTTGTACCCATAGGAACCACCCTTTTAGCATCATGTAAACTTGTCTCATCTGAGCTTACTTTCCTTCCAAATTGCTCCATTAAGCAGAAATGGACAGTTGTAGAGGTAAAAGAGACTGTGTAGTATGCTTAATCCCATAGCCATCTCTATTTAGAAAGTCTGGAGCTAGAACATCCACAACAGATGACTACCACTCTTTGCTTGAAAAGGGCCAGCCCAGAACCAGTCTGGACGTTCTGATCTATTGTTGAACTGCCTTCACTGTCAAGAGAGGGTTGCAAAAGCCACCACACACACCATGGATCATTGTCCATCCTGGACTGAACTTGTTGGGCCGCTATTTGATGATGATGATGACTATCTCACTGTAGCAAATTCTTGTCCACTGACTCTTTCAAAAACATGGTATATGGTGTTATACATCCAGGTTTAGGCCATTTTCTTGTTTTCCCTTTTTTTTTAATAGCAAGTTTGTCATGCTATGATGATGTTGGGCATACCCAGGTGAATCTTATTCTTCAACCTCTTTAAAATCCCAGTTACATCCTAGTTAGAGTGGATAGCAGTGACTCTAAAAGAATAGCCCTTCCTTCAGAATGGTGTTTGTGAGCAGCAAAATTGTGGTTCTCACCTTCAAGGCCATCCACGGCCTGGGGCCAGCGTATCTGAGGGACCGTCTTGCCCTATATTGCCCATCGAGATCACTGCGGTCTGAAGAGACCAATTTGTTGGCAGTCCCATCTGCCAAATCAGCCCGTTTAACATCTACTCGCCGGAGGGCGTTCTCAGTGATAGCTCCTACGCTATGGAACGCCCTCCCGGCTGAGACCAGAGCCCTGAGGGACCTACTCCCCTTCAGACGGGCCTGCAAAACTTATCTGTACAGGCAGGCCTTTGGGGAGTAGGCCCATACACCGCTCTGTTTAAGCTGCTGTTTTTAATCTGCCATTTTAATCTTGTTTTAACTGTTTAATTGTATGGCTTGTTTTAGATTGTCCTAATTGTATTCTTTGTTCTGTATTGCTCCCTGGCACTGAGCCAGTAGTATGTGAGCCGCCGCGAGCCTCCGGGAGTCGGCGGCGCAGAAATCGCAATAATAAATAAATAAATAAATAAATAAAATATGGATTGTGTGGTTTGGATTGAGTCTGCATTCAGAACTAGGCTTGTGCACGGATTCGGAGTGGTCGGTTCCCTTCAGCTAATTCGACTTGTTCAGATGGCTGTAATGGCAAGGGCCCAGTCATCACGTTTTTCCATCCGTAATGGGACCACGTGGCAGCCGATCACGGCTCCTCCTCCCCTATTCGGCATCATGAGGCATGCAAAGAGGCTGCTGCGTGCTGCTCGCACGTGGTTTCCCTGTGAGCCTTGCCTGTTGGGCCAATCCGAATTGAAGGACGTCTTGACATGTCTTATGCAAGCTGTGTCTGCTTCCGTAACCCCGTTGCTGAAACCCAGGTTCCCTTGAAGGGAAAAAAGGAAAGAGTCCCAGGAATGGAAAGGGGAGTCTCGTAAGTTCCCCATTGCCACCAATGGGCCAGATCTAGCCACATTTTTCGGCTGCGGACCGAAAACAGCTTTCCAACTACCCGTCCTTTTTCGGGAGGCACACAAAACAGGTGCGGGGTCTACCAGAATCCAGTCAGCAGAAACAGATCAAGGGTCAGCCAAAATGAACAAGCCTATTCAAAACTGCTAGCATGCAGCACAGTCCTTTACATCTGTAACTGATAATAAATCAGATTGAGTTCAAGCATACCTGTTCCTGGGTGACTGGGTATGTGATTCTAAAGTAGATAGCAGAAATGATTGTGAGATGCTTTCTTATAGTCTGTCAGTGATCCTTTCTCCCACACAGAAGAGAAAGGAAACCCAAAGAAAGGGAAAATAGAATTGACAGATATGCCCCTCTTGCTAAACTAGCTCATTATCATGGATGTAAAGAATACTTCAGTACTTGCACATTGAGTTGCATCCATAATATTAATACAGTTATCACTTCACTATTGGAAAAAGAATTCATAACTAGTTGCAGCTAGTTCCTTCCAAGGTCAAGTTCAGTGCTGACTGCCTACTGACCTGCAATTCCTAATTCTGGTTCCTATCTTAGCCTACACTGTTGCTCATCAGATAATCCTTATGCTGACAATATATACGCAACACTGTGGTTAGGGATTGAATTGTTTTATTTACCTGTTTGTAAATGCATGCAATAGATTCATCAACTAAAACTCAGGTGACAGCTCTAATTCATATTTCAGTGATGTTTTATTTTTGAGCTCAAGGCAGCAAGCATGCCGTTCCAAGTCAACCTTATTCTCATTCAAATATTGACCAGATTCTGGCTGCTTGCTTAGCATCATTGAGGTCGCTTTATGCTGTGCCTGTCAGACCATGACCCGGGATTAGGACCAGCTCTGCCTCCAGTCTGTGCCTATGCGAGGCGAGAAGAATGAATCGATCATCAATCAGGCTGACAGATGGCATCTTGAATCGCTCACTACCTCTGCTCTTTTATGACAGATTGGGCCAGAGTGTTTTAATATGGATGATGGACGCCTGAGAAAGGCCCTTGGTAATGCAATTCAGTGACTCCAAGCCTTAATGTATGGGTCTTGGCACAGAAGGCCTCCTTTTGAAAGGTCATTTGTTTTGTTTTCATCCCCCTCTGCCCTGTTTTATGAATGCTTTCTTGGTTTGATTCCAGTTCTGCTAGAGTATCTGCATCAGCTTGGACTTGCTGCTGAAAAAGTGTTTTGGGTGTGTGTGTGTGTGTGTTTTGTTTTTTTTTGCTGCTGGAAAAGTGTTTTGGAGTGTTTTGGGGGTGGGGGGCTCTCCGGATTCTGCAACCATTCTGGCCAAGGAAGATTTGCAGGCTCTAAACACACCTTGTTTGTCTCTCCTGGTGACCTGAGTCCATTCATACAAATCCATGATGATTGTCTCTAGTTCTCAGTGCAAAAAAAATTGAGGACTAAACAACAACTTCATTGGACGACAGAATTATTATTTAGTGATCAAAGTCCTTGTTTTGCCCAATTGTAGCTGAACTAAGTGGAACTGTAGACATCTGTTTACCAATGTCCTTGTTCAATCAATATACAGAATAAAGAAAGGGGACAGCTTCAAACCAGTACTGAAGAAAGTGGTTTGCTGTGCAGAGGATTACATAGGAAATCCTGGAATCATTTTGAAGTCCAGAAGATGATTACACAAACCAGAGGACAATGATGCACACTTTTGTGGGATTTTGTTGTTTGGCTGCTTCAGTTTGAAGCTAGCATCAGCTGCCATTAAATGGTCAGTGTGGATGTTGATCAGAACGATAAAAGTGATAAAAACTCATCACAAAGCCCTCTTGTATGCGTAAAGAAGCAACAATAGTTTGAGTGTTAAAGGAACAAATTGATTTCTTACAAACACATTCCTTTTAATTCTTCCAGGTTCGCTGTGAACCTGAGGTTCAAGAATTACGCCAGTGGCAAAAACATTTGAGGGAGACTAAAAACATCTATAAGCGAGTGCGAGAATTCTGGGCCAAGCAAGAGAAGAAACGTAAGTTATAAACTAGTTATAAATAAAGAGGGGGGAAAGGAAGATACTGAAACAGGGGAAACACAATTGCCTCAATTACAAGCACTTTGGCTTGGTTAATATAAAGTTTGGGGAATTTGGGTATTGGAGATGATCCAAAGACTTTTTTTTTAATGTAAGTTTTGCTATGGTCTATGCAGAAAATTATGGAAATAGTTGCACATAGGCATTCTGTAAGGAAAGTCCAGGCATAAAGAGCAGCAAGGAGAAATAAAAATAATTATTTCAAGGAAGAGGAGATCATTGGATGGTTGAGAAACACAGAACACAAGGTTCCTAGGAAGGGAGGGTATTGGGATCAGAATTTGGGAACATAACTTTCTTGGACAGTTACTGCTAGAATTCTCAACAAAATGGCTCAAGCTGAAGGAGTGTCAAAGAGTAGACAGTTGCAACCTGTATTCAGTACTTGGTGCCGTGCTGGAGAAGAGAGAGCAGATTGGGAGGGTAGTTGTAGACTACAGGCAGTCCCCAAGTTACAGGCATCCGACTTATATACGACTCCTAGTTAAGAACAAGGCTGACACAACAGGAAGTGAGAGAAGTCTCCTTGCCGTAGAAATATTCTTTTCTATTCTATTCTACAGAACCTCTCTACAGTCCCCTTGGGGAGATAGGGCAGGTTATAAATACAGTTTGTTGTTGTTGTTGTTGTTTGTAACTTGGGGGCTGCCTGTATATGTGGCAACTGAGAGATTGTTTCTTGCCGTAGAAATAACTCTTCCTTCCAGAAACAGCAATATGAGAGAAAGTAACTTATCCCAAGGAAAACTACTTTTCTGTCTCACCAAGTATTTTCTCCACTGCCTGACAAGAGTCCCCGGGGCTTCTATCTCTCTGTCCTTTGTCTTTTATTTCTAACTGGAAATACTGACTTTATGCTTGCAAAGCATGTATTCTATCACTAAGCAGCCGTTTCTCCCCTATAGACAGAATCTTAGCAGGGGTCTCTGAATATGCCAGGTTCAGCCCTCAGGAGTTCAGTGGCAGATATCCCTTGCAACTGTATTGGTGCTTCTGGTCAGTCATTTAAGGCCAAAAATAAATAGAATGTGTCAGGAAGAACAGGAAATAGCTTTAGGAACAAGCCCACTATCAATCTCAAATGAGCTAGATTAAAAGAAGCCATCAGAAATGTCATCTGGCCATTAATTATGAATGTATTGATTTAAGCACAAATGGTGTAGGCTCCTGAATGAAAATATTCACAACCCCCAGTAATAAGAAAATTAGAATGGTTATTGAACTGCTTGGCAGAGAGGAATAAATCAGTTGATATAATGCACAGGCGAATTGCGATCATTGAGAAATGGCATAGAAATGAATATATGCAATGGTGATGTCATGCTTGGTAGGAATTGATCTGTGTAAAATGTGTAATGCTTCCTCTCCCTTTTTAGTAATTGGGCTGTTTTCTTTTCTTTTTAAATCAATCTTTGTAACATTTTTTATAAAAAGAAGAAAGTTGTTATAGGCACTATTGATGTGTTAACAGAAACCCTTATAATTAATGGAATGCACTTATTTACTGTAACTTTCTGCCATACAATGGTTAATTTGGATGAAGCATGTCTTGCATTTCTATCAGCAGTCCGCCCCTCCCCCCCTTCCCCCTCCAAAAGTTATGATTATTGGTGCAAATCACAGGTTGAAGTCTCTCTTTTGGAATACATTAAAATTTCAGTGTGTGTGCTCTTTGGGTTGGGATTTTTCTGAAATGTGGTATTGTCACCCGCACATTGGGTTTGAGAGTCCTGGATTCAAATCCTTATAGAAGATGGAGCGAGACTGTTTTCTGGTGTACTAGTAGGTGCAAATTACAAAGATTCCATTTAAACATTATGAAGAATTGCTGTTCTGTAAGAACTGTTTCAGAGTGGAATAGACTGCCTCATGGGGAGTTTGGAGTCTCTAAGTACATAGTTGCCAAGAAAACCCTATGATAGGGTCTCTGTAAGCCAGGGTCAGCGTAGAGGCACCAAACAACAACCGGTCTACTACTTGTCAAGCTAAGTGCAATCTTTAATATTTATATCATTACAGTTAATGGGAAATAAGAACTAAAACCTACAATGAAATCTTGCTGTGAGTAGTACTTACATTCAAAATGTGGGTCGGCCACACCTTTCAGGATCCCATTTTGCATTCATCTTTTAAAAGCTGGCCAACATTTTTATGGTCCTTGAGTATGCTTAGTTCTCACTTGGTTCTTTGCATTTTTGGAAGTGTAAAGAAACTTTCTAAAAGCCTTGGTTTTCTTTTGATATTATTGTCATCTTGACATTGGGAATTGTATATCCATCAGAACAGAAGCTACAAGTTTAAAGCTGTGTGCAGCTTTATGCTGTTTCATTTTGTAGCTGGAATGACAAAGTGTAGAGCGTTTGCCAGATTGGCTGGTAAAATGAGATGCATAAAATCCTGTCCCACCACCTGAAATTAAAAATTATAATGGAGATTCTTGGGAAGACCTATAGTGCAAGATGAAGGTGCAACGTTGATGTGACAAGGCAGAAGTGAAACAGCACGCACTGAAATGAAAGGGTCGGGAGACATGTTGCCCTTTATTTTTGGAAGATGCCCAACGGCTTTAATCATGTATTGTAAACACAGTACATTATGATGACATTCTGTCTGATACAATGGATATCTCTGTGCTGGCACTTTGCGGCAAAGACAACTGGTCCTGTATCCGAAAAGCACTAGCTTTACTCCACCTTTTGTTTGAACATGCTCTTTCTTCCTGAAGTTTCTGCGATGAGATCAGTGATGCTGTGAATAGAAAGAAGGGGGTGTAGAAGAACTAGAGTTTGCAAGATTGATGCCTTCTGGACTTTTTGATTAAAAGGAATAATATTATCTACCACCCTTGTTGACCTTTCCTTTTTCCTTTGAGCCTTGTCATGGATGGATTTTCCCAGCAGCAGTGTGTCATGAAATATGATGTATGATTTGAATGGAATTGTATGAAAGATGTATGGTTGGGGTCTATATATTCTAGAGATGTCATCCTAAGATGAGTCCTGGAAAACTACAATAAAGAAGTGAAAAATTCATGGACTGTAATTAAAAGTTGTTGAACTGCTGACATTGGTGACCAGTGACAAATGATTAACTGTTGACATTGCTGACTTGTTGAACTTTTTGGGGAAAGCAACGTGTTTATATTATCAGAGACAATGGCTCTTTAAGTTAAGGAAATGTTTGCATGGTTCCTAACATTGAGAAGGAAGTCAACACAAGGCTCCTGATGTTTACCAACACTAGTTAAGGAGAGTCAGCACCTGCCAGGAATTGAGTTTAAGCCAAAATGATTCAGGCTGGAAAAACATCTATCATTCATTTACAACTTTCGAACAACATCAGCAAGAAATATTGCTATATAAGTGACTCTCTAATATTTCAAAATTGTGGCAGACCAGAGGAGTCTGGCACACCCGCCACTCTTCTCCATGGGAAGGAGAGAGAGGTGGTGTACCTTTCGGAGTGGCAGATCTGCAATGGAACGCAGTCTTGTCACTTGCTCCTTTTCTAATGGGAAGAGAAAGGAGTGCGATTTTGGGGTCATGATACGTTTGCAGGGAATCAGGTTCTGCTGTAGGGAAAACGGAAATCTGATCCTTGGCATTGTTCTTAGGGAAAGAGGGTGCATTTTCGCTTTTTAGTCGTTTTGGAAGTTTTGGGAAAGTGCCAACAAGTTATTCCTAAAGCTAGCCATTCGACTGATTCAGTGCTGTTCACATATCATTGTTTTTATTGGGACAGACAAATAGAATCAAAATAAAAAAAACATTCTAGATTGATACTGACAAAAAGTGGAAGAACACTGTGATACTTTTAAAGAGAAAGTGGTTATGTTTTTTAATGTGAAAGAAATTAGCTTAATAGCTTGTCAGAGAAGATTCAGAAAAAAGTTGAAAACTGAAACCATCTATAATTTATACCAATGTTTAAAGCTGATTTCTTGACATTGTGATTATTTAAGCTTGATTTGTAATTGAACTTGCTATATTACTACATGCCACCCACATAAAGATGCCCACCAAAAATGAACTAGCCTGCAAAACACTCTATTCGCTTTCTGCAAGTTTAATAAATTTTAGCAGAGGGATGCAGCTTTCTTTTTTAGGTGGTTAGCAAAGGCAAGATTATTCAAAGGTCTGGCAAAAGCACTTGGAGTATTTGGACAATTTTCAGTGCCCTCGTACATTGGCAGCTGCACAAATGTTCGAAATAATTTCTAAGCAACCCAGGGAGATGCTTCCTGTTAAAAAGGTGTAACTCCTCTGGATCCTCAGGGAATTATGAGTTGAAAGGAACCCCAAGGGCCATCCAGTCCAACTCTCTTCTGTCATGGAGGAACATACAATCAAAGCACTCCCAACGGATGACCATCCAGCCTCTACTTCAAAACCTCCAGAGAAGGAGGCTCCACCGGACTCTAAACAGTGGATGTGTGGGAGGAGATACTTTTTAGACTGTAAAGCCCAGCCTTCCCAGGAAGCATGGTCATGAACGGTGGTGGCTGAAGGAATTGGGGGATTGTAGTACCAAAGCCTAACTTCTTCAATTTCTGCCAAGATACCTTTGTACAATGCAGTTCCTTTAAGAACGGGTTCCAAACTTTGCCCCTGATCAATCAATCACTTATGACTAATCAATAAATCAATCAATCACTGACTCTTCTTCTACACTGTATAGAAGGGGGAGCAAAATGTCATTCCTCTTGGAAAACAATTCTGTTTAAATGACACAGGACCATGCGTTTTGACTGCCTTAACTTGCAATAACTGTTGTCCTTCAGGATTCTGTTTTGAGTCGCTGGGCAAACTAAAGAGCAGAGGGTGAGGCCGTGAGCTTTTGGGGGATTTCATAACCTTTCGTCTTTTAGCTCAATCCCATGATAACAAAATTGTTTGTTCAGTTTCCCCTCCCTGAACAAAGGCACATCTGTGTTTTGAAAACAATTGCTGCTATTCAGAGGACTAGCACAAAAGCTACCACTCCTTTTCCTGTAACTTCATATTTTTATTTTGAACTTATCAATGGGTAGGTCTCAAGATTTTACTTTGTGCAGCTTGTGCGCTTCTAGATTGTTTGAAATGTTCCTTGTAGCTTTTAAAAGTTGAGTCCAGGACCCACTGGATACATTGGACTGCAACATCCATCAACCACCATGAGCATCAGTGCTGCAATCCAGATCATTAACAGGGATCCGGTTGTTTGCCCCTGATATCTGGAGGGAGAAAAGTGCCCACCCTTGATGTGGATATTCCGGATGGCAGTTGCAGAAATAGAGGTCAGCAACGGAGAACAGCATGAGACCCATTTGTAATCATTTCTGTACAGCAATATCTGCAAAAGGATTTATCTGTAACTATAGAGTTGAAAAACATTGAACTGTGTTGCACAATGATGTTGAGCTGCCTCTCAAACAGAAACCTTTTTGCACATGACCAAGCCCTGCATTGGTGTGGTGTTTGGATGAAGCATTTTCCAAATGCCAGGGATGGTTTGTATACTTGATCTTGGCAGTGACAGCTGAGAATGCTGCCATAGAAGTCATGAGGCCCTGGAGAGGCTGCATCAATGTGCCCCCACAGTTAGTAGGGGTTCCTTTGAAAGACCATAGCTTTGGATCTGAATGACTGCATGGGGGTTAGGAGTATACTGGGCTCAGCCAGAATCCAAAATTCACCGTCAGTTATTTTAATTCGACTCACCAAAACGACACAACATATGGACAAGCTTGCAGAATTCTTGCTTAATATGCAGTCGAGGCCGGGGAGGCAGGGGAATAGGATAAAAGGACTGGAAGTTGTCTTTCCTTTCCTCATCCACATGTACAAACCTGAATACAAAAGTCATCAGAAAGGCTATTAGGAAAAGTTGTTGGCTTTGGATAGATGGGTGGCATAACATTGTTTTTTCTTCGTGTGGTCTGTGAAATGCACACAAATGGGTTTACTCCCGCGCATGCGCAGAATCTCGTACATACTAGCTAAGATTAAAGATTTACATAAGCCCCTCCCACTCCCCCCCCCTCACCCCCTGATCTAGCTACCTAGGCAGTTCCTTTTCCGCCTAGCCAGCGAAAGGATCTCCGACTGCTAGCTCCTGCTAAAAGACCACGGATTGCCTCGACTATCAGATAAGATGTCTTCCCTTTCTTTTAAAAGGTGCTCTGATTGTGGAGCAACTTTGCCTCAAGAGGATAGACATCCTAAATGTCTCCTCTGTTTGGGGGAATCTCATATTCCCCAGACCTGCAAGATCTGCAGGTCAGAACCCTGAAGAACAGGGATTCTAAGCTTAAAGCTACTCTTTTTGAGCAAGCTATTACTTCATCAGGGACTGGGCTCTCTCGTTCCATGAGCCAGCCTTCCCTGCCTTCTGGGCCTCTAAATCCTACTCCTCTGAGTGCCCTGACTGATGGTGCCATTCGTGAGTTGGCCTCTGACTCTGCCATTGAGCCACTCAAGAAAAAGAAACAAAAAGCCTCCAAATCGACCAAATCCAAAGAAAAGCCTAAGGAGGCTGTGGCACTAAAACAACCAAGTCTCCTGGCCGGCCCTGCGGACTTAAACTTAACTGATTTGCCTCGTTCCAGGTCCCGGAGCCCGCTAAAGGAGGCCTCCGGTGACCGAGGCCACCCCTGGGACCCTCCTTATGGGTACCCTTTGGCTACCCTTCTCCTTACCCCCCCCTTTTCCCTAGTATCCACATTACTACCCTCCTGAGCCCTTTCATGCTCTGGATCCTTACCGGTATCCGTGGTCCCCCTCTCATCCCTCGCAATCCGTGGCACCCCCACCTCTTCCTCCAGCCCCTCCAGCCCCTCCCGCTCAAGCCCCTGCTCTCCCAGTTGCTCCTCCTGCCCAATCCCCCCCTCACCTCCCAGATAATGAGAATGATGCAGATATGGAGTCTTCTTCAGATGTGACTCCTATTCCTCTCTTGCCTGAGCCTGAGGCTGACCCTCAGCAGGCAGAAGAATATAAAAAGTTTTCTGCACTGTTAATCAGGCTGGCCAGATCCCTTGGCATACAGCCTCCTCAGTCTGAGGATGTGGTCCAAGACCCTTATTTTACTTCTGCTGAACAACAAACACAGCAGTCTACCATTTTGCCCACTATACCTTATTTAGTCAAACTTTTAAAGGTTTCTGGCGTTGCCCCGGCTTCCGTCCCGAGCACGTCCAAGCGGGCAGAAAACCTCTACCGGATTGACCTGTCCACCACTCCCTGGTTGGCCAGACTTCCGAAAGTTAATTCGATTGTGACTGATGCTCACCCTAAGCCAATCCAAAACAACCAAGCTGCTCCTTCTGATAAGGAAGGTAGAAAGCTTGATGCTATGGCCAGGAAGTTTTATGCCTCAGCATGCCTTTCAGGCAGAATGGCTCATTATGGCGTTTATATGAGCGTCTATCAATCATACCTGTGGACCAAGATAGGCCCATATCTGGACCTGCTTCCCGCAACTGACCAGCCTATGGCTAAGGCTTTCCACCAAGAGGCCCTCACTCTGGCCACCCTACAAAAGGACTTGGCCAAACATGGGGCGGATACCTCGGGCAAACTGATCGCTGGGTCAGTTGCCCTTAGGAGACATGCTTGGTTGAGATCCGCAGCATTGTCATCCAATCAACGCTCACTGATAGAAAATCTGCCTATGGATGAAGCTGGCCTGTTCAATCCTGAAACGGATTCTCAATTGGAACACTCTCACAAAATGAAGCATACGTTGAACAAATATGGCCAACAGCCCAATTCATATCAACCCTATAGGCAGCGTTGGCGTCCCTACTACAACCACCAGTCCTTTCGCGGATACTACATCTCCGCCCCGTATAGAGGAGGACAACGACCGCAGTTCCCTTCACAGGGATACAAGCGCCCGGGTGTTCCATTCAGGGGTCAGTATCGCGGAGGTAGATCCTCAAGCAATAGGGCACGCCGCTTCTAGCCTGTTCCTCGATCGGCTGCGGCCCTTCCTCTCAGTTTGGCAGTCCATCACCACTGATAAGTGGGTATTGGACATTGTTCACCGAGGTTATGCCATAGAGTTTGATTCCCTGCCAACCCCAGGGAAACCTATCTCTACCCAAACTTCCCCTGCTTTACTAAAAGAAATTGACTCTCTCCTTCTTAAGGGAGCCGTTTCCCCTACCCCATCCCACCAGCTTCAATTTTGCTTTTTTTCCAGATATTTCCTTGTGGATAAGAGGGATGGTGGTCTCCGGCCCATTTTGGACTTCCGGGAAATTAACCAATTCATCAGACCACGCAAATTTAGGATGGTTACTCTCCCCTCCATCCTCCCTTTCATTCCAAAGGGAGCCTGGATGGCCACTGTTGACCTTAAAGACGCCTACTTCCACATCTCAATCAGACAGCCCCACAGGAAATACCTCACCTTTATGGTGGACAGTGCCCCATATTCTTTTAATGTCCTTCCCTTCGGCCTCTCCACGGCCCCAAGGACTTTTACTAAGTGTATGGCGGTCGTCGCCTCCCACCTTCGCCAGCAGGGCATCACCGTGTTCCCTTACCTGGACGACTGGCTTTTCTGCTCTGGGTCATGTGACCAATTGTCATCTGATATCGGTTATACCTTATCTCTTTTACAGAGCCTGGGACTTGTTGTCAACCCAGAGAAATCTCACCTCTCACCTTCCCGGACGGTGCAGTTCATAGGTGCACTAATAGACTCCGTATCCCAGAGGGCCTATCTCCCAGAGGATCGCTTCCTCAATTTATGCCACTCTATCCAGGTCATCCAAACCACCCACCGGTGTTCTGCCTGGACCATTCAATCTATCCTTGGCCATATGGCTTCTACCACGAACGTTACCGCGTTCGCCCGCCTCCGCCTCCGCCCCCTCCAAGCGTGGTTCCTCTCTGTGTTCCAGCCTGGGCTGGACAGCCAGACCATGATCCTCCACCCCCCCACCCACGTCCTGCAGTCCCTCTCATGGTGGACAGACAGGTCCAATGTATGCTCGGGCCTTCCCTTCTCTCCTCCTCAGCCGTCGCTGTCTCTGACGACAGACGCGTCCTCCACGGGGTGGGGCGCTCACCTCCAAGACCTGACCATCAGCGGTCACTGGTCTCCCTCCAAAAGGAGATTCCACATCAACGCCCTGGAACTCACAGCGGTAGAGAAGGCCCTCCGGTCGTTCGTGACCGTAGTCTCCAACCACGTGGTCCAAGTCCTCACGGACAACACCTCAGTAAAATATTACATCAACAAGCAGGGGGGCACCCGCTCCCCCACGCTCCTCTCAATATCCCTCCGGATATGGGAATGGTGCATTCATCACAACACATTCCTCCTTGCAATTCACCTTCCAGGCCTTCAAAATACTCTAGCCGACTCATTGAGCAGGACTTCGTCCACCACTCACAAGTGGCAGCTCAGCCCCCGCCACTTCCTCTCATTGATCAGGCGCTGGGGCACTACTCAAATAGACCTGTTTGCAACACACCTCAACACTCATTGCCTCATGTATTGCGCGAGACTCCACCCTCACGCATCCCCAGATTGTCTAGGAGACACATTCCTCTACCGATGGTCCCCAGGTCTCCTCTATGCTTTCCCCCCTCTTCCACTCCTACCCAGGGTGGTCGCAAAGTTGCTGTCCGACAACTCGGACTGCATCCTGCTGGCCCCGTGGTGGCCCCTTCAACCTTGGTTCACACCCCTTCTCCAAGCCTCCCAGGGAGACTTCCTCCGTCTCCCCGTAGACCCCGACCTGCTCTCCCTTCAACAGGGACTCATCCTACATCCAGACCTCCCATCTCTCCACCTTACAGCGTGGAGGATCAGGCCCTGTCCCACCTCCCCGACCCTGTCCACCTCATAATTCAGGCAGCCCAAAAGGTATCCACCAGAAAGGCTTACACTTACAAGTGGGATAAATTCACTACATTTGTTCAGCCGCTTGGCCACTTGCCACAGACGGCTCCTACTTCTGTGGTATTAGATTTCCTGATTGACCTCTCCACTAAAGGGTTTTCCCTTTCTTCCGTCAAGTGCTATTTAGCATCCCTCTCCTGGTACAGGAAAAAGTTTGCCGTCCCGTCCCTTTTTCAAGATCCCCTCGTGGGTATGTTTTTGCAAGGATACAAAAAATCTTTTCCAGCAGTCTCTCCTCCTCCGCCATCTTGGAGTTTAGAACTGGTCCTCTCACAACTTTCCAAACCCCCCTTTGAACCCATGTCAACGTGTCATATTTCACATTTGTCATGGAAGACGGCCTTCCTTGTGGCTATTACTTCAGCCAGGAGAGCCAGTGAAATCACCGCACTCCGTTCTGATCCTCCCTTCATTCGATTCCATGAAGACAAAGTGGTCCTCTGGACGGATGTCACTTTTCTTCCTAAAGTTGTTTCTCATTTCCACATGACCCAGGACATTGTCCTTCCAGCCTTTTTTCCTAACCCCTCATCTCCCCTGGAGATTGCCCTTCACTCCCTTGATGTTAAAAGGGCTTTGTCCTTTTATTTACATAGGACAGCCTCCTATAGGAAGTCTCCTAAGTTGTTTCTTACGTACAGGGAAGATTCCCTAGGGCTTCCCCTTACCTCTCAACGTTTGGCTTCTTGGATAGTCCTGGCAATCCGTTTGGCCTATCAGTTAGCCCATAAGGAATTACCTGTTGGTGTTAAAGCCCATTCCACAAGGGCAGTTTCAACATCCCAAGCCTTTTTGCGGGGTGTTCCTGTTGACCAAATTTGCAAGGCTGCTACCTGGGTGAACCCCTCGACGTTTGCAGCCCATTACAAGCTCGACGTTCTCGCGAAGAAGGATGCATCCTTTGGCAGAGCCGTCCTGTTTTCCTGTGTGGCATGACCCACCTCCAAGGTACATAAGCTTGTTAAGTCACCCATTTGTGTGCATTTCACAGACCACACAAAGAAGGAGGTTAGGTTGCTTACCTGTAACCGTGTTTCTTCGAGTGTAGGTCTGTGAAATTCACACGGAACCCACCCGTCCTCCCCTCTGATGTCATGCCCTAGGTTTCTGCTGCTGTCTGGCGGCAAGGAACTGCCTAGGTAGCTAGATCAGGGGGTGAGGGGGGGGCGGGGAGTGGGAGGGGCTTATGTAAATCTTTAATCTTAGCTAGTATGTCCGAGATTCTGCGCATGCGCGGGAGTAAACCCATTTGTGTGAATTTCACAGACCTACACTCGAAGAAACACGGTTACAGGTAAGCAACCTAACCTTTCCCATTATCATGTTCATGAAGCTTAGTTTTGGTGAACTTTTATTACCAAAAACTGGAATATTTTTTCAAGGCCTTATATGGTTTGGGGCCAGTGTACTTGAGGGAGTGGCTTACCACATATGTGCCCGGAAGATCACTGTATTCAGAGGGGCTCAACATGTTGGAGGTTCCTGGTATGAAGATTTGTAGGTTATCCAGTACGCGGCAGAGGGCATTCTCAGTGGCCACGCCGACCCTATGGAACTCGCTGCCAGCGGAGACGCGAGCTCTACGGGACTTAATGACTTTCCGTAGGTCCTGTAAGACCTGGCTGTTTAGACAGGCATTTGGTCCCTGACTGGTGCCTGCCATAACTTGCAACTTGCACTATGTGTTGACCTACTGCTGCCACTTGTATCATGTGCTGATCTACTGTAGTTTTATGTGGAGGATAGGGTTTTTAAATTGGTTTTGTGATGTCGCACTTTTATATGTTTTAATATGGTATATTTTATGTGCTGTAAACCGCTCTGAGCTTCGGATAGAGCGGTCTATCAAGCCGAAATAATAAATAAATAAACATTCCCTAGATTTACAACCAGTGAATTCACAGCAGAAGTGGGGGTTATAATTACGTCTGTAAAGTGCCAGCCTGGGAAAGATGGAGAGATTCCCCGCACTCCGTGCAAAGTCAGATGTCCTACTGAAGGGTTATGTTTTTTAAAGCTCTGAATCTTTTTCCTTACAGACAGGCAGCAGCTCCAGTTTCACACTGATGCTGTTTTGAGCATTTCCATTCCAGATATAGATATACAGTATATGTATATATTACATTAAGGCTTAGCGAATAAGTTGTACTCGGTTTCTCTTCTCAAAATGAAGCTTTGTTCCTTCATGGAGGTGTGTTGAGGTTGGCTGTGCCAAATTTTCCTTGATGAAGATGATAAAACCGGACTCGATACAAGGACTTAAAGATCAAACTGCAAAGACTCTGGCACAAGCCAGTAAAGGTGGTCCCAGTGGTGATCGGCACACTGGGTGCAGTGCCTAAAGAATTTGGCCTGCACTTAAATACAATTGGCACTGACAAAATTACAATCTGTCAGCTACAAAAGGCCACCCTACTGGAATCTGCATGCATTATTCGCTGATACATCACACACTCCTAGACACTCGGGAAGTGTCCAAGGTGTGATCGGTCTGGAGTGTTACCAGTACGCCGAGGACACCCAGTTACTTCGGAGCCTGGAGCCTGGGGCAACCTCAATACCAGACAATTTCATCTTCTGTCTGGAGGCGGTGGCGAATTGGCTGTGCGCTGGCAGATTGAAGGTAAATCTGGCAAAGACCGAGATCCTTTAGCCCGTCCGTCCGACAGGAGTGATGCATCCCCTGCCCAACTTTCGACGGGGAACCTTTGTCTCTACCTGCCACCGTCAAGAGCCTGGGTGTTGTTCTAGACCCGCTGCTCTCAATGGAAGCCCAGGTTGCCGCTGTCAGTAAACAGGCTTTTTTCTATCTCAGCTGGCACCTTACCTTATGAGAGAAGCCCTGGCAACTGTCATTCATGCCACTGTTACATCTAGGCTGGACTACTGTAATGCACTATACACCGGCCTTCCTAGATCTACGACCCTAGATCTATGTCCAGAATGCGGCGGCCAGGCTACTTACAAAAACACCTTTGAATTGCCACATTACACCAACTCTTCAACATTTACATTGGCTGCCAGCGGAACACCGGATTCTGTATAAGATGCTGGTCCTGACCTTTAAGGCCTTATACGGTCAGGGGCCGATGTATCTCAGAGACCGCCTCTCACCATATGGCCATCAGTGGTCACTCCGGCCCTCTCAACATAACTTGCTTTATATACCATGTCTCAAAGAAGTACGTCTTGTGAGCACGAGGCAGAGGGCTTTTTCTATCTCTGCCCCAGCCTTATGGAACTCACTGCCACCGTACATGAAAGCTATACGCGACCTGCGTCCTTTTATCCAAGCACTAAAGACCTGGCTATTCAGTAGAGCGTTTGATTTGTAATTTTAACTTTTATATTTGGTCTATGTAATTTTTATCTTGTTTTAACTTTGCTCTTATGTAAATCGCCCAGAGCATCCTGGATGGGGGGCGATTAACAAATATTAAACTGATTATGATGATTATGATATGGGCCCATTCAGCCTACTCAAGGTCAAAGGCCTTCCTGAACATCCATGTTTCCAGGTTGGAATGGAAGGATTGAAGGGTAGGGACTGATCTAATCTCTTTTGGGAGGGTATTCCAGAGCCAGGGGAGCCACCACAGAGTCCCCACCAACCGTACTTGAGATGGTGGTGGAACCGAAAGAACGGCCTCCCCTGTCGGTCTCAGAGCCTGCACCAGTTCATAGAAAGAGATGCGGTCTCAAAGATAGGTTGGACCCGGAGATATCCATTCATTGAATAGTGTTATCTACTTCTAATATTAAGATAGTGCAGAAAGCTTTGCCTATATATATCAGGTGGCTCCAACTCCCAGAATTCCTCACTGTTGGTTGCATTGACTGAATGGATCTACTCTAGATATCCTCCATTCTGCAACCCATTCTCAATCATGTATACTGAACAATGAGTTATTAGCTAGCTTGAATGTGTTGGGTGAACCCCAAGATTTGAAGAAGCATTAGAAAAGAAATATTTGTGGGGAAACAACAACAACAACAATTTTATTTTTCTACTCCGCCTCCATCTCCCTGAAGGGACTCGGGGCAGCTTACATGGGGCCAAGCCCAAAAAGCATACAATTAAAACAAGGCAAATAAAAATTAAAACAATGTACAACCAACATCATAAAAAATAATAAAACAGACATCATAAACAACAAGAAATACTTCTAGTCTCATGGGGGGGGGGTGTACAAACAAGTTGGAAAATAGGTTGATCAAAAAAAATGGATAGAACATATCGCAGCATAGGAAAAGAGCAGTTATAATAGGATCATTTTAGTTTTAAAATACAGTAATCAATACAGGAACTTGATTTTAGGCCATGCTTAGGGACCATCTATCAAAGGGGAAACCTGTATGGGGAGAACATGCAACATGGTCATGGAACATTAACAGATTATTGGTAGCAGTGGAACATAAAACCAGCTGTTTGGGACATAGTGCTTTCCTTACCTGTAATCCGCTGTTGTCATCATGGCATCACTTCCCGCTAAGGCTTTGGAGATCCTTGAATGTTGAGAATAAGTGCAAGCTTTAGCAGCAACACTGCTTCTTTCACCCCTCAAAAATATTAAGAACAGGCAGCTCTTTTTTAATGACCGTCACACACCAACCCATCAAAACCAGCAAAATATAACCTTGCAAAATTACTAGCCAAAGGAAGCATTGAGTGGTTCCTCCTTCACATTCTTCAATATTCTTTCCTGTTTTAGAAAAACTGCTAGCACAGCCATTGTTTTCAACATCTACCTTCATTGTGAGAGAACTGAGCTGTTTGAAGAACTTGTACTATAATGGACTCGGCTGTTTTCCTGTTGTCGTTTGAACCTGTCACATCACGTTCAGGGTTGGAGGGTGTCCCTCACATATCGATGTATAAATGAACAGTTGCGACTCTGTGGCAGGAAAGCTAATTGCCAGCCTGACAACTACTTTCCAAAATTATGGATCTTCTTCTAGGGCAGTGTTTCTCAACCTTCCTAATGCCACGACCCCTTAATACAGTTCCGCATATTGTGGTGACCCCCCAACCATAAAATCCTTTTGTTGCTACTTCATAACTATAATTTTGTTACTCTTATGAATCGTAATGTAAATATGTGATATGCAGGATGTATTTTCATTCACTGGACCAAATTTGGCACAAATACTCAATATGCCCAAATTTGAATACTGATGGGGCTGGGAGGAGATTGATTTTGTCATTTGGGAGTTATAGTTGTTGGGATTTATAGTTCACCTACAATCAAAGAGCATTCTGAACTTCACCAATGATGGAACTGAACCAAACTTGGCACATAAAACTCCCATGACAAACAAAATACTGGAAGGATTTGGTGGGCATTGACCTTGAGTTTTGAAGTTGTAGTTCACCTACATCCAGAGAGCACTGTGGACTCAAACAATGATGGATCTGTACCAAACTTGCTATGAATACTCAATATGCCCAAATGTGAACACAGGTTTGAGGGAAATAGACCTTGAGATTTGGGAATTGTAGTTGCTGCGATTTATAGTTCACCTACAATCAAAGAGCATTCTGAACCTCACCAATTATAGAATTGGGCCAAACTTCAACAGAAACCCCATGACCAATAGCAAATACTGTGTTTTCTTATGGTCTGACACCCCTCTTGTGACCCTCTCAGGGGACCTGACCCCCATGTTGAGAAATGCTGTCCTAGGGTATTAGCATATGCCTCACTTTTGAATGAGCTTGATCATCATATGCTAGGAATTGTGCTTTTTATCTAAGCTTTTTTACAGTGTAAAGCTAGGTAGGAGAAAAATATCACTGAAGGTTTTTTTTTTTAAGCAATCCATTGTAATGCATTGCCAAAACATCCCAAAACATCTCTCAATTGGCATCCTTTTGCCTGAAACTCTCCATACCGGAGGAGTGCACAACATTAAGACAAACAGGAAAGGCTCTGAAGAAATATTCTGCTTCAGCTGCAGAGACCCTATGCTGATGGTTGTAAGACAACTGGGATGCGACAGAAACAGGAAGCTGTAGGCAGTAGATTGAAACAAGGCATTTTGCCCCTGAGCTTGAATGAACCAGTCAGTTCTTCACCGTGGGTTTCTTGTCATTTGTATCGCAGCCTTCCCAGGGAATGTGAATACAGAGTAGGAGGTTGGGCTTTTTACTATTATGATTCAGGGCTTTTGTTCATTTATGATTGTTTACTCCAGCGGGAGAGCCCTACTATGGCCTTTTTGTCCCATTGCCTTCTCCAGCTGGTGCACCACTCTCACATCACATGGGCAACATTCTTGTTCGGACCGTTGCAGACAAGAAACTATTCTTTTATTGACATTCCTCTTGTCCCTCGACTGATAAATAAATAAACAGGCCATGTGATTTCCAAGGATTCAACAGTCCGTTTTCTTTGTGGTGATATTCTTCAGTCAAGCTGGAATTTGTAAAAGAAAAACACATGGGTTTTTGATCCAACAAATTGACTGTGAATGAGAAGAACCTTTGGGAAGGCATGAGGCAGAGGGAGACCGCTGCCTCAGTCGGTAGATGCGGTTATGCTCTGGAGCAGCCCTCCTCTGCTGTTGTTTTTCAGCATCCTAAATTAGTTTGTTATCCTGGAATGGAGGAATGCCATCTTGCTAACAATGTTGAAATGAGATTCAGTTTTCAATCCAGCTGGAGTATGTACAGGAATGCTGGGGAGGAATCCATTTCTCCTTTGCCCCCGAAAGGAAATGTTGTTGGCTGTCCTTTGACATTACCAGCCAAAAGCATCACATGTCTGGTGATGTGTAAGATCCAGGCTTGTGAGCCTAAAAAAATGTATTTTCAATCAAAGACAATTCTGAGCTGAACCGAATCGTTTTCTGCACTTTTACAAGCCTTAGATAGTTTTCATTACATATTGTGGATGTTACAATGGAGACAGTGACTTTGCATGGAGACAGTCCCTACATCGTATCTTGGAATCTCTAGGCAAAGGCTCAGGAAGCACGGAATGAGAAAGACCATTACCTGAGACATTAGTGAGCAGCAGCCAGTTCCTGAAGGAGTGGCCATCATGGAGCCCTCTAGATCAGGGGTGCTCATTAGGTAGCTCAGGAGCTACTAGTAGATCTTCGGCCCTCTTCCAGGTGATCTTCGGGCCTCACCAGCCGGATGGGGTGGTCCTGCCATGCATGTGCGCACGCACGCTCCTGCTGCTGGCTTCCACTCTCTCGGTGCTTCTTTCGCCTGCGGGGCATTGCAGGAAGAAGGAAGCATGAGGCGGGGCCTCTGGAGGGAGCGCCCTGCCTCTCTCTCGTCCAGAAGCAGCTGTGCAGCCTCCGTTGCCGGCGAGACAGGAAGGCAGAGCGCTCCCTCTGAATGCCCCACCTCGTGCTTTCTCCTTCCTGCAATGCCCCACAGGCGGAAGAAGCGCTGTGCGGGCGGAAAACAGCAGCAGGAGCACGCGCGGTGGCAAGAGTGCACGGCGGCAGGAGCGCACGGCAGTGGGGGCAGGTAGATCTTTTGGACTTGGTTGCTTTAAGAGTAGCTCACATGCTGAAAAGGTGTGAGCACCCCTGCTCTAGATGATGTTGGACCGCACCTCTCAGCATTCCTCACTATCATCTCTGTTGCTGCGGGGAGCAGCAGTTTAACTGTTTCTAGAGCCTCACATATTGTATCCCAGTGTAGAGTCTACATAATTTAAATAATAGTGGGCTTAATAGACCAGTTCTGACAGTGGACTGAGATTCATAGGCTGAGATTGCCAAGGAACCATAATCATCCATTGTTAAAGGCGTGTGGATTAACACTGAAACAAAAGCCATGTCACGGTGGTGCACTGATGCTGTAGAACATGTTAACTGCAGAAGATCCAGAGTCCTGGGATTGAATACTAGGTTCAGGATACAGATTCACCAGAGCCGGAGATTGAATTCAAGTGTACACTAACTAGGCAAGAGAAGCCAATAGAAGGCAACTTGAAAGATGCTTCATGTAGCTTCAAGTAGCTAAGAGCTACGTAGAGTTGTTATTGCTACTCCTCCTTCATTGATTAAGCATCAACCAGATTAACAGGCCGAGATGCTCTCACTGAACTAAGGTGAAATGGGGAATGTGAAGCCCTGGTTGCATACAAATACATAGATAGGCACCTCATGGTTCTCCAAATGTTACAGGACTTTGAGTCCTATCTTCTCTCCTTATTGGGTATCTAAGGAAACCTGATAGACCAGTAGCTCAACAACATGTTCCACGCCTCTGGCAGTGCCCATGCTGGGAGCTGTAGTTCTAACTTTTCTAAATTCTGAAACTAAAGGGCGATAAACCTCACCCATGCTTTAATCACATCTCTCTTTAAACATCTAGATTTCAGTGTACTGTTCTGAAAGTGTGTGCACATCTGTTCATATACATCTCTAAATTTATTTACAGTGGGAACCAAACTAGAAGATTCCTTACAGCCCAGCCCACAGCGCTCAAAATTTTCAGTACGGGAAATCTTCAAGAAGAAAGAAGTCGCAGACATTGCCCCTGAGGTCACGGTCGCAACAGTTGTTGAGGAATCACCAATTGACCTGCTTGGGCCTTCCCTTTAGGTTCTGCTGCCAGAGGTGTGGGCTGGATATCAGCAAGTTATTTTGTTCTGAAGACACGCCTAACATTAGTATAACCTTGGTATTGCCTCGTAATCAAGGGGCACAATTGTGTCAGAGCACATATCCTCTATTGTAACAAGATTATAGTTGAGCCTTTTAGAAATAGATAGGTAAGCTCAGCGGGTCAGTTTTTCCCTCCTGTGGAACCCATTGCATGGCACACAGGCTTCCACAACAGACACCCACTTCTGTAAGCTTTTGTGTGGAACTTTCACTCCTTGGAGGCTTTGAGCAATGGCAGTTGCTTTCACAAAAGAAGTAACCAATCCCTCCCTAAAGCCAACTCTTTTTTTTGCCTTTAACCCTCCCCATCACTTTTTGTGTTAAAAGTATTCTGGGTTTAGTGGAGAATTGGAACAGGCCAAAAAGTGACCAGTGATGTAGTGACTAGCTGAAGCTCTCGTCACTTGGATCAAGGGAGGTGAGGGCTCATCCATGCCCATCAGTATATGAGTAACACCCCAGAAGTGATTGGAAGACCATGGTTTTCAACCGAATTCAGAAGACTTTCCATCAGATTGTGGGTAACCTTTTGTCTTCTGGGGGCATAACTAACACAGTCCCTTACAGAGTCAGGAAATGTCTCAGAAACAACAGAGGTTATGGTTTGGAACAGCATTCTAGCTGTATTATTATCAGCATCTTCAGTTTAATCAATTACATTATTTTCAGAGCAGATGAAAATAGCTGGTTGCCAATCGGGAGTGAACACACAATAATCCACACACTGCATGTTGTCCCCAAGACCCCCATTGAGATCTCAAATGGTGATCCCTTCCAAGCCCACTACATTTCAAAATAGGACACAAGCAACTCAACCTTTCCAAAGGCAAAAAAGAAAGCTCCAAACTTCTGAAACTTCTTGTTTTTCCCCAGAACTGTTGGAAGATGGCTGCCCATAACGTCTGTAGACCTTGCAACAGCCACATTAAGAGCTTTTAATTCTTGAAATATAAAGGCAGAAACTGAGTTCACAAAATGTATTGTCCAACGCTTCCATGGCTGGAATCACTAGGTTTTTGTAGGTTTTTCGGGCTGTATGGCCATGTTCTAGTAGCAGTCACTCTTGACATTTCGCCTGCATCTGTGGTAGGCATCCTCAGAGGTTGTGAAGTTGTGACCTCACAACCTCTGAGGATGCCTGCCACAGATGCAGGCGAAACATCAGGAGAGAATGCTTCTAGAATATGGCCATACAGTCTGAAAAACCTACAGCACAGTGATTTCACAAACACTGAACAATACTTGAAATGATTCTTACCCCACCATCACCTTTTGTATTCTATAGGATGAACAGAGGAAAAGTGTCCAGTGAGCAAGACTACGATCCACAGCAGTTGCACCTTTTTCAAATATTAGAAGCTCCTATTTGACTTTAAAACTATGCTAAAATCAAAATGACCAGAACATTGTAAGTAAATAGTAAAGCCTTTATTTTATTTTTGTTTTGTTTCATTTTTGTTAAGAACAGCATTTTTGAAAATAAAATGTATTTTTGCCCATGCTTTACAATTTGTGGGTTTTTTTTGTTTTGTTTAATTCCATATTCTTATGTACAGTCATTATGGTACACATTGATTGTCTTGAAAACCTGCCCCCCCCATGTACAAGATTAAATGGTAGGCAAACATCAGCAGGATGGGAAAAGGGGCACATTTATAAAAAAAACACACACGCACATTAATACATTTAATAAATATATATATTATTCCAAAAGAAAGGAGAGAGAGAAAGAGACTTAACTCTCATCAGTTTAAAAAAGCACCTGCTAAGTAATCTGGTAAGACAGTTGACTAGTTATTGATTTTTGAAATAAAAGCTACGTCTGCTTCCAGTTTTATTGCCTTTGGTTAGAACTGAGGTCTCAAAGCAGAGTTGGCCAAATAGGAAAACATACCTTAACTTTTGAAACATACCCTTCCCTGCCTGGAATCACCTTCTGGTCCTGGAGCTCCCTGCCTTCCTTCCAAAGGGCTGATGGAGAGAAAAGAACCTTTCATCCAGGTGGTAAAAGCCGGTGAATGGGAAATAGGGCAGTGTGCCACTAGCGCACGCTCATCGCTCAGAGACAATGGCTTCGGTCCAAAACACCGCGCTCTGTGCATGCCTACCTCACTTATTAATCCAGGCAAATGAATGAATGGGTACAATTTACAAGAAATCAAGATGGGTTGACATATGAAACTGTCTTAAACAGGCTTCAAATAATTCTGGATTTTCCCTATGGAGCCCAGTTTTACTAAGCGTCATGGCACTGGGCTACCGGCTTCAAACCAATGCACGTTACTTTATTGACAAAGGACATACAATCGTCTAAGCAACAGTGGGAAGCAAACATAACTTAGCTTGGCAAATTAAGCATCGAAACAATATATATTACACACTAAGCTGCCTTGAAGCAGTGGTTCCTAACTATGGCTCCTACTTAATAACATACTAAAACTTCCAGATCCAGAAGATCTCCCTGGCCTGGCCAATAGTGATGGATTCTAATTGCAGTCTAGTCCCACTTGTGGAAAACAACGGTTTAGGAACCACTGCCTTGAAGTATTGAAAAGTGTCTGCCACCTCAGTCAAGTTATTATTCGGCAATAAAGCGAAGAATATAGTAGCTTTTATGCTTCCCAAAGCAATTTATTGTGAAACCGAATCCAAATAGTTGTGCTTAACTGTTGTGGAGTTAAATGTTGCTCACCAGATGCTCTACATTTGACATTACTTTCATCAAAAGACAAAAAAAGCCTATGCGCTTTTACATTAAAAAACAAAAAAGCTAAAGAAAACATGCTTTTTCGAGATGTCCAACAACACTTTATGGTGGTGGCAATATCAGACACGACAAACCACAGACTGACTCAAAATTCCTTTGAAAAATAGATGGCCGGGGAAACGAAAGCATCCCTTTTTATAGCTTAATCAGTGGGCCTCCCACCATTATGAAGCATGGACCGGGTCCACATGTGTAGTGAAGGGAAGTCCTGTGTTTGCAGGATCCAGCCCTGCCTTTCAGATCCCCAACCGCCATTGAATTAACTGGGAGCAGGATTGCTAAATCCCTTCCTGTCTAAAAAAGAAAACAAATGGAAACAACTCAATACACGTACGAACAAGGACGTCAGTCTTTCTTTAAGCCATCCCCAAATCAAAAGAAGTAAATAATTTCAGTCTCTAAAAAAGATATCATTCAGCTAGAAAATAAGGTTTTATTGCTCACAATTTTTGCCATGTTCATCTTACGCATTTTTATATTAGAAAGTGTTTCAAGTGCAATTTCAATTTTTAAAAAGTCTCACACATGCACATGGGAAAAGTCCCAAATAAGGTCTTTTTATAATGCTACACTTTCATGTTTCCTGGGATACCCGACTATTTGCTCACTATGAAAAATACTGCATGTTCTCTCCAAGTGCTAGAACAGGGGTTTCTAGAATATTAGGTAGCATGCAATACCCACTGTTCGTCCCCGTCCCCCCCATTTCTCTCTCTTGTTTATTATATCAACTTTTCTCATAAATCTGTCGAATGAATATGTATTCATTTACTAAATGCGCTAATGCAGTTCCTTCCTCTTGATCATCTCAGATGAAAACAACATTGATTTGATAGTTCATTGTAGAAAAATGGTGTTAACAATTCAATAATTAGAAAAAAATGCATGCAAAATGATCACGGCAATAACAGCAATGCAGTTTTTTAGAACAGTTAAGAGTCTCACAGTACAATTTGATCTTGCACCAGATTTCAGTAATAAGTAAATCATTTGCAGTCAGTGAGGTTATCCATGTAAGTAAGGCCTTAGTTCTCCTTAAGATGCTGCTAATGCTGTACCTATTTCAGACTGCAGGCAGGGCGTTTTAATCATGTGCATGTATGCTTTAAGCATGAATTTTAAACTCATGTTATGTGTTTTGGTCTCTATCCTGTGTGATTAATGTGTATTGTACAGAAATGCTTTGATCAGTATCGTTTATGGAACTTAATTTGAATGTGTGTTTGTAGATTTCTTATAGTATTTATGTGTTTTTAACTGTGCTGTGACCCATCTCGAGCTGTGGGGAGAGGCGGGTAAGAAATAAAATTGTTGTTGTTATTATTGTGTTGTCAAAGGCTTTCATGGCCAGAATCACTGGGTTGCTGTGAGTTTTCCGGGCTGAAAATGCTTCTGGAACATGGCCATATAGCCCAGAAAACTCATAGCAACCCATTATTATTTCATTTCAGGACTTTATTGTAATTTCAGGACTTCTTGCTCTTCTCTTTCTAACTGGGATTCTCAGGATTTAGAAGATTTTTTAAAAAAAAAACTAATATAGAAAACCACAATGCAATATAGTCAAGTAATGAATACCATAACATCACTTCATCCCACCCGAAAACTACATAGCTGGAAGACTGAAGCATAAAGCAAGACAGATGCTTCCCTTCCCTGATCAGACAAGAAGTCTGCAGCGGAAGACCATAAGTGAAGGCATGAGACCAGTCTTTTAGGGAGCTTTTCCGTTTTACGGGAAGCTGGGATACGACACATACTCTGCAGACTGGAATGCATAGAGAGAAGCCCTTTTCCTTCTTCCATTCATCTGGACTCTGACCCAGCAAGGCCTCCCCAAGTTATAGCCTGGGAAGGTCTTCAATGCCTTCTAACCATTTGAGGCTATTGAAAATAACACAATGTTGACTGGTTTTTATCATTACTTTTGTATCTAGAGATGAAGGAATGCTTAGAAAAGTCGCTTTGGGTTACCAACTCTGAAATATACATCAGAAGTTGCCTTATATTAAATTGGCTGCCTGTCTAGCAGAATATTTTCTACTTTGAGATGGGTTCCCAGGTTTGCAGGCAAATTTCTCCTTGCGAGTCTTTGTGAGGCAGGGCTCCCCTCCTTCCCCAACAAAGCAGAAGCCTATAGAGCAAGAACAAGCATGGAAGTGGTTCAAGGCAGCATGTCGAGCCTATAAAAGAGGCATGGGCCAACTTCAGCCCTCCCACAATTCCTAACAGCCGGTATAGAAGATGGCCCATGCTTGCTATAGAAGCTTCAAAACACTCTTCCTTCACATTGTTATTTATCTTCACCTGAGAACCTATGTAGAAAAAAATCCTAAATTCTACACCTATAGAAAAGTAGCATGGTACTCCTTGACATGCCAATTTTCTATGTTTATTACTGTATAGAAGAGCATTAGATTAAATGAGTCCCATTCTGCAGTCCAAAAATAGTACTGGCTCAAAAACAGGTTGACCATGCCACTGAGAACTGGGCTAAAATCTATTAGATCGAGTACATAAAAGAGTAAAATGTTAGGTACAAGGAGAACTGGAGAGCTTTCTCGGGGGAAATCCAGTTATTTACACTGGATAACCTTGACAATCTACTGAGTTGTTTTATTTATTTATACATTATAATTTTTAATTGACACTTGGTAATGTAACATATGGTTAGAACAAAACAAACAAATAATTGTCTTTCTCGTATAATGCAAAATAAACACACACACACACACACACACACACACACACACAAGCAAACCTTAATTGCATTTAATCTCTAGGAAAGCAAGGGAGCGATGCCGGCCAGCACAGAGGATGCAAATGATGGCTCGCATGCCCGATATGTATTTGGTGCTAAACAATGAAGGAATGCTTTGCCAAATATTAAAATCAAAGAAATGTGAAAAGGCAGCAGGAACATGGCAGTTTCTAGGAAAGGACACGTCTTTCCCAAATGCCCATATATAATCCCATTTTTTTGTTTTGTTTTTTAAAAAATGTTCCATAAAAGTACACACGAGTAAATGCAAGGAAACGCACAAACCATTGCAGTCAATCAGACTTCAGTGTTAAACTGGGGGTGGGAGGGTGACAGCAAGCAAAGGGAGGGAGGATCTATTGTATACAAGTGAAGTGACCCCCATCAAGAGGCACCTGAACATTTCTCATTTTCAAGGAATACCCTATAGCGGTGGGATGGGGAAAGATACACGCTTGTTCTTTCTTTCTTTCTGCTCAGGGCAGTGGGACTTGAGGTAGGCCACGTGTCCCTTTAGTGCGGCTCACATCACTCAGGACCTCCATTCTTTCCTTTCTCCTTCATCCTGCTCTGCAATAGCACAACATGGCACTCTTGAGAGAGTTGTGTTGTGACCGTATGGGCAAAAGAGGCAGAGCCAAAGCTCCCCAAACTCTGCTGTGCACACCTTCCTGTTTCGCTTCCCTCCTGAAGAAAGGAAGCAGACCCGCAACCAGGACTAAAGCCTGCTCTGGGTCACTCCTCTTCTTTTTCTTTGCCTTCTTGCTTTTTTAGAAACAGGGCAGTCTACAAATGAGCCAACCTCAGCTTCTAAGGGGATTCCCACCTTTTTGCTTTTCCTCCCCAAAGCTCACATTCAGAAACCCAACCAGCACATGGGACATGAGCTTTGCTGTGAAGTAAGCCATTGAAAAAGTCCCACCTGGGGAGCATTGCTCATTCTAGGTGAACAACCACATGGGCAGGAACGGGAGCGTCTCAGGCTCTTTGCTCATTGCAAAGGTGGCAGATGGAAGTTGAAGGACCACCTGCACGAGGGGAGGCTTCATTGGGACCGAAGCCAAGAACGGACTGCACTTCTCTTCTCTGCAAAGCAGTGGGTGACCACAGGAAGTCCAGGATCGCTCCCTCCTATTGGCTCCAGCCAAATTCTGCATTGCCCCATGAGAAAATCCCACTTCTCCTTTCTCCCACGTTTTGAAAAAGAATGTGCCTGTATCTATATTTGTTGTTTATTTTTAGCTTATGTTTCAGAGGTTTTGCTTTGTCAGAGGTTTTGCTCTCGTGGTTAGCTGGTCAATTCAACAGTGCTCACATTTGTATTTATGTATTTTTCACCCAAAAAAAGCTGTCCGTCCCAGGACTCCAGTGATCCCAGGTGGGTTTTCTGCTCTCCTGGATTCTTTTGCTAATATTATTGGCTCCTTCCCACAGAAAGACACACACTGCTCGGGAATGAAACCTGTTAATGGATTCTCTCTCTTTCTCTCTCTCTCTCTCTCACAGCCTATAAGATTTTTCACCAGAGGTGTCTTCCAGTGTAACTTGGTGGAGCAGTTGGAATCTGGAAATAAGGATAACACAGCCATATAACTAAGCATTCTAATGTGTTGAGGAATCACTGTTGTAAAAAAAAGGTTCTATTATACACACAAGCAGCAATGTATATCACAATGATATAGAATGCTATTGGCTGCACAGCATCCTAGCTCTTGGTGAGGTAGTCAACTGGTGTCTCAGCTATACCCGCTCAGACTCAAGGGAGGGCAGGGATGATTTGATGCTCATTATTATAGGAAATAGATATGATGCTCCTCAGCCTTTTAGCAAGCTGAACCAATCAAACCCAATGGTCTACACCAGGGGTCCTCAAACTTTTAAAGTTGATGGCTTGTTCACACTTCCTCAGTCTGTTGGAGAGGGCGAACTATAAGTTGTTTTTTTGTGGAGGGGGGGGGGGGGAGAACTGATTGCTATACACAGTGCACATATCATATCTGTAATGCAAAAAAATTCAATGAAAGACAAAACAATATTTAAAATGAAGAACAATTTTCACCAACATGAACTTACCCATCTTTCAATGGGAAGTGTGGGCCTACTTTCGAATGATTAAATAGTCAAGTTAATTAGGATTGTTGTTGTGTGCCTTCAATGAATTCCAGACTTAGGGCAACCCTAAGTCTAAAGTTTAGGGCAGGGGCCAGGGTAAATGACCTTGGAGGGCCACATCCGGCCCACGGGCCTTAGTTTGGGGACCCCTGGTCTAAACTGTAGCTGATTATACCGCTCTCCAGGATAGTCAGGCAGAAATCTTTTGAGGATGCTTGTGACCGAATCAAAGCACTGGCTGTGCCACTAAGATGTGGCATTATCTGAGATGAAGTGGTTTAGCCCAATGGCCTTCAGCCTTTAGCCTTAATGACGTTTTGCACTCTGCCCATTGGCCATGCCAGCAGGATCTCTGGGAAGCTAGAGTTCAAAACACACAGAAGTTTAAAGACTGAAAGCCATGGTCCCTGATTCTGCTGCGGCAAGCCAAGGGGCAAATGTCTACTCTTCAAGTTGAGTAGTCTTCATGGTGAAAAGATAGTTCTTGGCCCAGACAGTTCGGTTTTGCTTGAAGTTGTATCATCATCACCAGGACTGTACAGCCTGCATTAGTAGAGACTCCTGCTACAAAACTCGTCATTGGAATTCCATGGACATTGGAAGGACCTCTAGGTTGATAACACACCTAGCTCATGCAGATGCCAGAGACTTTTAGTCTGCTACTGTTCATCAAAGTTAGGACTGCCAGTTCTGGTGGCAATGCTTTAGGACAGGGCTGCCCAAGTGGCGGCCCGTGGGCCGTATACGGCCCCCAGCCCCTTCCCTACGGCCCCCTACCCTTTTAAAAAAAGAAATTGGCTGTTTAAAATAAAAAAATATTTTTATATATTTTTAATTATTATTTTTTAATATTTTTTTCGCGGCGGGGAGGGGCGGGAGGGGAAGATGGGGGTGGGAATATATGGGGCAGAAATATAATAATAATGTATTTAATTTGGAACTGAGGGCTGTTTTGCTGGGGTAGGCTCCTTTCTTCCTTTCTTCCTTGCTTTAATTCTTGCTTTTATGTTATTTATTTATATTTATTTCCCTCCCATATATATTCCCTTCCTCAATCCATCTCTCTTTCTGTGTTTCTGATATTTATTTATATTTATTTCCCTCCCATATATATTCCCTTCCTCAATCCATCTCTCTTCTGATATTTATTTATATTTATATTTATTTCATTCAGTTCCATTTTTTTAATTTATTTTATAATTAATAATGCAACTAGTAATTGTAAGTAAATTGGAGCCCGGGGAGGGGGCGGAGCCGGTGGAGGGGGCGGGGCCAGAGCAGGGCGGAGCTGGGGAGGGGCGGAGCTTGGGGCGGAGCCGGGGCAGGGGCAGAGCCGGGAGCGGAGGCAGACCCTAAGGCCCCCCAGGTGATCAGTGACCGGAATTCAGGCCCCCGGTCTGGTAGAAGTTGGACAACTCTGCTTTAGAAAATGGTTAGTTTCTGTGTTGATGGAGATTTTGTCAGGTCAGTGGTTGCATCCTTTTGCTTTCCTGAGTGGGATAGACATGGGGCCCTTCTACACTGTCATATAATCCAGAATATCAAGGCAGATAATCCATACCATATGCTTTGAACTAGATTATCTAAGTCTATGCTGCTATATAATCCAGTTCAAAGCTGATTAATTTGGATTTTATACAGCTGCTGCGTGGAAGGGGCCTTGGATGGTGGATGGATGCAGAGGTGCTGTGTGGTTCCAACCTCTTAACATGTAACTCTCATTACAGGCTACTGACTGAGTCCAGGATGGATGCTGGTGGACAGTGTTCTAATGTTTTAAATAATGATTGGGAGGCATCTGAGGAGCCGCAGTGGCGCAATGGGTTAAACCCTTGTGCTGCTGAACTGCTGACTTGTTGGCAGTTTGAATTTGCAGGTCGGGGTGAGCTCCTGCTGTTAGCCCCTGCTTCTGCCAGCATAGCAGTTTGAAAGCATGCAAATACGGGTAGATCTATAGGTACCACTTTGGCGGGAAGGCAAACAGGTGCTCCAAGCCGTCATGCCGGCCACACAGCCAGGAGGCGTCTATGGACAACTCAGGCTCCACAGCTTGGAAATGAAGATGAGCACCTTCCCCAGACCCATAGTTGAGCACTTCCTCTAGAAGTCAGAGATGAAAGGGGAAGCCTTTGCCTTTGTCTGTTAATTTCTGTCTCATTGCATCAAGGCAATGGAATGCTTGCAGAACTACAACTCAGGTTTGCAACCTGTCCTTCTAGATTAACTCTTCCCCAGAGACACTAGTTTGCTGCCATGTAGTGTTTTATATTTGGATAATCATTCAAATCACACGACCCCTTAGTTATAACCTGAAAGTGGTACAGCATGTACACCTATGTGTACAATGTAATGATGTACACAAGCTTTTCAAAAAAGTTGAAACCTCAGTATTGTTATATGGAGCTGTCCAATCTAATGTTGAGTCTTATAATATCATACTGTTGAGGATGGAGAAACCAGGGCTTCCAAATACAACTACCATGAACAAGACTGGCATAATCTAAAGCAGACATTGGCAAATTTTGCCCCTCCAGGTGTTTGGACTTCAACTCCCACCATTCCTAACAGCCTCCGGCCCCTTCCTGAGGCTGTTAGGAATTGTAGGAGTTGAAGTTCAAAACACCTGAAGGGCCAAAGTTTGCCCAGGCCTGTTCTAAAGACATTGGCATCAAGTAGCATTTGAAAGGCCATGTGGCATGAAGAATGATGGGAACATTTCCAAGCTCTGACCCTGTCTGACTGAGATGGGATTATGAGGGGCGGTGAGGCTTGGAAAAGAGGCTCAAGAAAGATCTACATGTCACAATTAGAAAAGTTTGATACCACTTTGAGTGCCACGGCCCCATCGTAAAACATCCAAGCATATATAGTACAGTGAGGTGTGTTACAGTGCTGAAATTCTTCAATTTTTAATGCTTCTCCTAATGACAAATCCCAATGGGATAGTACTGTGGCAAATAAAGTGGTACCAAACTGGGTTGCTGTGATTTTTTTTGGGCTGTATGGCCATGTTGCTGTAGCATTCTCTTCCAATGTTTCGCCTGCATCTGTGGCTAATGGCATCTTCAGAGGTCTGTTGCTAATGAGGCAAGTGGAGTGTATATATGTCCAGGGTGGGGGAAAGAACCCATGCCTGTTTGAAGCAAGTGTGAATGTTGCAATTAGCAAGCTTGAATAGCATTAAGTAGCCATGAAGCTGCAAAGTCAATCAGTGAGGGTATCTGCATAGAGGTAGCTTGGCTGTTGCGCCTGGAGGCATCCTGCATTTGAGAGGTGTTCACTGGCACTTGGTTGTTTGCTGTCTGGAATTCCCCTGTTTCTGTGTGGTGTTCTTTATTTAGCATTGAGTAACCTTGCAGCTGCTGAGAGCCGCTTCTGAGTGAGAGTATCTGCATAAAGATAGGTTGGCTGTTGTGCCTGGAGGCATCCTATGTTTGGGAGGTGTTCACTGGCACTTGGTTGTTTGCTGTCTGGAATTCCCCTGTTTCTGAGTGGTGTCCTTTATTTACTGTCTTGATTTTGGTATTTTTTAAATACTGGTAACCAGTTTATGTTCATTTTCATGGTTTCCTCCTTTCTGTTGAAATTGTTCAGATGGTACTAAAGTGCTGTAATGGTAGCATGTATATACTGTTAGTGTTCCAGGCCCAGTTGCAGCAGCCAGTGCAATACACTAAATTGTAGCCAAGGGAGGGGCACAGAGGGTGGTGTGGAAGGCTTACTTCAGCTCAGAGGGGAATTATCCCAGAGTGGCATTAGCTGCTGAGAGCCGCTTCTGAGCTACCCTCCAACTGGGTTAACCCAGGTGCCAATCTGGCCCATTGTGGCTCTATCCACGGCTGCGACACTCCCCTTTTGCCGAGTGAGCAGCAGGGTGGCCTGGATCCAACTAGAAAGATGCGGATTACAAGATCACAGTCTTTGTGCTTTTGCAAAAAGAGGGTGGGGTGGGGCGGAGAATAAAAATGCACATTGCCTTTTGGGATCAGCCGTGGCTGGAAAACACCCCCCCAAATAACACAAGTCCAATTTACATGGAGAGGAAGCTGACTCATGAGCAGCGGTTTCAAGCAGCACCAATGTATATGTGTGGTGGAAATTAAAAAGGGGGAGATGAGCATTCTCCTTTGGTCAGCAAAACTGAAGAGAGAGAGAGAGGGGGGGGCACACAAAGTGGTCTATGCAGGTGTGTGTACACATATGCAATGCAAATGAGATTGAAAGAGGTGGTTTGCCTCTTGAATCTCTCTAAACCGACTCTGGATGGTGACATGGCTGCAGATTAGGCATCTGAGGCCTCACTAAGTGAACTCTTTAACACACATTTCTATTGATCTCTCTCTCTCTCTCTCTCTCTCTCTCTCTCTCTCTCTCGTTTGGAAGCAAAGCAAATTGCTGTCAATACTCAGTATTCAGCAGGAAAAAAAATCTTTTTTCAGAAAGGTGGCAATGCACAATGTAAGCAATGAAGAGGACCTTTCCTAGAGATCGGAAGGGGCTCTTTGGAATCAGACAACCCCATCCCCAAAACAACAGAGAAGTTCTATCATCATCATCATCGTCATCGCTATTTACAATATAGTTTAAATTTAAAAATAAATGATGGAACCACCATCTCCAAAAGCAACCTGGATGGCAAATATCAGGTGAGCCCCAACCAACTGAGTAATTTGAGGTAGCATTGCATGCAGCTTTATACAGAAAGAATCCCACCCCATTCTAACCCCCCCCCACCCCCCGCCCAATATGATCTAGCATCTCATTGCATAATATTCTGGGCTGAAAGCTGAGTCTGGGCATCTGCCCCTCAAAGGCGGCTTCTCCGAGCATCTCATTTTGATACTTACAGTCCCACCATTCAGAACAACTGCCATCTCGGTGGGCTGGTACACGTTGCTTCGAAAGGGAGCGCTAGGACGGCTTCCCAAACTGCCATTGCGAAACCCTGCCGTCCGCAAAGCTGCAAAGTTCAATGGAGAGAAAGAGAGAGGCTGAGAACAGCAACTTTTGGCTTCCTACCTCTGCAAACGCCTTTGATGTGTTGCCCTCCAGAAGAGGATGAACTGCAACTCCCAACAGCCAGAGCCAACATACTTCAAATATGTTTTAATGGTCTTTAACTGGGAATTTTTTTAATACTGTTTATATTTAATCCTGTTTTAATGTTTGGAAATTGGTGTATTTTAATTGTGTGCTAATGCTTTTATGTTAAGCTGCTTTGAGTTTCCTGTAGGAGAGATAAAACAGGGTATAAATACATATAACAACAACAACCAGTGGGAGAGAATGGGCCCAACAACAGCTGTTTCATTTCTGATTTGCTGTGGATACGAAAGCCTCATCGTGGTGAGGACAGAGGCACACTAACCAAGGAAGGTTGGTTTATAAGATTAGTAAGCAAGCATCTCATAATTGGCAATTCAAATCAACTCAATCAAACTGAGACACAATACTGCAAGACTAGAATTTACTATTGTGTTACTTTATTTATACAACTGGCCCTCTGTATCTAAAGATTGTGCTTCCATAGAGTCAACAATCCAGGACTTGTGTGTGTGTGTGTGTGTGTGTGTGTGTGTGTGTGTATACACACACACCAAAGGCAAACTTGTAGTGTACATATTGGGACTTGAACATCCATAAGCATCCATGGATTTTGGTATACACAGTGGTGTGGTAATGGTCCTGGAGCCAAACCCTAGTGGATACCAAGACTCCCACTGCATCCTATATCCCACTTCCAAACACTCCCTCCTCCCCAATCTCAAACAAAACATGCAGATTTGAAAAACACAGGTTTTGTTTAAAATGGCATCTCATTTTCTATTAAATTAAAATTACGGAGATATCAATTTATGACAAAAGGGAATAATGACACAGCATAGTTCTCAATAGCCTGCTGGAATACAAAGACCTGCATAGATTGATGAAATGATATCAAAGATGGTTCAGAAGGAACTCCAGCCTGTAGCATCCCTCCAAAAGGCCCTGTGACCATCACCATGTTTGCTTGACTATCAAGCAAAAAGTGAGTACTAGAAATAACAGCCTATGAAAGCTGACTGGCACAACCTGGGGATCACAATCAGACACAGTGAAGACATCTGTCCTTGTGCTTTGCTACTCTGCTGCTGAATACATATGCCCAGTGTGGAATACATTTCACCGTATTAAAACATTGGATGTGGCTCTTAATAAGACGTGCCACATTATCCCAGGATGTCTATGCCCAACACCACTGGATAAATTATACTGTTTAGCCAGTATCGTACCACCTGACATCTGTCGGGAAGTAGCAGCCGGCAATGAAAAGTCTAAGGCAGTGACATCTCCAGCCCATTCTCTGTTTAGATATCAGCAAGCAAGCCAACGCCTTAAATCAAGAAACTGCCTCCTAAGATTTACAGAGATACTCGCAGGAACACCTGAGCAAGCGAGTGTCCAAAAGTGGCAGGCTAAAACCTGGAACCTCAACCCATGGCTGATACCAAATGAGAGACTCCCTCCTGGACACACAGAAGATTGGGTGACATGGAAGGCGCTGAACAGACTGCACTTTGAAGAGCCAACCTTAAGAAATGGGGCCACAAAGTGGAGTCCATGACATGCGAGTGCAGAGGAGAGCAAACCACAGGCCACCTACTACAATTCAACCAGAGCCCTGCCACATGCACAATGGAAGACCTTCTTATAGTAACCCCAGAGGCACTCCAAGTGGCCAGCTTCTGGTCAAAGGACATTTAGCATAATGCCAAGTTTTTAACTTTGTTTTTGGTTTTTAAATACACTATAACTGTATTCTCAATTTGCTTCTGACACAATAAATAAATAAATGTTAATGTTTATTTATATTCTAGTCTTTCTCTCCACAAGGAGATTCAAAGTGGCGTTTCCATTCAATGTGAGAATGGCAGGACTGGAAGAAAGGGCTTAACTAAAGATTTCTTCCAATTGAAGCACTGATGGGTTCAATGCAGGTGAAGAGCAAGTAATCATCAGGGAATCCTGCCGTGGTTGCCGACTTCCAATCTGGTTGGATGCTTCAATGGTAGTGACCTGTAAAATGCTTGGTTCCACTACACATGCCTGATTCTAGTCATTGCAATAAGCCAGAATGCTGTATCGCCTCTCGCTTATGAGAACTGGACAGTCAATGCAAACTGATCATGGACAGCCCAAGGCTGCATATTGCTTTAACCCACTGCAATCCACAGTAGATGAAGCGATGTATTAGGATGGTATTTTGCATAAAAGATTCACCACATATCAAATGTCCCTCACTCACCTGTTGCACAGCACCATCATGAGAAAATGGGTGACTCTTGTTTGGGGCACATCGCTTTCAAAGTACCCCCTTCTGAAAGTTTGGAAAGCATGCTAGAAGACAATCGAGCCCGTTGCTGTTTGACTACCATTTCCATACTCTCATATCTTTGATGGCTTTGGCTAATCAAAGTTACATGGGCCTCTCATCCATTTTATCCTTCTGAGACACCTCATGGAAGTGGGGTTTGGAGGCACTGTTCTGCAGTGGCTCCGATCCTTCCTGGAGGGTCACTCTCAGAAGGTGTTGTTGGGGGACACCTGCTTGGCCCCACAGCCTTTGTTCTGTGAGGTCCCGAAGGGTTCAATACTGTCCCCCATGTTATTTAACATCTACATGAAGCCACTGGGAGAGATCATCTGGAGTTTTGGAGTTCAATGTCATCTGTATGCAGATGACGTCTAACTCTATCACTCATTTCCACCTGCTGCTAAGGAGGCTGTTCAAGCCCTGAACCGGTGGCTTAGCAGCTTCGACTGTCTGGATGAGGCAAATAAATTGAAATTGAATCCAGACAAGATAGAGGTCCTCCTGGTCAGTCGTAAGGCGGAACAGGGCATAGGGTTACAGCCTGTGCTGGACGGGTTACACTCCTTCTGAAGACACAGGTTTTCAGCTTGGGAGTTCTCCTGGACTCATTGCTGAGCCTGGGACCCCAGGTCTCAGCAGTGGCCAGGGGAGCAATTGCACAATTAAAACTTGTGTGCCAGTTGCGCCCGTACCTTGGGAACCCAGACTTGCTGGTCCACGCTCTTCTTACATCGCGAATAGACTACTGCAACACATTCTACGTGAGATTGCCTTTGAAGACTGTTCAGAAGCTCCATATAGTTCAATGGGGGCAGCCATATTTCCTACTGGATTGATGTACAGGAAGCGTACAACCCCCGTTGCATCAGTTCCACTGGCTGCCAGCTTGCTACCGAGCAAACATGGCTCATCTTACCATGGAGGGAAGGACTGTGTTTCTCTTGCTCCACTTTGCAAAAAGCACTAAATGGTGGGAGGCGACTTCATGGCCCTTATCATGCCTCCCCTTTCTTGTAGCTCTTTATCTATAAGCGAAACGTGCATGCTGTGAAAGAGGACTGTTCTTCCTTCTTCACACAAACAGGAAAACTGTCTTCTGTAAGGAAAGATATACGGCTACTCTAGTTCACGCTCTATGGATCCCCCTTACTTTGTGGGGTCCCCCAAGGGGCCATTTTCTCCCCCTTGTTATTTAATATCTACATGCGACCACTCGCTCAGCTGGTACGTAGCTTTGGGCTTGAGTGTCATCAGTACGCTGATGACACTCAGCTCATTCTGAGGATGGAGGGCCGGCTGGACTCTGTACCCAATAATTTCCATCTGTGCCTTGAAGCCGTTACTGGATGGCTGCGAGCCAGCCGGTTGAAGGTGAATCCGGCGAATTCGGAAATCCTTTGGCTGGGTCGTCCAGGCAGTGGGGAAATCCAACTGGTGACCCTGGATGGTGAGGCATTACGCCTGTCATCATCAGTAAAAAGTCTCGTGTCCATTTGGACCCTTTGCTGTCAATGGAGACCCAAATCTCCAGTCAGCAGAACCGCGTTCTTCCACCTGTGACAGGCAAAGCGTTTGGCCCCCTATCTGTCCCGGAATGACCTAGCCACGGTACTCCAAGCCACGGTCATCTCAAGACTTGACTACTGTAACGCTCTTTACATTGGCCTACCCTTGACCGCGATCCGGAAACTTAAGCTAGTGCAGAATGCTGCAGCCCGGCTGCTCACGGGGGAGCCCATGACCTGCCATATAACACTGATCCTGAAAGACCTACACTGGCTGCCAATTGAATACCGGATCACCTTCAAGGTGTTAGTTCTTACTTTCAAGGCCTTATATGGTCTTGGGCCAGTATACCTGCGGGATCGCCTGTTTCCATATAACCCTTCGAGATCACTACGCTCAGAAGACTTGAATCTTCTGAACATTCCTAGTGTAAAATCCTTCCACTTGACATCAACCAGGCGAAGAGCCTTCTCTATCATCGGCCCAACATTGTGGAATGCCCTACCACCAGAGACACGAGCTCTGTGAAATTTGAACAGCTTTCGTAGATCTTTACCTGTGTTTCATTGTGTTTTTACTGTGTTTTTACTGTTTTATTGTGTTGCTATCTTTTGTGTATTTGCATATTATGCTGTAAACCGCCCCGAGCCTCTGGGAATGGCGGTGTATAAATCTAATAAAATAAATAATCTGAGGAAAGTGTATGGTTCAGGTCTTACCTGCATTATGCTCGTCCATTGAAAAGGCTTTGTTTTCCATGTAGCTCCGTGGAAGCTGTAAGTCGTCCTCAAACGCAGTCTCGCGCATGCGCGGTTGTGAAGTGTCAAAATAATTAGGTGTGTTTTCTTGCTGGGAGGGAAGGATGGAGCAGTGGACCTCTGGGATGGCGTGGAAGACCACAAAGACCCAACCGCTGGAGACCAGCGCAATGGCGAGCGTTGGGTCCCGCCACTGGTCCCGCCTCCCAAGTTCTTTATTTCCATACAGATACATCGCCAGCCACGCAACCCAAAGCAGGACTGAGAAAAAGCTGGTGAGGATGAGGCACACGCCATTCTTCTTCCACTTCTTGAATTTGCCGCAAACTGTGAAAAAAGAAAAGCCCAGAGCCACCACCAGCAGAAACATCACATAGATGGACGCCATGGCGAAATCCATTGGCTCGTAATGGCAGGCCAGCTTCCCATCTCTCACAATGGTCAGTATCAGCCATTCTGTTGCAATAATGACTTGGACCAGCGCAAGGCAGATGGCCGCACCAGCCAGCTGCCATCCGGACGGGCTTTTGCCATGGCGGACGAGTCTACGTAGCCTCCAAGCCTGAGCAACCAAGCACGAGAAGCACAAGGCAAAGAGGACTCCCCATAGGAACCTGCGCACAGAGCAGAGAGTCTCGTCTTCCTCGATGATGAAGGCAAACGCCAAACCAAAGAGTCCCAAGGTCCCCAGAAGGAAGAGGAAATGCACCCCCAGTGGGCTCTTCTTCTCTTTCTCTTTGATGAACGGCAGCCGCGCCAGCAAGATCAGCATGAGAAGCAGCGTGGTCAAGACCCCAGCGCCAGCCACCGCTTCCACAACGATTCCCCAGATAGCATCCAGATCACAGAGGTACACGTACTGAGGAAGGATGTCCAGGCCGCAGCCTCTGGAGGTGCTGGAGTTCTCAGAGGAGCCATAGCCGACCACGAGGAGGAGGAGACCAAGGGTTGGGAGAGCCACCATTTTTCTGTCTGGAACAAGACCAGGAGATAAAATAGAAGAATGAGAGGGTGTTCTCACTTATTCCATTATCCTATACTTTTTAGGACCTTATCACATTGGGATGTAATCTATTCATATCAGTATGCATACCATATTTTTAAGGGCTGGATGCATACTGTATGGAGACAGGATGCCTCCTCTCCTTCCTCATCACACCTGATTATTATTACGATTCTTATGATTGGAAAACACTGCACTTTGACGCCTCACACATGGAAGGCTGGCTCCTGCCAATCCATTCAAAACACCCCCTACATCACTCTAGTAAAGGTAAAGGTTTTCCCTTGACATTAAGTCCAGTCATGTCCGACACTGGGGGTTGGTGTTCATCTCCATTTCTAAACTGAAAAGCTGGCGTTGTCCATAGACATCTCCAAGGTCATGTGGCCGGCATGACTGCATGGAGCAGCGTTACCTTCCTGTCGGAGCAGTACCTATTGATTTTCTCACATTTGCATGTTTTTGAACTGTTAGGTTGGCAGGAGCTGGGGCTAACAGCAGGACCTCATGCCGCTCCCCCTTTGGTCAGCAAGTTCAACAGCTCAGCAGTTTAACCCACTGCGCCACTGGCACTCTAGGACCCTTTAAAAAGTATTGGTACTGATGGAATGCATGCATAGAGATTTTCCTATCACACACAAAAGCAATGCTTCAGCAACAGAAAGATCAATAGCATTTCAAAAAAACATGATTAGAATTCCGTCTGCAAATCATCAGTTTCTACAAAACTATGCAGACCAATTCCGACAGAATATTGACAGGTCAGGGCAAGCGTTGTGTGATGGGACCTGTCTGAAATCATTCTCAAACCGTTTCCAAAACGGATCATTTTGTAATGTAGCAAGGTCCTTAGAGTTGCACTTTGAAAAACGGCTTTTTAGACCACAGGGGGCAATATTAGAATTCTTCGTTAGAATCCCAACAAAGTCATCTTTCCAAGCTTCGTTCTATTGTACTTACATTTACTACACCAGTCAAGCAGACCCCAGATGTGGAAGACAAGGTTGTGGTCTTAGATGTGGTTTCGTGTGCGCATTGGATCACGGTTTTCAGGCCTGGAACTGAGCCTGCAGTTCTCTCAGTCATCCAAGTCTGCCCCTTCCCCTAGACCATTTCACAACCTAATTTAGAAAGTCTCAGAGGAAGCCTATTTGTGTTGTTATTGTTGTAACTGAAGGCACACTGCATGCCATGGTCAGGATATTAGAGTGTGGCCCCATCTACATTTGCAGTTCAACTGCCTTGAACTGCATTCGACGGATCTACACCAGGCATGGGCAAACTTGGTCCCTCCCAGTGTTTTGGACTTCAACTCCCACAATTCCTAACAGTGTACTGGCTATTAGGAATTGTGGGAGTTGTAGTCCAAAACACATGGAGGACCCAAGTTTGCCCATGCCTGGTCTACACTGCCATAAATGCAAATAAACAGCATTATGAAACTGCATTATATGGCTGTATAGATGGGGTCTGGGATTCCCCCTATTCAAAATGGGAGGCAATACATCGAGCCACACAATCCCATTTTCTCATCTTAAGTGTGTGGCCAATATACACTTTGAGCCACACTGCTTACTTTAGTTATCGTTTCTTCCCGTTTTCTAAAATACTTCTAAAGATAGGGCACATGCTAAGAATTGCCTTAGAAGTGCTCCTTAGTTTTGTTCTGGAATCCCTATAACCTCATGTTGCTAATTCACACCTTGCTCAAAATTATGTATCCACGTTGCTCCGTATCAACCAGAGAGGCATGGGAGTTGTGAAATATGTATACTCTGACACCGGAAAAAACATTGCCCTCGTTTCTATAAATTGATGTTTGAAAGAACTGACAACACTCTCACTGTATGAGAACATTTCCTTTTACAGATTTTGTTTCTGGCCGACAGTGAGTCTAGGCTTCAAGGAGAACATCCCTCCTTGTTATTACAAGACGCACAGTATCTTTTTAAAAAATCTGCCCTTGTTGGACATTTTGCTTTGCTACTCTGCTGCTGAGAACGCATGGCCAGTGTAGAACACAGCTCACCACGTTCAAACTGTGGATGTGGCTCTTAATGAAACATGTCACATTATCACGTTATGTCTACGCCCTACCCTGATGGAGAAATTATACTGTCTAGCCCAGTGGTTCTCAACCTTCCTAATGCCTCAACCCCTTGATACAGTTCCTCATGTTCTGGTGACCCCCAACCATAAAATTATTTCAGTTGCTACTTCTTAACTGTAATTTTGCTACTGGTATGAATTGTGATGTAAATATTTGATATGCAGGATGCATTTTCATTCACTGGACTAAATTTGGCACAAATACTCAGTACACTCAAATTTGAATACTGGTGGGGTTGAGGGATTGATTTTGTCATTTGGGAGTTGTAGTTGCTGGGATTTATAGTTCACCTACAATCAAAGAGCATTCTGAATTCCACCAACCAAACTTGGCACACAGAACTCCCATGATCAACAGAAAACACTAGAAAGGTTTGGTAAGCATTGACCTTGAGTTTTGGACTTGTAGTTCACTTACATCCAGACAGCACTGTGGATTCAAACAATGAAGGATCTGGACCAAAATTGGCATGAATACTCTATATGCCCAAATATGAACACAGATGGAATTTGGGGGAAATAGACCTTGACATTTGGGAGTTGTAGTTACTGGGATTTATTTATTTATTCAATTTGTACACTGTCACTCCCAGAGGCTCGGGGCGGTTTACAGAATTTCAGCACAACAATAAAATCATACACATTAAAATATCATTTAGACTCGAAGGCTTGTCTAAACAAGGTGGTCTTACAAGCTTTGCGAAAAGTTACCAAATTTCACAAAGCCCGAGTCTCAGGGGGCAGATCATTCCACAAAACTGGGGCGAAGATAGAGAAGGCCCTTCGTCGGGTTGTCGTCAGGTGGTAAGCCTTCACGCCAGGAACATCTAAGAGATTCCTGTCTTTTGATCGCAGTGATCTCAAGAGACTATAGGTGGATAGGCGATCCCTCAAGCACACTGGCCCCAGACCATATAAGGCCTTAAAAGTTAAGACTAATATTTTGAAAGTAATCCGGTACTCAATTGGTAGCCAGTGCAGACCCTGCAGGACTGGGGTGATTCAACAACTCACGGGCTCCCCCGCGAGTAGCCGGGCTGCATCATTCTGCACTAGCTTGAGTTTCCAGATCACCGTCAAAGGCAGGTCAATGTAGAGAGCGTTACAGTAATCAAGTCTTGAGATGACCGTAGCCTGAATCACCGTGGCCAGGTCATTCCGAGACAAATAGGGGATCAGCCGCCTAGCCTGTTGCAGATAGAAAAATGCTGTTCTGCTGACAGTGGAGACCTGGGCCTCCATTGACAGCAGAGGGTCCAAAAGGACTCCCAGGCTTTTTACTAATGATGACGAGCATAGTACACGCCATCCAGGGTCGTCAGCTGGACATCCCTATCGCCTGGATGGCCTAACCAAAGGATTTCTGTCTTCGCTGGATTCACCTTCAACCTACTGGCTCGCAGCCATCCAGTAATGGCTTCAAGGCACAGATGGAAATTATTGGGTACGGAGTCCAGCCGGCCCTCCATTCTCATGGATTACACTCAAGCCCAAAGCTATGCACCAGCTGAGCAAGTGGCGCAGATAGATGTTAGATAACATTGGGGAGAGTATGGCCCCCTGGGGGGATCCCCCAGAGGTCAACTCACCCCCACCTCACTCGCTGTTTCCGATTGTGGAGGAAGGAGGACAGCCAGTTCAAAGCTGTCCCCCTCACTCCAACCACGGCAAGGCGGGGGAGTCAAAAGATCGTAATGGACAGTATCAAACGCTGCTGTGAGGTCCAATAACACAAGAAGTGCCGATACGCCTTGATCAAGCTGGCAGCGGAGCTGATCTGTGATGAAAACCAAAACTGTCTCCGTCCCGTGCCCCGAGCGGAAGCCGGACTGGAAGGGATCTAATCTGGCTGTGTCAGTTAGGAAGGATTGCAACTGCTCCACTGCTGCCCTCTCAATCACCTTGCCCAGAAATGACAAAAAATCGAGACCGGGCGATAATTGGAAGGGAACGATGGATCAAACCCTGGTTTCTTCAGCAGTGGGGAAACCACAGCCTATTTTAAACCCTCCGGAAAGACTCCTTGCTCAAGGGAGCTATTAACTATGTTCAACAGAGGGCCACGCAACCCCTCCAGGCAAGATTTCACTAGCCAGTAGGGGCACGGGTCGAGGGAGCATGTGGTTGGTCTAGTTGCAGTTACAATCCTATCAACAGCCTCTGCGTCCAGTGGTTGGAACCGGTCGAAGGTGGGCCCAGCAAGTGGCCACGGAGTCTCAAGTTTGCTTACTGTATCAATTGTGGCTGGGAGGTCCCGGCGGAGGGTCAAGATCTTTATAGTTCACCTACAATCAAAGAGCATTCTGAACCCCACCAATGATAGAATTGGGCTAAACGTCCCACACAGAAACTCCTTGACCAACAGAAAATACTGTGTTTTCTGGTGGTCTTTGGCAATAATAATACACACTTTATTTATATTCCGCTCTTCTCGCCCCAAAGGGGACTCAGAGCGGAATACATCACACATACGGCAGTCAGTCACTGCCGGTTCCACATACAATTACATACAGCATACAACATATAGCAAGTACAATTTTTAGAAGGATTTTTCTTTGGGCTGCATCACAGGTGTGTCACAGGGTGTGATTGCGTCATTACGTCACAAGGTGGTGCTGTTGCTTCATCCTCATGACGGAGAGACCCTGTTTTACCCCGCATTCCATTGGACAGCCGATCTTACTTATTTAGGCGTTGTAAGTCCTTCTTTGAAAAAATCCTTCCCTGCTTGGCAGTTCCCAGTTTTATCTAATCACAGCTGAGCTGTTTTTGAACTGTTGGGTAAACAGTGGACAAGGGCTCACAGCTGGGTGTCCAAACCAGCCCGGGATTCGAACTAGCAATCTTCAGATCTTCAGACCGCTGTGCTATCTCTCTGGCCCTTCTGACACCCCCTTGCGACCCCCAGGTTGAGAATTGCTGCCTTAAGGCCACCCAATCCAACTCCCTTCACCAGTCAGAAAACATAATCAAAGCCCTCCTGACAAAAAGCCATCCAGCTGTAGATATAGATTCACACACACACACACACACACACACACACACACACACATATGACAGAAATAGTACCATAGATTTGAAAGGGACCCCTAAAGAAGGACAATTATATGTTGCATGTTCCAGAGTAGGCAAACCAGGCAATCTCCACATCAACATTGATAAAGAAACAAGAAATACTGTTTACCCACAAGCATAAAGAAATTGCATATATTAGAAACCACCACTTTCTCGTTACTTTATTTTCCAGATCACCAGACTGGGCCACAGCAATGTGTGGCAGGGAATGGCTAGTCACTTTATAAAGCACAATCACATCCTTCTTTGATGGTTTTTCTTAAAGCTTCCTCAACAACTCATGACCTACTTCAATCACAAGGCCAGTTCCTGCAGATCTCAGTGGTGACCAGTTTCTAGTTTGTACAGCATTTTCCTTTTATTTTTGGAAAGGCATGGCCTTTGAGAGATCATAACCTTTTGGGAAACCAGGAATCTCCATGGAAACGCAACCCTTTTGGAGATTAATTGGCAGTCACACTATTTTGGATCATTATAAATCTTTTGTAAAGTATGATTTTCCTGAGAAGTGTTAAATACTTGTTTGAGTGAATCTTCTCCTCAGTGTTAATGCTAGGCAAATTAGGTTTCGGAGTTGTTAGACTGATATACCTGGTTATCTCTTTGAACTGTTAGGAACAAAGATTATGCCAATGCACAAAATATATAGCAAATCTTCAGAAGTGTTATTTCAGTTGCCCAGAAACATCTACTCTCCCATAAAATATATTTGGTTTTAAATCATTCTCTCCAGAGACAAAAATAAGTTGTCTTTGTTAAAAAATAACATAGTTTGTATGTTCACTTACAAACGTATTTATTCAGCATACAGGTATATTTCTTATTGGTTGAGAGTTCAAACAGTAAGTTCTCTAAAGAATTCTGTTTCAGTCTCGTCTTAGTTGCATACAGACTAACACTCTCTTCAGTTTAATACATTGCGGTTTAATGCAGTTTAATACATTAACTCAAAACTGACTACACACTGCAGCATACTGACACTGACTGCACTGCTTCTGATGCAAAACTGCCTTCTAAAAATGAAGTCTCAGTCTGAATAGTCCCAGATCTGGTCGCATGGTCTGTAGTCCCTTCCCACAACCTCAAACAACATAGAGTTAAGGGAAAAATGTATATCAAAATATACATACAATATAGTAAGAAATCTGAATTGTATGCATAATAAATAACTAGTATGGGAGGCTTCTCTCTCTCTCTCTCTCTCGGCATTACTTCGCGAACAAAGATTCTTAGGAAGGACTCATCCCACGCTTTTTACAAGTGCGTTGATGACTAAAAAGGCCAATCTGAGATAGGCAAGTTCGGTTGCAGAAAGCACAGCAGAAAGTCTACTTGTGAAGGCGAGCCCCAGAAAAAGCCCATCTGCATCCAATAGGTTTGACCTGCAGCAGGGAGTTCCAACGTTCCTGCACATGTGGCGTGGCATCTCTAGCACCAAAGGCTGGGATTTGGCATCAAAAGACCTCCAGCCATTTCTACCTCTCTGTTTTCTTGCCTCACTTAACCTGAAGCCATGGACTCTTTGTCCACGGAGTTGCATGCGGACAGGCCAACAGAAGCAAGCCCTGAGCGGTTTGAGAGACACAGTTTTCCAAGGACTTCCATGTGTTTGGACTCTCCTCTGGCTATTAGCAAAAAGGACTTTTCTCTTTTACCAAGGACAAAGATGGACTTTCCCCAAAGCATACGGATTTGATGCTTTTCAAGATTATATGGACTTTCTTTCCATCCCTTGAATATGAAGTAATTATGAGATAATTGTGATATTCCCCTGAAACCCTCCTATGTAATTTTCCTGAATGCCCCCCCCCCCCCCCATGTGTAAAATAATATGAAGAAATGCTACATGTTTGTGAAAGACCCAGCTGTTGTTTTGAGATCAGGATGAAAACACATTCCTGGCTGCACCCTTTAATCCAATCATTGAATCAATTTGTATGACAGAGGACTCTTTCTGGTTCTGGAGAAGTTTCTTCTTTCCCTTCTCATTTTTGAAATACTCCTTTTGTTTTATAAACACTGGACCCTCTGAGATTAGCCTCGTCCTGCGTTTATAGAACCTATGGCATAACTATATTTCAGATTTCCTAACCGACTGTCACTGTTGGCCTCGGAAACCAACACATAGCTACAGCTATTTCATTTATTTACCATCCAGAAGACTAAAAACTCTCATGGGAAATCTGCATATGGCCCTTTGTCAACAAGGAGGGTCGTTTAGGACAAATTCCTGTTTCTCACCAAGAACAAAAGAATTCCTTTGGCTCAAAAGGTCAGGGGCTCGGATCTTCATTTACATATGGACATGATCTAATCAAGAAAACTCCAGCTGCTCTTTGTTTTGAACACATTCCTGTCCCTCGTTTCCCATTCGCCAGGGCAAAAGCGGCGCTGTTCACGATTGGTTCCTGCTACAACTGGCTGCCAAGGTTCCAACCAATCATCATGAAACCTACAGCATGCAGGGTGGGAAAGTTTGAATTTGACAAGTTCTGTAAAATGTATAAAAATGGCATATGTTTTCAATGTAATTTTATGACTGCTTTGCAACAAGGAAAATGCAGTGGTCATCCTTCTCAGCTGACAAGAATAAAAGCTTCAGTGGCATCTTCTTCTGGACTTCTTTGGTGAGATCATTTGGGAAAGGGATTTTTAATTTGCTTTTAAAAACTCGCCAGAGGTTCTGCTGAAATCCTCGTTTTAGGGGTGCTTCTAGGGCCTCTGCCCTCCTGGGCCATGTTGTTCTAAGTATTTCGGTAACACTTCTTTCTGCGTTGTCTTTCTCTTCGAGACCCATTCGCCATGTCTTCTCGAAAGAGACCGCAGCATTGTGGAGAGTGCGTCTCCATGCCTCCCGATGTGAGGCCAGGGTGGACCATTGTTGGTGATCAATCTGGCCGAGCCTGAGATGTTGTTTCAGGGAGTCCTTATATCTCTTTTTGGGGGTGCCTCTCTTGCGCTGACCCGTGGCGAGTTCACCATAGAGTAGTATATTTGGGAGGCGGTGGTCCTCCATCCTAGAGATGTGCCCTGCCCAGCGCAGCTGTGTTCTCAATAGCATGGCTTCAATGCTGGTGATCCCTGCTTGCTCAAGGACAGCAACATTAGTCACATAGTCGGTCCAGTGTATATTTAGGATAGTGCGAAGACAGCGCTGATGAAAGCGTTTGAGGAGTCCTAGGTGTTGGCGATAGGTAACCCATGTTTCAGACCCATAGAGGAGAATAGAGAGTATGATAGCTCGGTACACACTGATTGTGGTGCTTTGTCTCAGGTTCTTGTTGCTCCAGACTCTTTTGTGAAGCCTTCCAAATGCACTATATGCCTTTGCTAATCTGTGATCTATCTCTTTATCAATCTTGGTGTCTGAAGAGATGATGCTTCCCAGGTAGGTGAACTGCTGAACGGACTTAAGCACAGATAGGAGGCTTGTAGAAGGTTGATATTTCCAACACATTTCACGTTTTGCTATGGCTCCTGTTAACAAACAGGCAACTGATCTTGGAAGCTAATCAGGGCCGAGTCTGGTTGGTACCTGGATGGGAAACCAGCAATGATTACCTGGTGTGGTAGGTTATAAAGAACAGAGCTGGAAAAACCACCTCTGAGTATTTCTTTTCTAAGAAAACTCTATGAAATTCATGGTTATCCAAGGTCATCGGGGATCATAAGGACACATACATCCGTAACTCAGTGCCAGGATGCATGGACATCAAGGAGGGTTTGACAAGACTTTTGTCTGTTATATTGAGGTAGCCCCTGGAACATGGAAGAAACTGGAATAGTGAAAATCTGCCCTAGCCTTCAACAGAGAGTATGGGATCCTCAAATCATAATGTGGGTTCACATATCTAGGTGAGAAGATGCAAAAGTGAGCGGACCAATGGAACGACTATGGACTTGATTTTAGACGGCGAGATTTTAATTACTGTTTTTAAATCGTGTTGTTTTATCAATGAATTTTAATATAAATGTTACTATACTATCAATGTTTAATTTTTATGCTTTATGCCTAAATGTTCTTTTACGTTTATGTTTTGGTTAGGTTAATTTATAGTTATATGTTATTGTCTGGCTATTATCTTTCAGTTTTCACATGTATGTATGGCATTGAATTTTGCCTTTCCAACCCAATGCTGGTTGGTATTTCCCATGGCAATGGGGCACTGAATGAATTCTGAATTTTAGATCCAACATCAGACTAAAATCAAGAGTGCATTTCCTCTCACACTGAAGCCACCGGCTGCCACTGGTGAAAACACCATCCAGCTTCCTGTGGCCTTGTTGGCTGGGGATGATAGGACCTGTAACCATACATGCCCAGAGGCTGCACTAGAGTAAGAGGGCTGACATTTGATCCTTAATGTTCTAGCCTATGACTGCCACAGTTCCTTATCAAGTGGCTCTCCTGGGTGGGAACAATTAGTTCTACGCTCAAAGTCCTAGAATAAAAGCGGTTCCCTTCTCTGGTCCTAGATGATGCTCCCGCATCTCCACTGTTTCAGGAAGTCTATTAAATCATTGGGTGGAATTATTTTCAACAAGCTGGTGAATTGTTGTGTCAGCTCAGGTCCACCCTTTTAAAGATTTCAGCAGGTATCCCATCAGGTCTGCTGGCTTTGTTATTTTTTAATTGACTGATGGCTTTGCTGATTGCCTCCAGCACCAACCTTTGTCAGGACTGCCTTCTATTTGGAAACCTCACTCTGAACAAACCCCTGAGGATGCCTGCCTTAGTGCAGGTGAAACGTCAGAAGAGAATACTAATGGAACATGGCCATACAGCTCGAAAAACTCAGCAACCCAACATCCTCACTGTGAAAGATCCAGAATAGGTCTCTACAGTCACCTACGGACCCACCACTACAACCCTACACTTGGAAGGGAATTAGACTCATCGGTTAAAGCCTATGATGATGATGATGATGATGATGGAATTATCTGTATTCATTAAATGCTGGTAGAGAATATATGATGGTCCAAATGTTATGGTATTTCAAAGAGAATAGAAGGCCACAGTGGGGCAATGGGTTAAACCGTTGAGCTGCTGAACTTTCTGATCGGAAGGTTGGTGGTTCAAATCCATGGGACAGAGTGAGCTTCCACTGTTAGCCCCAGCTCCTGCCAACTTAACGGGTTGAAAACATGCAAATGTGAGTAGATCAATATACTGCTTCGGCAGGAAGATAAATGACGCTCCAAACAGTCATGACCAGGAGGTGTCTAGGGACAATACAGGCTCTCCAGCTTGGAACTGGAGATGAAAGAGCTTATCTGTGTACCTGTGTTTCATGGTTTCAAGGCATTGAATGTTTGCCTTGTATCTGTATTTGTCTGTATATGCTGGAATCCACTCCGAGTCCCCTTGGGGAGATAGGGTGGAATACAAATAAAGTTTTGTTGTTGTTGTTACTCAATAGTAAAGAACTCTGGAAATTACAATCCAACAAAATTTAGAGGGTCCCCTGTTGTGCTTTGGGTTAAATAGCTGCAGCCTTTTGCATTGCAAAGGCTGGCTCATTTGTTGCAGGATTTCAATGGGACAGGGAGGAGCAAATTCCTTACCAGGTTTCAGAGTGCTACCATGAATATTTTAGCCATTCAGGGATCCAAAGGCTTGGGATGAGCACTGCAGCAGTTCTGCAAAGGGAGGGGGAAAGAGTCCACACATCCCCCAGAAGCCAAATCTTCTCCCTGCTGCGGCTGCAGAACAGAAGCAGCCCCAACATGCAGCAGGATGCCAGAGGAGCTTGCAAGTCAGATTTCCACCCAGTCTTTCTGAGCCAGATCCAGGAGAATAAGCTCTGGGACCAGGAGCAAGAGACAGCTAAGCAGAGACCAAGCGGCCACGGAAGAGATGTCACCCTGTAATAATAATGAATAACGTCAGCGTGCTTTGCGCGCAGAAATGCCACAACAGTTTCCTCTCCGTCGGCATAATGAAATGGCACACGGAGCACTCTGCACCTCCACAGCTGCCTGCGAGAGGAATGATGACCCCTCTCAGAGACAAGGAGAGGCAGAGCAAAAAATACCACCAATGTATTTTTAGATGACAGAAGGGCTTCAGAACCTGAGATGGATGCACACTTCCAAGATCAGGGACAGGAAAGCCATTCCGCAAGAAGAACGGCAGCAGCCTTTTCTGGATCATCATGATTCCAAAATATCTTTTTTAAATGTGATGAGCGTTAGAGACTCCCAAATCTTCTCCCCAAATCCAAATGAGCAAGTTGTTTAATATGAACTTCAAGAAGCTTGCTACTATAGGTCCGGCATGGGCAAACTTCATCCCTCCAAGTGTTTTGGACTTCAACTCCCACAAATTCTGAGTGGTGTTTTTTATTTACTATCTTGATTCTGGTGTTTCATAACAGATTCCAACAAAAAGGAAGAAACCATGAAAATGAACATAATCTGGTTACCAATATTAAAAACACACCAGAATCAAGTGAGTAAATACATAACACTACTCAGAAACAGGGGAACTCCAGATAGCAAACAACCAAGTGCCAGTTAACACATCCCAAACAGAGGATGTCTCTAAGCACAACCACCAACCTTCCTCTATGCACATACCCTCACTGACTGACTTTGCAGCTGCAAGGCTACTCAATGCTAAATAAAACAACACCACACAGAAACAGGAGAATTGCAGACAGCAAACAACCAAGTGCCAGTGAACACCTCCCAAATGCAGGATGCCTCCAGGCAAACAACAGCCAAGCTACCTCTATGCCAGGCATGGGCAAACTTGGGCCCTCCAGGTGTTTTGGACTTCAACTCCCACAATTCCGAACAACTTCAGGCCCCTTCATTTTCCCCTTCAGCCGCTTAAGGAAAGGACCTGAGGCTGTTAGGAATTATGGGAATTGAAGTCCAAAATAACTGGAGGGCCCAAGTTCATCCATGCCTAATCTATGCAAATGCCCTTACTGGTTGACTTTGCAGCTGCAAGGCTATCCAATGTTACTCAAGCTTGCTAACTGCATATTAGCACTTGCTTCTAACAGACTAGGGTTCTTTCTCCCACTCTGGACATTATTCCACTGGTATATATACACTCCACTTGCCTCACCCCCAATAGGCCTCTGGAGATGCCATTAGCCAGAGATACAGGTGAAACGTCAGGAGAGAATGCTGCTGGAACATGGCCATACAGCCCGAAAAACTCACAACAAGGGAAATCCGGTTACAGCATTTGGGGTAAACAAGCAGAAAGAAGCAAACCAGTGCCAGTGAGTGTTAAGCTGCACGAGGGTTTGTTTTTAAGGGCACCCATGAAATAGACAAACAGATGCAGATGCAAGGGGGGGGGGATGTACTTCTTGGTGGCCCAAATTCCTCTCCTTTTCTCTCCTGCACAAACATAGTCCATTAGCCCATCATTCACTCCTTTCCCAATGGCCCAGGGTAAAAGCAAAGAGAGAGGGGGGAAGCTTTTGCAGTACCCAACCCATGCCATCAGTCTTTCGAAACTCACTTCTCTGGTCAGTTTGGTGTTAGGACAGGCAAATAACCTATAGAAAAACAAACAATCTTGCATGATGCACAGAGAGAGAGAGAGAGAGCTGCATATGATAATCCCCAGGATGGCCTCCCGGTCCCTTCATCCCACAGTCCCAGCTGCCTTTGGGGCTCCTAGCCGCCCATTGATGGCCAAGCCAATGTCCAGGCCATCACTGACAGATGCCCGCTCCCCCTTTGCCCTGGCACTTGCCCCACACGTCCCTGGAGGCTGCCCACTCCCCTCCCCGCTCCACTCTGTCTGTCCTACATCCAACCTAATCTCCCACCCCAGTCTGCCGTCTGCCACCAGGTAATTCTCTGGAGAGATGCAGTGGCAGCAAAGTGTTATAGCTCTGTGAGAGAGAAGAGAGAGAGAGAGAGAGGGGGGGGGGGAAGGAGGGAGAGAGAAGGGGGAGTCTATGTAATCTGTTTCTCTTTCCGAGATGAAGAGACTTTGGCTCCATCTGAGCCGAATGTATAATCATAACAACAACTTGCCCTACCAGCCAGAGAACCTGACATTATACCCACGATCCAAAGGGAAGGCTAAGAGTCCAGAGGTGATTGCCAGATTGGAGAACGCTGCATTGAACCAGCATATTGTCGAAGGCTTTCATGGCCAAAATCATTGGGCTGCTGAGTGTTTTTCAGACTGTTTGGCCATGTTCCAGTAGCATTCCCTCCTGAAGTTTTGCTTGCATCTGTGGTTGGCGAAGGGTGCCTCCAGGCAACAATACTGATTGACTCTGCAGCTACAAGGCTGCTCAATGCATAAGATACTTAGCCTGCTGACGCGATATATTACGGGTATGCTTTTAATGTATAAAGAGAGCAAAATAATAAATGTTTAATTGGTCTGACTTGTATTTATTATGTTTCTTTAGCATAACTCTTGGCTTTGGTTCTTCATAAGTTATATTGAGCTTATTTTGATTCATGTTTTGCCCTAATGGTTGTTTATCTGGTTTTGGGCGTTGAGTGTTTGCCATTTTTGCTATTTCTGTAAACCGCCCTGGGTCTTTTTGGGAGAGAGGATGGGTTGTTTTTGTTGTTGTTGTTGTTATTATTAGAAACACAACAAGATTAGTACACAGCAAACAAGATCATTATGCTGCCTGTTGTATTTGATCACACGTCAGACACTTTCCAAGGACTGTATGATGTATTGGTTAATAATGTGTGCAGATCCAAGTAAAGTGGACTTTTGCAGCTGACAGATGATAATTTTGTCAGTGCCGATTGTGTTTAAGTGCAGGCCAGCGTCTTTAGGCACTGCATCTAGTGTGCCGATCATCTCTGGGACCACCTTGACTGGCTTATGCCAGAGTCTTTGCAGTTCAATCTTTAAATCCTCATATCGTGTCAGCTTTTCCAGTTGTTTTTCTTCAATCCTGCTGTTGCCTGGGATTGCAACATCGACGATCCATACAGAGTTTTTTTTAACACAATCATGAAGTCAGGAGTCTTGTGCTCCAAAACTCCATCAGTCTGAATTCGGAAGTTTCAGAGTAGTTTGATGTGTTTATTTAGTAATTAATATTATTATTATCATTATTATGAAGTTTTCCAATTGCAACATTTACACTTGCTTCAAACAGACAAGGGTTCTTCCCACATATACAGATATATGTATACTACACTTGCCTCATTTCCAATAGACCTCTGAACAAACCTCTGAAGATGCCATTAGCCACAGATGCAGGCAAAATGACAGGAAATAATGCTACTGGAACATGGCCATATACACAGCATATACACAGCTTGTTTACATTCTTCTTCTCTTTCCACAAACCTTCTTTTTTGTTTTGTTTTGAGACCCCATCGTTCTATGCCTTGGGACAAGAACAACAACAAACACTCTTGTGTTTCTTCTTCTTTTCCATCAATAGTTGGAAGACGAGGAAAGAATTCTGTGTACTTTTAAAGCTTGCACATTAGTATTTGGGCCTTGGCTGGGGACCCAACTTCACGGTCTTGGGAGGGAGACTCTTCCCTTCATCAACACCGAAACCTGCATTTGGATCAATGGCTCCAGAGAGCCATTCCTCAGCTCAGAGGAAGTGTCGCCAACCTATTTATTCCTGGAGTAGCTGCACAAAGAGGAGAGCGCTGAGTTGGCACCCTTGCAGCTTGCCTGGTCCTTTTGGTTTGCAAGGAATACGAGGAAAGCAAATAGAGGAATAGAATAGCTTTATTGGCACTGTGCTATTTCACAACAAAATTAAATGCCTTCCCCAGTACACATCGCTCCACACTCCCACCACCACAGAACAACCCCAATGCCACATCAGTGCGGAGTTCAAACAGCCACAGCTGTAGGATAAACGGTCTCTCTCTGTCTGTTTGTCCTTGCCGTTGTCACCCTGTACTGTCTGTCAAATGGCAATAATTCAAAGAAGGTATATTCAGGGTAAGATGGATCCCCAAGAATGCTCTGTGCTTTCCTAAAACTGCGGGAATTATAAAGTTTTTCCAAATCACTCCTCTGATCAAGAGACACCCAGTCAAAGTACCATCTTCTGTGCCAACTTTCTCCCGGAACGGAAGCATAGCAGGGCCAAGGTGGGCAAAGAGCAACCTCAGGGGGGGCGTAGCAGACCTTTGGGTCAATTTCGAACTTGATTAAGGGTTGGGTGGCCTTTCCCAGAGCAAAAAAGTGTCCCCTCGGTGACCATCTTCTGACCCAGATCTTAAACCGTTCTGGCCCAGCTTATTTGTCTGAATGTATCTCCCTCTATGGACCACCACAGAGTGTAAGATCATCTGGGGAGGCCCTGCTCTCGGTCCCACCTCCCTTGTAGGTGGAATTGTCGGGGTGAGAGACAAGGCCTTCTCAGTGGTGGCTGTGGAACTCCCTCCCCAGCAATGTTAGATCAGCCCCCTCCCTTCTGACCTCTCGCAAGAGTGAAAACATGGCAGAGAACCTGTGCAATAGATAGACTTGGAACAACGTGCAATGACCACTGGAATGCCTGGATTATGCTCGTGGATTATATGTTTAACTCTGAATGTATTATTTTTAAATATTTCAATATACTTTTAAATTCTATTTTAATATTTACTTAAGTGTACATTGTGTTAAGCATCAAATTGTTGCTTGTATGTAAAGCTGCCTTCAGTCTCCTTCGGAAGAAACAAATAAATAAATAATAGACGGTCTTATTTATTTATATCCCGCTTTTCTCCCATGGGTGGGACTCAAGGAGGCAAACAAATGGTTAAAAAACAGAAATGACATAATACAAGAACACAAGATCATCCCCCCAACCCAAACAAAGTAAACAAATAAACAAAACATATTGCATAAATACATTGCATAAATCTATATAAAATAAGCATACTAAATAACGACATTCATAAGGGAGTGAAATGGTTAGGAACTGGATTTCAAACATCTCAGAGTCCAAGCCAGTATCCAGGCAAGTGCTTCCCATGTGAAAGTTGCAGGGAAATGAGTGTGTGATGTCCCTCGGTCTCAATGCCAGCCCGGAAAGACGGACGGGGAACGTACAATAATCTCAAAGTTACTTTGGGCTCTGATCTGACAGAGCAAGGATACAACAGGGCTCTCTATGCTTTCCAGTGCAGAAAAGGGAACTTTTGATGCCAGGGGTGCGCCTATCCTCTCCTTCGAAAGCTGCAAAGGGGGCCCCTGCTGCGTTTGGGAGCCCTCTCCCTTGGCGATCTTTCTTGGGTGATAAGCCACATGATCTGCTTTGAACTGGATTATGTGAGTCTCCTTCTACAACACCATATACAATCCAGATTACCTGCTTTGAACTGGATTATATGGCAGTGTAGGAAAGGGCTTGAGTTCAACCTGGGGGTCCTAAGACTATTGACCAACAGATAAAGCGCTCGGATGCTATTGCTTTGACCCTACGATGCAGAAGTGCTTGCAGGGAACTGGGGACCTTATCACATTGGGATATAACCTGTTTATATCAGTATGCATCCTGTATGTTTTTAGGACTGGATGCATACTACAGTATATGGAGACGGGATATATCCTCTCCTTCCTGATCACACCTGATTGTTATTATGATTCGTATGATTGGAAAACACTGTGCTTTGACTCCTCACACCATGGAATGCTGGCTCCTCCCAATCCATTCAAAACACCCCCTACATCACTCTAGGACAAGGGTGGGCAATTACCGGCCCTCCAGGTGTTTTGGACTTCAACTCCCAGAAATCCTAGCCAGTTTACCAGCTGTTAGGATTTCTGAGAGTTGAAGTCCAAAACACCTGGAGGGCCGGTAATTGCCCACCCCTGCTCTAGGACCTATGAAAAATATAATCACCGATGGGATGCATGTATACAGATTTAGCTAACACACACAAAACAGTGCTTAAGCAACACAAGAATCCATAGCATTTCAAAAAAAAACTCCACAATTAAGAATTCATTTTGCAGGCTGATTCAGACAGAATACAGATGGAATGGGGCAAACGTTGTGCGACGGGACCTGTCCAAAATCATTCTCAAATTGTCTGCAAAACAGAGTCTTTCCTAACGTGACATAGTCCTTCAGAGTTGCACTTTGAAAAACTGCTTTTTGGACGACAAGGGGTGATGCTAGAATTCAATAAAGTCATCTTTACAAGCTCCGTTCTATTGTACTTCTATTTACTACACCAGTCAAGCAGAGCCCAGGTGTGGAAGACAGAGGACTGTGGTCTTTGATGTGGTTTCGTGTGTGCATTGGAGCATAGTTTTCAGGACTGAAACTGAGCCTGCAGCCCTCCCAGCCATCTAAGTCTGACCCCCTCCCCTAGACCGGCTCGCTTCCACTTCACAACTTAATTCAGAGAGGCCCAGGGAAACTTTTTGTGTTGTTATTGTTGTAACTAAAGGAACACCGCATGCCATGGCCAGGATATGAATGTGGGGACCCATCTACATTTGCAGTTCCATAATGCAGTTTAACTGCATTGAACTGCATTCGATGAGACTGCACCAGGCATGGGCAAACTTGGGCCCTCCAGGTGTTTTGGAATTCAACTTGTTAGATCAGCCCCCTCCGAACAACCGGTAGGGAGTTGAAGTCCAAAAAACACCTAAAGGACCCAAGTTTGCCCTTGCCTGGTCTAAATTGCCATAAATGCAGATAAATGTCATTATGAAACTGCATTTTATGGCAATGTAGATGGGGTCTGGGATTCCCCCATTGAAAACAAGAGGCAATTCACTGAGCAGCCCTCTCAGTCACCCAAGCCTTCTCCCCTCCCCTAGACCAGTTCCCTTCCAGCCTCAGGACCCTTCCAACCAGATGATTATAATCCCACATTTTCTATTTTGAACTGGAATATATGGCAGTGTGGACTCAGATAACCCTGTTCAAAGCCGATATTGTGGGATTTTCTGCCTTAATATTCTGGGGTCCTTCTGCACAGACATATAAACCAGAATATCAAGGCAAAAAATCCCAGAAGATCTGCTTTGAACTGGGTTATCTGGGGGCCCTTCCACACAGCTGACTAAAATCTGACATTTTCTGCTTTAAGCTGGGTTATCTGAGTCCACACTTACATATATTTAATAAACCATATAATGGTATATTGTATGTAATATTAATAATGTTGTAGTATTGTAATATAATATATTGTATATACTACAACTTAAAATATGGTGACAAGATATGTATTGTGGTATAATAATATACAATACAATATATGATAAATGTATATTATATATTGCATATAATATCACTGGTAATGTTGCAGTATATATAAAGGTAAAGGTTTTCCCTGACATTAAGTCTAATCATGTTCGACTCTGGGTGGTGGTGCCCATCTCCATTTCTAAGCCGAAGAGCCAATGTTGTCCGTAGACTCCTCCAAGGTCATGTAGCCAGCATGACTGCATGGAGCACCATTGCCTTCCCACTGGGGCTCACCTATTGATCTACTCACATCTGCATGTTTTCAATCTACTAGGTTGGCAGGAGCTGAGGCTAACAACGGGAGCTGGCGCTGCTCCCCGGATTCGAACTGCCGACCTTTCGGTCAGCAAGTTCGGTTTGAACCCAATGCACTACCAGGGGGCCCAATAGTATAATGTACTGATACTGTATTATATATTATATAGTAGAATATGATAATATATGATAATTTTATATTATATTACATATAATATTACTGGTAATATTGCAGTATAATGTGTTATTATTTTTGATGTAGATGTGGATTTGTTTGGGAGAATTGGGGGGGGGGATAGGACTTGGTTATTTATGTCTTGATTCAGCTTCTCATAGCATTGAATGTTTGCTGAGATCTGTTGAAAACCGCCTGGAGTCCTCTCAGGGGGATAGATAGGCTGGGATAAAAATAAAGTTGTACTATTACTATTATATAAGGTAAAGGTTTGCCCCAGACATTAAGTCCAGTTGTGTCCGACTCTGAAGGTTGGTCCAAATCTCCATTTCTAAGCCGAAGAGCCAGCGTTGTCCGTAGACACCTCCAAGGTCATGTGGCCTTGGACTGCATGGAGCGCCGTTGCCTTCCTGCTGGAGCGGTACCTATTGATCTTCTCACATTTGCATGTTTTCGAACTGCTAGGTCAGCAGAAGCTGGGGCTAACAACGGAAGTTCACCTTGTTCCCCAGATTCGAACCGCCAACCTTTTAGTCAGCAAGTTCAGCAGCTCAGCGGTTTAACCTGCTGCACCACCAGGGGGCTCCATGTAATATTAATATTGTATATACTACCTTCCCAACGGAGCGGTACTTATTGATCTCACAGTTGCATGTTTTCAAACTGCTAGGTTGGCAGAAGCTGAGGCTAACAGCAGGAGCTCACCCTGCTTCCCGGAATCGAACCTACAACCTTTCAGTCAACAAGTTCAGCAGCTCTGCGGTTTAACCCACTGCGCCACCGGGGGCTCCATATATATTCCAGTCCAAAGCAGATTATGTGGATGGCCCTCCACACAGTCCTATATCCCAGAATATCAAGGCAGAAAATCCCACAATATCGGCTTTGAACGGGGTTATCTATGTCCACACGGCCATACATTCCAGTTCAAAGCAGATCATGTGGGGTGTCATTCAGGGGTGTGGAAGGGGCCTGGGATAGAGGGCTGTGTGAAAGGGCCCTCCATCATCCCAAAAAGTCACACAATAGAGCAGGCACGGGCCAACTTTGTCCCTCCAGGCGTTTTGGACTTCAAGTCCCACAATTCCTAACAGCCTACCGGCTGTTAGGAATTGTGGGACTTGAAGTCCAAAACGCCTGGAGGGACAAAGTTGGCCCGTGCCTGCAATACAGAGAGAGAGACACTTCAGGGGCAAGAGCCCCAACCAACTCACTCACTCACTCACCGGGCTGCTTCTGCCTCTGCCTCCCGTCGCAGGAGCCCCCCACCCGGGGCTGGGCGCAGGAGGAGCGGGACCACCAAGCTCAGCCCCGCCGCGCTTCTTTCTCTCTGAGCTCGGCTCGGCTCTGCAGCGCCTCCCCATCCCGCCCAGGAACAAGCCCCGCCCCCTTTCCCCGGGCAAGCCCCGCCCACACGCCCCTTCCTAGGATAAGCCCCGCCCCCGATGGAAGGAAAATCCAAACGCCCGTGCCTGCTGCACTCAGAGTTACTTCGCTCTCTGTCAGGAAAGTGTCCTAAGAAGAAGGCTTTCTTTATATTCCGCCCTCACTCCCTTAGGCCCGTGTTTTTCAACCTTTTTTGAGCTGTGGCACATTTTTTACATTTACAAAATCCTGGAGCACACCAACAACCAAAATGACACAAAATGACACTCTAACGCAGTAATACATATAGTTAATATGTTTCTAAATGTATTTATACACTCACTTAGTGTGAAACCTGGGCCTGTTTCGATGTACACAACATAGATATCCTGGCAGGAATGGCAGAAAGACACACACGAAGCACTTGCTCCACAGCTGTCAGTCTCTCTCTGTTTTTAGTTTTCTTTTTTCTTTTGTCCACCACTCATATTAGGGCCTTCATCTGTGTCATAATTTTGTCCAGGGCCCTGTTCAGCATTTGCAATGTATTTTTAAATGTATTTATACACTCAGTGTGAAACCTGGGCCTGTTTCGATGAACACAACATAGATATCCTGGCAGGAATGGCAGAAAGACACACACGAAGGTCTTGCTCAACAGCTGTCAGTCATAGGAAAACTTCGGCCCTCTGGGTGCTTTGGACTTCAACTCCCACCATTCCTAACAGCCTGAGGCCCTTTCCTGCTTAAGTGGCTTGGGGCTGCTAGGAGGCTGCTAGGAATGGTGGGAGTTGGAGTCCAAAACACCTGGAAGATCCAAGTTTGCCCATGCCAGCTTTCGACAGAGACCTCTTCCTCCCCCTTCCCCTTCGTGCCCTTTCTTCCCCCCTTTTTTTTCCTCCACTCGGGCTCCCTTCTTCCCAGCCTCGCTCTGCTCGCTTTGCCTCGCTTTGCTCACACTGCCGCTTCTGCAGGAGGAGAGGGGGGAGGGGGGAAGATGTGGGGTGAGTCTGTGCAGTAGACTCTTGTCTCCCTCCCCCGCAGAAGCGGCAGCGTGAGCAAAGCGAGGCAAAGTGAGCAGAGCGAGGCTGGGAAGAAAGGAGCCCGAGTGGAGAAGAAAAAGTGTTCGGCAGGAGGGGGAAGAAAGGGTATTGGAGGTTCCAATATTCCGCGGCACACCTGATGATCGCTCACGGCACACTAGTGTGCCACGGCACACCGGTTGAGAAACACTGCCTTAGGGGACTCAAGGCAGATGCCAATCAACAAAACCAAACCAAAATGCAGGCATTCAGTGTCTCAATATAACAACGGATACAACTCAAAATAACCCAGCACATCAAAACACATTCTAACATGACATCTAAAATGAAATAAAACGTAACCTATCAGATACTACTCATATTATGCTTTGCTACTTTGCGGTTCACTTATTGCTGACTCGCTGTCTCGTGGGTTTAAAAAAAAAATACGAGGGCAGGTCAATAACTCTGTGACTTTTTGAATGAAACGCAGGTTTTGGATTAAAAAATCATTTTATTTTTCAACGTCGTCTCCTTTGAGCTCTATACACTTTGTCCTACGTTTCTCCAATTTTTTAATCCCTTCCAAAAAAAAAAAGATTTGTCGAGCTCATCAAAATAGGTATTTGTTTGTGAGATGATGGCATTGTTGGAGTCAAATCCCTTTCCGCCGAGCCATTTCTTCAGATTTGGAAACAAGAAATAGTCACTCGGGGCTAAATCCGGAGAATAGGGCGGATGAGGGAGCAATTTGTATCCACAATTCATGAATTGTTGCCATGGAAACTGCACATGTGTGCACCCTTGCATTGTCCTGGTGCAAAAGAACTTTTTTCTTGGCCAAATGCGGTCGGGTTTTTTTCCAAATCGTCATTAAATCGACCCAATAAGTTGGCATAATATTCACCATTGATTGTTTTACCCTTTTGAAGGTAGTCAATGTGGATTATACTGCGTGCATCCCAAAAAACGGTCACCATGACTTTATTGGCTGACAAATCCACCTTGGCCTTCTTTGGCGCCGATTCACCCCAAGAAACCCACTGTTTTGACTCCTGTTTGGTTTCTGGTGTGTTGTGGTGGATCCACGTTCTGTCGACGGTTATGAAACGGCGTAAAAACTCATCTATATTGCGGTTGAACAACGCCAAACACTCCTGCGAAATTGTCACATGATTGCGTTTGTGGTCGATTGTGAGCAATCAACCACAATAATTAGCATAATACTAATAATACAATATAATAATATATAATAAAACCCTTATGACCACAGCACCACACAAGAGTCCAGAGTATAAGCAAACAATTTGTTGTAAAATACATGAAAAGTATAGGGGGAAAACATGAATAGAGAAAGAAGGTTTAGGAACAAGCAATAATGCAACAATAATCCAAATGTCTCCTACAGATTCAAAAGTAATACGGTTCCAGAATAGCCAAAAAACACAAGATCATCTTACATCCACAAGCAAAATGTATACTTAGTAAAGCTTGGTCATGAATACAAAAACAGGAACATAGTAACTTCCAGAATATTTTAATCCAAAACCAAAGGCTTGACTTAAAACAAGAACCAGAAACTCAGGCCTAGCTCCTCATTTGAACACTATGTTGCCTGAACTAACTTTTAGGTAAACAACTTAATAATTAATAACCACCCATGAAAGCATTTTGTTTCCCATGAATTATCTCCCTAACTTTCCCACATAATTGCTCTGATCTGTGAACCCTATTTTTTGCTCTGATTTGTAAATGAAGACCTTTGTTGATTTCCATAGTTCCTGGTGTTTGGGAGCCTTCTGTATCACTTCGTTCTCCGCCTGACTCTTTATCTAATGTTGCAGTTTCTGGCTCCTCTGCCTGACCTTGGAACCCTTTGCTTTCTGAGTCTATTGTGCTTCTCACTATACACAAAGCTAAACCACAGGGCATAAAGGGGCAGATCTATGGGAATAAAGGTGTAGACACGTGTTTGAGGTAAAAATCACAGGTATAATCATATGAACAAATTCAAGTGCTAAATAGCATAACAATCTCACAAAAAGCACAATGCAATGCAATTCATTCACAGTGTTCCAAATTCACATAATAACAATAGTAGTGCCCCTACAATGGTATAGGGCCAAGTACAATATTCCAATAGAGTCTGTGTTCCCTTATCAATAGTCAAGAGTATAATAACTCATAGGCTAACGACTGAGTCAGAAAGGGAGCCTTGGTGGGTTGAAGAGCTGGCAAGCTGCTGGATGGGCAGGCGCCAACGGCTGGAGGTAAGCTGTCGACACCAAGATGGCCATTTCGCGTAAACTCCGCTTCCTCAGGGCGCTCAAAACTTCTGACCGCTCCTCCCCAGTGTTGTAGTAACACAATAAGGATTCAAAGTCGATACAGGAGATTTCGCGTTTCCGCGTTTTAATACATGTCAATGCTGTGAGTCATCTCCCGGGCTGGAATCAGATCTGCCCCTTTATGCCCTGTGGTTTAGCTTTGTGTATAGTGAGTTGTTACCAGTGATTGCTCTGTTTGTGTATTGAAGTGTTAGCTCTATTGTGCTTCTGCCTTGTCAAAATCCGGCCTGTTCCTCTGCAGTAATATTATTCTCCTCTGCTCAGCTATGTAATTTATTGAACAAAAACCTACCATAGATCTTTTACACTACTCTGGTTTCTCTTCAGATTGTATAAATCTTTTGCCTTTTACTTTCTGAGTCAGATTTCTCACAGAGAGAAGCATCATTCCCCTGACTTGAATCTTCATCGCTTCATGCCCCAGGAATTCCCACAGGCAATCCCACAATCCTCTCTAAATCATCAGTGAACCCATCAGTTCATCAGAAGCAGCCTCAGGCTGACCTACAGAAAAACATTGTTCTAGGCTAATAATATATATACATATATTAATAATAATATTAATAATGTAATACAATATAAGACTAATAATGCAATATAGTAATATATAATATTATTGTAATATAATAATACTAATATATCTATATAAATAAAAATGTAATGTTCGTTTGTGGGATTAACATAACTCAAACACCACTGGACGAATTGCCACCAAATTTGGACACAATAGACCAATGAGCGACCATCACTCATAAAAACACTGAAAAACATAGTGGAAGAGACTTAAAAAGCCAAATAATAAAAAATACATTACAATGCATGCGCAAAACCACATACTGTATATACACACATATATACACACACAAAACACATATACACAGACTGGTCCACAGTAACGTGTGGCAGGGGATGGCTAGTTAAATATAATACTGCTTCTGGTACATGGCCATACAGCCTGGAAAACTCACAACAATCCTATAATACTACTGATAATATATAATAATATATGATATACTGTTTTATTATTGTATATTTGTATATTTAAAGTTGTAATTTTTTTTGTGAGCCGCTTTGAATCTCCATATGGGGAGATAAAGTGGGATATAAATCAATAAATACATAAATGCATACAGATAAATTATATTTGACCTAAAATAGGAACTTCAAACATCCACATCAATTTACAAGAGCCAACAAAGGTTCACTAAAGTATGTGAGCTGATTATGTGGCCAGCGATGTTAGCAGGGCTGACATGGTCTACAAAACCCGAGTACAATAACAGTTCTCAATCAGAGGTATAGTAGCAGTATGTCATCATCTAACCCTCCTCCTCTCCTCTAAAAGCAAGACCTTTTAGAGATCATAAACTTTTAAAGAAGAGCCAAAAATCCATTTGAGTATAATCTTCTCAAGTGGTATACAACCAAATGTAATTATGCAAGGCAATTGACTTCAGTTGTTAGACTGAACAACCTGTTGTCTCTGATCTGTTAAGAAACAGAGAATATACCAGTGCATAAAAAATAGAAGTACTTCAGAACTGTTTTTCAGTGAACAGAAATATATCTACTCTCCCATAAAACAACTTGTTTTATATTATGCACTCAAGAGAGAAAATAAAGGAGACTTTGGTTAAAATAACATATTTGGTTTACTCACAACCTTTATGTGTTCAGCATACAGAGGTACACAGCTTATCAGTTGGTTACAGATATGTTTGAAATAGTTTATGTGCCATCTGGTCAGAACATCTCCCTCTTAGAATAAACAGCAAGTCATGTGTTTGCAAGTCTGTCATCTGAGCCATCCCAAAGTCTAAAGAAGTCTGTGCTCTGTGCTCATCTCAGAGTGGATCATGTCATCTGCAGCCCCTCCCACAACTTCTCAGGCAAACATAGAGTATGGAAAGGAAGCTGCGTAACAGATCATATATACAATAAGTAAACAACAAGATTATAGATAAACAAATTACTAGAAGAGGCTTGAAGAAGGTTGTAATTTCCAACTCTCTCTGGCTCCTTCTACACTGCCATATAATCCAGATTATCAAAGCAGATAACCCACATGATCTGCTTTTAATTGGAGCAGATGAGTCTACACTCCCATATAATCCGGTTCAAAAATGATAAAGGGGGATTCCTCTCTCCGACCCCCCTCTACGATGCCCTATACAATCCAGATTACCTGTATTACAATTGTGTTTGTTATAGAGAAATCTCATATTGTATTATAAATATATTCACAAAAATATTAACCGAAATAATAATAAAAATGTATGCAAAAATATTCACAAAAATCATTCACAAAAATTAACTAATTAAATTCATTAAAGGAAAACCAGTTGAAAGTTCTATATAGGTGGTACATAACACCAGTTCAGCTAGCAAAAATGTACAAGAATGGTAACGACCAGTGCTGGAAGTGCCAGAAGGATAGAGGAACTTACTTCCACCAATGGTGGACTTGTGGAGTTATTAAAAAAAATGGTCAATGGTGCAGAAGCTGGTGGAGGAAATCATAAAAAGTAAGGTGGATTTAAAACCAGAAATTTTCCTTTTAAATATTTTAGAACCAAGGATGGGAAAAGAGAAGGAGCATTGCAACTGCTGCCAGAACTGTTTTGGCCAGGTACTGGAAAAGACCTGAAATACCAGAAGAGGAAGAACTAGTACATAAACTGCTGGAATTAGCAGAAATGGACAAACTGACTTGCCTGCTAAGATCGGGATCAACTAACCACTTTACGGATACCTGGAAACCTTTTGTTATATATGTTAAAGAGAAGAAAAAGATAAATTTGAAAGGTCTTTGGATATAAGTTGTAAGAATATAGGGAATATTTAATTTGGCTCTACGATATAAGGAAAAGACAACTGTGTCGCCGGGTGAAGTCAACCGTTTGTTTTTAGTTTGTATGTCTTATTCGATGCAAACCTTCCCCCTACCCCACCCATTCCCTCTTCCCCCACTCCCCTCCCTAACCCTTTTTCTTTTCCCTTCTTTCCTTCTGTCCTGCTGTGATGTTGTGATGTTTGTACTTTTAATCAATAAAAATTTATTTTAAAAAATAAAATAAAATAAAAATTAACTGGAAAGCTGTTTGGAAAAAAAATATTAATCACAATCCAGACTATGTACTCCAGACTGTATTATATTATAGTTATGATTATAATGATTTATACTCCACTCAGGGGCGGCCTCACCTCTCCCGGGGTAGGCAAACCTTATTTTTGCGCCCCGGTGGCTCCTGGACGGCCTCGCGCATGCGCGGCAACGTCCCGGCCGGCCGCGCATGCGCGCTGGCCTCCTGCCCGGCGCGCGAGTGCCCCGAGCGGTGGTGCGCACGCGCGGCAACGTCCCGGCTGGCCACGCATGCGCAGTGGCGTCCTGCCCGGCCACGCGGGTGTCCCGCCCGGCCGCGTGCACACCAGCAGCAGCGGCGTGGCTGGCTGCGGAGGCGCAGCGGCGGGTGGGGGGCGGGCGGCCGGCCCAGCGGCGCCCCTCCCAGTTCGCGACGCCCCTCCCAGGTCCATCGCCCTACGCGACCGCGTAGGCCGCGGAATGGGCGGGGCCGGCCCTGACCCCACTTTATCTCCCCCGAAAGGGACTCAAAGCGGCTTATCAGCAAAAGATTAGCACAAATTTAAAATACACAAACATTAAAACAATTTAATGTTTTAATTTAATTAATGTTATTTAATTTAATAAATTTTAATAATAAAATAATAAAATATAAAATTAAATTAAATTAATCAATTTAATTAAAACGTTAAAAATATAAACAATATTTTTAAAATTCACAGTTAAAAGACATTCAAATATATTAAATGCATATTCAAAGCGATATGGTAGTGCAGACTCATCTAATACAGTTCAAACAGAGCATGTCTACACTGCCATATAATCCAGTTTCAGAATGTAGATCAATGGCTTTTAGCTGGATTATAACTGGTCTCATGCGCCATCGAATCTAATGCACACCTCTATTTTCACAGGAGCAAAAGGTGCACTCTGTGTCATTTGGGCATTGCAGTTGATGCCTGTGTATTAGGATTCCTTCTTCAAAAACAAAAGCAGTAAAATACCCAAGCATTCAGGGGTGCATCTCTGCTGCAGAATGACTCCACTTTAATAGCATTGCACAAGGGAATGTGATGCCTGAATGCCCTTTCCAAACTCCCTCAAGCTTGCCGCTGTGTCTTGTGCGGGAATCCACCCCCTGCGGCTTTCCCTGCAACTTTTAGTTTTCAGTTAAAGATAAAAAACAACACACATTTCTTCCTTCAAAAAAGAACTCTAGAAACAAGTTGAGGGCCCTGCATTGACCTCATTGTTCAAATCACCCAGAATGCTCCCACTTCGATTTTTCTCAACCAAAAGGCGGAGTCTTTCCTTTTAAAGCGCTCCACTGTAGTGTCCAATGTGGTCGCATATTATATATAAGCATAGAGGAAGACGAAAGCAATAGTACGTGACTTAATTGTAGGTAGGTATTAATCAAGGCAAGTATCTTTTGGCTAATAATAATAATACGCTTTATTTATATTCCACTCTATTTCACCGAGGGGACTCAGAGAGGATTACAGTATACACATATATAGGCAATCATTCAATGCCTTCTATACAGTAACAACAATGACATAGAATACAAACAAAGGCAAAGGTTTCCCTTTCCATCTCCGGCATCTGGAGGCAATGCTCAACTCTGGCCACCGGGAGGTGCTCTTGTTCCATTTGCCATGCTGAGGAGCCTCCTGGTCATGTTTTGCTGGCATGGCTGCATGGGTGTCTTTTACCTTCCTGCCAAGGCAGTACCTATTGATCTACTCACATTACATGCTTTCAAACTGCCAGGTTGGCAGAAGCTAGGCTAACAATGGGAGCTCAGCTCAGCTCATGACTTTGAACTGCTAACCTTCCAAACTGCAGCTAGTGGTTTAACCCACTGTGCTACCACAATCCCTAGTACTTTTTCTGAAAAGTACTAGTACTTTTAAGTACTAACAACTTTTATTCAGCTCACACATTTTAAGACCATAAACCACTTTTACAAAAACTTCCTCCCCTCCCTCTATAATTTACTTATTTATGTGTATGTTTGCTACACAAAGGCTCCTACATGATTTGATGCATATGGACAAACTTGGCACACATGCCTATTACGATCCAACATAAAATAATTGAGGGCCTGGATGTGTGATAGAGGATGATGGGAGTTATAGTCCATCCACATCCATAGAGCTGTATGAATCTCTCCAACAATGGATCTGGACCAAATGTGGTACACATACCCATGATGATCCAGCTTAAAATACTGATGAGGTAAAGGGACCAGCTATTCAGTTTTGTTTGCAAAGAGTCACTTTTCTTGGTGGTTGGGCTTATTCCTGCTGCAAGAATGACTTGTGCATTAAAAAATAACCCTTGGATACTTAAGTGCCAAGTTTGTCTTACATGTTTATTTATCGTATCAGAGGCGAACCAAGGGTAAAGTTGTAATGTATTTACAAAACACAAAGTTTTAAAAACTTGGCATCATAGTAAATGTCCTTTGACCAGTAACTGGCCACTTGGAGTGCCCCTGGTGTTGATATAAGAAGGTCCTCCATTGTGCATGTGGCAGGGCTCAGACTGCATTGTAGTAGGTGGTCTGTGGTTTGCTCTTCGCCACACTTGCACGTTATGGACTCCACTTTGTGACCCCATTTCTTAAATTTGGCTCTGCAAAGTGCAGTCTGTTCAGTGCTTTCCAAGTCACCCAATCTTTTGTGTGCCCAGGAGGGAGTCTCTCATTTGGTATCAGCCATGGATTGAGGTTCCGGGTTTTAACCTGCCACTTTTGGACTCTCGCTTGCTGAGGTGTTTCAGCAAGTGTCTCTGTACATCTTAGAAAACTATTTCTTGATTTAAGGCATTGGTGTGCTGGCTGATATCTGAACAAAGGATGGGATGGAGATGTCACTACGTTGGTCCTTTCATTGTTGGCTGCTACTTCTCAGCAGATGCCAGGTGGTGCCATACCGGCTAAACAGTATAATTTTTCCAGCAGTGAAGGGCAAAGGTAATTGCGGCATGTCTCATTAAGAGCCACATCCACTGTTTTAGCATGGTGAGCTGTGTTCCACACACTGGGCATGCGTACTCAGCAACAGAGTAGCAAAGCACAAGAGCAGATGTCTTCACTATGTGTGGTTGTGATACTCAGCATCTCGAGCTCTGAGCATTACCTGGTAAGGAATCTCACTGGAGTATTGCAGCACTCCCAAATACCTGGGAGTTACCCTGGACCATGCTCTGCCGTACAAGAAGCACTGCTTGAATATCAAGCAAAAAGTGGGTGCTAGAAGCAATATCATATGAAAGCTGACTGGCACAACCTGGGGTCTTACATGTGAAAAGCTAATATATATCATGAGAAAAATAAAGGAATGGTGAGAGTTGGAGTATAAAACACTGAGAAAATGCTGAATTGGGAAACACCATCCAGACCACTGGGGTTATACGAAAAGTTACAAAGGGAAAAAAGAGGGGGAATCAATGCTTGCTCGTCCCTGAGATTATCTTCCCATGTTTTCCCATACTCTTGCCCTTTTCTTTTTTGTATTCTCCATGTCAGGTTTCAGATTGCAAGCTGCACAGAGGCAGAAGCCTATTGTGATGTGTTTTTTTTGTGGCAAAGTGCTGTGTACACAGATATGTTTCCATCAAATAATAATGATAGGATATAATAAATATTCACATGAAAACGGCTCTGTCTGTGAGCCCTTCTGTAGCCAAAGTGGCAGCATAAAAAATTGGGGAAATCCTAACTTTTTTTTCAAGTTCCCCGAAACACTTTTAAAAAATAGTCCCAAAGATAGTTCATTGGAAAACGTTCATTGGATGCACCAGTCAACTGGTTTTTGTGGAAAAGATCAGAAGAATTTAAAACTAGGTGCAGACAGCACCACGGAGAGCTCCAAAGAAGGTTTAGATTTCAGCCACCAGACAAGTTGAGTTCTGTGTGTTGCTCCAACATCAGCCAGACCTAAACTCCACAAGCATGTGGACAATTTCAACAGAAAGGAGGAAACCATAAAAATGAACACAATCTGATTGCTAATATATATATATTTAAAAGCAAAACACCAGAATCAAGACAGTTAATACAGAACATCACTCAGAAACAGGGGGACCCCAGATAGCAATCAACCAAGTGCAATTAGCACCTCCCAAACAAAGGATGCCTCCAGATAACAACAGACAAGCTACCTCTATGCAAATATCCTCACTGATTGATTCAGCAGCCGCAAGGCTACTCAATGCTAATCAAGCTTGCTAATTGCAACATTCACACTTGCTTCAAACAGACAAGGGTTCTTCCCCCACCCTGGACATTCACAGATATGTATGCACCCCACTTGCCACATTTCTGTAAAAACTCACAGCAGTCCAACCTTAGTTCTGGCTGCAATGGTATCAAGATGATGGCAAACATGGTGGTAACAAAGCTGCCTGGGTCTGAGAAGAACTGAAATCCAGCAACATTTGAAGAGCCACAGGTCTCCAAATCCTGGTGCAGTGGAGAAGGGAAGAGCCATAATGAGAACAATGCAGTCCTGCTTGGACTCACGGAACAGCTGGACATTTCCCTTGACCAATATTATTACTGACATACAACCTTGATTGTATTCACACCGGTCCTACTTTCTGATGGCTGCATCTTATGGACTCATGAAATTTGTAGTTGGGTCCATGTGGTATAGTAGATGAGGACTCCGGGAGACTCGAGTTGCAATTCTTGCATGGCCACAGAAACCCACTTTGGGCAAATCACACTCTCTCAGCCTCAGAGCAGGAAGCAATAGAAAGCCCCTTCAGAATAAATCTGGTCAAGAGAAGCCAGTGAAAACTTTGTCTTGGGGTTGTCAAAAGTTTGAAACTGTTACCAGGGTTGAATGAAAAGTAATGCCTCCACCTTTGTTACTTGGGTTTGGATGGGAATATTTTAATAAATCAAACACAGAAATAATCCTTAGATTGTGCTCTTTAACTACTACTATTCACTTTTCCACATAATTACCAGACAATTGAATACATTTCTGCCAATGATTAACAAGTTTTCTGAAGCCGTCACGGAAGAAGTCGACACTCTGTTTCCGCAACCAGCGTCTCACAGTTCTCTCAACATCTTCATCAGAAGCATAATAATGTCCCCACAGATCTTCTTTCATTATCGGGAACGGATGGAAGTCAGACGGTGCTAAATCTGGACTTTATAGCGGATGCCGTACGGTGGTGAGATCCAATCTCTGAAGTTTTGCTGTGTACCCATTGTGCACAGATCTTCCGATAGCCAAGCAAAGCAATTATTTATTTATTTCCTATATTTATACCCTGCCCTTCTCCCAAAGGGGGACTCACAAGTTCTTGTGAAATGCTGATTATGCTTGAAATTTCTCTCTGAGTGATACGACGATCATCCTGAATCAATCTGTCAACATTTTGCTTGTGAAACTTGGTGGTTGCTGTCACAGGACGTCCAACTCTTTGTTTGTCACACAAGTCAGATGTTCCCACCTCAACATCTTAACTTACTTGCCCAACAATGCACAGTACTCACATCAACACAATCACCATAAACAGCTTCCATTCTCTGATGAATCTCCTGTGGGGTGACACCTTCTGCTGTCACGAATTCAATGACTGCATGTTGCTTAAGTTGCCGTGACCAACTTTAACAACACAACCGTTCAATGCTAAGGCTTCTGACCAAAATGGAGGAGAGTCTACTGAACAAGCCAGTACCTGTCACATACCAGTACTGCCATCTGTTGAGGAGTTATGAAGCTGGATGCATTACTTTTCATTCAATCCTCGTAGATAGAAATGGCACAGCATTTCTAGTCAAAGAAAAATACTATTACATTTGTATATTGCTTTCTTATTTATATGTTTGTATTTTACTGTATTGTTGTTGATGTTTTGATTTTGTTTTATTGTAATTCGTTGTTTGGCCTGGCCTCATGTGAGCCATCCCGAGTCCCCGTTGGGGAGATGGTGGCAAGGTATAAATAAAGATTATTATTATTATTATTATGTGGTATATTGATTTCACCTGAGTAATGACTGTGAATGGCATGATGTACTATCTAGGAGAATGTGGTAATGGCTGAGTCATAACAATGTGACATGTATTGCAAAGGGGTTGCTTCAGCCAGAGTCCCTTATTGATGACCTATCAGTGGCTATATAAGGAGGATTAAGGCATCCATCTTCCTCTCTCCTGTGTAACTCTGTGTGAGTATCTACCTATGTCGTATGTGACTATCTGATGACTCTGATTGTTTGCAAGTACAAGGAAAGTGGATCTGCATATCCTGTTTGTACATTTGTATATATTGTGAAGATTATATTTTGGATGAAAACCTGAACTTCTAAATTTACTAAACAGTGTGTAGATAAACTCAGGTGCTGGCAGTTGGACTCAGCTGATAGATGGGCTGAAGCACGTGTTTTACTGAGAAAGGACTCTTGCTGTATTTTGCTTGCTTCTAGGATGCTTACTATCCAGCTTGCAGTGATTCAGGGAGGTCGTGATTTGGAAGCTATAAATCACTTCACGTACCAGCAAATCCCATGACAGAAACAACTTAAAAGGTAGACAACAATGATGTTGGGTGAGGTATATAGAATTATCTAGAGATACAGCACCAAAGTCAATGGAAGAGAATTCTAAATACCTATTGAAATAACAAATCCTAGAATTCCTTTGGATCCGGTGCACTTAAAATGGTATCAAACTGCTACAATTGAGCTCTGTCAATACATTTCCAGACAGTTGGATCTTGTCCCTCACCTCATCAACACTTTAGTCTTGGTCTTTATAACTGCCAATTGATATGTTAAAAACCACGGGGCACTTCAATATAAGCAAATGGAAAAACAGTCCCTTTTCTTCAGTTCTAAATCAGTCAGTAATTCTGATTTATCTCTCGCATGACTTTAATAAGCAGTTGTTGTTTGTTTTTCCCTCTTCAGTTGTTACTTCATTAGGCATAAGTCAATGGCATATTTCCAATCAGCAAACCCACAAAAATACACATGGCCTTGAGCAAAATGGGGGCAATGTGGCAATGGCCTGATTTTCCATCTTTTCTGTTTGTAACCCATTTGATATCAGCAAGTCTTTTAAATAAGCATTCAATCAGTCTATTTGGAAAGATAACCCTGTGTGTATCTTTCCCTCCGTCTTCCTTGCCTCATCTTCCTAGCTCATGTTCAACGTCCATGTTTCTTTGCTCTTGTATTTCTGGGCTGGGGCTGAGGCCAGCCATGCGCAATGTATTGCACTTGACAGCCAGCCAAGGCAGCCATGTGTTCTGAGACATGCGCCCGAGGTGGCTTCAGTTACATAAGGGTTTCCTTGGCACAGACCATTACATAAAATAATCAAACGTAACATAGATAAAGAAAAGGAAAAAGAATAGGAAACTTGGAGGGGGAAAAGTTCCACAAACCAAACACGTCCAACAAGGGTATCCCTCAGAGGCCTTGGGTTATGGCTCCCATTAGCTACTGTCTGCAACAGGCAATGGTTGCAGATTATGGGAGTTGTGGTACAAAGCATCTTGAGAGCGAAAGATTTGGGAAGCGACATTTGCAAGAGGTGGGAGTACAAAATAATACACAATTCTTGCAAATCATTGGAGGATTTGCAAGAATCCGCCAGCTGCAGAAAATCTTGCCGATCGAAAGGTTGACAGTTCACCCAGGTTGGGGTGAGCTCTGTTGAAACGGCCATCTGCTACCCTATTTAGTCAAACCCAATGTTCACCTTTTGGAGCTGAATGACCTCCTCTTTGAGGGACCTCATCTCTCACTGAATGGCCATGGCCCAATGCTATGGCATCCTGGGATTTGCAGTTTGGTGAGGCATCAGCATGCTTTGGTAGAGAAGGCTCAAAGCCTTGCAAAAGAAAAAAAAAACCCCTACATCCCCATGACCAAGGCAATTAAAGTGGATTCATTCTGCAGCATAGATCCACTCCAAGGTTTCCCTTTCTAAGCTTTGGTCTTCTAACACGTTTGCTTTTGAAGAAGGAAATCAAAACAGGCAGCCACTGTATTTTTGGTGCAGCTTTTTTGGCTAAAGGACAAAGAGGGCATATTTTGCCGCTGTGCATTGTGTGCGACAGTAAACACATTTTTGTTTTGTTTTCATGGTTTTGAAGATTGAGGTGCACATAAGATTCAATGGTGGATGAGACTCGATGGCACATGGGAATGTTTACAGGAACCCACCAAATTTATTATTATGCATTTGCTTCATTTATACCCAGCCTTTCTCACCCCCATGGGGGGGGGGGGGGGACTCAAGACGTCTTACAACTCCGGCAAGATTCAATGCTGTTTAAACATAATCATAAAACATATCCCGTTAACTAAAACAATTAAAGCAGTCATGCAAATAAACACATAGAATAATAACAGATTAAAAACATTTAAAGTTCATTGAACTATTCATTCATAATCATTGCTTACAATCCTTATTCAGACTGTGTCGAAACTGTAATACTTGTATGTAGCTTATTCTTCAAATGCTTGAGTACAGAGCCATGTTTTAAGCTTTTTTCTGAAAACCACAAGAGACTGGGCTTGCCTGCTGTTACAGAGGAGGGAATTCCGCAGCTGGGGGGGCCACCACTGAGAAAGCCCTGTCTCTCGTTCCCACCGATCGCGTTTGTGAAGGGGGTGGGACCAAGAGCAGCTGATGGGATTTGTAATACCATCACCAACATCCAGAGACTGTAGGAAATAGCAACCTTCTTCAAGCCTCCACTAGTTATTTGTTAGTATATAATTCAGTTTGCTTACTGTATTGTATATGTGTGCATTGGTATGCAGTTTTCCTTAACTTTATGTTGTGGAAGATGTTGCAGACCAAGTGATCAGAACTGGGACTGTTCAAGACTCAGACTTCATTTTAGAAACATTATGCTTTCATATGTCTGTAAAAACAGTACAGTTTAGATTCCAATAGAAACAGAATGCTTTAGAGAACAGAGACTCTATTAGACTCTATTAGACAAAGCAGAGAGATGCTTTGAATTTTGGACTGCTGATTATGAAAAAAGATGCCCTGTGTTATCCACACAGAGAAACTACTTCAAATCTTATCTGCAACCGGACTAATAAGCAATGCACCTGTATGCTGAATACATGAAATTTGTGAGTAAACCAACTATGTTACTTTTAAAGAAGTCTATTTTTGGTCTCTTGGGAGCATGATTATTTTAAACCAAGATGTTGTAAGGGAGAGTAGATGTTTTTTGGGCAACTGAAAGAACACTTTTGAAACAGACAAACAGACAGACAGACAGACAGACACACACACACACACACACACACATATGCATTGATATATCTTTGTCCCTAACAGTTCAAAGAGATATCTAGGTATATTGGTTTAACAGCTGAGAAACCCAATTGCCTTGCATGAATACTAATGGATATTTACCACAAAGGAGAAGGTTGACTCAGGCAAGTTTTGAACTTCTCGGGGAGATTCCCGATTTTCCCTAAATGGTGGAAAATGCCACTTTCAAAAAGGTTTTGGAGATTTCCATTTGTCAAAAGGTTATAGCATCATTTTCCCAAAAGGTTATGATTTCTAACAAAGTCATGCCTTTCCAAAGATCATAATTATCCAAAAGTACTACTCATCCCATCAACCATGGATCTGCACCAATTTCTAATGGGACCATATACAAGCCCAAAAACAAACAATGCCTTCTTCAAATAACCTGGGCAACACTGGGTACCCAAGCTAGGCTGGAATAAAACCCAGAGGAGGGTGGCCTCACCCCTGACACGGAGGCCACTGTCTGCCACTGCTGACAACTCCCAGAATCCCCAGCCAGCAGTGGGTCCCATGACTGAACAGCCCCTTTCAGTATTACCATGTCCTTTCTTGAAATGTTTCTCCCTAAAATAATGATTTCTTATCCTGCCTTTATCTCTACCTAAGAACTAAAGCGGCAAGATGCAAGGCCAAGGCAGTTCTAGCATTACCCAGAGTGAGAGAGTTACTTCAGGCAGCAAATTCTGCAGATGGGGCAACGGCATTTCTCCCCACCTGTTTCTCCACAATTCCCCTCTCTTCGGGGACAGTATTACCCGTATTTAGTCGAGTCTAATGTGCCATCGAATCTAATGTGCAGCTCAATTTGCATTTGATGCCTGAATGTGAAATGGAAGTGATATCGGAGGTGACCCCCCTTCCCAGGGCTCTGTAAAAGATAATTCAAAACCAAGGGATTCATAGTTTTACCAAGGACACCAGGCTGGAGTGATCCCATAATCCCCTATCTCTCCCCCATGTGGGAACCTAAGGCTCTTCCCATGGCCCCACATGGCAATGCCCCTGTAACCCACACTTTATGAATACATCACCAAGTTATTTCCCTTTGCATTATGAACTTCTCAGGAGTCTTATGGACTTTTGCTCACTTGTAAGGACTTTTCTTATGATTTATAAATTCCAGAGGCTTGCCACCCAGGGAACGTGCTGTGTTTATCCCGCAGGACCCTGGGGAAGCCAGCAAGCCACCTTGGCTCCATAGCGAGATGAGATTTGCAGTTTTCCAAGGACCAGACCTCAACTCTTGCGCTTGCAGCGACCCCAATGTGGACCACATGAACTCATTCACTTCCCCAACAACACTTATGAGCTTTTCCAACCTTTTTATGAACTCTGATGAACATTCTCAAGCTCTTGCCAACTCTTATAAACTTCTGAACACTTTTGAAGGACTTTCCGTACACTTTTAGGAACTCTTATAAACTTCTATGAACTCTTAGGCACCTTTACTCACTCCCAAAGACTTTTTTATGAACCTTGCAAAGTTTTCCTTCTTTCAAGCCCCATGGACTTCCTTTCTGCCCTATGATTTTGTATGAACACTGGGAGGTCGGGGGAAGGATGGGATGGGCTGGTATGAAATATGGTTCCTATTTCCCTATCACCAAAATGTATTCCCTATATGTTTCCCCTTCCATACATGAAATATGAAATGCCACCCCTTTTCGTGAATCAGCATACACACTGGCCAAAAGGAACTCATCTCCTTGAGCCAGAAAAATTCCCAAATATTAAGTTAAATCAAAATCTTTCTTGCATGGACAAAAGAAATGCAGATATCCCTCCTGAGCTTCGGAGGAAGAACCCTCAGGGGCAGATATATCCTATTGACATAAGCGATCAAGAAGTCGGAGCAGCCCAACTTGTCAGCTTTGTCTCTGGTTCTCCCCCATTATCCACTGAGTGGCATTTCTTGCCTTCGGAAAGAAAAGGAATGCCACATCTGCCTTCACTTCCTTGGGACTGAAACTCCATTTAAGATAACTTTCAAGTGACAATAACACGGATTAAAGTTTCCTGGGCCTGACATTCCTGCCAGACCAAGAATGTTTATTGACTCACTCACACTAAGATAATATCAGGCCAGCTTGAAGGCCCCTCTGGGGAATCGCTGGCCCCTTGGACAAATATTTGAGCCATAATCCACCCAAATCTCTCCTTCCTGGTTCATTGTTTCCTGCTCAGCCTGCCTTCTCCACTCTCATTGGCTGAAAGGTGAAGGCGGTGCTGGCTCTTGATTGACTGAGGCGGGGCCAAGCCGGCAGGGCCTCCCTGCCAGCTGATGACACCATCCAATCATCTTGAAGCCAGCTGAGAGCCAGGGGGGTGGGAAGTTTGAACCTTGGCAGTTCTGTTTTTCTATAAAAATGTATGTTATGCATTGTACTGTATGTCAGCATGGGCGATTGATTACGGCTGTCGTTCTTTCCAGCTGGAACGAAAATAAACAACTCGGTGGCATTTATTCAACTTGGTGAGATCTTTATAGGGAAATTCAGGGAAAATGGGGATTGGCTACTTCCTATCTCGCCAGGGCTATCTCGGATCCTCTTTGGTGGGTCTAGCTCGTCCGCCTTCATGGCAAGCCCCCCAAATCCTGTTCTGCTCCAGGGAGTAAAATATCTGCTTAATCCCATTGGCTATAGTCCGGCTCTAGCTGTGCTATTATTACACCCTTTCTGGAGTTGTCTCTTCTCTAGGCGAAACGTCCTCAACTTCTTCCACATTTCTGTCCAGGAATGGTTTTGCATGCTGCCAGCTACCTGGGTTGTCTTTCTCTGGACAGGTTGCATTTTCCTAAAATGCCACTTGCAATTTATCAGCATTCTCCTGCCCCAGATTCCAAGCAGAGCTGGCCATGAGTTTTGCAGCAAGCTGGAGGGATCTTGCAATCCTGATCCTGTTTGGCACTCGCATAGCACCACCTAGTGTGGTGAAGCCGTTTTGCCCGTGTTCACAAATACCATCAGCAGGATTTTGCAGAGCTGCATTATTTCATTTTGAATTGAGTTGAATAGGATTAGGTCCAGATTTATGCACAATCTAAGCAAACAATATTTTACAGCAGAGACACACAGTGGTGAGCAAAGGGAAATGGATCAGCCCTCAAGGAAGCCATGGAAAGCTCCATTGAATTCCCTGCAAAACCACTCTGTTGGGGTCATTGGGATTTTTAAAGACCCTTTTCAAGCAATTGTCTGGACAAAAGTATTTCCTAGAGCTGAAACATACTCGGGGACTGAAAGCTGGAAATAGCTGTTGCTACTCTGGAGGGTTAATATAGCGAAGTAAAGTTTATTGATTAGTCCACTGACCACTATAGCCAATGGGATTAGAGCAGCTTTTAAACTGATTCCTAGGGGAAAGTCGACAGGAGCTGGGCAGCTTCCGGTTCGAGAGGGTGAAATGCCAAGTATGGAGGACGAAATCCATACACAAATGGCTGAGTCAACAGAAAAGATAGATAGTAGTAGTCGAGAGGTAGGACATGGTAGGCCTTCTACAAATTCTCACAAACAGCCAAAGTTGAAAGTGCACCAGAGAAATAAATATAAATGTCTGTACGCAAACGCTAGAAGCCTTCGAACAAGGAGTTGGAATATTTGGCAAAAGAAAAAAATATTGATATTATTGGCATAACAGAAACCTGGTGGACGGAGGAAAACAAATGGGACACAAAGATTCCAGGTTATAAACTGTACAGGAAAGACAGGAGAGGGAAAAATGGTGGCGGTGTGGCCCTGTACATAAATGAAGAGCTAGAATCTCATGAATTAGAACTTCAAGAAATTTCAAACTCACCTACAGAAACATTGTGGGTAAAAGTCCCAGGACAAAAAACTAATCTAGCATTAGGGATCTGCTATCGCCCTCCCAACCAAACTCCAGAGGCAGACTGCTATCTGGAAAATGAAGTTAAACAGGCCTCAAAAAGAAATACATTAGTCATAATGGGGACTTCAACTATCCCCGAATAGATTGGCCAAATTCTTGTTCTACGATGAAAGAGAGACAAGGTTCCTCGACATGCTAGCTGATTATTCCCTTGAGCAGATGGTCATGGAACCAACCAGGGAAAGGGGATCCTGGACTTGGTGCTAACTAATGAACAAGATCTCGTTCAAGATGTCCTTGTAGCTGAGCCCATAGGTACCAGTGACCATAACACAATAACCTTCAACGTAAGTTTGGATAGCAAACTGTCAGTGAAAACTAACACAGAGACATTAAACTTTCACAAAGGGAATTTCACCAAAATGAGAAAAATTGTAAAGAACAAACTAAAAGGAGCAGTAAAAAAAATCAAATCCCTCCAGAATGCTTGGAAACTGTTTAAAAATACCTTAAAACAGGCCGAACTAAAATGCATTCCAATAAAAGAAAGAGGCATGGAAAGTCCAAAAGGACACCAGTATGGCTTACAAAGGAAGTAAAAGATGTGATTGGAAAGAAGAAAACTCATTTAAGAAATGGAAGGCTCTTCCTACCGAGGAGAACAGAAAGGAACACAAGCTCTGGCAAACTAAATGCAAAGCAACAGTCAGGAAAGCCAAGAGAGATTTTGAGGCACACATAGCAAAGAATATTTAAAAACAACAACAAAAACTTCTTTAAGTACATCAGAAGCAGGAACCCAACTAGAAAAGCAGTTGGGCCACTCGACAACAATGGTCAGAAAGGGAAAATCAGCGAAGACAAGGAGATTGCTGAGCGGCTAAATGACTTCTTTGCCTCCGTTTCACACAGGAGGACAGACAACATATGCCTGCAGCTGAGTCAGTTTTTTCAGGGAGGGAATTAAATGAATTAAACCAGATAGAGATAAACAAGGAAGATGTTCTCACATGCCTTACTAAACTAAATGTCAACAAATCACCAGGGCCAGATGGCATCCACCCCAGAGTTCTTAAGGAACTCAAGTGTGAAATTGCTGAAATTCTAGCCAAAATATATAACCTTTCTCTAAGATCAGGCACTGTACCCGAGGACTGGAGGGAGGCAAATGTAACTCCGATCTTCAAGAAAGGATCCAGGGGTGATCCAGGAAATTATAGGCCAGTTAGTCTAACCTCAGTTCCAGGCAAAGTGATGGAAACCATTATTAAAGAAAAATTACTAAGCACATAGAAGAACAGGCATTGCTGAAGGAAAATCAACATGGTTTCTGCAAAGGCAAATCATGTCTTACTAACTTGTTAGAATTCTTTGAGGGTGTAAATAAACACATAGATAAAGGGGACCCAATTGATATTGTTTACCTTGACTTTCAAAAGGCTTTTGACAAAGTCCCTCACCAAAGGCTCCTAAACAAGCTCTTCAGCCATGGAATCAGGGGACAGGTCTTGTCCTGGATTGGAACCTGGCTAAACTGTAGGAAACAAAGGGTGGTAATAAACGGACATTTCTCTGGGTGGAAAGAGGTGAGAAGTGGCGTACCCCAAGGTTCAGTTTTGGGTCCGTTACTTTTTAATCTATTCATTAATGATCTGGATGTAGGAGTGAATTCTGAGGTAGCAAAGTTTGCAGACGACACTAAATTGTTCAGGGTAGTTAAAAATGAAACTGATTGTAAAGAGCTCCAGAAAGATCTCTCGAAATTGAGTGAATGGGCAACAAAGTGGCAAATGCATTTTAACCTAAACAAGTGTAAAGTCATGCACATCGGGGCAAAGAACCCCAACTACACCTACCAATTGATGGGGTCAAAGCTTTCCGAGACAAACCAGGAAAGGGATCTTGGGGTCTTGGTGGACAGCTCAATGAAGATGTCAACCCAGTGCGCAGCAGCAGTGAAAAAAGCAAATTCTATGCTAGGCATGATCAGAAAGGGAATCGAAAACAGGTCAGCAAATGTTGTATTACCTCTCTACAAATCGATGGTAAGGCCACATTTGGAGTACTGTGTACAATTCTGGTCTCCGCACCTTAAGAAGGATATAACGGAACTGGAAAAGGTACAGAAAAGGGCAACAAGAATGATCCAAGGGATGGAGCGGCTCCCTTATGAAACCAGGTTGCAACGCCTTGGTCTTTTCAGCCTTGAAAGACGGCGTTTAAGAGGTGACTTGATTGAAGTGTATAAAATCATGCATGGGATAGAAAAGGTGAATAAAGAAAAACTGTTTTTTTTTGTCACAAAACACTAGGACTAGAGGGCACTCCCTGAAGCTCCAAGGTAGGAAAATTAGGACTAACAAAGGGAAATATTTCTTCACCCAGAGGGTCATTGGGTTATGGAACTCACTTCCAGAAGAGGTTGTGACAGCTGTCAGCCTGGACAACTTCAAGGCAGGATTAGACAGATTCATGGATGCCAAGTGTATCAGTAGTTACTGAAAAGGACATTCAAGTGCCACCTCGGAGTTGGTTGAGGTAGGCAGGATTTCCCTGGGTACTGGTTGTGGGGGGTCGGGAGCAGGTCAGGGTTTTGCCCTCCCTTCTGCTCGAGATCCCCGTGTACAACTGGTGGGCCACTGTGTGATACAGAATGCTGGACTAGATGGGCTGAGGTCCGATTCAGCATGGCTCTTCTTATGTTCTTATGTTCATATCAACAGAAAAAGACAAAAACAGGAATATACACAAATAGATACTAATCACTGTCCTAAAACTCCTGTAATAGTGAACATACATTAAAACACAATTAAAACTTAATTAAGTTAAAAGTTAAACATAATTTTAAATATCATTGTTAAAGTGCCAAGGTAAAACTTCATACCACAGAAATTGAGGATGAATGTTAAAACAGGGGTTAAAATAGACCAGTTATTGCACAATCCCAATCCAGTTCAGATATCTGAGGACTCTGAACTCGAGATGGCTTACATAGGGACGAGCCCAAAAACAAACATGGTTAAAAATACACACTCAGATATAAAATACAACAACATAAAACAGGAGAAAACAACAACATTGTATATAAAAGCAAAAGCTTATGCATTTGGTGGTTCTGTATTTTGGGGAATTGTATTATGTCTGGGGGTTCCTGTAAGAGCCACAGAGGCCCCAGGTGGACTACATTTTGTTCAAACCCGATTTATGGCTTAAAATGATAGTAACACCTATGATCTGTGCTACCAAAACAAAGAAGAGAAAAGAAAAGGCAATTGTGTCAACACCACCGAGACTCTTAGATTTTAAATAACCCAGTGCAGGGTTTCATAGAATCCTAGAGTTAGTAGAGACTGCATGGGCCATCCAGTCCAACCCCCTGCCCTTTAGAAAAAGCACAAAGCAACCCCAACAGATGGCCATTCAGCCTCTGTTTAAAAGCTTCCAGGGAAGGAGCTTCTACTGCACTCCAAGTAAATGAGTTCCACTGCTGAACAGCTCTCCTTACAGGTTGTTGTAGGTTTTTTGGGCTATATGGCCATGTTCTAGAAGCATTGTTTCCTGACATTTCGCCTGACTCTATGGCAGGCATCAAAATACTAGCAAACGTAAAGCAGATGCTATTCCACGAACTAACCTACTGCAACCTTCTCAAAGAACTAAGCCACAATGTATAATATGGCCACTCACCCTGACACCTCATTCAAAACATATTTCTGCCATTGTTAGAAGATTTTGGCCCTTGGTGTCTTCTATCCAGGGTCTACAAAGTCCACCCATGTTGACTTACAAGAGAACGGCTAACATTGGCAATCTATTAGTGCACACCAATCATTCCCTTCCGATGCTCCAGAGTGCTCTCACTCCGGGCACTAGGCCCTGTGGCCATTGTAACATATGTAAGTTGGTATATACTCACAAGGAAATACATAGTCCTTACAACAACAGAACTTACAAAGTGAAATGTTTTTCCACTTTCTCTTCATCAGCCCTCATTTATGCCCTTGTCTGTGATTGTGGAGATATCTATATAGGCCAGACTTCACGTACTATTTGGATATGTGTCAATGAGCATAGGTCCAGGATTAGACATCTCTGATGATTTAATTTTAATTCAATTTTATATACACACTTCAAGCAACATAATCATCACAGTGATAGTATAAGATTTCTTGGCCTGGAAAGGGTTAAAGTTCCCCCTCATGGGGACATTAAACTAGCATTAACTCTAGCAGAATCTAGATGGATAATCAATCTAGCCACTGAGGCCCCACATGGTTTGAATGAACCCCTTAGCATCTCTGAATTGCTGGTTTAACACACCTGTTCTGAATATCTTCCTGTTTCTTGGCCCTCACATCTTTCCTGATCCTGGATGAAGCTTTGTCTTTCTCACTCTTGATTATATTTACCAGGTATGTACTTACCTTACTCCTGCCTGTCCATATGCCCTTTTAGACTCCATCTTACTTACTGCCTAACTCTGGGTCTTGTTTCTTTTCCTCTTATAGACTTTATTATTTGGGATGCTTTTTTTGCTGCATTTTCATCATTACCTTGATAAAGCTCCACCTGCTGGAGCGAAATGGCATGTTCTTTCCTGGGCCCGATGTGATCCACACACCGTCAGCGCACCGCCCCCACGCCACGCCATAGGGGACCCCTGAATATCATCATTGTCATCCTTGACTTCAATACTTATACTGTGACTTACTACAACTCATTGGGGTATCCTAGTCTGGGTGGTATATACCTCTCAGCAACATCACAGTGTCTACATTGTTACTTTACTTGAGTCATCAACTTCGTCCTTTCTATGATGCTAGAGTCAAGTGCCCACCCCCAGGCTCCATCTTCCTCTGCACCAAAGCACGAAGACAGGGGTTGGACTAAACGGATGCGGGGTCGAAGACGGGGTCGGAGGCGGGGCAGGGGGTGGAGCCAGAAGAAATCCCAGCTCTGCCCAGCAACGCCCCCTCTTACAGCTACTAGCCTGCAGAGGGTGACCCCCAATGCATCGGGAACCATGAGGACCCTCGAATCTTCCCCTGGACCCCTGGAGCGAGGGAGGTTCGTGCCACCCGGGCCTGGGGTGTCCGGAGGGCCCCCCTCCAGGACCTTCTGGACTGCCAACCCCGGGTGTCGAGCTCACTCGCTGGTGAACCCTCACCCCAGGAGGTTTGACAACCCGACGACGGGGAGTTCGGAGCCACGGGCGTGTGGTGACCATCTCCCTCTGGAACTGGAAACGCTAAAGGCACTGTTAGACCTGTGGGACCCTCCTAGGCTTCCCTCGTTTGATGGCCATTAGCTGGATAGCTCTCTGACCCATGCGGTCATGAGCCTAGCCCCCCCTTCCCCTGCCTTAGATGTAGCCACCTCCCTCTTGTTGTTGTATTGTATTGATTGTATATTATGTACTTTATGTCAAACATGGAAACCGCTCCGAGCCTCTGGGGAGTGGCGGTATATGAAGTTTGAACTAATAATAATAATAATAATAATATGAATATGAATATTATATTAATTCGTATAGCCATTATTGTGGTTTTTGTTACACAAGGACTACGTGCTTACAGTCATTTCGGAGAGTCATTTGACCCACTTACTTTTATACCGGGTTGTCCGGGCATTTGACTCGGGATATCCCTCTATTGCTACTTCAGCTATTTCTGCATGTGCAGTGTACGACATCGATCATCTCAGGGATAGACTGCCTGGGTCTTAGGAGCCTCTCCGCACCTTAGTATGTTATTCTTTTAAGAAACAAACTACGAGACTTATCTAATTATTGAACTCCACAACAGAGACATTATTTTTGATACTCCACATGAGATACATTCTTTATTGTACTTTTTGGACGCTATTGGTGCATTATCGTAATCCATTGTGGACACGCATGCACAATACGCGCTATCGTGAACTCTGCTAGTGTTTGTTTTGGTCTCCCTTCAATTTACTTCACGGCATTCACTGCTGTTATGGATGAGGTCCCTTACCTTAGAACCACATTGTAAGGTATTTCTTTATATTTCTGTATATTTCTTTCTGTATATTTCAGGAAAGGGACCCTATTTCATTTATTTATTATTTATTTATTTCAGGATTTTACCCCGCTCTTCTCAACCCCCGAGGGGGGACTCAGAGCGGCTTACAGCACGGCACAATTCGATGCCACATCAACAGCGTAAAACCCCAAACCCCACAACACATTAAAATACATTAAAACATTAAAATACAATCCCTCAGCAACATCTACAGTCATTCCAATTAAAACAGTATTCAACCCTAAAAACATTGACCCCCTTCCTCCCTCCCTATTCCCTAGTGCTTCACATTTTAATAATTCCTTGTGCTTTCTATGACTACTGTGGAGTTCATTGTGAATTTGATATAATAATTATCGAATTGTTGGAGTTTTTATATATATATATATACTGTGTGTGTGTGTGTGTGTGTGTGTGTGTGTGTATATATATATATATATATATATATATATTGAGGTTACACCCAACGTCTTTAAATATAATATTGCTGAGAACGCCACTGTATAACAATCTTTTGTGTATACCTGTTTCTATATGATGATTGTATTAATTCTTGTGTTGATGCTATTGCCTTGTATTACATGCTTTTGATATACTAACCTAATGGTGTTGATATATTTATAACTGTGTAACGTTTGTTTTTCAGTATCAGTTTATAATATTGCTCGCATAAAGCTGACTTTATATTATGAGTATACAGTATATCTATATCGGAAGTGTACTTGATACCTGAATAGATTATCAACTCTATAGCACCACCTTGTGTTCTTTATTTTTTACTACAATAATATTCTTACATAGGCTTTGCTAGTATTTTGGCCCTTGTTTTTGCTCTTGTTCGAGAGTAGGCTAGTTCTCCTTTTATGTCTATGGCAGGCATCCTCAGAGGTTGTGAGCTCTCCTTACAGTCAGGAAGTTCTTCCTTATTCTCAGGTGGAATCTCCTTTCCTGTCATTTGAACCTGCTCCCTCTTCCATATGATGACACTCTTTCACATATTTATACATGGCTCTCATGTTTCCTCCCAACCTTTTATTCTGCAAGCTAAATAGACCCAAGTCTTTAAGACGTTCTTCAGAGGGATTGCCACTTTGGAGCAACACTGTTTGCTCCAAATAATGAAAAATAATCAAGTTCTCCAAGACACTCTCCAAACTACCATCCGTTCCTCAGCAATTCCCATCAACTCTCATCAAACGTGCTCAGTATAAGTATAACCTATATACAACACCCATTGCATTAATCACCACATCCTAATTACAGTGGCTTAACTCTTTTATAGGTGGTGAGGTCAGCGGTATTGACTCTCCTATTACATAGAAAATGCCAGGTAATTTCCAAATCATATGGCGCACAAATTAGACCCCCTTGAAAGAGGCACTCGTGGTTGTGGGTTTGCAGGTGTGACTATTCTGACAAAGTATTGTAGCACAGCAAGCATCTGAGGATTTGTCAGGGGATGAGGGGGGTGATGGGTTTCAAAATGAGGAGTCTGTGTGTGATCAGAGAGAATTTCAGGCCTGAGATCAGAAAGATGAGGGCAAAGCAGAGGATATTGTGAATTTCCATGCTGGTTCCCAGGCTCCAGGGGAAAGTGAAAGCTCTTGGGCTGATGGGGAGTTTTCCTGTGAAACTAGATCAGGCCTGAGAATGGAGGGAATAAAATATAGACAAATTAGACATTCTCACAGAAATTGTGGGAAGACCTTGAAGTCCAGGTGTATTTGGCATGATGTAATGGGCTCCTGAACAAGCTTAAATTAAGTAGTTTGGCTTCAAGCCTCTCAGAGGAGACAATGTTGTTCAAAGATGGTTTTCCTGTTCTGCTCTCAAGTTCATGATTCAAGTTTCCTGTTCTAGTTTATGTCTTTGTTCCTACAAAGAAGTTCATGTTTTTTGGTTTATGGATTTATGTTTGGATTGTTGCTATTTTGTATTTCCTATTCTACTGATCCTTTTGGATATGCCTTCCCCCCTGCTTCCCTTAATAAACATCTCTAGATAATATTACTGAACGCTGGTGTGGTGCTGGGTGAAAAGGGGGTAAAAAGGTGTTTCAGTGTTAGAGTTCAACACATAGCAAGATCCTGGGAAAGTTACCTTATTGACAATGCCCAGCATTGCCTGGGCAGTATTGCTTCTAGCTTGCACCCAAACCCTAAACTGTTCTTTTCATGGGGAACTGATTAAGGCTGCCAAGAAATGTGTTGTAAAAAACACAGTTTTTAATTGGGACTGGAGGTGTTACTCATTTTAATTAGGCCTGCAATCTTTCATGGCTTAATCAATGTAATGGATTCACAGCTTAATGCATTCCATGTTCCCCATTAACATAGGTCAGCACACTTTAGTGATTGCTCTGCAAGGCTCTGTGATGGCGGCATTAAAACAGGGGGGGGGGGGGACACGGACTGGGAAGAATTAATAATTAACACATTCTTGTATGTAGATCCAGTGTGGTGCAGAGGGCAGAGTGTGGGTGAGCTGGCAAACCTTCATTTTGGGACCAAAGTACAAAAAAAATGGCCCCCAGATTCACTTTGTGTTGCATTCAGTCTTTGATTGTTGTTGATGATGTTTTGAACAATGCTACACAAATTTGTACAATGTTTAAGGGGCTATTTGTATACACACATCAATATGTATGTACTAGACATGTGCGATTGATAAAAATGTTTCAAAAGTCATTACAAACTTAGGGGGTGCTGGCGTTTCATTTCTAAAGTGTTTCTAAAGTATTGTTAGTAAAAATTTCATTACTTCTTCATTATAGTAATTGCACATAATTACTATAATTGGGGAAACTTCAGGGGCTTCTTTCACCCTCATTGTTACAGCTATTGGGGTGAAACTTGCTACAACAGTATAACACATTTGCCACTTTTAGCCCGCCAAGTTTCAGAACATTTTCAAAGTTTTTATAAACTGCCCTGAGTTTATAAACCACCCTAAGTCCCCTTCGGGGTCTGAAGGGCGGTATACAAATACCACAAATAAATACATAAATTTGGATGGAAGGCCCTCTCTGGATTTCACTTTGACAACTGTATGGGCACCTCTAGGCAGCACAGCACTCACTAGGCATGGTTAGGTTTGGCCGGAATCTTCGTAATTCGGAATAAATTTTGGAAAGATTTGCTTTTTGAATCTATTTTGAAGTTTTGAAGGAAACCGGAAGTCCCTTTGCCCTTCTGAAACTTTTTCCGCCATTTCTGTTATGAAGCTGTTTCCGCTTCCCTTCCCTGACCTCGGCTCAAGTCTGGAAAGCTGTGTTATAGCAGCCTGGATGAATCCCCCCCCCTCCTTTCCCATTGCAGTCTGCCGGGGGTCCTGGAAAGCCATGTTAAAGCAGGCAGCCTGGATAAATCTCCCCTCTTCCTTTTTCTTTCTCTCTGTTCTCCTCTTCTTCTTCCTACTCTTTTCCTCCTCTTCCTCCACTTAAGCGGCTGAGGGGAAAAAGGAAAGAGCCTGAGGATGTTAGGAATTGTGGACGGTGAAGTCCAAAACACCTTGAAGGAATACCAGATCTGCTCTCAGGCCCCATATACATTGCCATGTAATGCATCTTGAAACTGCATTATGTATACAGTATATTCAGTGATGTAGACTTCTATCATGCAGTTTAGCTGCCTTCTATGAGTCTTTATAATGCATAATGCAGTAGGGCCGCAGTTTGAATCCAGTTGCGGGAAGGTAATGGCGCTCCAAACAGTCATGCTGGTGACATGACCTTGGAGGTGTCTATGGACAATGCTTCTCTTTGGCTTAGAAATAGAGATGAGCATCATTCCCCAGAGTCCGACAGGACTAGACTGAATGTCAAGGGGAAACCTTTACCTCTACTTTGATCATCTGAATTACGTGACAGGAGGAGGAGGAGGAGGAGGAGGAGGATCGCCTCCTCCTCCTCCACATTGATAGAAGAGGAAGGTCTGGAGTGTAAGAGCCCCTCAGTGAGGAGTGGAAGAGCCCCTGAAGTTTCCCCAGTGCCAGTGCTGTTTTTTCCAACTGCGCATGCGTGACTGCCATTAACAACACTATTCCGAAGTTTCTGAAGTTTATTATTATATGGCTTTTTTGCCTTGTTGCTTGTGTTGTATTGAGGGCAGAGACTGCCTGTGTAAACCGTCCCGAGTCGCCTTCGGGCTGAGAGAGGCGGTATAGAAACGTGGCACATAAATAAAGTTATGGATTGGGGGTGGGGGGTGGAATTCAATTCCGAATCGAACCACCATCCGCCCGCTACACCCGAAACGAGTTTTGAACCATTTTTTTATCAACCAAGCCTAGCACTCACCTTGATGGCCAACAGGTACATGCACAGTGGTGCTGCTATATTATGGGAAACCGAAATTAGCCAGATCTTGTTTCCCTTTTCACCAGATGGCAGATGTAAATCTCTGGAAATTACAGGTCCCAATTAATTACCACAGACATGAGAGATTTTAGTGTGTTTATTTCAATTACAATAAACATCACAGTGAGCTTCCACAAAAAAAGCCTGGAGTGCCACCCCCATGGCTCCATCTAGCCTCTGTTTTATAGATATTTTAACTTTAGATTCTTTTTGAAACTGCTTCTTTCTGTGCGCAGGCATCAAAAACCATTACTTCATCAATGTTTATTGCTGTGAAACACATTGTGTCTGTGCTAACTAATTAGTCTTCCAGTTCCCTTATCTTCTAAGAGAAGATATATGGCCTTGCTGTCTCAGCCAGTTTCTACTCCCATTACCTCACCCTGTGTTTAGCAAAAGAACTCAGTACATTCATGCTTTTGAAGTTCCATTGCTTGCAGACCTAACTGCTCTTGTTGTAAATAATAATGATACTAATAATAACTTTATTTATATCCCACCACTATTTCCCAAAGGGAGTCAGGGAGACTTACAAAACAGCACATATTAGTGCTATAAAACACATAAAATACAAGTAAACTATATCAACATTAATAACAACACAATATCAAAACATAAACATAGTTTTGCTTAACTAACTTTCAGGTGAGGCACAGAGCAGTGATTTCTTTCTTTCTTTCTTTCTTTGCTATATTTTTATACCGCCCCTCTCAGCCTGAAGGCGACTCGAGGCAGTGTACACATGGCAACGAATACCCACAAGATAGAACACATTGAAACAATTTTTACAATACAATTCTCTATTGATTAGTCAATTTTGACCATATCAAAACATACAAAACATTCACACTTATCCATACATACAATAAATGCATATATGAATACAAAGCGTACCGACCTACTGTCCTGTCAACCCATCGAAACAATTAATAAAACAACCATATAAAAGCAATACAATTAGCAATTAAAATTATAAAATACAAATCTCAGGGTCTCATTATTAAAATCAATTTTTGTTGCATCGTCATATCATTCCGTAGGTCTCAATTAAATAATTACACTTCATCTGCAAATGCCTGTTCGAACAGCCAAGTTTTTACTTTCTTTTGAAATGTTAGGAGGGAGTGGGCCGATCTAATGTCCCTAGGAAGGGCGTTCCATAGCCAAGGGGCCACTACTGAGAAGGCCCTGTCTCTCGTCCCCGGCAATCGGGTCAGCGAAGAAGGCGGGACCGAGAGCAGGGCCTCTCCGGATGATCTTAAACACCTGGATGGTTCATAGGGAGAGATGCATTCGGACAGATAAGCTGGACCAGAACCATTTAGGGCTTTAAAGGATAAAGCCAGCACTTTTAATTGTGCCCGGTAGCAAACTGGCAGCCAGTGGAGCTGGCGTAACAGAGGGGTTGTGCGCTCCCTGAGTGCCGCTCCTGTTATCAACCTGGCTGCTGTCCGTTGGACCAATTGAAGCTTTCGAACAGTCTTCAAAGGCAGCCCCATGTAGAGAGCATTGCAGTAATCTATACGGGATGTAACCAGAGCGTAGACTATAGTGGCCAAGTCAGACTTCCCAAGGTATGAGTGCAGCTGGCGCACAAGTTTTAACTGTGCAAATGCTCCCCTGGTCAAAGCCAAAACCTGGGGTTCCAGGCTCAGCAATGAGTCCAGGATCATAACCAGACTGCGAACCTGTAGGAGTGACAGAGTTGGACGTCATCTGCGTACAGGTGACACCGCACCCCGAAACTCCGTATGACCTCCTCCAGCGACTTCATGTAGATGTTAAACAACATGGGAGATAATATTGAATCCTGTGGAACCCCACAAGACAGTGGATGAGGGTTTGAACAGGGGTCTCCCAACAACACCATCTGGGAACGACCCTCTAGGAAGGACCGGAGCCACTGCAAAACAGTACCTCCAAGGCCCATTCCCGTAAGGCGTCCCAGAAGGATACCGTAGTCAACGGTGTCGAAGGCTGCTGAGAGGTCCAGCAGAACTAACGGGGACACACTCCCCCTGTCCAGCTCCCGGTGTAGATCATCAACTAAGGTGACCAAGGCTGTCTCCGTGCCATGCCCCGGCCTAAAACCAGACTGTGCCAGATCCAGAAAATACGTGTCTTCCAAGAATACCTGGAGCTGAGAGGCAAACACACGAATTTGAAACTGGCCACCCGCTCCACTTGGTCTCCATTTATGACCGAGGGCTGGATTTCTGGTCTGTTCTTCTATAGTTGAACAAGCTGGATTCCGATGATCATTCTTCACCGTTGATCTCATCCTGACTGTTAATAGAATATTGGAAGCTTCCCGCGAAAACTAGATGCCACTCATCCTCACTTTGGCGACTATGAGAAGGCACTCAACGGCATGGAACCAGAGTGTATATGGAACAGTCTGTGGGAGCAAGGGGTACAGGCAGAGCACATCAACATCATCCAAGCATGCTATAACGGATGTACAACAACGCTAATACCTTTCGAATGAGAAGTTGTTATACCTGTGGAAAAAGGTGTATGTCAAGGTGATCCCATCTCACCTAATCTTTTTTCTGCTGCTCTGGAAAGTGTATAAGGACAAAGGGATACTAATTGATAGGTGCAGGCTTAATCACCTGTGCTTCACCGACAATGTAGTTTTAATCAGTCATATAGCCTTGGAAGCCTCCAGCATGTTTAGCGAGCTTTGTACGAGAAGTCGGTCAATTGCATTAAAAATGAACATGCAAAAGATGAAGGTATTGTGAAACAACTTTGCAGACAGTGCTGCAGTGACAGTAGATGGCATCGACCTCAAAAATGTAGAAGAATACGCCTATTTGGAAGGCTGTTAACATCAAGGAATGTACTGAAACTGGAGTTAAACAGCTACAGAAACGCAGGATGGGCTGCTTACAATTCCATGAAAGCTGCTGCGGACTCTACGAGCTCAATTGTTTGAGTCGACTGTGCTACCTGCCCTATGCTATGGTGCATGGACAACATCAAAGGCTCTCTCAGAACAACTACAGGTCACACATGCCTCCTTTGAAAGATGGCTAGTAGGGATGTTGCTCCAAATGCAGAGAGAATGCAGACTGCACAATGAGTATGTTCGGAAAGTATCAAAAGGGTAATAACCTCTACACTACCTTACCCAACTCAAGCACTGCTTTGCAGGCTATGCAGTACGTAATGTGCAGAACAGATGGGCGCTGGAACAACATCACGGCAACATGGTACCTGGGGATGAATGAGACCTCTTGGTCATCCTTCCACCTGATGGTTTGATTCATTCCATATGACCTATAATGCGAGAGATGAATATGGTTGTACAATGGTACACTGGTCAACTCATGCTCGAAATAGACACAAATTGAGGTGATTAGAGAAGTTGTTGTGATCCGCGCAAAAGCTGAGGAATTGATCTACTAAGTGCTAAGTGCTCTTCCTATAGTCCACTATGAGCTCCTTGGTCTTACTGATGTTAAGCACCAGATTGTTGTCCCTGCATCACGAGAGCAGCTGATCCACATCGTCCCAATAGTCAGGCTCATCTTCTTCAGAGATAAGAAGCCCACCATGGTTGTATCGTCTGCAGATTTGATATTCTTATGATGGATGGAGGTGCAGTCATATGTGTACAAAGTGTAAAGCATTCCTGCCCTTGAAGATGTCCTCTGCCCAACCACTCCATCAAAGGGAACGTGATGCGTGCCGTGCCTGAACGGAACCGGGGTCTGCTACCAAAGCGCTTCTCCCGGGCTCAGAGCACAGCTATAAAAAGCTTTGGCTCCTATTTTGAAGCCTCTATTTCGAGAGCTACACTTACTTAGCAAGTGAAATGTTCCCTGACTACTAACTAAGACATTTCCGTCCTTCTGCTGGTGGCCGAGAGACCCTTTCTCTCCCCCCCCCCCCTCTCATACCCACCAATCATACAGTCTGGGTGGATGACAACTCCCAGAATCGGCACCACTTACCTGTCTACTAGTGTGTTACTTCTGGAAACCATAGTCCAAGAAGGCACTTTCAATAGGTCAGCTTGGACAATTTTTTCATGATGCCGCTTTTCCCCTCTTGGTGAATGCCTTACTGCAGGTCTTAGACCCTCCTCTCCTCTCCTCTCCATCTATCTATCTATCTATCTATTCACATAATAAATGTGAAAATATGTACTGTATATGTGTGGCTGGGGTGTCAATTTAAACAGGCAAGCTCCTGCCTCCACAAACACCTATAATTCCCAACACTCAGAAGATACCAAAGGCCCTCCCTCCCAGTGATATTACAGGTTATAGTGAGCACCTTAAACATATACAAGAGCCCTGCCAATGTCCTCCACAGACACCATACTATCCACCACCCAAGTGAAGGCTTTCATATGGGGACAATTTCATTCTAGATTGTACGTGTTTCCTCCACCACAGACATCTTGGTGTTTCTTACTCTCCCCAATGGTGTGGAATTTGCATGACACGCCCACTGCCTCTCCCTTAACCCCTTTCTGTTATTGTCTATGACACACAGCAAATTGATCACCAACTGAATATACTAGAGAGGTTTGGGGAGAATTCACCATGATTAATAGGAGTTGTAGGTCCTGGGATGTATAGTTCACCTGCAATCTAAGAGCACTCAGAACTCCACCATGATGGATCTGGAACTAACTTGGCACACAGAACCCCCATGACCAACGATAAACACTGGCGGTCTTTGGAGGGATTTATAGGAGTTGTAGTTCACCTACCTCCAGAGCGCACTATGAACCCAAACAATGATGGATCTTGGACCAAACTTGGCATGCATACCCGATATGCTCAAATTCGAATACTGGTGGGTTTTGAGGGGAATTGGCCTGGAAATGTTGGAGTTGTAGGCACTGAGATTTATAGTCCACGTGAAACCAACAAACACTCTGAACTCCACCAAAGATGGAATTGGACCAAACTTGGCACACTCCATGGCCAGTAAAAAGTACTGGAGGACTTTGGGGAAAATTCACCTTGATTTGCGGACATGTAGTTTACCAGAGAGCATTGTGAACCCAAACACTGATGGATCTGGACCAAACTAGGCTCACATACCTGATATGTTAAAATTTAATCACTGGAGAGTTTGGGGGGAACTGACCTTCCTCTTGGGAGTTGCAGTTAACCCACAACCAGAGAAACTGTGACTTCCACCAATGATGGACCAAACTTGGCACAAAGAACCCACATGATGAACTCAACCTACTGGAGGGGTTTGAGGGGACTGACTCACCATAGTGAGAGTTGTAGTTTACCCTACAGTCAGAGAGCACTGAACCCCACTGGTGATGCATCGAACTTGCCCAACATAACACACTTTAAGTACTGATTGAGTTTTTTGGGGTTAATCTGGCATGATGTGAGTTGTAGTTCACCCACAACCTAATGCATTTTGTACAATTCAAAATTGACTTTTTCACATAACCTGAGCAGCGGCGGGGACTCAAGCTAGTGTGATATAAAGCAAGTCTCCTTTGCAAAATGGCCCACCTCTCTCTCTCTCTCTCTCTCTCTCTCTCTCTCTCTCTCTCTCTCTCTCTCTCTGCCTTTTGGCATTTCGTTGTGAGCCATCTGCATTTAACAAAGGGCTCTCCCTTGTCACCTGGCTGTTCCTTGTTCCTTGTGTCACAACACACAAAAGCCCTCCTCCGGCAGCATAAAAAGTTTCCATCCGGTATCATAAAAACCTTGATTAAAATCTTACCTCAGCCTTGGGGCAGTTGAATCTTTCACATCAGAATAGGAGCCAATTAACTATCTCTTTTGGCTGGAGCTTTGAAAGAACCATTGAAGACGCTAAAGCCAAGCCACAAAAATAGGTTTCGTAATATCTTATCTAGGTACTTTAAAATAGAAATTAAGGGTGCATCTACCCTGTAGAGGTAATGCAGTTTGGCATCACTTTAACTACCATGACCCAATGCAATGGAATGCTGGGAGTTGTAGTTTGACCATGTCAAATTACAACTCGCAGGATTCCATAACATTCATACTTAGCTGCTTAAATGGTCTAAAACAGTATTAATTCGGTAGTGTAAATGCACTCTAAAATCATCACAATTTGAACCTCAAGGGCAGGGCTTTCTTGATAGCATCTCTCAGCTTTTGTAACCAAAGGTCAACCATTGTCCTCTCCAATCAAGACTGAATGGAAATCCTGTTCTGTTCCAATTTTATACCGGTTTCCCTTATCTGGAAATGCAAATTACTCCAAAATCCAAAACATGGGTGGTTGAGAGAGTGAGGCTGTTGCTTTTCAATGACTTGATGTATTGCAAACGTCAGCTCGTGCACAAAAAATTGTATACAAAATTGTATTTGGGCTGCATGTGTTATGAATAACTTTTCAAGGTTCTTTTTATTGCAATTTTCCGTTAAGAGAAACGGTATCAGAACTTTTACAGAACAACATTTTGGCATACAGTCATATATATTCTATGTAACTACACTGAATCCACAAACAATTTACAGTTACATTGGCTAACAAACAAAGGGGAATTACCAATTTACTCAGCATTCACATTACTGTTACCGAACAATTTAGGATAGCCTGGCCCATAGGGGGCAGAGGCCCAGAAATACCCCTAAAACGAGGATTTCAGCAGAACCCCTAGTGAGTTTTTAAAAGCAACCTAAAAACCTCTTTCCCAAATGATCTCACCAAAGAAGTCCAGAAGAAGATGCCACTGAAGCTTTTATTCTTGTCAGCTGAAAAGGATGACCACTGCAGTTTCTTTGTTGCAAAGCAGTCATAAAGTTACATTGAAAACATATGCCATTTTTATACATTTTACAGAACTGTCAAATTCAAACCTTCCCGCCCCTGCATGCTGTAGGCTTCATGATGATTGGTTGGAACCTTGGAAGCCAGCTGTAGCGGGAACCAATCGTGAAACAGCACCGTTTTTGCCCTGGCGAATGGGAAGCGAGGGACAGGAATGTGTTCAAAACAAAGAGCAGCTGGAGTTTTCTTGATTAGATCATGTCCATATGTAAATGAAGATCCAAGGCTTTGACCTTTCGGGCCAAAGCAAGTTCTTTGTTCTTGGTGAAAAACAGGAATTTGTCCTTACTGACCCTTCCTTGTTGACAAATGGTCATATGTAGATTTCCAATGGAAGTTTTCAGTCTTCTGGATGATAAACAAATGAAATAACCATAGCCATGTGTTGGTTTCCGAGGCCAACAGTGATAGCCGGTTATGAAATATGAAATACTAGCTGTACCCGGCACGCATTGCTGTGCCCTATTTAGGAGATGCGAGAAAGTCTGAGTATGTAAGGGTTGAAATTGATGTTACTTATGGTCTTGGTGGGGTCATGGCTGTGTCATTGTGGGTTGTTCTGGTGGGTGGAATGTTGAAGTCCTGTGGAGTTGTCGGTGTGTGGTGTTGCTGGCAATCTGCAGAGCTTGTGGATATACAATGTATTTTGTCTTTCCGTCTGCTGTGTTGATGTAGAGGTTCTGTGGTTTCCCAACTCTGGAGCACGCTACGTAGAGTTGTCCGTGGGAGAAGCATTCTGTGTCAAGGTCTATGCTACAGATTTGTAGTGTTTGTCCTTGAGCCTTGTTTATGGTGATGGCAAAAGCTAGCGTAGTGTAGTGTCTTTCTGTTCTGGCGTTTGTTCTGCCCTTTTTTGTTTGATGTATGTAGCTGTAGCAACCCAGTTCTCTTTTGTGCCTGGGGGGCAGGGGGCAGCACCGGGGGTCCCACTTGCATTAGAGCCAGCCACAGCTGAGGAGGAAATGGAGGAAAGGGTTAATGAGTTAGCTGGGCCTTCCTCTTCCACAGAGAGCCTGGCTTGGGATGAGAGATGGCCAGATGCTTACGAGGACTGGGAAGGTCAGGCTGAGTCAGAAAGTGCTGATAGCGATGAATGTTATGAGAAACCGGGGTACGGATCTCAGGAGCGAATTTGGGAAAACATGGGCGATGAGGCCATGGAAGCTGAAGGGGAGTTTGACTCTCATGAAGATAGTGAGCCAGGTGCTGGGAGGCAAGGACGAAGCTTTGATAGGAGACGGAGCATCGAGTCCAGTAGGAGGGAATGGAACCGCAGTCTAGAGCGCCAGAGAAGCGCTAGATCCCGTAGCACAGACTACCGCCGAAGCCTAGAGCGTTGGGGGCCTCGCCCCGGGGTTTAAGTATAGGATCCGTGGGAACGGATCCTCAGTACCTCGGCCACTTCTAATCTAAGCGAAGTGAAGCGAGCGAAGGATCACGGAGCCAAGTTGCCGGCTCGTGCCTTGCCAAGAAGTTTTCTTGGACCCTGTTTGAATCCTGCCTTGTTTCTTGTTCCGCTTGGTTTTGCGGAGCCCTGTTCCTTGATCCGCTTTGTTTTGCGGAGACTTTGCCAAGCCTTTGCCAAGACCTTTGCCTTTGGACATTATATTGCTAAGACTTTGCTTTTGGACTATTCTACGCACTCCCTATTTTTGGATTGAACTTTCCTATATTTTAATGGACAATTACCTTTTCATCTGATCTTTATTACTCAATAAATAGTTAGCTGATTACCGTCTCTGTGTGTGTGATTAAGGGGCCGGCCGAGTCCTTACACCGTGACAGTAGCGTTGTGAGTGTGTCGTCCGATGCTATTCTTTTTAGGAGGCATGGCTTGTCTTTTGGGTCAGCGTATGCCTGTGTGGAAGGAAGGAATGGCATACAAATGGGTTGAGCAGTAGACGCAAGGTTGTGTTATGTGTGTATTGTGTTGTGTGTAGGTATTACTTTTTTGGTGAGTTAGTGGGTGTGTGGTGGCATTGTGGGTGGTAGTATGTTGGGGAATGCTTGTGTGGGTGGGGTGTTTGGGGTGTTTGTGTGTGTTTGTAGAGTATCAGTGCAGTGTTGTGTTGTGCTGTGGTTGGAGTATAGGTGGAGTTGGTTTTTGTTTGTGGTGGTGGTAGGTATTGTGTGTGCGGGGTCCCGTAAGGTTGGGGGGATGGGTTGTGATAAGAAGTTGTGTTTGTTGTGTGGGTAGGAATTGCTAGAGCATTGTGCCTGGGACGTGTGTGTATTTGGAGGTGTGTGTGGTGGTGAGTAGTGAATGCAGTCCTGGGTTTTGTGTTGGGGAAGTTGTCAGGTATTTGTGGGGTGTATTTTGTGTGTGTTGTGGTGACATAGTTGTCTCAGTCTGGCTGTGTGCTGGTTGTGATGTGGAGGGGGTGTTGCTTTTGCCAGTGGTGTTTGTTGTGTATTTTGTTTGGGGTGGGTTTTTGTGTTGCAGGTTTTTTTTGTGGGTTTTGCAAGTTTGTGTTATTCTGGCGGTATGTGTTTGTCAGTGGTGCCTGTGTCCCTGGTGCCCTATTTGTCTCTCTCCTAGTGCTTGGCCTTGACAGTTTAACCCACAAACACCAACTGACTAAACTCAAATCACTCAGCATTCTAATCTAGCCTTGGCTGGCTTCGCCCACCGTTACTATGGTAACTCAACCTCCCTGCATTTTGTGTGGGCCGATGTTGGCCAATGGGTTTCGCTGGCGGCCGCAGAGGATGCTGGGAAATGTAGTTTTTTAATCGTTGTTTTGGGGGCCTTCTAGGTTTTGGGGGGAAGTTTCTTTGCTACAAACCTTCTTTGCCTGAGGCCTATTTTTGTTTCCAAGTTTGGTTTGTCTGCCTTGGAAGGTTTCTCTGCCTCTGGCAGTCGTTCGATGACGAGTCTTCCTTTATACTGTATATATAGACTAGCTGTACCCGGCACGCGTTGCTGTGCCCTATTTAGGAGATGCGAGATAGTCTGAGTATGTAAGGGTTGGAAATGATGTTACTTACGGTCTTGGTGGGGTCATGGCTGTGTCGTTGTGGGTTGTTCTGGTGGGTGGGATGTTGAAGTCCTGTGGAGTTGTCGGTGTGTGGTGTTGCTGTCAGGTATTTGTGGGGTTTATTTTGTGTGTGTTGTGGTGACATAGTTGTCTCAGTCTGGCTGTGTGCTGGTTGTGATGTGGAGGGGGTGTGGCTTTTGCCAGTGGTGTTTGTTGTGAATTTTGGTTGGGTTGGGTTTTTGTGTTGCAGAATTGTTAGTTTGTTTTTGTGGGTTTTGGAAGTTTGTGTTATTCCGGTGGTATGTGTTGGTCAGTGGTGCCTGTGTCCCTGGTGCCCTATTTGTGTTAGTGTTATGTCCTCCTGGTAGATGTAATGTCATTCCTGTGTTAGTTGGAGGTTTCTGTTTAGCAGTGGTATGCGTTGTGTGTGTTGTGTGTGAGTTGTGTTGTGTGTCTGTAGAGGTAGGCATCGTGAGTTGTGTGGCTGTCATGTTGTGGGTGTGATGTTTGTAAAGTGGAGGATTGGTGGTGTGTGGTTGGGATGGTGGTTGGAGAAGAGTGTGTGGTGTTGAGTGTGTAGTTTGTTGTTGTGAGTGTGCAGTGGTAGTGTGGTGTGTATGTGGGGTGTGTTAGTTGGTTGTACTGTGCTGGTTTCTTTTTAGCAGTGGTATGTATGCGTTGTGTGTGTTGTGTGTGAGTTGTGTAGTGGGTCTGTAGAGGTAGGCATCACGAGTTGTGTTGCTGTCATGTTGTGGGTGTGGTGTTTGTAAAGTGGATGTCTTTTGTTGTGGGTGTCTTTTGTCCTGTGAGTGGTATGTATGTGCTCTCTGCACATAGTTGTGTATCTTCTGCATATTGGCGTTGTGTGATATTTTTTGCTGGCTTGGTCTTTTGGATTGTGTTTCTCGAGTGTGGTAACCTGCACCCTCCTAGATCTTGCACCAACTGACTGAACTCAAATCACTCAGCATTCTATCCTAGCCTTGGCTGGCTCTGGCCAGCGTTACTATGGTTACTCAGCCTCCCTGCATTTTGTGTGGGCCGATGTTGGCCAATGGGTTTCGCTGGCTGCCGCAGAGGATGCTGGGAAATGTAGTTTTTTATTGTTGTTTTGGGGGCCTTCAAGATTTTTTGGGGGAAAGTTTTTTTGCTATAAACCTTCCTTGCCTGAGGCCTATTTCTGTTGGCAAGTTTGGTGTCTCTGCCTTGGATGGTTTCTCTGTCTCTGTCACTCGTTCAACGACGGGACCTCCTTTATATAATAGATAATTATGCCATAGGTTCTATAAATGCGGGACAAGACTAAACTCAGAGGGTCCAGTGTTTATGGAACAAAAGGAGTCTTTCAAAAATGGGGAGAAGGGAGATAACCTTCTCCAAACCAGAAAGCGTCCTCTGTCATGCAAATTGTTTCAATGATTGGATTAAAGGGTGCAGTCAGGAATGTGGTCACATCCTGATCTCAAAACAACAGCTGGGCCACATACCATTTCTTCATATTATTTTACACATGGGGAGGGAGAAAAACATGCAGGAAAATGGTTACATGGAAAGGGAGGGTTTCAGGGAAATACCACTACCAATATCTCCTAATTATAAAGTCCATATGATCTTGAAAAGCATCAAATCCATATGCTTTTGGGGAAAGTCCATAATAGAAGAGTCCATATAAAAGAAAGTGCATCTATGTTCTTGGGAAAACTATAAGAGATGAGTCCTTTTCGCTAATAGCCTGAGGAGAGTCCAAATACACGAAAATCCTTGGAAAACTATGTCTCCCAAACCGCTCAGGGCTTGCCCCTGTTGGCCTGTCCGCATGCAACTCCGTGGACAAAGGGTCCATGGCTTCAGGTTAAGTGAGGCAAGAAAACAGAGAGGTAGAAATGGCTGGAGGTCTTTTGATGCCAAATCCCAGCCTTTGGTGCTAGAGATGCCAGACCACATGTGCAGGAACGTTGGAACTCCCTGCTGCAGGTCAAACCAATTAGGATGCAGATGGGCTCTTTCTGGAGCTCGCCTTCATTACCCATACACATTCATTCATCCTCATTCATCCAGATATTACCATATCCTTTCTCCCTCCTTGCAGAAGCACCTGCTTAGGCCAGACCCTTCTTTCCCTACAGCCTGCACAGTTCCCAAACTTCTAAAATGCCAAAATGCCAAAACTTTTCTGAAACACACTTCTTCCAACCTGAGAAGGAGGCAGCAACCAGAACCTGCGTTCCATTGCACATTTGTCATTCCCAAAGGTACACCATTGCTTTCAATAGAGCATGACGGGTGGGTCAGACTCCTCTGGTCTGTCGCAATTTTTGATTGTAATAAAGTTTCTTATATAGCAATATTTCTTGCTGATATTGTTCCAAAGCTGTAAACGAATGATAGATATTTTTCTAGCCTGAAACATCCTGGCTTCATCTCAGTTCCTAGCAGATGTCGACTCTCGGTAATTGGTGTTGGTAAATGTAAGGAGCCTTGTGTTGACTTCCTTCTTAACGTAAGGAACCTTGTAAACATTTCCTTAACTTAAAGAGCCATTGTCTCTGATAACTTGAAGTTCCGGGTATGAAGCTCTGCAGGCTCTCTACCATGCGGCAGAGAGCGTTTTCAGTGGCTGCGCCAGTCTTATGGAACTCACTGCCGCCGGAGACACGAGCCCTACGGGACCTGATGGCTTTCCGCAGGTCCTGCAAGACCTGGCTGTTTAGGCAGGCGTTCAATGTTTGATGTCTGACGGTGCATGATTAACACTTGCCACCATGCCGTACCACTGCCACTCTGTATAAACCAGCTATGTCTGGCCATGATTCTATGTGATTGTAAGGGGTGGGGTTTGTCATCTGTTTTAATATGTAATTTTATGTGTTTTAAATTTTATGTGTTTTATATGCTGTTTGTATATGCTGTAAACCGCCCTGAGCCTCGGGAAATAAATAATAATAATAATAATGTAAACAAGTTGCCCCCCCCCCCCCCCAAAGTTAATCAATTCAGCAAATGTTGACAGGTTATCACTGTCACAGTTCTTATCAGAGTTTACATGGGCAGGTCAACCATTTCAGTTCTCATTAGAAGGTTTTAATTACAATTCAGCAAGCAGGTTGTCATTGCAGGCCTTAATCTTCAGAATGGTGTCCCCAAAATTATTAGCTCCGATTCATTAATTACTTTCATTCAGTTCATTCATATCCACACATATTAAATCCACATTATCTATCTATCTATTTATTTATGATATTTATATCCCACCCTTCTCACCCCGAAGGGGACTCAGAGCAGCTTAAAAGTTATATGTACATAAAATATATTATATTATAGCACAATATTAGTATTATATCTTGCTATATTGTACTATACCACAATACTGCAAAATGACTAGTAATATTACATGCAATATAAAATATATAATTATTATATTACTATATTGTAGTAGTATTATTATTAGTATTATATTGTACATACAATATATTACAATTATTAGCATAGCACAATATTAGAATGATATATTACTATATTACACTATAGCACTAAACTGCAATATTATTAGTAATATTACATGTAATATATAATATACAATTATTATATCGTATTGTTATTGCATTACAATATTATTATCATCAATATTATATGTATATACAATATATTATATTATTAGCACACCACATATATTGTTGCTCCCAACTGATGACCCAGGTGACATGGTGGAGCTCTGTCTTCCTGGCTCCCCTTCTTCACTCTGGCCCCATAGCGGCAGTTGGTGCTGCGGTAAGGGGATCCCAACTTTATCAAATCTGCACATTATATTTCTTCACACAGCACTCTGGAACTCGCTCCCGGACCACATTCGAGCGGTCCCTGAACTGCTCCCTTTCCGAAGGGAATGCAAGACGGCCCTCTTTAGACTGGCATTTGGGTAGCCTCAAACTCATTTGGGTCTATCCTGCCTCAGTAAGGAACTGTAGACTGTACCATCAGTGCTACGCACTATGTTTTTACTGTATGTTTTATGCTGTTTTTATGATGTGCTTTACTGTTGCACTATGTTCTCATTGTATGTTTGCATTTTTGTGATCCGCCCCGAGCCTGCTGGGAGGAGCGGAATATAAAACTGAATAATAAATAAATAAATAAATAAAAGATGAATATGAAACCTATATCAATGTTGGGTCCCGTCTCTGAGGTATTTAATGTACAAATATTCCAAAATCCAAAATCCAAGGCATTGTGGAACTGGGGGACTCAACCTGTACAGGGTTAAAATAAACCAGTCTGAGAAGTTGGTTTAAAGAGTCTCTGACTGAAGAAGGAGATGACCCAAAATATTCTGGGATAAACAAAACGTGTTTGGGTCTCCAAAATAAAATTGAGAAAGAACAGGAACAAAACATGGGACTTTCTGGTCTTTTTAATGAGCTTGAATGTATACACAAACTATCTTTATTATGGGGCTAATAATGCCAGCCTACCTCTTAAGGATCTATGATGAATGGCTGAGAAAACTGGGATTGTACAAACAGAGACACTGTCTCTCTCTCTCTCTCTCTCTATGGAGAATCCAGACATGCCTTGAATGCTCCCCAAATCTTGAACAACAGAGACCTACTTCTCACTCACAAACCCAAATGGATTGCATTGTATAAATATAATAATATTTCAATGTAATACAATATAATGCCAAGTTTATCAGTAGAGTGGTTTGCAAAGGTTCTGCTCACCACAAGGGGGCACACCTTTCAGAAATAAAAATATGTACTTACCTTGCTATAGCATTTCTTTTCTGGCCCTGAAACTGTTCTGCAGGTGAAATCCTGGAAAGTACTGCATGCATCTGGATGGCCTTAGTTTTGCAATTGCCCTTCTTCATCGATGCAGTCCCTATGGGTTTCCACATGTTTTCTTCCCCACTTCAAAAGGAGCAGATAGATTGTGAGTTGAGCTTTCCGTTTGGGTTTGCAGTTGAATGCATAAAAGTGAGCTTCTTCTCCCTTTCCATGTGAATTTGCAATCAGAGAAGGAATGCATGCAAGTAGACAATGGTTTCGGAGTTGTAGTTTGGTGAGGCCCAGCATCCTTTGGAAGCTCGAGATCCTGTCAAACTACAATTCCCAGAGGAGAATTTTAGCTCCCTCTGCCCCAAAAATGCCGGCATCCCACCAAACTACAACTCCCAGGGTTACAGAGCATTGAGCCTTGACAGTTAAAAGTACTATAGTGTAGATACACATGGAGTTTCCTTCAGTATTGGCTGGGCTATAGCACAGTGGGTTAAACTGGCACCTGCAGAAAATCTTGCTGGTCGAAAGGTTGACAGTTCAAGCCCAGGTCAGGGTTGAGCTCTCAACTGTCAGCCCAGCTTCTGCTCACCTAGCAGTTCAAAAACAGTAATGTGAATAGATAAATGGATACCGCTTTGGTAGGGAGGTAATAAAAGGCGCTCATGCTGACATGATTGAGAGAATGTCTAAAGACAACAAGGCTCCTTGACATGGAAGATGGAAGGACAGCACCCCCGCTCCCCCGGATGCCGGAGATGGGAAAAGATGGGAAGCCTTCTCCTCTGTTTAAGTATTGTTTGTCTTTGTTAATTGTATAACAGAATCAAATGTTTGCCGTGTATGTGTTCTATAATCCGCTCTGAGTCCCCTCAGGGAAATAGGGCAGAATATAAATAAAGTACATATTATTATACTTTATAAATAGATAGCAACTCCCAAGTCGGTGGGATGGCGAATCCATTCAGAGTTTGAACTGAGTTTTCCAAGGTGCCTTTTGTGAAGTAAGGATTCAGCAACCACTTAAAATGTTGGCTAGAGCCCAGAGCAGATCCATGGCCACACTTTCAGGGGACTCATCTTTTGGGAGTGCCAAAGAATGGGTTTATCTTCAGCAATTCCCTGTTAAGGTTTTAAACAGCTTGGCAAAAGAAGTGTCATGATATCATTTTGAAGCATTGCCTTTGGCTGAGTTGGTGGCTATTGATCCATCTCTCGCTCGGGACGATCAATGCCTGAGTCAGGCCAAGGCTGCTCCCTAGGTCCCATTGATATCAAATTTAGACAACAATAAAATGAGAGGGAATGGCCTGGTGAGCTATGCTAGCCATAATTAATAACCAAAGTTCCAGATTAAAAACTCACCAGTGAATAATAATAATAATAATAATAATAATAATAATTAGCTTGGGGACCTGGTGGTGCCTGGGTTATTTGAGAAAGGCATTGTGTGCCAAAGTTGGTCTTTATCAGTTATTTATGTGGCTCGCAGTGGTCTCAGAAAGTTAGTGAAGGTACTGCGAGTTCCATTGTCCATGGTTCATCCTACTCCAAACAGTACCAGGATGTAGAGTGGCTCATGGGTACTCTGTGTGCCAAGTTGGTCTTTATCGGTCTTTGTTGGGGGCCACAGTGGTCTGTGGGAACAAAGCGTTTGAAAGCACTACAAATCCCATAATCCATGGTCCACCTTCCCCAAACTGCACCAGGACTTAAAGGGCATCATGGGGGTTATGTATGCCAAGTTTGGTCCAGGTCCGTCACCCGTGCTGTGGCCTGTGAAAGTGGCAGCCAATCAGAAAGCTGCCACATACATACAAGCATTCACTTTTATTAGATAGATAGATAGATAGATAGATAGTAGGCCTGGTTAGGTTTTTTGGAATGCTATTAAATTCGAAATGAATTTGTTTTTAATTCACTTTTGAAACGGTTTTGAAGTGATGTAAGCAAGCAGGAAATGAATTTGCCATTTCGAAGCCGCTGCTGCCATTTTCGGAAAGGAATAGGTGGGTTTCCCTTTCCTAGCCTTCCCTTCCGTGTGCAGCTGTCGCCGGCATCTGCTCCAGAAGGCATGGGTTCCAAGCTGGGTTAAAACACCGGAGGGAAGGCAATGGCTCCAATCTGGGTGTTTTAACACAGTTTGGAGCCCATGCCTTCTGGCTCTTGTGATAGTTCTGACGCGGAGGGAAGTTATCCGCTTCTAAACTGGGTTAAACATGCATGTCCGTTATTAATGAATCCATTCCAAAATTTCTTAATTAAATTGGAAACATTCCGAATTTTTTTCAAAAAATTTCGGAAGTCAATCAGATTCGAACCGCCAGCGCCCCTACATATGAAACGGGTTTTGAACCTTTTTTTTCTTGATCAACCAGGCCTAATAGATAGATAGAGATAGAGATAATGTTTATTTACATCCCACTTTTTCTCTCCACAAGGAGGCTCAAAGCAGCTACCATTTAAAAGCATTACAATACAAGATAGTGTACTGTTCCATTATCTCGGTGGAGGCCACAAGGGGGTGCTACACAGAGAAGGTAGTCCATTTTACGGGGAAGAGAGTTGAAGGAATTCAACAATTTTCCCGTTTTCCTGTTATTCCCCTCCCCCGTGTCCCTGTCATGGAAACAACCCTCGTTTATGATGAGGGAAGGGGGGGGGGAGGAAATAACCAGCAAAAACATAGGAAATGGATTTTCTCCTTCAATTCCCTCCCTGTAAAATGGACTATCCTATTTGACAAATCACATCTCCTCTTATAAACAAACTCGGACAGTGCGGTCAGCAGAGGAAGCTCTACTCTTGGTCCCACCCCGTCTCAGGAACAGTTGGTGGGAACAAGGGGGGGGGGGGGCTTCTCTGTGATCACTCGCACCTCTGGAATGCTCTCCCTAAAGAGATAAAAACGCCCCCTCTCTTCTTTCCTTTAAAAAACAACTAAAAACCCACCTTTGCTCTTTAGCATGCAGAGAGGAGGAGGAGGAGATGACTCTATACAGCTAATAGGCCTCTGACTGGGAAATATTTTTGTATTCTTGCTTTCCTGGCGAGGCCGGCTCTATCAACATCACTGGCAATATAATTAATTTTAATGTAACAGTCATTGAACCTTGGGAGGTTTTGTAAACTGTGGTTCATGTTTGTATGCTAGATATAATCAAATCAATTTTAGATTGTATGCTATAATTTGGTTTATATGTGGGTTTAATTTGGTACATGTGGGTTTATTTCAGTATATGTTGGGTCCTGAATGGCCGGTATTGTTTTGTATGTATTGTTGTATCAGGCATTGGATGTTTGCCTTTTTGTCATTGCAATCTGCTCTGAGTCCCCTCGGGGAGATAGGGCGGAATATAAATAAAGTATATTATTATTATTATTATTATTATACACATAACAAGATTGATTGTTTTTTGTTTGTCACTTTTGCTCTCAATTTTTCCTAGGAACTGTCCATGGAGAGCCTTAGATGTTTTATCTGAAACTCCATTATCCGGCTGATATGGGAAATTTGGTCTCTCCTTCCTCTGCCTTTTCTAAACCCAGCTTGCACATCTGGAAACTTTTGCTCCGTGTATTGCTGGAGTCCACCTTGCAGAACCTTGAGCATTACCTTACTGGCATGAGAAATAAGTACCACTGTATGAAAGTTTGAGCATTCTTTAGCGTTTCCTTGGGGGGGGGGGGCATGACCTAATAATAGAGCCCCTGTTAAACTGCTGAGCTGCTGAATTTGCTGACTAAAAGGTAGGCGGTTCGAATCCGGGGAGAGGCATGAGCTTCCGCTGACAGCCCCAGCTTCTGCCAACGTAGCAGTTCGAAAACATGCAAATGTGAGTATATCAATAGGTACCGCTCCGGCGGGAAGGTAATGGCGCTCCATGCAGTCATGCTGGCCACAAGACCTTGGAGGTGTCTATGGACAACACCGGCTCTTCGGCTTAGAAATGGAGATGAGCACCAACCCCCAGAGTCAGACACGACTGGACTTAATGTCAGGGGAAAACCTTGACCTTACCTTACCTAATAATAATCCCTCATCCCCTCCTCTTTTTTTCTTCTTTTTGCAGGAAAGGGGCGTCTCCATCGGTCAGTCGGTCAGGGCTGCGCCACCGCTTCTCTGCAGTAGGGGCCGCTGTTGAGCAGGTTCCATGGGCAGCTGTAAGAACAGCAGCAGCAGAAGCAAAAGCAGCAGCATCCAGGATCAGTCGCCTTCTCCTTTTCTCTCTCCTGCTGCCCAGCCTCAGTTTCCCCTCCGGAAAGCCAGCGCCCATTTTGGAGAAGAAGGTAAGCCCAGCACCTGGGATCGGGTTCGGGTTGCAGATTTTGCCTGGGCATGGAAGCCAGGCATCAACACCGCAAAATATGTATGTTTCCTGTTGCTTCCAGAGGCAGCCATGCATCCAGGTTAAAACTTCCTAAAGGAGAGACCCCTACTCTGCTTCTTTGCAGAAGAGGATCCCAAGCAGGGGTTTGGGTGGGCATCTGTCGGGAGGGGTTCATGGGTGGTGCCTGGCCGGATGGGGCTGGACTGGATGGCCTTTGGGCGCCCCTCCAATTCCAGGGTTGAGGAGTTGAATGAATGCCTGCCCACCTTTCTTCCCCTTGAACTGCTATGCAATTGTGGTAATTGTAAACTATGGAGAGCAACTCAGGCTACCAGAATTATTATTATTATTATTATTATTATTATTGTATTGTCGAAAGCTTTCATGGCCAGAATCACTGGGTTGTTGTAGTTTTTTCGGGCTGTATGGCTATCTTCAGAGGTTGTGATTCTGAAGGCACAGTCAAAGCCCTCCCACCAGACGGCCAGCCTCAGTTCAAAAGATTCCAGAGAAGGAGATTCTACTTAAGGGACCCCTAAAGGGCATCTAGTGCAACCTCATTCAGCCTGGAAGGAAAGCACAATCAAAGCCCTCACGACCTCTGAGGATGCCCACCCTAGATGCAGGCGAAGCGCCAGTAGAGAATGCTTCTAGAACATGGCCATACCGCCCAAAAAACCTACATCAACCCATTATTATTATTATTATTGCTAGCTAAGGTAGCTGGGGATGCCTAGGTTAGGGGTAAGTGAGGACCCATCTCACCCTATATAATCTTTCTTTGAATTATTACCATCTGGCAGATGGCACAGGGTGGCAAGGACAAACAGACTGAAGGATAGCTTTACCTATAAAGCTGTGACTATGCTGAACACCATAGCTTTGCATTGATGTGCCATTGGGGGAGGTGTAATAGCGATTACAATGTGGAAGGATGGGTGAGCTTTGGGAAGTGTGCTGGGGAAAGCATCTAATTTCGTTGTACACTGACAATAAAGTTATGTATTCAATTCCATCGAAAGTGCTTGGGAAAGTTACTTTTTTGAACTACAACTTCCCCCCCCAACCCCCCGACCTAAGGGCCTTTACACATAGCCATATAACCCGAATATCAAGGCAGATAATGCACAATATCTCCTTTGAACTGGGTTATCTGAGTCCACACTGCCATATAATCCAGTTCCATGTGGATTTTTTTGCAGCTGTGTGAAAGGGGCCTGAGTCTCTTCTTCTGCCGTTATCCTCAAAACAACCCTGCAAGGTAGGTCAGGCCAAGAGAGAAGGGTTTCCAAACTCTGTGTCAGGACATATGTCTCCTGTGCTGCCTGTAGTTCACAGAGGTGTTGCATAAAAATGTCCCCATCCCAGAGAAGACACAATCAAAGCCCTCCCAACAGATGGCCACCCAGCCTCAGTTCAGAAGTCTTCAGAGAAGGAGATTTCACTAGAAGAGCCCCCCAAAGGGCATCTAATCCGGCTCCTTTCGGTCAGGCAGGAAGACACAGTCAAACCCCTCCCGACAGACTGTCATCCAACCTCAGTTCAAAACCCTCCAGAGAGGAAGAACCCACTGGACTCCCAGGGAGTCTCTATATTACTGGGAGAGACCCACAGAGGGCATCAAGTCCAACCCCATTCAGCCCGGAAGGAAGGCACAATCAAAGCCCTCCCGACAGATGGCCATCCAGCCTCAGTTCAATAGCCTCCAGAGAAGGAGATCCCATTTGAAGAGACCCCAAAGGCATCTAGCGCAACCCCTTTTGGTCAGGCAGGAAGACAAAGTCAAAGCGCTCCTGACAGATGGCCACCCAGCCTCAATTTAAAAACCTCCAGAAAAGGAGACTCCACTAGCCTCCGGGGGGTCTATACTTCACTAGAGTTGGACAGGATCCCCAGTAGGCATCCAGTCCAACCCCCTTCAGCCAGGCATGAAGACACAGTTAAAGCACCCCAGGATAACCATCCAGCATCTGTTTAAAAACTTCCAGAGAGGTTTGATCCCTACAGAAATAGCTGCTGGTGTTGTTCAACTGTCGATGCAGTTATACATTTTATTATTTGCACATTGTGTTGATTGAAGTGCAGGAATTACCACGAAAAGGGGGAAGTTTCCGATTCGGAACATAAAATCTATTGGCAACTACCTTTGTGATGAATCCCATGGAGCAGCAGTGGAGGAGACGGTAGAAGAATCAAGTGCAGGACATGATAAGCAACGGAAAGGAGGAAAAAAATCCGTAAATAATTATACAAAACATATATTATATATTTGATGAAAATCTTATAAGAGGTTGGTTTTAACCTCAGGTTTGCTAGTTGAACTGAGTTCCTGTGTCACGAAAGCATGTCACCAACATGAAAAGTGGGAAAGTTCATCTTAAACCATTCCAAATTGTTGGGATTGGGGCGATATCCTTATGCCTTGAGACAGAGCTGCTGCTTGCCTGGCCAAAAGCCAGCCTGGAAAGGCCTTCTGGGTTGAGTCTGGAACATAAATCCACCAAGTCAACTGCTCCATTGCAAGGAATGTTTCCAGGCTCATTTCCCCTTTGGCCATGTATTGTGTGTTAACCGTTTGGTCTCTAAAAGGGCTAAAAGGGACAAGGGATCCCTTGCATCACAAGGCTTCCCACTCAATCCTTGGGAAGACATCTCTCCATCTATCCACTTACACTGGCTCTCAGTGGCCGACGGATGGACCCCTTCATTGGCAATGGGAGCAGATACTGAGAGCAAAACTGTTGGAGAGATCTGTTAGAACAGGGGTGCTCATTAGGTAGCTCAGGAGCTACTAGTAGATCTTCGGCCCTCTTCCAGGTGATATTCGGGCCTCACCAGTCGGATGGGGGCGCTCCTGCCATGCGCGCACACACCCTGCGTGCACGCGTGCTCCTGCTGCTGGCTTCCGCTCTCGCTGTGCTTCTTTTGCCTGCGGGGCATTGCAGGAAGAAGGAAGCACGAGGCGGGGCCTCTGGAGGGAGCGCCCTGCCTCTCTCTCGTCCAGAAGCAGCAGTGCGGCCTCCGTTGCCGGCGAGACAGGCAGGGTGGAGCGCTCCCTCTGGATGCCCCGCCTCGTGCTTTCTCCTTCCTGCAATGCCCCGCAGGCGGAAGAAGCGCTGTGCGGGCAGAAAACAGCAGCAGGAGCACGCGCGGTGGCAAGGGAGCACATGGCGACGGAGACAGGTAGATCTTTTGGACTTGGTTGCTTTAAGAGTAGCTCTCATGCTGAAAAAGTCTGAGCACCCCTGTGTTAGAAGCTTCAGTGTTATGTCCTTCCCTCTGTGATGAACCTCTGAGGCCCCGTCTACACTGCCATATAAAATCCGGATGATCTGATTTGGATTATAAGGCAGTGTGGACTCATGTAGTCTGGATTATCTGTTTCGATAATCTGTATATGTCAGTATAGAAGGGGCCTTATTAGAAGCCCACAGGGGTGTTGCATTAAAATGTGCCCCATCCCCACCCTCACAAACCAAGGCTGCCTGGCAAGAAGATACAGTCAAAGCTCTTCAGACAGATGGCCATCCGGCCTCAGTTCAAACACTTCCAGAGAGGAAGGAGACTCCACTGGACTCCCATAGAGTCTCTATATTACTTGGGAGATACCCCCAAAGGGCATCTAGTCCAACCCCATTCAGTCTGGACCACAATCAAAGCCCTCCTGAAAGCCACCCAGCCTCAGTCCAAAAGCCTTCAGAGAAGAAGACTCTACTGGGCTCCCAGGAGTCTGTACTTCACTAAAGTTGGAAGAGTCCCCCAGAGGGCATCTAGTCCAACCCCTTTTGGTCAGGCAAGAAGACACAGTCAAAGTCCTCCTGACAGACGGCCACCCAGCCTCAGTTCAGAAGTCTCCAGTGAAGGAGACTCCACTGGAAGGGATTCCCAGAGGGCATCTAGTCCAACCCCATTCACCCAGGAAGGAAGGCACAATCAAAGCCCTCCTGAGGCCACCCAGCCTCAGTCCAAAAGCCTTCAGAGAAGAAAACTCCACTGGGCTCCAAGGGGTCTATACTTCACTAAAGTTGGAAGAGGCCCCCAGAGGGCATCTAGTCCAACCACTTTTGGTGAGGCAGGAAGACACACTCAAAGCCCTCCCGACAGGTGACCACTCAGCCTCAGTTCAAAAGTCTCCAGAGAAGGAGACTCCACTGGAAGGCATCTAGTCCAACCCCATTCAGCCAGGAAGGAAGACACAAACAAAGCTCTCCCAACAGGCAGCTACCCAACCTCATAGACTCATGTAATCCTCAGTTCACAAGCTTCATAGACTCAAAAAATCCAGTTCAAAGCAGGTAATCTCGATTATCTGAATTGATAATCTGTAGTATATGGCAGTGTAGTGGGAGCCTCATATAATCCAGTTCAAGGCAGATAATCTGGATTCAGAAACTGGAATATATGCAACGTGGATCCTGCCTAAGGCTAGGGCCCCTCATTCTGTTTTATGACTGTGGGGTTCCAATTTCCATGTAGTTCAAAAGTTTTCCAAAACAGGCTTGGTTTTTCCTTTTGGCTCCAGCATTCAGTCCAATTTGTGTTTGCCTTTGCCTTAACTGGACAGCTGGATGTGAAACATTAAGGGCAGATGTGTTGCCCTAAGAATGGTATTGACTACGGATTAGCCCTTCCGGTGTAGACAAATTGCCCTTTGGGCAAAGATCCAGCCTGGCCTTCCTATTTCTATCGCTGCTGCAAAGAGGGTTTAGAAGAAGTGGCCGTGGGTGCCTCCCCCCTCCTTGCACCCTGTGCTGAGCTGGGCTTTATTTATATGCTGTGTAAATAGACACAGCAGCGGTGGCAGCTTTGCAAAGGGGCCCCTTGCAGTCAAGCTGTGCAGCAAGCTTGCAGGAGGCCGTTCCCATCAGGAAGGGATCGTGTTTGACAAAAGGAAATCATGGGGATCCCAAAACAGGACATATTATTATTCCCATTTTACCATTAACAAGTGCCAATGTGAAGGCATTGGGCTATAATTCCTGCCAGACCGATGGGATTTGTAGTCTGGGCGCATCTGGAGGCTACTGATTGTTTCAAGAGAGGCTCAATATTATAATAATTATAATTATTATTCCAACACAAAACCACAGTATGTCACAGCAAACGAGATCTATATGCTGGATTATTATTATTATTATTTATGGCATTTCTACCCTACCTTTCTCACCCCAGAGGGGACTGGCAATGATTTGATGCCTTAAAGCACAATGTACATTTAAATAATTATTAAAATATAATTAAAAAGTACATTAAAACAATTTAAACATTTAAAAACAATACATTCAGAGTTAAACACGTAATCCATAAGCATAATCCAGGCATTCCAATGGTCACTGCACATTGTTCCAAATCTATCTGTTGCACAAGTTCTCTAAAGGCTTGGTCACAAAGCCATGTTTTCACTCTCTTGCGGAAGGTCAGGAGGAAAGGGGCTGATTTAATATCCATAGGGAGGGAGTCCCACAGTCGAGTGGCCACCACTGAGAAGACCCTGTCTCTTGTCTCCGCAAGTCACACCTGTGAGGGAGGCAGGACCGAGAGCAGGGCCTTCCCAGATAATCTAAAACTCCATGGTGTTTCATAGGAGATATGTTTGGACATATAAGCTGAGCCCAAACCATTTGGAACTTTATAGGCTAAAGCCTTTGAATTATGCTCAGTAGCTGATTGGCAGCCAGTGGAGCTGACCTAACAGAGGGGTGGTATGCTCCCTGTACACAGCTCCAGTGAGCAATCTGGCTGCCACCCGTTGGAGTAGCTTCTGAACAGTCTTCAAAGGTAGCCCTACGTAGAGTGTGTTGCAGTAGTTTATTCAATATCCCTACCTTCCTTCCCCAATATGTGCCATCCACATGTTTTGAACTACACTTTCCATCTCCCCTTGGTAATACAAGCAAGAGTGAGGGATCATGGGAGGGAAGTCAGATCATGACTTAAGATCCCCCAAGGCCGTCCAGTCCAATAACACTGCCAGGTAGAGAGAAATACAACCCAAATACTCCCGACAGATGGACGTCCAGTCTCTGCTTAAAACCTCCAGAGACTACTCCAAGACAGCCTAGAGCACAATCAAACAACTCTAACCATCAGGACCCTTTTCCTAATATTCAACTAGTATCTTTTCTCCTGCCGGCCGAACCCTTTCCTCCATTGTGTCCCAAAGCAGCAGAAAACAAGCTTGTCCCCTCTTTCTCAATGAAACATCATTCCAAATATGTAAACATGGCTCTCGTGTCCCCTTCTCCAAAATGAACAAACCCATCTCTTTAAGCCCTTTATAGGGCTTCTCTTCCAAACCTTGAATCATTTTCGTTGTCCTTCTCCAGCTTTTCATTATCCTTCTTGAGTTGCGATGCCCAGAAATTGGACAGTATATTATTCCAGGTGAAGCGGTCTGACCAAAGCAGAAGGCAGTGGGCCTGTCATCTCCCCCAATCCGGACACTAGACTACGGACCGTATCACATTGGGATATAATTTGTGTATATCAGTATGCACCCTGTATTTTTCAAGGACTGGATGCATCCTGCATTGAGACGGGATGCATCCTCTCCTTCCTCATCACACCTGATTATTATTACGATTCTTATGATTTGAAAATACTGCGCTTTGACTCCTCACACCACGGAAGGCTGGCTCCTCCCAATCCATTCAAAACAGCCCCTACATCACCCACTCGGTGACTTTTTAAAAAGAGTTGATGCTGATGGGATGCATACAGATTTTCCTATCACACACCAAAACAGTGCTTCAGCAATGGAATCATCCATAGTATTTCAAAAACACAATTAGATTTCCATCTGCAAATAATCTGTTTCTACCATGCTTTGCAGATGGATTCCAACGGAATACTGATGGAATGGGCAAACGTCCTGTGATGGGACATGTTTGAAATCATTCTCAAACAGTCTCCAAAATGGAGTATTTCCTAATGTGATCAAGTCCTAGAATCGCATTGGCTCCATCTTGGGCCCGGCCATGTTCAACATCTTTATTAATAAATTAGATGAAGGGTTAGAAGGCATGATCAACAAATTTGCAGACAACACCAAATTGGGAGGGAGAGCCAATACTCCAGAAGACAGGAGCAGAATTCAAAACGATATAAACAGATTAGAAAGATGGGCCAAACCTAACAAAATGAAGTTCAATGAGGACAAATGCAAGATACTCCACTTAGGCAGAAAAAATGAAATGCAAAGATACAGAATGGGGGACGCCTGGCTCGACAGCAGTACATGTGAAAAATATCTTAGAGTCCTTGTGGACAAAAAGTTAAACATGAGCCAACAAGGTGATGCTGCAGCTAAAAAAGCCAATGGGATTTTAGCCTGCATCAATACGAATATAGTGTCTAGATCCAGAGAAGTCATGCTACCTCTCTATCCTGCCTTGGTTAGACCACGCCTGGAATACTGTGTCCAATTCTGGGCACCACAATTGAAGAGAGATACTGACAAGCTGGAATGTGTCCAGAGGAGGGTGACTAAAATGATCAAGGGTCTGGAGAACAAGCCCTATGAGGAGCAGCTTAAAGAGCTGGGCATGTTTATCCTGCAGAAGAGAGGGCTGAGGAGACATGAGAGCCATGTATAAGTATGTGAGATGAAGTCATAGGGAGGAGGGAACAAGCTTGTTTTCTGTTGCCCTGGAGACTAGGACACTGAACAATGGCTTCAAACTACAGGAAAGGAGATTCCACCTGAACATTAGGGAAAACTTCCTAACTGTGAGAGCTGTTCAGCAGTGGAACTCTGTACCCCAAAGTGTGGTGGAGGCTCCTTCTATGGAGGCTTTTAAACAGAGGCTGGATGGCAATCTGCCTGGGGTCCTTTGAATGCGATTTTCCTGCTTGTTGGCAGAATGGGGTTGGACTGGATGGCCCACGTGGTCTCTTCCAAATATATGATTCTATGTTCCCATGGCTTTTAGGGCTGCTGTGCCACACTCTTAACTCATGCTCAGCCCCTGGGCTCTTACCAGTCCTTATTTGTAGCTTTGTGAGGTACCTATCAACTTACACTCTTCGGCAGAAAAAGCCTGAGGTCCTTGCAAAACTATTAAGGGTGGCTTGCAGTACTGAAACACATTCTGTTGAGTCTCCCCAAGGGGCCATTGAGGCCACCATCTCTTGTGGGAAGCGGCACAGACATGAGCTGATATGGCGTGGTTCAGTGTGGAGGGTGGATAGTGTTGTCATTGCGACTGTCTTGGTCCTTACACTCTTTTCCTCTGACTTTTGACTTTTGCCTCTGTGAGGCTGGCAGTGAGCCATGTCTCCCTTCCAGAGGATCCTCATTTGCTGCCCCAGGACTTTGGTCGCATGTGGAAAACCCTCTCCAAGTACCCAACAATGCCGGGGACCCATCCCCGCAGCCAAACTATCCTTTAGGTCAGATACTCAGCTGTGCGAATCGCTATTCATAGAATCCTATGAAGGGACCCCCAAAGGCCATCCAGTCCAACCCCTTTCTTTCAGGCAGGGAAGATGCAACTGAATCCCTCTCAACAGGTGGGTACCCAGCCTCTGCTTAGAAATCTCTGCTACACCCTGAGGCAGAGAGTTCTGCTGGTGAACCTCTTTTCATACAGTTAGGAGGGAGCATCCCAATGTTCAGATGGAATCCCCTTCCCTGTCATTGGAGGGACAGGATTATTATCCAGGGAAATCCATGCCCTAATCATTCATTCATCCTTATCTCCCCCTAGATCTAGTACTCTGCATCCTTCAATCATTTAAGCCTCAAAGGGAGGTGAACTTTTTTATCAACTGCATGAAATCTATACTGTAAATCAGGCATGGGCAAACTTGGGCCTTCCAGGTGTTTTGGACTTCAACTCCCACAATTTCAAACACCTGGAGGGCCCAAGTTTGCCCATGCCTGGTGTAGATGCAGCTTAGGGTTCAGAAGTAGATGTTTTCACTCTTGTGAAATGCATCAGCTGGCCACCTCTGATACGTTCCTTATTCTTGTCTCTCAGCATTCATGTGGAACAACAGTATGGTGCTTTTTCTACGCACACACATACATGTGCATCACTTGGCATCCCTCCAGAATTCACACTCAGATTTACCAGCTGGTGTTTGTCTCTGGTCTGATAATTATACATTTCTGGCAAGTCAAGTTAGGTTAGCTAGAGAGAGGATGAGTTGCTGAAAGCAAAGTGAGCGCAATGGCTGAGCAGAACACCGGGCCTCCGCTTACAGCTTTCAGGATCAACTCTCCCCATTCAATATGGCATGAAATTCCAAAACAGGGCAGGGAGATAAGTGATCCAGGTGTACCAATGCAGCCTCCTTCCCTTTTGGAGTAACTTTGTACCCAAAACTTCCAGGAGGGAGGAAGCGGGAGAGGGTTTGCTTTGCGGAGAGCAACACGGGCACGTGCCTGGTGGTTGGTCACTGAAAAATACTTGCTCCCATTGCTTGGGTTTCTCTGGATTGCACACGTGAGGAGGATTGTGACCTCACAACGGCTGCCATGGCAACCTCTGATGAAGTCACAAGCAGAGAACGAGGGAGAGGAGGAGTGCAGGAGGGGAGCGCACAGTCTCAGCTCTCATGCTTGCCCAACATGTTTGAAGAGTTCTTGCTCACTCCGTCCTGATTATTTCTTCCTCTCCTGTTGCAGCCGCAGGTTGGGGCGACCTGTCTCCCTGCAGGATGTGCGCTTCCCCAAGGAGTTTCCAGATGCCACCAAGTTGGTGAAGGTTTCCACCTTTCCGGCAGCGCAGAGTCTTCATCCGCACCGGACCGACCATGCTGGTGAAGGAGTACCGCATCTGCATGCCCCTGACCACTGAGGAGGTAAAGGGAAGCGACTAGGCTCAGGGCGTCCCCAGAGATAAAACTGGGGAAGGTAATAATTGGGTGTGCAGATCCATGGCTAATGGGCTTCGCAGTAGTCTCTAGATGTGCGTGAAGTTACCGTAAATCCCATCATCAAGGTTCCTACCCCCCCCCCAAACCTCACCAGAATTTAAAGTGATCCATGGGGTGTCTGTGTGCCAGGTTTGGTCCAGTTCTATGGCTGTTGGGGTTTGCAGTAGCCTCTGGATATTGGTGAAGGTATTGCATCTCCCATTATCCAGGGTTCTTTCTTCCAAAAATACCACCAGGACTTGAAGTGAGTCATCGGGTGTCTGTGTGTCTAGTTTGGTCCAGATCCATGGTTGATGGGGTTTTCAGTAGTGTCTGGATATGGGTGAAGGTACTGCAACTCCCATCATTCAGGGTTCTTCCCCACACCCCAAATCTCACCAGGATTTAAAGGGGATCGTGTGTGCCACGTTTGGTCCCAATCCGTTGCTGACGTGAGTCAGAATTCTCCCTGAAAATTGGGGTCATCTTGGAAATACATACATATACAAACTTTGGCTTTTGTTACATAGATATAGATATTTTAGTTTCCCAAAGTCCTTTTAAAATTATGTGGCTGTCTTCCAACATAGTAGTCATGCTCCCCAGTTTTGCATGGCCTTCAAACGTGAGAAGGATCTCCTCCATTCCATCATAGAAGTCTCGAATGGTGTGTTGGGAAGATAACATTGGGGAGAGTCAAGCAAGGGCCGGGCTGGTAGGACAACTGGTTAATCAGCTACAATAAATCACTGCTGACCTAAAGGTGGCAAGTTCAAAGCCTGAGCCGGGGTTGAGTGTCCGACTGTTAATAGCTGTTAAAAAAATAGCTGTTAAAAAATGCCCAGCTCACTGTCGACCTAAGCAGTTCAAAAACAGCTGTGAGTAGAAAAATTAGGGACCGCTTAAAGTGGGGAGGCTAATTTATGACACCATAAAAATGCCAGAGAAGCAAGGAGGAAATACTACAATAAAAAAGGCTAGGTGTCATAGTGGACGAAGTGACAGCTCCCCCTGTGGTCGAATAGAGCAACCTCCAGGATCCGGTGGAAGAACTGCTGAATGGCCTCTGTCTGTTTGTATGTCAAATATGGCATTGAATGTTTGCCGTGTATATGTTTATTGTGATCCGCCCTGAGTCCCCTTCGGGGTGAGAAAGGCGGAATATAAATGCTGTAAATAATAATAATAATAATAATAATACGAGGCGATGGTTAGAGTTCTGCCTTTGGGTGAAGGAGATTCGGGTTCCAGCCTGTGATGCTTCTGTAGTATTGTTTGAACATTGGACCATGGTTTTGGTGGCTGGCACCTAGCCTTGGGAACCCACTGGTGACCGTAGAGGTCACACTGTCTCAGCTCCGGCATCACCCTCTATATCAGTCTTTCCAAGAAAGCCTCATGAGAGGTTCACTTTCGGCAGGCATGTAGCCAAAATTCTCAGGGTGGTCCACGAGAAGGCTTTACTGGTACATTATTTAAACTGTGTATTCATATCATGATCTGATCACTATGCTCAATATATCCCATATGCATGGGGGTATTGGGATAATGATACAAAAGGTTTGCTAAGGTAGATCCCCTCTCACTCAGACCCCCCCCCCCCCCCACGAATCAAAATCCTGGCTACGGCTCTGACTTTCGGGCTCTCCATCAGTCAGAAAGGAAAGCACACAATAGTAAGAAACCAATGTGCTCATGCCTTTCTTTCCAAGCAGAAATGTGGCCAAGGTGTAATGTTCATAGAAAGCAAATATGTATTGATTTATGACAGAAGGCATTGAGGTCTGGATGTTGCTGAAGACCCCTTTGGCGCTTCTAACTTTTCCTGGAGTTGGCATGCTCGGTGCTGTGTTCGGGGCCTGGAGCGGTAACTGTTCCTTAGCTTTGTTGTCCCAGATAATGTGTTTATGTTTCCATTAAGCGTGATTTTTTTGTCTTGTTTCCGCCTTTATAAGGGCAGCCTTGCATCTGGTTCGATGCGAAGAACCTGACGGCTGGAGGCAGGAGTGATTCCAGGCGGCAATGTTTCCATTGTCTTTTCTAATGGAAGCCTTGGGTCATATCGGGATGGGTTGTTTTTGGCAAAGCCAATGCAGTCAAGTATCATTCCTTGGAAAGTTATTTTTTCCAGCCGCCGCCTCTTGGAATAGTAGTTGGTCACCATGGCCAGTGGCTATGTTGGGAGGAGGAAGAGGAGGCAGAACCGTAAAGTATGTTTTCTAGCAGCTGTGAGCAACTCCTTTGGTATGCAAGAGTCGAACCATTAACCTGGTCTTTGTTCTCAGGAAAGGAGGAAGGTACTTGATACCAAGCCCGGGGCATTGTTCTGCCAAGCTCTGTATTGTCAACTGAATGGGCGTCGTTCCCCAAGGATTATTGGGACTGGCACCTTTCCCAAGACACAAAGGAACTTCTTTTCCTTTTGTATAGAAAGTATACATACTGCCACTGATTTGCCAACCCTTCCAATTGCTTTTTCATGTTCCTGAGAACTAGAACTTGGCAGCCGGTGTTGGTTTTGCCTTGCTGCTTCCGTCACTTTTGACCATTGGCCATGCATGGTTGAAGCCAGTGGAAGCCGTCATTCAAAATAGCTGGAGGGCAATGACTTGTTTTCTGTTTACTCCTGAGGAATAATGCACCTACACTGTAGATATGATGTGGTTTGGCACTACATTACCTCCCATGGCTCAGTTATGTGGAATCACGAGAGTTGTAGTTTTACAAAGTCCTTAGCTTTCTCACCAGACAACAAACTCGCCAGACTGCCTCACCAAACTACAGCACCCAAGATCCCAAAGTGCTGAGCCATGGCATTTAAAGTGGGGTCACACTGCCTTAAGTCCACAGTATAAATGCACCATGAGTTAAAAGGATCATAGATATATAGGGCTATTGGAAATATTAGAGAGGTGCTGCCAGTCAGAGTAAACGGACCGTATTAGGCTTAGAAGGTGATGCGGTAAAGAGGTTCTGTTTTTGAAACCATAGACTTTCCTGATAGCGAGATCTGTTCAACAGTGGAACTCTCTGTCTCAGGCTGGATCGGCCCTGCCATATAAACCAGATGATCCAAGTGGATCATCCACATGATCTCCTTTGAACTGGATTGTATGACTTGACACTGCCATATGATCCAATTCAAAGCAAATAGTCTGAATTTCATGTGGCAGTGTAGGAGTCTCTTCCAACATTATAAGTGTTGTTGTTATTATTATTTGATATACAATAATAATAGTACACAGCAAACTAGATCATGCTGGCTTTTGTATTTGATCACACGTCTGACACTTCCTAAGTGTCTTGGACTGTGTGACATATCGGCAAATAATGCATGCAGATCCAAGTAGAGTGGCCTTTAGCAGGTGACAGATGGTTAATTTTGTCAGCACCGATTGTTTCTAAGTGCAGGTCAAGGTCTTTAGGCACTTTTCTAGTTGCTTCTCGTCAATTCTGCTGTCACCTGGGATTGCAACATCGACAATCCATACTTTGGTTTTTTTCCCCACAATTGTGAGGTCAGTATTGTGCTCTAAAGCTCTGTCAGTCTTATTCATTATTATTATTATTATTCAGAGGCTGTATGGCCATCTGTCAGCAGTGCTTTGATTGTGCCTTTCCTGCATGGCAGAAGGGAGTTGTACTGGATGTCCTCTGGGGTTTCTGTTGTTATTATTGTTATTATTATTATTACTGTCAGAGGCTGTATGGCCATCTGTCAGGGGTGCTTGGATTGTGCCTTTCCTGCATGGAAGATTGAACTGGATGGTTCCCCTGGGGGTTCTGCCATCATCATCATCATTCAGAGGCTGTATGGCCATCTGTTGAGAGATCTTCGACTGTGCATTTTGCAAGAAGAATAGGGTCAGACTAGATGGCCCTTGGGAGCCTCTTCCAACTCTAGGATCAAATGATCCATATAGCGGAGCAGGGCCACAATTTGGGACTTGATTTTTCTTCTTGGGGTGGAAGTCCCCCCTCCAATCCGTATGGGGAGTGAGTGTCAATCATGCCCCCCCTCGGTTGCCGAGGAGTCAGCCTGCGTCATGGAAACTTCCTGCTCATAAACAGGTCTGCGGAGGAGCGGAAACCAAAGGTATGCATGTGGTGGTGCCTTAAAACAGAAAGAGAGAGCCGGCTGTCAAGGCGTGCACATCGACATGCGAAACACCATTTCTGCCTCTTTTCCTGGGCTGCGGGAAGGATATGGGTTTACCCTGATTCCAGTGATATAAGTCCAGACACTTCCTTTAAGCTGCTCACCTGCAAATGTCTATATATCACTATATTAAGGCCATTTGGAACTGTAGGGGCCGCGGTGGTGCAGCGGGTTAAACTGCAAAGCTGCAGAACGGAAAGTTGGAGGCTTTAATCCACGGGATGGGGTGAGCTCCCATTGCTAGCCCCAGCTTTTGCCAACCTAGCAGTTCGAAAACATGCAAATGTGAGTAGCTCAATAGGCACCGCTTCTGCAGGAAGGTAATGGTGCTCCATGCAGTCATGCTGGCCACATTACCCTGGAGATGTCTATGGACAACACCGGCTCTTCGGCTTAGAATTGGATAAAATAAATATATTAATATAATATAAATAAAGTGTATTATTATTAATTGGAGATGAGCACCACACCCCAGAGTTGGACTTCACTAGACGTAATGACAGGGGAAATCTTTACCTTTACTTTTGGAACTGCATTACAGAGTCAGCGCAGACTCAGATATTGCAATCCAATGCTGCACTATAAGAGGCAACACGATCATCTAATGCAGTTTCAGGCTGCATTGTATGGTAGTGTCAATGGGGCCCGGAACTGCAGAATCCATAAATGGTGCAGCAGGGAATGAGAGCAAGGATGTGTGGAAAGGTGAATCACAGTGCTTGCACATTTCTTGCGCTTGTCTATTCACACTGCACGGTTACAGCATTGTTATTCTACTTTAGCGGCCATAGTTCTATCCTATGGATTATGTGTGTAGGGAGAAGTATTTAACGTTTCCATCCATGGTATAATAATTGTGTCAGTGTTGGAATTTGGATACACTCGGGTTCAAATCCCTGCTCACTCAGCCCTAGAATCCTAGTTGCACCCTCTTGACCGCAGATGACAGCAAAGGCAAATTCATTTTGAACAAATCTGGCCTGCCTTGAGGTAAGGCACACAACAACAACAATAACCTGCTACATCATGGAACAGCCCTAAATGCCACTAAACTTGCAAATATGCTTGACTAACCACCTCATCACATTGAGAGGGGTAAGAATGGGCAACCATCCTTTAAGCATAGAGAATGGCCCCTCTTCTATCGTCAGCTGTCTCATTTCAAGTGTTGCCTCCCCATCACACTCACATGTGCAAACCTAAGAGCTGGCAATACATTCATCAGAAGGTCAGTATTACTTTGTTTATCATCAGGCGAAACAACAATATCCAAAAACCAGGAGATCCCTTGAACTGCCCAGAGTCCCTTATATTAAAGGAGACTAACACCAGTTTAAAACCATTGCTTTCTATGGGACTCTTATTGTTCTGCATCAAACCTCATAGGATACAAGAGACAGTGATCCAGGTTAAACCCATTGCTTTGCATGGGATCCTATGGTTCTGCCCCAAACCCCATAGGATACAAGAGACTTCTAATGGCTGGGCAATGAAACAGGACAGGAAACTCTGATGGTTCCCAACGCACCCATTTTTCAGTTGTAAAAATGGGAGTAAAGTGCAATAAGAAACAGAAGCCCTGAATAGGACGGCTGGCCCATGATCAGAGTTCTCTCCTTTCAGGACATTTCTGCCTCTTTTCAACTCAAGAACATGTGATGAGCTCGTGCCTCTCCAGGCTTGAAAAGAGGCTAAAGTGTCCTACCAGGGAGAAATGTCTCAATGTGATGAGGTCTATTGCCAGAATTCCCTCCTTTCAGGACACTTCCGCCTCTTTCCAACCATAGAGGGCTATGTGTAATGACTGGAAGTAGTTTAACTCATGTGAGGAGCTCCATGCCTCTCCTTGCTTGAAAAGAGGCTGAAGTGTCCTCCCAGGGGGAAATGTCTCAATGTGATGAAGTCAATTCCGGAATTCCCTCCTTTCAGGACACTCCTTCCTCTTTCCAACCACAGAGGGCTATGCACGATGGCTGGAAGTAGCTTAACTCATGTGATGAGTTCTGTGCCTCTCTGTGCTTGAAAAGAGGTTGAAGTCTCCTACGACTGGGAAATTTCTGAATGTGATGAGGTATATAGTATTCTCCTATCACCCCTTGACTTTCCTCTGAAGGTTCTTTCTGAAAACCAGATGAAATGGACAAAATCCTCAGTGGGGGATTTTGCAGCCTTCCTGGTGCCGTTAAAAAGGGGTCTGTCTTAGATTTTTCAAGACTACATGGGTTGTGTCTGCGGCTTTTTAAAGGGGAGGGATGCATGAATGCCCCATTCGTAAGCATTTCGCCACTTGTGTGTGCATGCCGATTCCAACCTAATCCCCTGGAATGTGCAATGAAACACCGCTTTCTGTTTTATAAGGCGTCCTTCTAGGCAAGCTGCCCTTTTGCTGGAATCACAACACTTTTTTAACATGAGCCATCTGGGAAGGTTTATGGCAGACAATGTTAGATGGAATACAAAGTCACCTGGGGATTATGGAAGTTGGAGTCCAACACAATGGAATGTTTGTCAGGTTGTGCAGAGTACTCTTTTTAGCCTATTCTTGAAAACAAGGATTGCGTTTCCGTGCGAGTCTCCGTCAGTCACGCAGGAAGCCCTTTATCGTGGGAAAAAACCCTCCAGGTGTTTACGGTTCCCCTCTAGACTGCCATATAATGTAGGTTGAAACTGCATTATATTAACAGGACTGCAGATCAAGGGAAGTCCTACAGATCAAGGGAAGTCCTACAGATCAAGAATCCCATACTTTGAATTCCCAAATCGCAAAATACTCTGCAATTATTGTCTGGGCGGCTGAGATGGGTGGCTGAGACCTTTGCTTTCTGGTCATTCAGTGTACACAAACATATTCAAAAATATTGCATGGACTTACTTTCAAGTGATGAGTATAAGGTATATATGATACCTATGTGATTTCATGTTAAGGCTTGGGTACCAAATCCAAGATACCTTATTATATGCAAAAGCACGTATTGGAAAGAAAACTCCAAACAAACCCAGAACACTTCTGGACCCAAGCATTCTGGATAAAGGATATCTGACCTATACCAACAGCCTATTTTACATTGGTCAAACAACATCTGGAATATTCTGTCCAGAATTGGACATCATAGTTCAAAAAGAGGAGGGTTTCCAAAGTGGTAATCAGCTTGAAACAATTCTAGGAAACGGGATAGGGTTAGCTTTGAGGAGAGAAGACTGATATGCTTTATATCTCTGAAGATATGTCCTGTAGAACAGTGTTTCCCAACCTTTTTTGAGCCGCGGCACACTTTTAACATTAAAAAAATCCGGGGGCACACCACCAACCAAAATGACACAAAATGACACTCTAACACAGTAAAGAACGGCTGGGGGTTGGTGGCCTGCTGGGAGCAGCTGCTGGGAGTGCCAAAGCCGGGAGGGGGCAGCCCCAGGCTGTGCCATGCCCCTCCCCTACCCCGGCTCCACACCTCTCCCAGCAGCTGCTCCAGCCTTGAGGGGGCAGTGCCAAGCCAGCGGAGCCCGAGCCAGCACAATGCTGGCTTGGCACTGTCCCCTCAAGGCTGGAGCAGCTGCTGGGAGTGCCGAAGATGGGGGAGGGGGCAGAGCCAGGCCGCACCATGCCCCACCCCCTCCCCCAGCTTCAGCTCTCCTACAGAGGAGGAGCATGAGCGGTGGACGGGCTTCAGTGGGCGGGGCGCCTCCTCCACGCGGCTTCAGCGAGCGAGGGGCGAGAGTCATGGTGGGAGTCATGGCGGATTGGAGGCTGGCTGGGGAAATGGCCGAAGGAGGCAGCGCCCCAGTCCCTTCTTTTTCTTCGCCACTGCCTGGCCCTTCCTCCTCCCCCAAGCAGCAGGAGTTCGGCAGGAGGGGGGGAGGAAGGGGGGCAGAGAGCTTTTCTCGCGGCACAGCAGGAGGTCCGTCACGGCACACTAGTGTGCCACGGCACACTGATTGAGAAAGACTGCTGTAGAACATGGAGCAAGCTTATTTTCTACTGCTCTGGAGGCTAGAACTAGAACTCAGTGTAAATCCATATAATGCATTAGCTAAATCTACACTGACCATATAATACAGTCAAAATTGCATTATATAGCAGTGTAGATGGGGCCCTGTGAGACCTGATAGGCGTTCAGGTCAGAAGTAACATTCAGACCCTAAAATTACACAGCTACATTATATCTACTGCTACAAGACGGCAACTAAACAACTATGAAAAATAACAAAATGGAAAAACAAAAATGAAATGCATGCAAGGGCCGGGCTTTAGTACAGCAGGTTCACCATCAGCTGCAGTAAATCTTGCCAATCTGTAGCACCCATGGGCCCGCTCGTGCCACTGGGGGGGGGGGGGGGGTGACGCGCCGGGGGTCCCGTTGGCATTGGGACCCGCACAGGCTGGAAGGGACTCGGAGGATGAGTTGGAAGGCCCAGAGCAAGATTGGTCAGCCGTACCTTTGCCCAGTTCACCTGTAGAGAGTTTAGCCTGGGATCTCGAGTGGGAGCATTCTCCCGGGGAAGGAGCGGACCAGGTGGAGATGGGAGGCAGCGAAGCAGATAGCGGAGATAGTTATGAATTCCCAAATGGCCGAGGTTCCCAAGAGCTGGCCGGGCAGCAGATGGAGGCTAGCGGCTGGGAAACTCCGGGGGAGGCTGCTTCTCAGGAAGATAGCGATACTGGACTGGAAGAGCGGGGCCGTTCTCACAACAGGCGCAGGGACATAGAGGAGGGCAGGAGGAGCTGGCATCTGTCCCTAGACCGTCACCGTTCGGAAAGTAGAGACTGGAGACGCGGGCCCTAGATCGTCGGGGTTCCAGGCCGAGGGATTAAGAACGGCCCCGTGGGAACTGATCGTCAGTTCTCCGGCCACGTCTTCCCTGAATAGACGCGAAGCGGAGTGGGACCACAAGCCAGCAGTGGTCATCAAGCCTTGCCTTGCCTTTGCCTTGTTTCTTGAGCCGCAGCGGTTTGCGGCACCTTGCCCTGTTTCCTGATTCGCATTGGATTGCGAAACCTTGCCCTGTTTCCTGATTCGCATTGGATTGCGGAGCCTTGCCACGCCAGCTGATGTGCTACGGGACTTTGGACTACTTGCTTAACACCTTGGACACTTGCATATTATTGGACTATTTACTCTTTGGAACTGTTTTTATATACTCAATAAAGTAGTTAGCCTTCAGTACGTCTCTGTGTGTGTGATTAAGGGGCCCGCTACGTCCGTGATCGTGACAGCTGGCCGGAGAACTCCAAGAACCCCTTATCACACCACGGGACGCCGCTCGGGACGCCGCAAGAAGCGCTCCACGCCCGTGGTCGCCATGGCTAACCTGACCGATGCCCAAGTGCAAGAGATGCAACGAGAATTGGGTGAGCTGCGGACCCGGGCCGGACGGCACCCGGGGGTGAGCCCACCTGGCCGCTTTAGTGGTAATCCGGCCCAGGTGGAGGTTTTTGTTTGCCAAGTGGAACTTTATTGGAGCAACGCCCCAACGAGTTCGCCAACGATCGAGCCCAGGTGGTTTTTGTTTACAACCTGATGGAAGGGACAGCGGCAACGTGGGCCACCGCGTTGATCCGGGCGCAGTCCCCCCATACCAACACGCTGCGGGCTTTCCTAGATGCAATCAGGGCAACATGGGGGGCTCCTGTCAATGAAGAACTCGCCGAGAGGGATTTGGCTCGGCTGACGAGCAAGGATCTATCCCTGTCCCAGTACATCTCCCGTTTTCGAGTTCTGGCTTCCCAGACGCAGTGGGGTCTGCCGGCGTTGCGGTATCACTACATTGCGGGGCTGCCTTCGGAACTGCAACAGGAGATGTTAAAACACCCCCGGCCCGCGGATCTGGAGGCCGCCATCACCTTGAGCCTTCGTATGGAAGCAGGACTGCAGACCAGGAGGCGGTGGGACAAGGGCGTGATGGAGAAACCGGTGGCACGGAAGGAAGGGGCTGGACAGTTTCAACCCCGGCAATTGCCAGTGCCGGCCGGCCCGGATGACCCGGAGCCCATGCAGTTGGGGACAGTTCGGCCCAAAGTGGACCAAGCGGAGAAGGCACGGCGTCAGCGCCTCAACTTATGCTGGTACTGCGGGGGGGCTGGACATTTTTCTAAGGAGTGCCCCCAGAAACCGCGTGGAAAGACTCCTCGGGCCTCTGCCGCCCTCGGAGGGGCCCCAGAGGCCGAAGAAGCCCTTCAGGCGGCGGGGGAAGGGACCGGCCGGGTGTAAGAGGGTTCGCTCACTCGGCCGATGTCGCTAACCTCCCCCCTGAACCCAAGACTGGACAATTGTTCCTTGTAATGGTCAGCTTGTGGTCTCCCGAGAAGGGGCCGATGATGGTCCATGCCATGATAGACTCGGGGGCCACCAACAACTTCATCGATGCAGACTATGCCAAGTCCGCTGGATTAAAATTTCTTGATCTCCAAGAGCCCAAGGGTGTCCAGACTATCGATGGGAGAGTTCTGAAAACGGGGGCTGTAACTCAGTATACAGCTCCTACCAGGATGTGGACTAGCTCCCATAAAGAGGACATTTCTTTTCTTGTGACCAAGCTCCCAGATTTCCCCATTGTCCTGGGCATTGTGTGGCTCGCGCTCCACGACCCCCCAGATCTCCTGGGCCAAGAGACAGCTAATTTTTCTTTGGACCATTGCCAGGGCCACTGCATGACGGCTCGGGCGTGCCTGGCCCAAGAAGTGGAGAATGTGGCCACCCTGCCCAAGAAGTATGCCGGATTTTGGGATGTCTTCAGTGAGAAGGAGGCGGAACGCTTGCCTCCGCACCGGCCCTATGACTGTGCCATTGAACTGCAACCGGGGGCCCCAATCCCGCGGGGGAGACTCTATCCTCTCTCGGAACCAGAGCAACAGGCTCTCCGAGATTTCCTGGATGAGAATCTGCGGAAGGGGTTCATTCGGCCCTCCCAATCCCCGGCCGGGGCTCCGATTCTTTTTGTCAAGAAAGAAATCGGGGGAGTTGCGGCTTTGCAATGACTACAGGGAACTCAACAAGATCACGATCCGGAATCGCTATCCCCTGCCCTTGATCCCCGAGCTCTTGGAGCGGATGCGGGGAGCTAAGGTGTTCACTAAACTGGACCTGAGGGGGGGCTTACAACCTTGTCCGGATTCGCCAGGGTGATGAATGGAAGACGGCCTTCCAGACCAAGTGGGGAAGTTTCGAATACCTGGTGATGGGATTCGGTTTGTGCAACGCCCCAGCATGTTTCCAACATTTCATGAATGACATTTTCCGAGACCTGTTGGACCGCTATCTGGCGGTCTACCTAGACGACCTGCTGATTTTTTCTCCGGATCAGGCGACCCATGATCGCCATGTCAAGGAAGTGCTCCAGAGGCTGAGGGCCCACGGGCTCTATGCTAAGCTGGAGAAATGTGTTTTTGACTTGCGTGAGGTGGACTTTCTGGGCTACCGTATCTCACCTACGGGCATTGCCATGGATGACACCAAGGTCCAAGCCGTGGTCGACTGGGCACCCCTGCTAGCAAGAAAGACATTCAAAGATTCCTGGGCTTTGCCAACTACTACAGAAAGTTCATTCCTGACTTTGCCAAGTGGGCTGATCCGATCACCCAGTGTTTGCGGGAAAGGTGCCGTTCCGGTGGACTCCGGAGGCGGATGTGGGGTTCCGCAAGTTGAAGCAGCTGTTCACCACTCAGCCGCTTTTGCAACACCCCAACCCCGCACCCCTTTCATCATCCAGGCCGATGCCGGATGTGGCGGTGGGAGCGATCCTGCTACAGCCTCAGGGGACGGACTTGTTGCCCTGTGCCTACTATTCCCGGCAGCTGACGGCTCCGGAAAAGAACTACACCATTTGGGAGAAGGAACTTTTGGCCATCAAGGTGGCGTTTGAAGTCTGGAGACACCTGCTTGAAGGGGCCAAGTTCCCGGTGGAGGTTCACACCGACCACCGGAACTTGGAGCATCTGAAGTCCCAGCGCAAATTGAACCAGAGGCAACAGAGATGGTCCCTGTTCTTTGAGCGATTCAATTTCCGCATTCACTATGTGACCCCCAAGCAGACCAAGCAAGCGGATGCGCTGTCCCGAAAGCCGGAGTATGTTCGTGAGGGCGACGGGCCGCCTGAGGCCCGGTTGCTTAAAGCGGAGAACTTTGCGGCTGCTCGGGCGCTTCCTGTCAACCCTCCAGTGGCCCCGCCAGCCCCTGGTGACAAGAGACCCTTGAGTGTGCGTGTCCAGGCTCGCCAGCGGATCGATCCGTGGGTACAGGAGCAACTGACCAAGGGGCCTCAAGCCCCTTTCCAGGTAAAGAACGGGGTGCTTTACCACCGGGACTCTGTCTATGTTTCCCCTGGGCCCGAGCGGGCGGACATTCTCAAGCTTTGCCACGATAGCCGGGCCGCAGGCCATTTTGGACTGTTCAAGACTCTGCAACTGGTCCTACGGGACTTTTGGTGGCTTAAAGTACGGAGGGATGTGGAGGACTATGTGGGATCCTGCCCTGTGTGTCATCGGGCTAAGAACCAGGGGGGCAAGCCGGCCGGTTTGCTCCAGCCGCTTCCGACCCCCTCTGCCCCTTGGAAGATGATTTCGGCCGATTTCATCACCGACCTCCCCAAGTCCAAGGGCTTCACCACGATATTGGTCGTGGTGGACTGTTTCACCAAGATGGGACACTTCATCCCTGTGTGGGGGTGCCCACTGCCAAAGAGACTGCTGATATGTTTGTGCAACATGTGTTTCGGCTGCATGGACTTCCACAGAGCCTGGTGACTGACCGGGGCACCCAATTCACTTCCCAGTTCTGGAAGGCTGTCCAGAAGTTGCTGGGGATTGATGTGCGGATGTCCACGGCTCATCACCCGCAGACCGATGGCCAGACCGAAAGGGTCAATGCCACCTTGGAACAGTACCTGCGCTGCTATGTCAACTATCAGCAGAACAATTGGGCGTCCTTGTTGTCCCTGGCAGAGTTTGCTTACAACAATGCGACGCAGGAATCCATCAAAGAGACTCCTTTCTTTGCTAACTATGGACACCACCCTCGGTTCTACCCGCCGGTGGACCCGTCCGGAGACGTTTCCGAGGCGAAGGATTGGCTTCGAGAGCTCACTGCACTCCAAGACTTGCTACGCACTCAATTGGACCAGGCGAAAGCTGACTACAAGCGGATGGCTGATCGGCGGCGCCAGGAGGGTCCTGACATCCTTGTGGGGGACAAAGTTTGGCTGTCCACCAAGAATTTGCCCTACGCAGCGACCCAGCCCCAAACTGGACGCGAGATTTTGGGTCCCTACAAAGTTTTGGAGAAGGTGGGGCCCGTGTCCTTCAAACTACAACTCCCAGCGGACATGAAGCTCCACCCGGTGTTTCATCGTTCGTTGCTCCGCCAGCGAAAGGGGTGCGGCCTGACGTGACGCAGCCGCCTCCTCCCCCGTGATGCGGGAGGGCGGAGAGGAGGTCGAGGTGCAGGACATCTTGGATGCCCGCCTCCGTTACAGGAAGTTGGAGTACTTTATTGACTGGAAGGGTTTTGGCCCGGAAGAACGTGCTTGGGTCAAGGCTCGAGATGTTCACGCCCGGAGTTGGTGGCTCGCTTCCACCGCAAGTATCCGGACAAGCCCACGCCCCGGGGGCGGCCCAGGGGGGGCCCGGAGGGGGGGGGATCGTGTAGCACCCATGGGCCCGCTCGTGCCACTGGGGGGGTGGGTGACGCGCCGGGGGTCCCGTTGGCATTGGGACCCGCACAGGCTGGAAGGGACTCGGAGGATGAGTTGGAAGGCCCAGAGCAAGATTGGTCAGCCGTACCTTTGCCCAGTTCACCTGTAGAGAGTTTAGCCTGGGATCTCGAGTGGGAGCATTCTCCCGGGGAAGGAGCGGACCAGGTGGAGATGGGAGGCAGCGAAGCAGATAGCGGAGATAGTTATGAATTCCCAAATGGCCGAGGTTCCCAAGAGCTGGCCGGGCAGCAGATGGAGGCTAGCGGCTGGGAAACTCCGGGGGAGGCTGCTTCTCAGGAAGATAGCGATACTGGACTGGAAGAGCGGGGCCGTTCTCACAACAGGCGCAGGGACATAGAGGAGGGCAGGAGGAGCTGGCATCTGTCCCTAGACCGTCACCGTTCGGAAAGTAGAGACTGGAGACGCGGGCCCTAGATCGTCGGGGTTCCAGGCCGAGGATTAAGAACGGCCCGTGGGAACTGATCGTCAGTTCTCCGGCCACGTCTTCCCTGAATAGACGCGAAGCGGAGTGGGACCACAAGCCAGCAGTGGTCATCAAGCCTTGCCTTGCCTTTGCCTTGTTTCTTGAGCCGCAGCGGTTTGCGGCACCTTGCCCTGTTTCCTGATTCGCATTGGATTGCGAAACCTTGCCCTGTTTCCTGATTCGCATTGGATTGCGGAGCCTTGCCACGTTTCCAGCTTATGTGCTACGTTACTTTGGACTACTTGCTTAACACCTTGGACACTTGCATATTATTGGACTATTTACTCTTTGGAACTGTTTTTATATACTCAATAAAGTAGTTAGCCTTCAGTACGTCTCTGTGTGTGTGATTAAGGGGCCCGCTACGTCCGTGATCGTGACACAATCAAAAGGCTGACAGTTCGGAGCCCAGCTTCTGCCTACGTAGCAGTTCGAAAATAGCAATGTGAGTAGATAAATAGGGACCGCTTTAAAGCGGGGAAGTATTTAAGGCACCCGTAGGGAAATGCCAGAAAAATGTCGGCAATTCGATCAAGGAGGAAATTTATGGAAGATAGTGCGACAGCACCTCCACCCCCCACCCCCGTGGCCAGAACCGAGCACAGCCTCCAAGATGCTGAAGATGGGGAAGCCTCTATCTATCTATCTATCTATCTATCTATCTATTTATGTACAGTTGTCTGTCTTGTCAGTGTATAACAGCATTGGATGCTTGCCATATATGTGTTCTGTGATCTGCCCAGAGTCCCCTTCAGATTGAATAGGGCAAAATATATAAATACTGTAAATAAATTCAGATAAAACCAAAACAGAAACAAAGAAATAACCCTACAAACTTCCTGGAAGTCTATATCTGATGTTTTTATACCTTATTCATGGACTCCTTTTGAATAATAATAATAATAATAATAATATAGACTCTCACTTCTATTTCAACTGTTGTTTTCATGGGGTGCATCCACACTGTCAGATTAAACCAGTTTTATACCATTCTTTTTACTGGCGAGGCTCAAGGCTGTGTATTTTTAGGAGTCCTTTAGCCATTTCTGCCAAAGGGTTCTGCTGGTTCACTTAAATATAACTCCCATCTTTCCATAGCATTGAGTAATGCCAGCTAAAGTAGAGTCGGACTGCATTAAATCTATGGTATGGTTATAGTCTATGGGAGTTATAGTTTAAAAACGTGTGAGTGTTGCGTTTCTTAAATCCTTACATTTACAGTGTCTTAATTAATCTGGGGCCCCATCTCTACTGCCATATAAAGTCCAGATTATCTGCCTTGAACTGGATGATATGACAGAATAGACTCATTGAATTGGATTGTTGAACAGATAATGTGGATTATCTGATTTGATCATAATCTGGATTATATAGCAGTGTGAATCCAGCCGTAAGGAATCAGGCTGAAAATGTGAGTAGGTGAAAAGTATTTCTTCAAGACGGGGAAAGCGCAGCTCGGGGCAATAATGTTTTTGTGTTCTCTCTGCAGCCATAGAAAGGGAATGGGTGGCTCCTCCTGCCTTGGCTGGTAACTCTGGCAGACCTATTCAAGCCTGGCTGGAATGCCTAACATGCTCCCCTGCCCTGGAGGCATGGAGCCTTGGCAACCTTGTTGATGATTACACAGGCTCCGCATGGCATTCCTCGAAGAGGCCAAACTCTGAGGCGCAAGGTTTCAGGCTTAACATGCCCCAACAGTTTTGCAAAGAATATGTGAGTGCCTTCAAGTCGACTCTTCATTCACGGCAACGATCCCATGCATGCCTTCCACTGTTGGCCTTCCTTGGAATCTACAAAGGTGGTTTTACTGGTTCCTTCCTCCAAACAATACACCGCCGCATCCAACAATCCTTGGGTTTGTCTCTATCGGATTACCACACCCAGTATCCCCTTGTCAGAATCCTCTTTGCAGTGCTTTTTGTCTTTGGAAATCCCAAAGATTTGTTGGGAATGTGTCCCAACAATCAGATTCAGGGGCTGCTGAAAAATGCCATATTATGTGAGGGATTTTTTGTGTTGTGGAAAGCTTTCATGGTCAGAATCACTGGATTGCTGTGAGTTTTTCAGGCTGTATGGTCCTGTTCCAGCAGCATACTCTCCTGATGTTTCACCTGCATCTGTGGCAGGCATCCTTAGAGGTTTGTTCAGAGGTCTGTTGGAGATGAGGCAAGTGGGGTGTCTATCTACCTGTGGAATAATGTCCAGGGTAGGAGAAAGAACCCTTGTGTGTTTGAAGCAAGTGTGAATGTTGCAGTTAGCAAGCTTGAACAAAATCTGGTCACCAGTATTAAAAAAAACACCAGAATCAAGACAGTAAATAAAGAACACACTCAGAAACAGGGGAACCCCAGACAGCAAACAATCAAGTGCTAGTCAACACCTCCCAAACAGAGGGTGCCTCTAGGCAGCAACAGCCAGGCTTTGCAGCTGCAAGGCTACTCAATGCTAATTAGCCACTTTTGGGGAGATAAGGGGGTATAAATAAACATAACAAAAACAACTCTGGCACAAGCCAGTCAAGGTGGTCCCAGTGGTGATCGGCACACTGGATGCAGTGCATAAAGACCTTGGCCTGCACTTAAACACAATCGGTGCTAACAAAATTACCATCTGCCAGCGGCAAAAGGCCACCTTACTGGGATCTGCACACATTATTCACCGATACATTACACAGTCTGAGCCACTTGGGAAGTGTCCGACCTGTGATCCAATACAATAGCCAACAGGGTAATCTTGTTTGCTGTGGACACATCTTGTTGTGTTTATAATAATAATAATAATAATAATAATAATAATATTCAAGCTGGCTAATTGCAACCTTGATACTTGCTTCAAACAGATAAGAGTCCCTTTCTCCCACCCTGGACATTTTTCCACAGATATATGTACACTCCACTTGCCTCATTTCCATCAGACCTCTGAAGATGCCATTAGCCATAGATGCAGGCAAAACGTTAGGAGAGAATGCTACTGGAACATGGCCATACGGCCATAAAACTCTCAGCAACCAAGATTTTTTGTGTATGTAATGGGAGTTGTAGTTTACCCTCCTTTGGAAACCTTGCAGCTGGTGAAAGGCAAGCCTAGTGGTTGAGGTTTTCTGCAGAGTTGTGTGATTCAGCCTGTCTTCCTTGGTGCGTAGGGCTAAAAGTAGCTCTTTTCATCCCAGCTGCCTCTTTTTTCTCCTTTCCTTTTTCTGAGGCTGAGCAAACAGTCCCAGCTCCAGCCTTCAGGATTCGCTCCAGCCCGATGGATTTCGGGGAGCTGGTGATGTTTCTGCTGTGTGACCAATTCCCCTTTCTAGAAGGGATCCTGAGGAGGAAGAGTTCAGCTGCCCTGGATTTAGCTCATCTGCAGCCTCCCCTTGGAAAGAATTCAGGATTTGGGGTTTACTCTGGAAGCTGCTGCAAACCAGAGCTCAAGGGATGGACTAAAAAGGGGAAGAATGAGGTTCGTGTTCCAACTCCAGCCTGAATTTCACCAGATGTTTTTCGCCATTCCTCTCTTAAGAGTAAGAGCTTGTGTGGTTCGGCACCACTTGAACGTTTATGGCTCCATGCTATACAATCCTGGGAGTTGCTGTTTGGTGAGGTACCAACATTTTTCGGCAGAGAAGGCTAAGGGCCTTGTAAATCTACAATGCCTAGGATTTCATTGCATTGTACTATGGTGGTTTAAGTGGTGCTGAACTGCATTAATTCTGTAATGTGGATGCATCCTCAGTTCTGGAATGGTACCTTCTTACTTATTTCGCACTACGAGCCAGGCAAAATAGAGTAAGGCCCCTTCTACACGGTCATATAATCAAGATTATCAAAGCAGATAATCCAGATTATTTTATTTGAACTGGATTATATGAGTCTATGCTACCAGATAATCCAGTTCAAAGTAGACAATCTGGATTTTATATGGCAGCGTAGAAAGGGTCATAATCACACTGCATACATGCATAAATATACAGTTGTTCTAAAGTGTGTGATTTTTTTAAACAAGTACCTGATGGTTTTTAATCCTTTCGTCTGCTGGTCTGGATTCTACACTGCCATATAATATAGTTTGAACTCCATTGTATCAGCATCAACCCATGGGGGGGAGGGGAAGGTGTTCAAAACTCATATGGTTTTGAATCTTTCACAGCAAAGGCCCCAACGGAACAAGAAGTAGGCTAATCAAAGCCACATTTTTCAGGGATGTGGCATAACGTGAACAATTGATTTTGTTCAAAAAGACAGACAAGGCAAAAGCTTTCACGTTTCAGCCCATCTCCTGGAGAGAGAGAGAGCGGCATTCAGTGGGTGAGGTTTCTTTCTTCCTTCCTCCCTTTCCATAGTTACCCAAGCCCACACATGCAAACATCGAGCCACTACGGTTGGACGGCTTTCCATTTCTCAGGACTGAGCGTGCAACTCCAAATCATAATTCTTCCCTGCAATCCAGAAAGCGCTGGAAACTGGGAGGTTTAAGTTGGGCCAGAACCAAAGCAAAGCACACATTGCCCAGATTTGAAGTTCTAAGTTGAGCTCGTTTGGAAGAACCAGCGCCCAGCTTAAATAGTAGGTGAAGGTGCTAGGCTTCTTTGCAGGACTGGCATTGTTCATCATACAACCAAATCTAAGGACAGTCATGTGGCGATGCCTTTACTGGGCCGGCCAGAAGGTGCAAGATACATCATGTAAGCTTTTGAAGCTCCAAGGCTTCCTCATCAGAAGAAAATGTTTTAAAAGCATACAAGAAAAGGAAGGTAAGGGTGTTAGAGTCACCCTATCTATATTTTGCAGATATTTTTTTCCGTGTCAGGAGCAACGTGAGAAACTGCAAGTCGCTTCTGGTGTGAGAAAATTGACTGTGTGCAAGGATGTTGCCCAGGAGATGCCTGGATGTTTTGATGTTTTACCATCCTTGTGGGAGGCTTCTCTCATGTTCGCGAGTGGGGAGCTGGAGCTGACAGAGGGAGCTCATCCATGCTTTCCCCAAATTCGAACCTGCAATTCGTCTTCAGTCCAGCCGGCACAAGGGTTTAACCCACTGCGCCACCAGTGGCTCCATATTTTTCAGATCTAGAGAAAGGAACAAAAGGGCAGACCGGGAGGGCAGAAGGTCTCGATCCGGGCATGTGCCGGAAGGAAGGAGGGCACGCCGCCGCCATCTATCCTCAGGTGCATGCAGTTTTGCTTCTCCATTTGGTGCTCAACACCTTCTTTGCCCCAGTCTTCTCCTAAAAGGGGATTGGTGTTCAACCTGATCAGTATGAAGCCAAAGAAGAAACGGGAAATGCAACCAAAAACAGGTAAAGAAGCAGTCCAGGAATACCTGGCTAGCCTAAACAAATTCAATTCTCTAGGGCCGGTTGAACCAGCCACATAACACCTATCCTCCGCGAGCTGCACTGGTTACCAGTGGAATGCCGGATCACTTTCAAGGTGCTGGTTCTGACCTTTAAGGCCTTGAACGGTCTGGGGCCAGTGTACCTCAGGGACCGCCTCATCCCATATTGTCCCACTAGGTCTCTACGTTCGGAGTCGTCTCAACTCTTGGAGGTCCCCAGTTTCAAACTGTATCGTCTTACCACTACTAGACGGAGGGCCTTTTCGATAATCGCCCCTACCCTATGGAACGCACTGCCTTCCGAGGTCAGGGCCCTCTCTGACCTGATGACTTTCCGGAAGGCGTGTAAAACCTTCCTGTTTCAACAGGCCTTTGGGGCTTAAGTCGCTGATTGTTCGGGCACTCATATGCTAATTCTGTGCTCAGCCCAGTTGAGTTATTTTACTGTGATTTTATTCAGTATTTGTATTCTGCTGTGTTTTTATTGTGTTTTTACCCTGTTACTTACTGTAAGTCGCCCCGAGCCGCCTTGGGAGTGGCGATGCATAAATGCGAATAAATAAATAAATACATCCAAGAGTATTGAAGGAACTAACAGAAGTGATTTCAGAACCACTGGCAATAATCTCTGAGAATTCCTGGAGAACAGAAGTCCCAGCAGACTGGAGGAGGTCAAATGTTGTCCCTATCTTCAAGAAGGGGAAAAAGAGGACCCAAACAATGATCAATGTCCAGTCATCCTGACATCAATACCAGGAAAGATTCTGGAGCAGATCATGAAGTCAGCATTGATTTCTCAAAAACAAGTCATGCCAGATTCTCTCTCTCTCTCTCTCTCTCTCTCTCTCTCTCTTTCTTTCTTTCTTTCTTTCGATTTTAGTAAGGTCTTCATCAAAGTCCTCCATTACCTTCTTGCAAACCAACTAGTCAAATGTGGACTAGGCTACTGTTAAGTGGATCTGGAATTGGTAAAGTGACCGAACCCAAAGGGTGCTTTTCTTCAATGGTTCCTCTTCTTCATCTTGGAAAGAAGTGACTAATTGTTCCCAGTGTTCAGTCCTGGGCCCAGTTCTGTTCAACACCTTTATTAATGACTCAGATGAAGGTTGAGAGGGAATACTTATCAAGTTTGAAGATGGGAGCATACGAGGAGGGAGATCTAATACTCCAGAGGACAGGATCAGGATGCAAAATGACCTCAACAGATTAGAAAGCCAAAACTAACACAATGAATTTCAACAAGGACAAATGCAAAATACTCTTCTTAGGCAGAAAAAAATGAAATGCAAAAATACAGAATGAGAGATGCCTGGCTCCACAACAGAGTCACCTGTGAAAAAGATCTTGAAGTCTTCAAGGAAAACAAGCTGAACACAAGCCAAGAGTGTGATGCAGCAGTTCAAAAAAACCAATGGGATTTTGGGCTGCATACAAAGGAGTCTAGTGCCTAGATCGAGGGAAATCATGATGCCTTTGTATTCTGCTTTGGTCAGGCTTCACCTGGAATACTGTTTCCAGTTCTGGGCACCCAAATTCAAAAGAGAGATTAACTCTAAGATGGAAAGTGTCCAGAGGAAGAGGGTGACTAAAGGGATCAAAGGTCTGGAGACCATGAATCCCACTGAGGAGTGTCTTTAAAGAGCTGGGTCTGTTTAGACTCAGAAGAGAAGGCTGAGAGGAGAAATAAGAGCCATGTTCGGGCTGAGAGAGGCGGTCTAGAAGCAAAGTAAATAAAATAAATAAATAAATATGTGAAAGGAAGAGAGAGGAGGCTTCTTTTCTGCTGCCCTGGAAACTGGGACTCAGTGAAGCCGTGGGTTCAAGTGACAGGAAAGGAGATTCCACCTGAACTTTATCAGGAAGCATTTCCTAACTGTAAGGAGAGCTGTTCAGCAGTGGAACTCTCTGCCTTGGCATGCGGTGGAAGCTCCTTCCCTGGAAACTTGGAAACAGAGGCTGGGTGGCCATCTGTCAGTGATTCTTTGATTGTGTTTTCCTGCATGGCAGAAGGGGGTTGGACTAGATGGCCCACGTGGTATCTTCCAACTCTATTATTCTATGATTCTATGAAGTGACAATGTGCCTTCCTCTGAGACACCCATTTACACTGTCATAAAATGCAAATTGGAGTGTGTTGTAATGGTCAGTGTAGACTCCGATTGAACTGGATTATGCGGCAGTATAGACCAGGCATGGGCAAGCTTCAGCCCTCCAGGTGTTTTGGACTTCAACTCCCACAATTCCTAACAGCCAATAGGCTGTTAGGAATTGTGGGAGTTGAAGTCCAAAACACCTGGAGGACCTAAGTTTGACTATGTCTGGTCTATATTGCCACATAATCCAGTTCAATGCAGTTAATCTGCATTGTGAAACGGTTTTATATGACAGGTGTAGATGGGACCTGGCAATAATGGTTGAACAGCCTCAGGAAAAACTCCAACAAGATGCTTCAATGAACATCTTCTCATCTCCTGAGATGGTTTCAGGCAGCCATTCTCTTCTAGAGAGAAGAAGATTCCACAATGTTCTCCCAGGTTGAGGAAAAGAATAGCATGGATCCTTATAATAGTTCTGACTATGGGAGGGAGGCCACTTGAATCCATTTGTTGAATGCGGACTAGATCAATCCTATTGATGTACATCATGGGATTACTCTGGCTGACTGGTAGAAGCATTCAGCAGCCAATGTCCCCAAACAGGAAAGGTCATTAAAGTGTACCTGTCCTCAGTTTCCCCGATGTGACAGATCTTGCGGCAATTGTTACGCATTCCTCCCTCCTGTCAAATGTTATTGCTCTTTAAGGACTCAGATTGTCATCTTCTGACTAAGATTAGTTTCCTCTGTATTTATGCATTGAAATTATAACGTGTGTTTTGTTTAATTTAAAACCATTTAAGCCATAATGTAAACGCGCATTCCATAATTGAGCAAAATGTATTTAAGATGTTTTCAGATTCCTCACAGAGAATGCTAATTGCTGCGCACATGTCGTCCCCCCCAGCCCTTTATGCATTCATGTTCTGGCAGATGAGAATAAATAGCTTCCAATGCTCTACAGATTCTGAACTGTACTTAGCCTCACAGAAATTGTCGTGACTTTGTTCCCGTGCCTCATTAACAAAGCTCGTTCCCATCGAAAAGTTCTTTTGAAGTCAGTCTCTCTGCAAAAAGGTTTTCTCGCATTCAGATAGATGTACAGTCTTCCCTCACTTATTGTGGAAGTTACGTTCCAGGACCACCCGCGATAAGTGAGAAACCACGAAATAGGGATGCCCCTCCCCTTCCCACCCTTTTTACCTTCATCTTCCTCCTCCTCGCTGCCTGGGCCTCTTGCCTCCTCTTGGCGGAGGTGTTGCGGGGCCCAAGCAGTGACAAGAAGCCCCGGCGGTGACCACGAGGAGGAAGAGCCACCCCCTCGCCCTGTTTACCTCCCTCCTCGTGGTCACTGCCGGGGATATACTGTGTTCTCTCACAACTATATTACCACAGACTCGCTGTTTTGCGGGATATATATATATATATATCCCGCGAAAGAGCAAGTCTGTGGTAACAACCGCGATACAGCGAGGGAACACTGTATTGCAAGATATATTTCCATGCTATTTAACAGGTTGGTTGGCTGCCAAAACCCAAGTTCTTTGCTTTTCACTGCCACTATTTGATTAAAGGTCAGTTGTTTTAATGGGGATCTAAATAGGGGTGAGGAACCTGTTGCCCTCTAGAGCTTGGTTGACTGTGACTCCCATCATCCTTTGCCAATCACAATGCAAGGTTGATGGGACTTACTATCCAGCAAGACATGGAGGGCTTCATGTCTCATGTATATCTCTAGCATTACATGTTGAGGATCCCATATACAAAATAACCGCCAAATGGGAGGATGAGGGAATGGCACTTTTGCTTTCCGATGCTTCATGGTGCAGAAACATTATTTAATTGTGTTGGTGTGGGTTTTTCGGGCTGTGATTCCAGCCATGAAAGCCTTCGACAACATTATTTAATTGTGTTATAAAGTTAGCTTTATTTAGGCTATGTGTAAGCAATCCCTTAGTTAGAGCCACCGGTGGCGCAGTGGGTTAAACCGCTGAGCTGCTGAGCTTGTTGACAAAAAGGTCACAGGTTTGAATCTGGGGAGCAGCAAAAGCATCCACTGTCAGCCCCAGCTTCTGCCAACCTAGCAGTTCGAAAACATGCAAAATGTGAGTAGATCAATAGGTATCGCTCCAGCGGGAAGGTAAACAACAACAACAATTTATTTCTAGACCACCCTCTCTCCCCCAGGGGACTCGGGGCAATTTACATACTTATAAAAAGGCAAACATTCAATGCCATTATTAGAATCACAGAACATCAAAAATGTGAAACAGACATTAATACATTTGTTACCAACAGAAAATTAAAGTAATAAAATATACAGATGCTTAAATAAAGCATAATTACACTAATAAAACATAATTGCACAAAAGACATATATCCTAGACAATTTTATGGCTAAAATGTAAACTATGCCTGACATTAGTTGTGATTTAAAATAGACCACAACAGCCAAAAAGTGCTAATTAAATTTTATTTATTTATTCATTCATTCGACTTGTACACCGCCACTCCCAGAGGCTTGGGGCGGTTTACAGAACTCAGTAAAACAGTAGAAGAATAAAACAATACATGTTAAAATAACATAACATTACGACTCGAAGGCTTGTTTGAACAATTGTCCTAGTCCCCCTCCTCTCTGTATGCGGAGGTACATAAGTGTGTTTCCAAAAGTTTCCTAGGAGGCTGGGAGCAATCACAAAGAAGGCCCCCTCTCTCATTCCCACCAGCCGTGCTTGTGATGGGGGTGGGACCGAGAGCAGGGCCTCCTCCGCTGACCACAGTTCATGACGTGGTCTATATAGGGAGATTCAGTTAGACAAATAGCCTGGACCCGAACTGTTTAGGGCTTTATAGGTAAAGACCAGCACTTTGTATTTAACCCGGAAGTGGACCAGCAGCCAGTGGAGCTGCCGTAACATGGGAGTGGTTTTCTCTCTATACAGGGCCCCAGTTAGTAACCTGGCTGCCGATCTTTGGTCTAGCTATAGCTTCTGAACGAGCTTCAAAAGCAGCCCCACGTAGAGAGTAGTCCACACGAAAAGTAACTAAGGCATGGACTACCATGGCCAGATCTGGCGTCTCAAGGTTCGGGCGTTCTCCTTTGGACACATTCCTAAGGACAGTTTCCCTTTACAGATGATAGAGGTATAAATTGATTTGTACAGATGAATGATGCCTCTGTGTTCGTGAACGGTAGATGCCGTTCTCTCTCTTCCCTTTGATGCCATTGTACATTTGGTGCTGTACATTCACCTGCAGCCCAGCACATACAGAGGCACAACTCTCATTTCCCTGTACGCTTTCAGGTCGAAAGTGAGGATTTGTGGGTTACAAGGACTGCCAGATAATAGGAGTGGGTGGTTGTTAGCAACTTACTACCATCTCTTCCTGCATGATTTGTTCTTGTGGTAAAACGCCAGGTTTCTGCCCCCTCCTTCAGTCAGAGCGGCACATCGAGTTGGATCTGACTCGGTGATGTGTAAAAATAGATCAGAACATTTGTCTACTTTGGATCTGAGCAGTTTTGGAGGACCAACGGGTGCGGGAGCATCTGATGAAAATAATACTGTTTTCAGGCATAGATAATTATCCCTACATATTTTGACAAGGGCCATGTTTATGCTTCCCCAAATGAAACCAAGTTAAGCTACTCTGGAGATGCTCTGATGGAGAAGTTAACCATAGGATTGCACTGGAAGACCTAGAGATTTCTAGAGATTTTGCTTTATCCAATAACATTCAGCTTTGGCAGTTACAGTATCAAACTGCATTAATTCTACAGTATAGCTAGATACTATAGTATAGGATCTATATGGGGCATGGGCAAAATTTGGCACTCCAGGTGTTTTGGACTTCAGCTCCCACCATTCCTAACAGCCTCAGGTCCCTTCCTTTTGCCCCTCAGCTGCTTAAGTGGATCTATACTCTCAGTCCCAGTAATGCCACAGAAGGACAAAGTGAGTCCTTAGCTCTTGGGGAAAAGGAGCCTATTGAAATAACTCCTCATTTGCAAACCATCACTCCCCAAGATCACAGAATCATAGACTGGGAAGAGATCCCCAAAGGCCATTAATGTGGTCAGAACCAGGTCCATATTACAATTCACTTGTAGAGAAACACAAAAACCACTTTCCATTTTAGTAATCCAAGCCAGGATGGAGGAAGAATTATGTTAATGGTTGCTGTCCTTTGATAATTGGGTGCCAGGAATGCTTTTCAATCAATTGAAGCTCATTGGGAAATATATCAGTATGGCTCAATCCCGCTCATCCCTCAATATACTGGGAACAAACTCAGTGTGTATCTCTGCCTAGCAGCCAGGATAATTTAATTCCAGTTTATTTGGGATGCTTCTGTTCTACTGAATGTCTACGGAAAGCCCTCGTTTTCCCCTTCTGTGGCGTTACTGGGGATGCATCCACACACTAGAACTGATGTAGTTTTCAACCACATTAACTGTCATGACTCAATGCTATAGAATCAGGGGAGTTGTTCTCTCTAGGAACTTCTAGGTCAGTGGTTCTCAACCTGGGGCCCCCAGATGTTTTTGGCCTACAACTCCCAGAAATCCCAGCCAGTTTACCAGCTGTTAGGATTTCTGGGAGTTGAAGGCCAAAAACATCTGGGGACCCACAGGTTGAGAACCACTGCTCTAGGTCCTCCCAACTAGGAATTCTTGGAATTCTAATCTGAAAAGTGACATTTCAGAGCACTATTAATTAACTCTGTTTTCCAGTCTCCTTCACGTAGCTCTGGTGTCCTGATTGTTGCACTTCCTCCCATTGGAAGGCCTTAATCTTTTTCCATGTCAGGAGTGACTTGAGAAACTGCAAGTAGCTTCTGGTGTGAAAGAATTGGCTGTCTGCAAGGACATTGCCCAGGGGATGCCTGGATGTTTGATGTTTTACCATCCTTGTGGGAGGCTTCTATCATGTCCCTGCATGGGGAGCTGGAGCTGACAGGGAGCTCATCCGCGCTCTCACCAGATTCGAACCTGGACCTGTCGGTCTTCAGTCCTTCCAGCACAAAGGTTTAACCCACTGCGCCACTGGGGGCTCCATTGGAAGGCCTTAGAACTTTATTTTAACAAACCTAAGTAAAACTATCAAGCTTTCTCTTGGAATTAAGGACGATGGGGATGATGGTCAGAACAAAGCTTTGTGTGTGGTGTGAAATCTCACTTGCTGCTTCTCACGAAAGCAGAAGGCTGTATTTACACTGTTGGCGGGAGGACAGATGGAGCGATGGGGGACGTATATATCCACTCCCACTCTTTCCCCGTCTCCCAGGCAAACTCCCCACTGTGTTTCAAGGCCGTGTTCTGGTGTTTCTCCAACAGTACCGCGTTGGTCAGCTGTACACCATCAGCAAGCACAGCCACCAAGAGAGCGACAAAGGCGAAGGCGTGGAAGTGGTGAAGAACGAGCCCCACGATGACCCCGTCCATGGCCTGGGCCAGTTCACTGAGAAGCGGGTGCACCTGTCCAGGTGAGGGCCTGGGGGGGGGGGGGTCACTCCACACTGGTGGGAACTAAGCATACCTGCACATGCATTAACATGTGGGGAAGGAACTCATCATCGCAGGGGTTTGGGTCCAGTAAAGTCAGGCCTTCTGTCAACACATTGCTAATGGAACTAGGGAATGTTTTATAGAAGACAGTGTGAGGAAACATTCACAACTCACTCCATCCAATTATAACTGGTCTGGTCAGTCTCTTGGCAGTTCCCTCCTTTGGCCAGGGCTGGGTGGGGGCATAAAGTGGAATCCCACAGCATCCCAAAATTGCTGAAAAGACTGCTTTTTTGTCCTTCTCCTCCTTAGAATAAAAGCAAGATAATCTCTTCCTCCTTCCTTCCTCTCCTTCTCCTCCTCTTCATCTTTATCCTCTTTGAGATAAAAGCAGGATAACCTCCTCCTTCTTTTCCTCCTCCACCTCCTCCTCTTCATCCTCCTCCTCCTCGAGATAAAAGCGGGATCATCTCCTCCTTCTTGAGATATAAGTAGGATAACCTCATCCTTCTTCTTTTTCTCCTCCTCTTCATCCTCCTCCTCCTTGAGATATAAGCAGGATAACCTCCTCTTTCTCCTTTTTTTCTTCTTCTACTTCTCTTCCACCACCACCATCACCACCTTCTTGAGATATAAGTAGGAAAACCCCCTCTTTCTCCTTCCTTTTCTTTTCCTCCTCCAACACACCTGTTCAAATGCCCACCGCCTGTCATCAGCTGCTCTTCACTCCCGTTTCAGCGGATCCGCGAAGATCAGCCAGAAAGCTCTTCTAGCTTTTCAACTCATGATTGGAGAAAATAATTTCTGACTGGAGAAGGGCCTTGGAGAAGAAACTGGCAAACCAAGCGGTGAAACCTTATAGGCGCTGTCCAACTTATGGGCTGGAGGTCATTTCTGGCCAATATTGATTACATTAATTCAGAAAGAGAGAGTCAGGAAGTGATACTTGAAGGAGGAGGAAGAGGAGGTGTTTGTGGTGGAGGAGATGGAGGAGGAGGTATCTGAAGAAGATGCTGAGATAGTTAAAGAAGAAGAAGAGGTTGAAGAAGAGGAAGAGAAGGAGGTGGTGGAGAAGAAAGAAGTTGTGGAAGAAGAAGCAGAAGGAGAGGAGGAGGAGAACTTTCCCAGTTCTGCTTGAAGCCCCTCTTATTTCTGCCCAGGAGTGGGCATAAGGCCTGGTGCCTGCCTGCCAAGCGTGTGCCTTGTGCTCACCAAGGCCCCTCCTTCCCCAGCCGGTCCCATGCTGACTCAATGTTCTGCGGTTCCTCTTCCCCTCATTTGTTCTCTGCTTCCCAATTAAGCTGTCAAGTATTCTGACAGTTGCTCAATGCTGGCTTTTGTGTGAAGGCCCTGGGAGACAAAGCCGCACTTCCCCCATCCGCGCCCCACCATCCACCTGTGCCACCTACAGAGCTGTCTTGGCTTGGAGGCGCCCCCTCACATTCAGTCAGTCAGGGCCCCTTTTATTGTGTAAGATAGTCATCCTGCTCCGTGGAGGGAGGGAGATGGGGATGAGCAGAACCCATCATCTGATCATGATCGATGCCTGCTATCTTTGCCACATCTACCTTTGGAGGCTTCATGCAGAGTTTTGTGTATGTTCACTATATTTCACACTTTACCTGTGTGGTGCTTGTTTTGCCCAGCACTTCCATTGCACTACTTGCCAGGAATGTTTCTGGACCAAATATGAAGTCATATTTTGGGCACAGCAGTGATTTTCAGCATGTGATCTACCAGAGGTTAGAGCAGGCATGAACAAACTTCTCCAGGCGTTTTGGACTTCAACTCCCAGAATTCCTAACAACCTCAGGTCCTTTCCTTTCCCCCCTCAGCTGCTTAAGTGGAAAAGGAAAGAGAAAAGGAAAAGGCCTGAGATAGTTAGGAATTGTGGGAGTTGAAATCCAAAACACCTGTAAAGAGGGCCCAAGTTTGCCCATGCCTGGGTTAGAGGTTTCCGAGGAGCCCAAGTTAGCATGGCTGCTGGCTAGGAGTTCTGGGGAGTGAAGTCCGATCATTTGGAAGGCCAGAGATTGAGAACCATGAGTGTGAAGGCCACTTTCATCCATACTGAATTTCCTGGGTCTTGAGACTTTGCTTGTCTGCCTGCTTGCAAGGGCAATTTGGCTGGCGTGAGAAGGGACCCATGGCTGTTGATAGTGCTTGTTAGGCCTGTGCAATGAATGAAAAAAAGTGTCAATACTCATTATAAAATCAAGGAGTGGGGGGAAATCGTTTCTAAAGTGTTTCCGAAATTGGACGAGTTCCATATCATAACTGTAACAAGTCAGCTACTTTTTTGTTACTTTTCTTAAGTAATTGTGCCAATGGGGAACCTTCAGAGGCTCCTTTCTCCCTCATTATTAGAGCCATCGGCATGAAACTTGCTACAATTATAGAACGCATTTACCACGGTTAGCCCATCAAGTTTCAGAACATTTCACTCATTCATGGATTTTTGAGGAATTTTCAATGTTTTTACAAACAACATTAAGAAAACTACAAGAGCAGTCTCTTTGAATTTTCTATACAATGACACAAGATAATGGGATTATTCCCCCCCAAGTTTCGGAAATATTCATACATCTACTGATTTTTTGAAATTTAAAAAAAGTTTTGTTAAAAACTTTTAAAAAATAAAGCCACAACTGATATGTCATTGAATGTCTTTAACCAATAGAACTCCCGCTTGCTTTTGTGTCTAGCTGATTTTTGTACCGAAAGGGGCCTTCCTATTGTTTCTCCTGAAAGTAACGAAAGAATGAATGAAATGAAGGAAAACGGTTCCGTGCACAACCCTAAACCACACACTATAGTAAGCAAGTCATAGAAAATTCATTGAAAGTGCCTGCGGAGGTTGATTTAAGGGCTAAATCTCCTGGACTTCCCCGGCCAGACGGACCTGTGGCCATTCTGTTGGGAAATGCATAGTTGAAATATAGTCCATCTAAAAAAATGGGGGATCGATAGGATAGAGATATAAATATACATAGATGCACACACGCAGACACACGCTCACACACAATTTGCCCTTGGCAAGTTGGTTTCTAGGACCCCATGGGGACCCAAATCCGTGGATGCTCAAGCCCCATGATGAACAAATGATGCAGTAAAATGATGTCCCTTATATAAAATGGCTTTTATCGCTTGTTTTTTGGAATTGTTTAAGCAATAATTTGACGGGAAAGATGGGTGAATCTATCAAGGGCTGGCTGTATTCCAAAATATATTTAACGGCTGATAGGTTGCTTTTATATTGTATTGATGGATTCCTTTTAACACAAACTATGTCATGCACAACTAAAGTACAGAGGAAAAATACAAAAGGCAAGAGAGGTTGCCTCTTGCCTCTCTAATATGGATCGGCGATGGCACATCAGATGTGTATATAGCCATGCAGGTTTGAACTCGGTTCCTCAAGAGATAAACAACAACAGTTCTAGTCTCTAGCAAGTTGTTGTAGTGCTGTTGCTAAGATGCTGCTTAGGCTCTACCTCTAGAGCCCTTGATTACCAAGACATTGTCTAAACATTGAGAAAGTCAGCCTTTTCCCTAGGTTTGATTCCCAGGTTGTCCAGTTCTTTCCTATTTGAGAAAACTCCCTTGGAAGAGCAAAGGGTAATGGTAGACTCATAGATTTGCATTTATCTGTTGCAGGAGTTTATAAGATTTCCTGCCCAACTGGTTCTGTGATCTGCCGCAGCTATTCTTTGTCCCTCTGGTGTATGTTAAAACCCAACTGTTATTCTCTCTTGGGAAAGCTTTCCTCTTGTGTACCCAGCACTCACACATCCATCATCTGCAAAATACACAGAGGCAGAATAAAGAACTCCAAGTCGGAGGGAGCTTGAAAGCTTTCCATTCAGGTTTAAGCTCAACTTGGTGTCTCTCCTCACAACCTGCCTCTTCCACAAAGGAAACCATGTTTCGATCAGAAAGAATACTACAATTTAATAGAACCCCCTCCTCCTCCAAAGTGAACTGAACCCACTCTACAGGCCAATGGGTATGTATTCTACGACAGACATCAGAAGAGCTGCAAGACCACAAGAGTCAAGACAAAGATCCACCCAGAGGAAAAGCGTTCTTACTATACATCACTGACTGCATAGGGAAGCTGATGAAGAAACACAACCTATAAACTATCTACAGACCCAGAAAGACAATCTAACAAATGCTACACTCAGCAAGGCATAAGAGATATCATCTTACCTCTGCAGGAGTCTATCATATACCATGCAGCTGAGGACAAATCTACAGAGGGACCACCAAATGCAACATTGCCCAGACATGAATCAAAGAACACAAAAGGCACTGCAGACTAATTCAACCAGAGAAGTCAGCTATGGCAGAGCGCTTGGTGAACCAACACAGTATATTATTTGAGAACACAGAAATGTTGGACCACTCTCACAACCATCATGTCAGACTACACAAAAAAGCAATTGAAATCCACAAGAATCACATGGATAATTTCAACATAATAATAATAATAACAATAATAATAATTTGCTCTATCTCCCTCAGGGACTCAGGGTAGATTAGGAGGAAACCATGAAAATGAACACAATCTGGATACCAGTATTTTTTTTAAAAAAACACCAAAATCAAGACAGTAAATAAGGAACACTACTCAGTAACAGGGAAACTCCGGACAGCAAACAACCAAGTGCCAGTTAACACCTCCCAAACACAGGATGCCTCCAGGCACAACAGCCAAGCTAGGTCTATGCAAATACCCTCACTGATTGACTTTGCAGCTTCATGGCTACTCAGTGCTATTCAAGCCTCCCAATTGCAACATCCACACTTGCTTGAAACAGACTAGGGTTCTTTCTCCCACTCTGGACATCATTCCACAGATATACACTTCACTTGCGCATTTCCAACAGACCTCTGAAGATGCCATTAGCCACAGATGCATGTGAAATGTCAGGAGGGAATGCTATTGGAACAAAGCCATACAGCCCGAAATACTCACAGCAACCCATTTAATAGACTATTTACTTTATCCAGCTCGACTGGAAGGTGGAGCCAGTTTAAGTACTCTTCTTGGCACAATCCATCCTCCAAATCCCATCAACTGTCTCCAAGCTGTAATGGTGGTTATTAATTTCTGTTAAATATACTTCATCATTATAATAACCCTGTGAATGAGAGACAACCCAAAGCCCGAATTTCAACAGCCCTGTTCAGGTCTTGCAAAGTCAGGGTTGTGGCTTCTGAGGTTGAATCTATCATTTGTAATGCGGTCTTCCTCTTTTCCTGCCGCCATCTACCTTTCCAAGCTTTATTGTCTTTCTTGGTGAGCCAAAGCGTCACATGTTATGTCCAAAGTATGAGATGTCTCTTCTTAGATTAGATCTACATTGCCTTCTTCCAGGATCTGATCCCTGATTATCTGATTATCCCAGATTATTATCTGGCAGTGTAGACTCAGGCCCCATCTGTACAGCCATATAAAGTCCATATTGTCTGCATTGGAAGATAAATCATATAATCTAATTCAAAGGAAATCATGTGGATTATATGTCAGTGTAGATCCAGCCTCATCTAATCCAGTTCAACGCAGACAATCTGGGATCAGATCCTGGGATATAGGGCAATGTAGATCCAGTCTTAGTCACCTTGGCTTCTAGGGAGAGTTTGGGTATTTATCATGTCAGAAGCGAATTGAGGATACAGTTATAATGTATAGAAAAAGCCACAAACAAAATTAAAAACTTGGCATTATACTAAATTTCCTTTGACCAGAAGCTGACCACTTGGGGCGTTTGTGGTGTCGCTGTAAGAAGATCCTCCATTGTGCATTTCAGACTGCATAACCACAAACAAAGTTAAAAACTTAGCATCATAGTAATTTTCCTTTGACCAGAAGCTGGTCACTTGGAATAGCTCTGGTGTCATTGTGTATGTGGCAGGGTTCAGACCGCATTGTAGTAGGTGGTCTGTGGTTTGCTCTTCTCCACACTCGCATGTCGTGGGTTCCATTTTATAGCCCCATTTCTTAAGATTGGCTCTGCATCTCATGGTGCCAGAGCGCAGTCTGTTCAGTACCTTCCACGTCGCCCAGTCTTCTGTGTGCTCAGGAGGGAGTCCCTCATTTGGTATCAGCCATGGATTGAGGTTCCAGGTTTTAGCCTACCACTTTTGAACTCTTACTTGCTGAGGTGCTCTTGCGAGGGTCTCTGTAGATCTTAGGAAGATATTTCTTGATTTAAGACATTGGCCTGCTGGCTGATATCCGAACAGAGGATGGGCCGGGGATGTCAATGCCTTGGCTTTTCATAACTGGCTGCTACTTACCAACGGATGTCAGTTAATGCAATACCAGCTATGTGCTATGTCTTATTAGGAGCCACAGAGTAGCCAAGAGCAAGGGCAGATGTCTTCACTGTGTCTGGTTGTGATCTACAGGTTGTCCCAGTCAGCTTATGTATGATGTTAATTCTAGCACCCACATTTTGCTTGATAGTCAAGCAGTGCGTCTTGTAAGTCTGAGCATGGCCCAGTGAGACTCCCAGGTATATTAGTGTGCTGCAATGCTCCCCTTAACCCCAGAGCCTTGAGTGCTGTTGGTTGCCATTATCCCCAGTCTGCATGGCGGATCATCAAAAGGAATGGGAGTTGTCACTCAATAACATCTGATGACCCAAATGTGGGTAAAAGTGCATTAAACCAATATGTGAAAATATTATAGTGGACCCTTTGTATTCATGGATTCAACGGCCCTTTGAAAGCAACCATAGTAAGGCTGATGTGGCCCATGATGGAAAGGGTTTGACAGCCATGTCCTACTGCAAGCCTTTATGTGGCAAGAATGGGCATGGACCAATTTTGGCCCTCCAGCTCTTGCCTACCGGCTGTTAGGAATTGTGGGAGTTTAAGTCCAAAACACCCGGAGGAGGACTGAAGTTGGCCCAAGACTGAGCTAGATGACCTATGCCCCTTATTGACTAGCTTATTTTCTAATTTTGCATACCAGCCCGCCGTCCCACAACGAGACTTGAAATATATCTTTGGTTGTTGTTATGATGCCTGTTTTATTGTTATAATGTTGTTTTATGTTGTCTTACACTTATTATATTTTTACATGCTATATTTTTAACTCTGTGTGATTGGGCTTGGCCCCATATAAGCCGTCCCGTGTCGTTTTGGGGAGATGGAGGCGGGTATAAAAATAGAGTTGTTGTTATTATTATTATTATTATTATTATTATTATTAGATGCATCCAGGTTCTGACAACCACTATAGTAGCTATTTGGGCTGAGATCTTCCCTTCCGCAAATGCTCATTCAGTTTGGTCCGGCGGCAGCTGCAGAGGAAGAAGGCACTCACAGCAAAGCTATTGCCAGGCAGAGTGAGAAAAAGCAAAGCCTTGTTGGAGGTTAAGCAAAACAGGAGACTCTCGTTTCAACTCAGAGAAAGCTGGGAAGGGACTCTGTGCAGCCAGGTGGCCACAGCAGCCGTCAGAAGGACGGAGAGTTGCAATAGCCACACAAAGGCTTCTAATCACATGGCAGCGTCTTTCATGGCTCCGGTGCCAAGCCGTCGACAACCTAGGAAGGATATTATCCCCACACATTGTCCTCAGTGTCAAAAAAAACCCCACCGCCTCTCAAATATAATAGAAAGTGATGATGACTTCTGTGCCCAATCCTCTCCAACGCCCGGCAGAGCCAACTTCATGGAATCAATTGACTCAAGTGGCCTGTCTGTCGGGATGCAGAGCAGGCATTGATGGGATGCTGTTGAGAGAAAGGAGAACGGGAGCTAAATGGCAGGAAGTATTGATGAGAAGTATGGATGGAGAGGAACATCTTGTGCCCGTTGGAGATGAAATGCCCGTCACGTTTTCTTGGAAAGGCTTTGAGTGTTGATAGGATGACGATGGTGAGGTTGAGAGTAGAGCAGACAATAGGAAACAGTCACTAAAGTGAACCAGGGAAGCTCCTATTTATTCTGACTCTCGGAAGGGAAGCTTTGCAGAAGGTACGAACAGACTTGAAGAGTCCTGCGGGAAGAGCAACATTTGGAATCTATCACTGATGATTGCAATGAGTCAGGGATGCATGGAGGCATAAAGTCACCTGAGGTTATTTGAGCTTGGAAACATTACTTTGAAATGTTAAACTCTCAGCAAATGCTAGCTGAGGGATCTTGGGAGCAATTCCCCATTTCAGTGTATGGTTGTGAAAGCTGGATGAACAAACTCATTGGAGAAGCTGTGATGGAGTTCTATGGGTACCACATACTGTTAACAATGCAAATCAATGGGTTCTTGTTTTGTTGAGTTCCAGGGTCAGAGAAGCAGATGGTGCCTCAGGGAAGTGTGCTTGCTCCATCAATGTTTAATATTTACACAAGTGGCCAGCCACTGCCAGAAGAGACAGAAAGTTTAATCTATGTTGATGATTGTGCCATCCCCACTCAAGCAGGGAGCTTTGAAATGGTTGAATAGAAGCTCTCCAAAGCTTTAGATCAGGGGTGCTCATTATGGTGATCGGGAGCACCTAGGTGATCTTCGGCCCTCTTCCAGGTGATCTTTGGGTCTCACCAGACGGATGGCGCGCTCCTGCCATGCGCGCGCACATGCGCTCCCGCCGCCTTCTTTGCGGGGCTTCTTTTGCCAAAATGAGGCTTTAGTGGGCGGGCCCTGGCGCTCGTCTTGGCGACATGACTGCCCATTGGTTGCTGCGGGGGGGGGGAGCAAGGCGAAGGCACGCGCACGGATAGGATGCAAGGCTGTGGGAGGGATGGAGGGAATGTGTGTGTGTGTGAGAGAGAGAGAGCCAAGGAGAGAAGAAAGAAATCCGGAGAACTTTTTCGGATCCTTTTGGCAGGCAGGCAGGCGGGCACTGGAAGGAGAGAGGGAGAGAGAGAGAAAGAGGCGAAGGAGGCCGGGCAAAGTGGGGCAAAGCCAAGCAAGCCCTGCCGCAAACCCTGCTGCTGCCCTCGAGACTCCCATTCCATGCCGAGACCTGGGCAAGCGAGCTGTGTGGGGCTGCTTTCTTTCCTTGGTTGGGGGCGAGGAGGAAGGGCTCCGCCGTGTTCCTGGGGCTGAACCCGAGGAGGAGGGGGCTGTGGGGATGGTGACTCCACTTGCTGCGGCTGCTTGTGCCCTTGCTGCCTTTCTCCGCCTCGCCCTCCCTCGCCCTCGAAGGAGAAAGGCGGCGAGGGCCCACGGGAGAGAGAGAGGGAGGGGAGGGGGTGGCTCTTCAGAGCCAGCTAGGAAGAGCCACCCTCTCTCTCTCCCCTCTCTCCCTCCCGTGGGCATGGACTGCCACCAGTGGGAGGGATCTTCCTTCCTGCCAGCCGTCCACTTGGGCGCCCTTTCTGAGTGACACCCTCGAAAGGAAGGAAGGGCGCCCCCTGCTGCATCTGTCACTTTGGGGAAGCACCTCTTCCACTCTTCCTTCTCCTGCCCAGGTAAGGAAGCGGAGGGAGGAGGGGGGGGGCTGCCGTGGGGAGGCTCCAGCCTCACGTGGGTCCCTCTCTTGGTTTCCCGGCCCAGGCAGCAGCCAGGCAGCCCCTCTTCCCAGCCCTGCCCCTTCCGAGCCGCCGCCGAAGCCATATCTGGCCGGAGTGCTGGTGGGTGCGCCTATAAATACCCTCCTGCTGCGTGCGTGGGAGGGGCCTGCTGTGCACGCAAGAAGCAGGACGGGATGGGGACTTCCTGCTTCGCGAAAGCATGCAGCAGGAAGGAGGAAGGCAACGAAGACATTAAGAGGGAGCGCACAGGCAAGGAAGATCCCTTCCCGGGTGCGTGCGGTAGCGAGTTTGTGGGCAGGCAAGAAAGAAGCCCCGCGCGGACGGAAGGATGCAGTAGGAGCATGCGCACGCACATGCGCACACACGCTCACATGCACAACAGGTGATCTTTTCAACTTGATTGTTCATATAGTAGCTCGCATGATGAAAAAGTGTGGGCACCCTTGCTTTAGATGCTCTTATTGCCTATTACAGGGAAAATTAGCTGATTCCTAATCCATCTAAAATGCAGACAAGAAAAAAGCAAGTCACAGGAACAGAGAAGAATTTCACAACCTGGAGAAATGATTCACTCACCCCCCTTTTCTTTCTTTTTTTAATTCCTATTTTTATTACCTAAAATGCTCAATGCTCAATTTCTTACTTTCCCTAAACTTATTGTTCCCACACTTTATGCTTTCTATAAATATCTCAATAAAAATATTTTTAAAATAAATAAAACGCAGATGTGTGCTTTCCATCTTAAGAATAGACAAGCATCTCGAGCTCTGAGGATTACCTGGGGAGGAATCCCACTGGAGCATTGCAGAACACCAAAAATACCTGGGAGTTACTCTGGACCATGCTCTGACTTACAAAAAGCACTGCTTGAATATCAAGCAAAAAGTGGGTACTAGAAATAACATCATACGAAAGCTGACTAGGACAACCTGGGGACCACAACCAGACACAGTGAAGACATCTGCCTTTGCGCTTTGGTACTCTGTTGCTGAATACACATGCCCAGTGTGGAACACATCTCACTACGTTAAGACAGTGGATGTGGCTCTTAATGAGACATGCCGCATTATCACAGGATAACACCCAACAACACTGGAAAAAATTATACTGCTTAGCTGGTTTTGCACCACCGGGAAGTAGCAGTCGGTAATGAAAGGACCAAGGCATTGGCATCTCCGGCCCATCCTCTGTTCAGATATCAGCCAGCATGCCAACACCTAAAATCAAGAAATATATTTCTGAGATGTACAAAGACACTCGCTGGAACACCTCAGCAAACGAGAGTCCAAAAGTGGCAAGCTAAAACCCAGAACCTCAATCCATGGCTGATACCAAATGAGAGACTTTCTCCGGGGCACACAGAAGACCGGGTGACATGGAAGGCGCCGAACAAACTGCGCTCTGGCACGACGAGACGCAGAGTCAACCTAAAGAAATGGGGCCACAAAGTGGAGTCCACAACATGTGAGTGTAGAGAAGAGCAAACCACAGACCACCTACTACAATGCGGTCTAAGCCCTGCCACATGCACAATGACACCAGAGGCACTCCAAGTGACCAGCATCTGGTCAAAGGAAATTTAGTATAATGCTAAATTTCTAACTTTGTTCGTGGTTTTTTATACATTATAACTGTATTCTCAATTTGCTTCTGACACAATTAATAAATAACTGCCCTGACATACTGTGAAGGGATCCTGGAAGTTGTAGCTTGATGAGGCACCTTGTCAAATGAGGATAAAGGTTTGTGAAGCTATAGTTGCACCTTCCATCACACCGAGATGTGGAAAATGGTGTCTGTCCTGCCGTTTAGATAGATGTACCCTGAGTTGAACAGAACCAATGATCAAATTGCTGCATGATCTGTGTCCGCCTCCCTCCTTCCTCTTGCTTTTTATATAAAAGAGACACGTGGAAATCTTCACAACCCCCAGCCGGTAGCTTGGTTTGCCGGTGAGTAGAAAGCCTTGGCTGGTCTTCGGTGACAGCTCAGGCTGCGCGGGTCTTTCTCGGCACTGTATTTTTAGACTCCGTTCTCACGACTCTACACTCGGGGGATCCTATTTATAGAGTAGAGAATGGAATCGGCGTTGTCTGACCTGCCAGCAGGCAGTAGAAGAAAGGAAGCCGTGCCTCCTGCCCTTCGCTCAGGAGCAAAAGAGCGCCAGGTTGCACAGAGTACTTTGAGATGCAGCCTCAAGCTGTGCAAGAGCAAGTAGCTGTTGCACCTTTTATGGCCCAGTGACATGGAGGAAATACCCAAGACTGTGCTACCGTGGCCTACAGAACCTCTCTTGTTCATAATTTGGGGATCTGCCTGTACTCTGTGCGTGTTAATCAGGCAGGTATTTGGGAAAATTGGCTAATCTTTAATAGGATGAATCTGTCGCTTGCCCAGCCAACAACAACTGTCCCCAAAAGGTATCAACTGAGTTGGAAACTAGACAATTTGCAGACAAATACTGCCACTCTAAAACAAATATGTATATTTTCTTGGGACGGAACCCTCTGACTCAGGCAATGCTGAGAGCGTAGTTACTGTGTAGCGTGGCATAAAGCCATTGGTTTGTTTTTTTTGTTCATAGCTCTGTCAATGGATTGAAATTGGTGAATGGACAGTCAGCTCTTTCCACACTTATTGGGAAAAAGGAAGTAGGGAAACTAAATTAATACAAATGGGAGTTTTTTTGAAAGCAAAAACAAGATGTCTTTGTTTTCAGTTTTATTGCTGACTTCTTCTGGTTCTTTTTTTTGGCGCTCCACAGCAAACTTCCCAGCTGGGCTCGAGCTGTCACCCCGCGGATATTTTACATTACAGAGAAGGCTTGGAACTATTATCCCTACACCATCACAGGTAGGAAGGAGCGGTTCTTTGAAAGTGGCCACCCAGTCTCTTTCTATCTTTTTCCTCTTCCTCCTCTTCAAGACTAGCTAGGGTACCCGGCATTTCTCAGGTTATTTGAAAAAGTCATTTTTTAAATTGTACAAAGTGCATAATGTTGTGGGTGAACTACAACTCACATCATGCCAGGTTAAACACCTGGAACTCTATTAGTACTTAAAGTTTGTTATGTTGGGCAAGTTTGCTCTAGATACATCATTGGTGGGGTTCTGTGTGCTCTCTGACTGTAGGGTAAACTACAACTCCCACTATGGTGAGTCAGTCCCCTCAGACCCCTCCAGTAGGCTGAGTTAGTCATGGGGGTTCTGTGTGCCAAGTTTAGTCTAGGTCCATCATCGATGGAGGTCACTGTTTCTCTGGTTCTGGGTGAACTGCAACTCCCAGAAAGGAAGGTCAGTTCCCCTCAAACCCCTCCAGGAATCAAATTTCAACGTATCAGGTATAAATCCCAAGTTTGGTCCAGATCCAGTTTGGGTTCATTGTGCTCTCTGGATGTAGGTGAACTACAACTTCCTCAAATCAAGGTGATTTTCCCCAAAAGACCTCCAGTATTTTTTGCTGGTCATGGGGCTCTGTGTGCCACATTAAGTCCAATTACATCTTTGGTGAAGTTCAGACTCCTCATTGATTGCAGGTGAACTATAAATCCCAGTACTTACAACTCTCAAATGTCCAAGCCAAATCACCTCAAAGTCCACCAGTATTCAAATTTGGACATATTGGGTATGCATGCCAAGTTTGGTCCAGATCCATCATTGTTTGGGTTCATAGTGCACTCTGAATGTAGGTGAGCTTCAACTCCTATAAATCCCTCCAAAGACCTCCAGTAATTTTTTTTTTGGTCATGAGGGTTCTGTGTGCCATGTTAGTTCCAGGTCCATCGTTGGTGGAGTTCAGAGTGTTCTTAGATTGCAGGTGAACTCTACATTCCAGTACTTACAACTCTTATAAATCATGGTGAATTTTCCCCAAACCCCTCTAGTATGTTCAGCTGCTGATCAATTCCTCTGTTTGCTGTGTGTCATACAAAAGATTAGGAAAGGGTTATGGGAGAAGCAGTGGGCAGGGTCATGCAAATTCCACACCAATGGAGAGAGTCAGAAACACTGGGATGTCTGTGGTGGAGGAAACACATACAATCTAGGAAGAAATTGTCCCCTTATGAAAGCTTTCACTTGGCAGTATGGTATCTGTGGAGGACATTGGTGAGCTCTTGTACCTGTTAATGGTGCTCACTATAGCCTGCAATGTCATTGGAGGGAAAGCCATTGGTGTCTCCTGAGTAGCAGGAGCTATAGCTGGCTGTGGGGGCAGGAGCTTGTCTGTGTAAGTGGACACCCCAGACACACACACACACACACACACACACTTCGATTATTATATGCGTGGTTTCTTTTCTTGCTTAGGGTTTTAAAGGCCACTTGTTGCATGCACTGTTGGGTATAGATAGCACTCAACAAAAGTAAGGAAAGTACAATTCTGCAATTGGTTTCATGGATCTTGCCTCCCATTTGTTTGTGTGAAAATTCCCAGTGGATCCAATTAGTTGAGAGAGGTATTTGAAGAAGCTCTTCTCCCGCAGCACACGGTGTACCTGGTTTAAAAATACGAAACCTTTGATTTTGAATGAATCACTCAAAGAACCGAAGTTCAACTTTGGAGATCAGATTGTCTCCTAATTCATTGAAATTGGAGACGGGGAGAAAGGCAACCCCAGTTGTGGCCACACTGCTGGCTGCATTTGCAAGCCCTTTGCGTTTGGAAAAAGATTCAGATTTTGCCACTTCACCAACAATAGCAAATCCAGTAACATCACACAGGGCCACTTCACCTAGCAACAGCCTTGGTGTTCCCAGTGAAACATGCGTTGACTGTTATATAAATACTAGCTTAGGTACCTGGCAATGCTTGGGTTGTGTCAAAAATATTTTTATTATTTAAGAAAATGCATAAGGTTGTGTGTGAACTACAACTCACACCATGCCAGGTTAACCCTCTCAAACTCCATCAGTACAGTGTGCTCTCTGGACGTGGGGTGAACTACAACTCCCAACCTGTTGGGTCAGTCCCCTCAAACCCCATCAGTAGGTTCAGTTGATGGTGGGGTTTCTGTGTGCCAAGTTTTGTCCCCGGTCCATTGTTGGTGGTTGTGGGGGGTGTCACAGTTTCTCTGGCTGTAGGTAAACTACAACTTCCAGAAATCAACGTCAATTCCCCTTCAAACCCCTCCAATGTGTTCATTTGGTCATGGGAGTTCTCTGTGCCAAGTTTGGTCCAGCTCCATGGCTGATGCAGTCCGCAGTAGTCTCTGGGAGTGGGTGAAGTTTCTGCAAATCCCATCATCCGTGGTCCACTCTCCCCCAAACCTCACCAAGACATAAAGTAGGTCTTGGGGAGTCTGTGTTTCAAGTTTGGTCCAGGTCCGTCATTGGTGGGGGTCGCAGTGGTCTCTGGAAGTGAGAGCCAATAGGAAGTGTTTCAGAAACATATGCACCCACATATCCACATACAAACATTCGCTTTCATTGGATTATGAGTGGCATTCCCACTGTGCTAATATTTCCAAACTCTGTGAAGCTTTCATGAAAGCAGCACGTATTATCAAGTGTTATTTTCTTTGGGTATGGGTTACTTACCTGGATACCATTTGCAAAGTTCCCAACAAAAAGAAAGTCAATAGCCAGGAAACGTCTGGTCTCCAGCATTGTTGCTTTCCGCCTGTATTGCCGGCGGGGAGCTGGAAGGATTAAGCTTTCAAAGGGAATTTAGTTCTGTTTCTCACAGTAATGGTGGCAAGCCTGCTGCCTTCCCATTCCCATCATTGTCTTTCTTTGTCTCTCTCCTTTGCTGCCTGGTGGATTCCTGGAATTGCCTTGCTGCCACCTCAGAGTACACGGTAAGTGCCGAGATGGCTTTGCGTGTTTGGGACAGGTAGTGGCAAAGATGCACGGCAGCATCAATGCTACACAAACATCGGGAGGTGAAGAAGGGCATGTTGGGGAATGAGGCAGCCACATTGCTGCTGATGCTGCTGCTGCTGCTGCTGCTGCTGCTGTGGGGGAAATGGAGTCATTGGAAGGAATGGGGTGCCGTCCCCAGACATTATGTTGCCCAAAGCGAAGAACCAAATGACGCCCTCTTCCTGCCCACCCAAGTCAAGCTCCATAAAGCCAATAACATGTGTGCGTAGCTCATGGGCCAACTTCAGCTCTCCCTTCAGTTGTTTTGGACTTCAACTCCCACAAATCATTAGAATCATAATAATCAGGTGTGATGAGGAGCGTATGCATCCCGTCTCAATACATTAAGCATACAGTTCTAAAAAAAATGGGGTGCATACTGATATAAACGGATTATATCCCAATGTGATAAGGTCCTTCATCACACCTGATTATTATTACGATTCTTATGATTTGAAAATACTGGGCTTTGACTCATCATACCACGGAAGGCTGTCTCCTCCCAATCCTACATTACTCTATGCCCTGTTGAAAATGGGATGCTGATGGGATGCATACATAGTTTCCTATCACACACAAAAACAGTGTTTCAGCACTGGAAAAATCCACAGCATTTCAAAAAACACAATTAGAGTTCCGTCTGCAAATCATCCATTTCTGCAATGTTTTGCAGGCAGATACCGATGGAATATTGATGGGATGGGGCAAAAGTCATGTGATGGGACCAGTTGGAAATCATTCTCCAACATTCTCAGAAACAAAGTATTTCGTAATGTGATAAGGTCCTCAGTATGGAGTTTTTTGGGCTACGGAGACAAAGCCCTTGTCTGAATTTGAAGCTGACCAAGGTGCTGAAACTTATTGCTGTCCTAAGTAGACACATTGATCGACGAGCCATGCCCATTGAACACATTGGGATCTTATTGATGTTGTCTGTTCATTTCTATTTGGTTAAATGTATGTTATACTGTTTTTATGCTTATGTATTTCTATTTCATGTGTATTTTATGTCCTAGGGTGCTTTTGTGAGCCTCCCCTGGTCCCTTCGGGGAGATGGTGGCAGGGTATAAATAATAATAATTATTATTATTATTATTACCAGAGTTTGATAAAGTTTCACTTGAGTCAATTGCTTTAAAAAAAGTAATTTACTCCCTTTCTAAGCCAGAGGAAAGGAATAAAGTATTGGAAGCAAGAAAACCAGTTTGGGGACCTAACTGCCAGTTTGCATCCATGCACCTTCCTGTAATTGCTTCCAATCTCTTTCTTTGCAGTGCTCCTTTCTGCCCAAGTTTTCCATTTACATAGAAACCAAGTATGAGGATAACTGTGGAGACAGCACAAATGTGAGTGTTCCTCATACACTGTTAGTCACCAGAGTTTGGAAATTTTATTATTATTATGTTCGTTTATAGCCTGCTTTTTCTCTCCATAAGCATTACAATACTATTTAAAATATACAAATATTAAAACAGTATTAAACATATTAGTATTAAAAACAATTCAGTAGTGGGTTAATAATATGTACCCGAGCCTGTTTGTAAACACTGCAGGACAACAAAATGTGACATATACATTCAACATCCTGGTAATTACTTTATATTCCTGCAAATCTACCTCAAAGCACTTTGAATGGGAACACATTTCACCTTGCCTTGGAGGATAGGCAGCGATATTTGGCCACAGCCAAGGTCTTAAGATAACTTCTTTCTTGAAAAGACCCAGCATAATGCATGCTCAGGGTGCTTGGGGAACAAGAAACATATGAGCGAGAGCACAGCTCACAGAAGACAATGTCCCACAGTCTTGGTTTAACAGATTTCAGTGTCATGTCATAACCCAGATTATATATAGTGCTGATAATATAATGCAGATCTTCCCTTCCCAGATCTTCCACAATGAAGAAATCTTAGGAGACCATGAAGTGACCTTCCTGGACATTGCTTTTGACGAAATCCCGGAGCGCTATTACCGAAGCAAAGAGGTAAGAAGGTTTTGCTACTGCAGCATGTCCCTGTATTTCTGTACATGTCCTTCACCTTCACTGTGTTCCAAGCCATAGCTTCGTATGGGGTGTCAGGCGCAAAGGTCCTTCGAGAATCACAGAGAAAACAAAACTGGGAGCATAAGTTTTTCATGGATGGCAGATTAGTAATTGTTGGAGTTGAAGTCCAAAACATCTGGAGGGAGAGTCAAAGTTAGTCCATGCCTTTTGTTGGTATTCAAACAAAATTGTTTTTGAAGAAGGGATTCTAAGCCGGCAGCCACTGCAATGTGCACTTTTTTGGCCAGATGACAGAGTGCACTTTTGGCTGCTGCACATGATTTTTGGCAGCAAATACTTTTTGGGGTTTCAAGGTTTTGCAAATGGAGGTGAGCCTTAATATCTTATCACATTGGGATATAACCCGTTTATATCAGTATGCATCCCATATATTTTTAGGACGGATGCATCCTGTATTGAGATGGGATGCATCCTGTATTGAGACAGTATGCATAGCCTTCTTCCTCATCACACTTGGTTATTATTACAATTCTTATGATTTGAAAGTACTGTGCTTTTGCTAATCACACCACTGAAGGCTGGTCCTCCCAATCCATTCAAAACAACCCCTACATCACCTTTTAAAAAATTATAGTTGCTGATGGGATGCATACAGATTTTCCTATCACACACAAAAACAGTGCTTTGGCAATGGAAGAATCTGTAGCACCTCAAAAAACACAATTAGAATTCCGACAGCAAATCATCTGTTTCTACAATGCTTTGCAGGCAGATTCTGATGGAATTCTGACAGGATGGGGCAAATGTCATTGATGGCACCCTTGCGAAATAATTTGCGAACAGTCTCGGAAATGGAGTATTTCTTAATGTGATAAGGTCCTAGAGTGATGTAAGGAGTGTTTTGAATGGATTGGGAGGAGCCAGCCTTCCATGGTGTGATGAGTCAAAGCACAGTGCTTTCAAATTGTAAGAATTGTAGTAATAATCAGGAAGGAGAGGATGCATCCTGTCTCAATACAAGATGCACCCAGTCCTAAAGAAACATGGGATGCATACTGATATAAAAGTCAGTATATATCAGTGCAATGCAACCCAATGTAATAAGGTCCTTTAAAAGTATAGTTACTGATGGGATGGTTACAGATTTGACTATCACATACAAAAACAGCGCTTTAGCATTGGAAGAATCCATAGCATTTTTTAAAACACAATTCAAATTCTCCCTGCAAATAATCGGTTTTTGCTATGCTTTGCAGGTGGATTCCGAAAGAATAGTGACAGGATGGGGCAAATGTCATGTGATGGGATGCGTTCGATATCATTCTCAAACTGAAGTATTTCCTAATGTGATAAGGTCCATAGAGTTGCACTTTGAAAAATCGCTTTTTGGACTACAAGGGATGATGCTAGAATCCTTAGTTAGAATCCAAAGAAGTCACCTTTCCAACTTGTTCTATTGTACTTACATTTACAGAGTATTTCCTAATGTGATAAGGTCCTCACACTTGATGGCACATGAGACTCGAGCCAAGTCATGTATTTCTGATCCCAAGCTCTTTGTTGTTCCTAAGCCCTTCATGTCCTTGCTTCTCCTCTCCTCTTTGGCGGCAGGATCTGCGGCACTTCAGCTCCGTGAAGACGGGCCGTGGCCCCTTACAGGAGGGTTGGCGGGAGCACACCACGCCCATCATGTGCTCCTACAAGCTGGTGACCGTCAAGTTCGAGGTGTGGGGTCTCCAGACCCGCGTGGAGCAATTCGTCCATAAGGTGAGATGCAGGCAAGGCCCACCGTTTGGAGATCAGGCCCAGAGCGTAGAACGGATAGATGGGAAAGCATTTGCATTGCGTATCAGCCGGAGAGAGTGTGCAGAGGGCAAAGCTTGTGTTCTGCTGCTTCAAAGCAGCGGTTCCAAAACTTTTTTGGTTACAAACACTTCAAAGGACATTGACCTATTTTCACAGAAGCCTAACCCTACCCTTGATTTGTTTAGTCTAAATGTCATAGGAACTTAAAAGTTGGAAAGGACCCCCCAAAACCAGCCAAACCTATCCTTGACGTATTTTGTCTGAATATTGTAATAACTTAAGAGTTGGAAGGGGCCCCCAAAGGCCATCTACACCTATCCCTGATGTGTTTTGTCTCAATATCATAGGAACTTCAGAGTTGGAGGGACCCTCAAAGGCCATCCAAAACTGTCCCAAATTTGTTTAGTCTGAATATCACAAGAACTTCAAACTGGAAGAGACCCCAAAGGCCATCCAAACTTATCCCTGATGTATTGTCGAAGGCGTTAATGGCCGGAATTGCTGGGTTGTTATAGGTTTTTTGGCTTCTATGGCCATGTTCTAGAAGCATTCTTTCCTGACATTTCCCCTGCATCTGTGGCAAGCATCCTCACAAACTCTGAGGTTGCTTGCCACAGACGCAGACAAACGTCAGGAGAGAATGCTTCTAGAACATGGCCATACAAGCCGAAAAACCTACAACAACCCAGTTATCTCTAATGTGTTTAGTCTGAATATCACAAGAACTTCAGTGTTGGAAGGGACTCCCAAAGGTAATCCAAACCTGCCCCTTTCTGCTATGCAGGAATCCACAATCCAAACCCTCCTGACAGATGACCATCCAGCCTCTGCTTACAAACTTTCAATCAATCAATGTTATTTAATACTTAGACCATAGGTCTTTCACATACCGAACAAACAAGTAAGTATATATGAACCCAATTATCAAAAGCCAAACAATGCAACACTAAAAATACTACATAAATGCGCATAGTTAGAAGCCAAGTCGAATTCAATATTATCAAAGACTTAAACAAGAGAACTTTGAATATAAGCAAGCACACAGTAGTTAGATAAAAGCCTCTCCAGCACAGCCAACCTAGCGCACACAACCTGTGTGGGTAGATTAGCATTTTGTTTTTTTCAAATTTGCTTAATCTTATACAGAAATGGAAAGTTTTTTATATTAAATCCAAATAAAAGTCCCTCCCATCTCTTACTCATTTAACTGGTGGGAGATGAGTCTGAATGCTTTGCTGCCCTCCACTGGGCAGGACTGGAACTGCTCCTTTGCTGGCTATTAGAAGATTGGGCAGAAATTCTTCCAGGGGCAATAAAATAAAATAAAATTCAAGTTAAAGTAGAAAAATGTATAACTTCAAGAAGGTTGATACTATAGATATATTTATTTGTATAAGAAGATTTATTATGAATAGATCTTACGTCAATTGATAGATAATTAAAATAAATATTCACATGTATATTACTAATTTACTAACAAAAGCAATTAACTTTAAGATAAGTAGATAATTGACTGCCATTAGGAGTAGAGATTAGTTAATGGATAAAATAAGGAGAAGGAATATTATGCAGAGTTAGAAGAAAAGACGCTGTTGATATACAGTATATATTTTTATTGGTTCTGTTGATATATGTTTTATTGGTTCTGTATGGTTTTTATATTATATGGTAAATGTTTTTAACTATTTTATGGTATTGGGGCATCAAATTATTGCCGACTGTAAACTGCCTTGAGTCACCTTCAGGCTGAGAAAGGCAATATACTTACTTACTTACTTAGGCGATCTCTCATAGTCCGAGGATGATGGTCCTCCAAGGTCGGTGTACTGGCTGTGGGTCCGTAGGTGACTGTGGAGCCTTGTTCTTGATCTGCATCTTCTCCTGCAGTGAGGGCATCAGTTTCCAGGTGGAAGGTGATCCCGGTCGGGGTTGGCTTGATGCACCTTCCTCTTGGCACGTTTCTCTCTTTCGCCCTCCATTCATGCCTCTTCAAATTATACAGCACTGCTGGTCACAGCTGACCTCCAACTGGAGCGTTCAAGGGCCAGGGCTTCCCAGTTCACAGTGTCTATGGCAGAGCTTATAAGGTTGGCTTTGAGCCCATCTTTAAATCTCTTTTCCTGTCCTCCAACATTCCGTTTTCTGTTCTTGAGTTCAGAGTAGAACAAATGCCTTGGGAGATAGTGGTTGGGCATCCGGACAACATGGCCAGTCCAGCGGAGTTGATGGCGGAGGAGCATCGCTTCAATGCTGGTGGTCTTTGCTTCTTCTAGCACGCTGACATTTGTCCGCTTGTCTTCCCAAGAGATTTGCAGGATTTTCCAGAGGCAGCACTGATGGAATCGTTCCAGGAGTTGCATGTGACATCTGTAGACAGTCTACATCTCGCAGGCATTTAGCAGGGTTGGGAGGACAATAGCTTTATAAACAAGCACCTTGGTATCCCTACAGATGTCCTGGTCATCTGGTCCCACTTATTGGTGTGGAGACCTCCTGCTACTTTCCATTGCATCCCTGTATGCCTCCAGTTTTGCTTGTTCTATGTTACCACCGCTACTTTCGTGTTCCTGTATATCGTTCACCTTTTGGATCCTTTTTATTTGCAATCCCGCATTGGTTGCGGACCTTGGAGTACTTACACTCTAGGAGCCATCACTTGGTTGCTCCTGAGGAACTCTATCATTTACCCCAGCTGCAAGATCCTAGTGCGGAATCTTTCCACAGCAAGCATACAGCATGTCATCGCATCGCGAGACTTCCGCACAGCGAGAACGTTTCACATTGCGAGACTTCCGCAAAGTAAGGACTTGTTGTGGCTCCGCAGTTCGGCTCTTTTGTATTTGTTTATTATTCTTGCTACTGCGGGGGGTTGTACTGCCTTTGTCCGCATGCCTTTCGGGCTTGCTTGTGTTTATATATCTAATGCAGCTTAATTATGCAATTATTTGTTATCCCTTCTGGGCTTTTTTCTTCCATAGAGGCTGTATGCCATGGTTCCTTGGTCCGTAGATGACCTTTGTGGCTTTGAAAAATCCCTGAGCATCATGGGTATTTGCCAGGTGTTGGATTTCTTCAGCCTTCTTTGTCCACCAGATGTTCTTGAGTTCTCTTGTCCTTCTTTGGACTTCAGCTTTTGCACGAGTGTAGATCTTTTTCTTAGCAGCACAGTTGACATCTCTCTGCCAAGTTTGGAAGGCTTTCTTTTTCTTGTCAATTAGCTGTTGGATCTCGTCATTTTCGTCAAACCAATCTTGATGTTTCTTGGTTTGATTTCCAATAGCTTCTTCGCAGGCTGTGATGATGGAGATCTTCAATTTGTTCCAATGTTCCTCAACACTTTCGGGGTGTTCTATGGGTAGTGGTCCTTGAGTGATGTTTGAAGATGGGCTCGTTCTGAGGGCGCCTGAAGGGCTTGGGTGTTCATTTTGCACTTTGTCTTCCTTCCTTGGAGTCTGCACTTGGGGGTGATCTTGATAGCCTGTGGTCCGTCCAGCACCTGTCATGGCTCTTGTGAGAAGCACCTCACGGCAGTCTCTGGCACGTGTGATCACGTAGTCTAAGAGGTGCCAATGCTTTGACCGGGGGTGCTTCCGTGATGTCTTGAACTTGCTTTTCTGGCGGAAGAGCGTGATGGTGATGACAAGGTTGTGTTCCACACATTTGGTGAGAAGCAGGATGCCATTTGAGTTGCTGTTTCCAACCCCATCTCTTCCTATGGTCCCTGGCCACAGGTCGAAGTCTCGTCCGACTCTTGCATTAAAGTCCCCCAAGAGGATGATTTTGTCCTCCTTAGGTATCTCCGATAGGACGGTATCCAGCTGACAGTAATTTTTTTCCTTGATGTCTTCATCACCATCTAGTATTGGTGCATAGGCACTTATGATGGTTGCCTGTTGGTTTTTGGCAAGTTCAATTCAGAGGGTTGAGAGTCATTCATTGATGCCAGTGGGTGCTTTGGTCAGATGTTTCACCAGATCATTTCTGATAGCAAAGCCAACTCCGTGCATTCTTCGGTCTTCTTCAGGCAGTCCCTTCCAGAAGAAGGCGTAGCCTCCTTTTTCTTCCATCAGTGGTCCCTCTCCTGCTCTCCGGGTGTTCTGAACTGCTGCTGTGTCAATGTTAAAGCATCCCAGCTCCCTTGCAATTATAGCAGTTCTGCGTTTGGGGCGTTCACTGTCAGTGTTGTCCATCAGTGTCCGTATGTTCCATGTTCCGAAGTTCATTTTTCTTTTTGGCCACAGGGTGGTGACCCCACTGGATGCGGCAGTCCAGTCAGGGGTAAGAGAGGCAGACTATGTTTAGGGCACCTTTTCTAGCCCCTTCCCCATGTGGGGTGAGCAGAGTGGATCCTAAAAAGGGCTGCTCAGACATGAATACAGCTGCTGAACTACTCAACTACCTTGGACCTTGAGGTAGAATGACTGAGTCCGTATCCACCGCCCATGTGCCATGACAAGGTGACTGTCCATCGAGGGGGAAAGGCGGTATACAAATATGGCAAATAAATAAATAAATAAATAAATAAGGGATGATATAAAAAGATAAAAGAAATCAACATGGATCCTGGAAGATAATCTGTTCCTCTTGTTAGAGAAGATGTCATCATTGGAACATTTTTTCTTTTACTTTACTTCATTTCAATACTAAAGAATATGTATAAACGAAATGATACAAAACGATTTTATTGATCAAAACAGACAATATAAACACAACTTACAGGAAAATATAAATATACAATCACAAAGAGAAAAAGTGGGGGTGGCCAACTTGTAACCAAATGTACCTCAATTTTAGGTATATACATCAGATGTCCTCAGCCCCCTTACACTGTATACCAGTCTGATCTATATACTCTGCCCTCCTTTTAGATGCTTTAAACAGATAAAGGGCAACTTTTGTTGTTACAACAGAGGTATAACCAGCTAGCCAGAATGTGGTTTTGGCCACTGTATCCCATCTTAAATTATCTATACACATCATAAAAGTGAAGATATGTATGTGTGTATGTGGCTGGGGTGTTCACTTAACACAGACAAGATCCTGCCTCCACAAACAGCCACAGCTCCCACTACTCAGGATACACCAATGGTCCTCCTTCCAATGACATTGCATGTTACAGTGAGTTCCATTAACATATTCCAAGAGCCCTGCCAACGTCCTCCACAAACACCATATGCCCACCACCCAAGTGAAGGCTTTTATACAGGGACAATTTCATCCTAGATTTGATATTTTTCCTCCACCACAGCCATACCAGTGTTTCTTTCACTCTCCATTGGTATGGAATTTGCATTATCCTGCCCACTGCCTGTCCCTTAACCCTTTCCTACTCTTTCTTATGAGGAATTGATCAGAAAATGAACATACTGAAGGGGCTTGGGGGACTGCTGCCACATGATGGAAGTTGTAATTCTCCCTGCATCAAGACAGATCACTGTGACCCCCACAGACAATGGCCCTGGACCACATTTGGCACACAGCAACCCCATGAAGAACAAAATACTGGCAAGGTCTGGGATGAATTCATCTTGATTTATAGGCATTGTAGGTACTGGGATTTATAGTTCACCTGCAATCAAAGAGCACTCTGGACCCCATCAACAATGGCCCTAGACCTAACATGGCACATAGAATCACCATGACCAACTGAAAATACTGGAGGGATGGGGGGGGGGGCGACTCACCTTCCTTTCTGGGAATTTTAGTTTACCCATAACCAGAGAAACTGTGACCTCCACCGATAATGGACCTGGACCAAACTTGGCACACAGAACCCCCATGACTAACTCAACCTACTGGAGGGGTTTGCGGGGACTGACTCACCATAGTGGGAGTTGTAGTTTAGCCTACAACTAGAGAGCACACTGAACCCCACTGATGATGCATCTAGAGAACAAACTTGCCCAACATAACAAACTTTAAGTACTGATGGAGTTTCTCAGGGTCAACCTGGCATGATGTGAGTTGTAGTTCACCCACAACCTTATGCATTTTGTACAATTTAAAAAATGTCTTTTTCAAATACCCTGGGCAACACCAGGTACCCAAGCTAGTTACAAATAAAAGGCCATAAATGTTGTTTCCTTTCGTTTTTGTACTAACAGCATTTGCGTAATATGTGGTTCAGGTTTTCAACTTCGGCTTCTTGGGCTCCACAGATACAGAGTCTTTCTTTGAAAGGGATATGATTGAATCTACCATGTCTCTCCATAGACTCAATTTGTTCAAACCTGGCCCTTGTGAGTCTTAAGTGTCTAGATATATCAACCTTTAAGTAAAGCACCCGCTGAAAATTTTATTTAAAATGACCTAACCAAGGAGCCGGTCTTTGACAGAGTGGCTCTATCCTTCTGCGCTTCAGTATCTAAAATCCTTTGTGATACTATTCTTTTTTCAATGTTTCTATTATGACCTAAGGAAGATATTTGCAATCCACCAGTGCAGAGGAACCTTATTAATTGATCTGACCAGGAAGCTTGGGTTTGACCATTAGTTTGTTCAGCCAATCATAATTTTGGGAGTCCACTGTTTTCCAAAATTTTAATTTTTGACCAGTAATTGAAGACCCTGATTTTAGCAAGTCCTTTGATGGAGTATGTTTCTAATTTTGCTCTGACAACAGCAGCAGTGGTCCTTGTGTCTACCCCAAGCATCTTAGAAATTTTGATTGGATTTTCCCCCATTATTGAAGTTTACTCAGTAACCTTAATCCAATGTGTGTGTTTGGCATCAGAACCCTATCATCCACACATAAAAGTGTATTTACGTGTTGTTATGTATAAAGATACTCCCTCACCCCTCTATGTCTGTGACGATACAATAGACTCATGCATAGAACTCTTTAATCGACGTGGCTCTGTAACTTACATACTATATTCTGTGAGGTTTCGTATCTTTCCTTTCTTTTTTCCTTTTTTATTGTTTGAGGGTTCCCCCCCCCCCCACTTTTTTGAAAATAAAATAAAAACTTATTTGCACAAAAAACCCTGCCTTTTAACTGACTTCTCTGTTGCAGGTCATTCGGGACATTCTGCTGATCGGCCACCGACAAGCCTTCGCTTGGGTGGACGAATGGTGTGGTAAGTCAGCCTTTTGGCTTGGTCCCAGTGGGGAAAACCCATAGAATGGATGATGAAAGAATTGGTCTCATTTCCGCCTTGGCCTCCCCATATCTCTCCGATCCCCTCATGGTTCTTCATTTCATTTGGATCCCAGAATGTGAAGCTTTTATGTCGTCTTTGTGGCCAACACCATGCTCTTCTGTGCTCTATAACAGGCATGGGCCAACTTTGGCCCTCCAGGGGTTTTGGACTTCAACTCCCAGAATTCCTTACAGCTTCGGGCCCTTTCCTTGTCCCTTTCATTTTCCGCTTAAGAAACGGATTATGTTCAGATGGAATTCTAATCGTGTTTTTTGAAATGCTACAGATTTTTCCGATGCTGAAGCGCTGCTTTGCTGTGTGATAGGAAACTCTGTATGCATCCCATCAGCAATGATACTTTTTAAGGACATTATCACATTGGGATATAACCCATTTATATTGGTATGCATCCCATATTTTTTTAGGACTGGATGCATACTGTATGGACATGGGGTGCATCCTCTCCTTCCTCATCACACCTGATAGTTATTATGATTCTTATGATTGGAAAACACTGCGCTTTGACTCTCCACAACATGGAAGGCTGGCTCCTCCCAATCCATTCAAAACACCCACTACATCACTCTTAAGGGCCTGATCACATTAGGAAATACTCTGTTTCTGAGACTGATTTCGAACAGGTCCCATCATATGGGACACTTGCCCCATCTTGTCAATATTCCATCGGAACCTGTCTACAAAGTGTCGCAGAAACTGATGATTTGCAGACGGAATTCTCATCGTGTTGTTTGAAATACTGTGGATCCTTCCGTTTTTGTGTGTGATAGGCAAATTTGTATGCATACATCCCATCAGCAATTATACTTTTTAAAAGGTCCTAGAGTGATGTTTTGAATGGATTGGGGGGAGCCAGCGTTATGTGGTGCAAAGAGTCAAAGCGTAGTATTTTCAAATCATAAGAATCGTAATAATAATTGGTGTGATGAGGAGAGGATGCATCCCATCTCAGTACAGGATGCATTCAGTCCTAAAAAAATACTGGATTCATGCTGATATAAACGGATTCTATCCCAATGTGAAAAGGTCCAGAGAGAGCTTTCCCAGACATGGACCCATCTTGGAAGGGGAGCATCCCACCCTTCATCCAGCCTGAATTCCACCACCATCCATTTCCAGCCCAGTCAGCTCAATGGCCACCGTTGGATGGATGGCCGCCTGTTCCTTCCTTCATTCCTGCCTCTCTTCTCCTGCCTTTGCATCCTTCCTTAACCCAGAGCTCTGCGTGTTACAGACATGTCCCTGGAAGAGGTTCGTGCCTTCGAGACGCAGATGCACGCGGCCACAAACAAACACTTCAGCGGCCAGGAGTCTTAGCCCACCCCACCTGCCCAGCCCTGCCCAGGACTCCTGTTTTGTATGTATGTTCCGGGTTGGGGTTTGGCTTTCCTTTCCTTTCCTAAAATTGCAAACTGCTGTTTTTGCTTTGCTTCTGCTCAAGCTTATCCTTCCTTTGGATGCAGCTGAGCTTTTTTGGCCTCTGTGGCAGAGGTGAAGATTTGAGATCCCTTCCTTCCTTCTTTCCTGGACCATGTAGGGCCAGGGCTCACCCTCTGCTCTGCTCTTCTCTGCATTCATATTCTGGCTAGAAGATACACAAAGTGTTCCTTATGATATATCCTTAAGTGTCATCCTCTCGTTTCACCTCAATCTTAGAACTTTAACTATGTCTTAACTTGCAAACTGGAAAATATTGTGGGGCACTGTTTGAATGTTAAGCTGTAAGTAACTGCAGTTGGTACATAATACATATGGACTTAATATCATCACCATCTCCTAATTTGGGGGGGGGGGGGGCATTAAAGTGGTGTTAAACTGCATTAATTTGACCAGCCCCATCTTCCTGCCAGTGATTTCCTCTGCAAATGGAAATTATAACAAGGATCCTGCTTCTGATTGAGGCACCAGAGATGGGAAATGTCACTGATGAACAACAGAACAAATCATTGTCACTTGCAGCAGCTCCTCCCTGCCAAAGTAGGATTGGATGGGAGATACAACTTAGTTAACTATTGGTTGCTGTGAGTTTTCCAGGCTATATGGCCCTGTTCCAGAAGCATTCTCTGTTGACGTTTTGCTCACATCTATGGCAGGCATCCTCAGAGGTTGTGAGGTCTATTGGAAACTAGGCAAGTGAGGTTTATATATCTGTGGAATGATGCCCAGGGTGGGAGAAAGAACTTTTGTCTGTTGGAGGCAAGTGTGAATGTTACAATTGGCCACCTTGGTTAGCACTGAATGGCCTTGCAGTTTCAAAGCCTGGCTGCTTCCTGCCTGGGGGACTCCTTTGTTGGGAGGTGTTGGCTGGCCCTGATTGTTTCCTGTCCGAAATTCCCGTTTTTTAAGTTTTGTTCTTTTATTTACTGTCCTGATTTTAGAGTTTTTTAAAAACTGGTAGCCAGATGTTGTTCCTTTTCATGGTTTCTTCCTTTCTGTTGAAATTATCCACACGCTTGTGGATTTCAGTGGCTTCTCTGTGTAGTCTGACATGGTGGTTGAGAGCACTTCTGTGTTCTCAAATAATATGCTGTGCTCAGGTTGGTTCATCAGGTGAACCACAAAAAACAAAAAACTGGAATTCCAGACAGGAAACAATCAGGGTCAGCTAACATCTCCCAACAAAGGATTCCTCCAGGCAGGAAGCAGCTCTACGCAGCAACTGCTTCTCCAGCCTAGCAAACAGGTCAAACTCCACTTTCTGAGATCTGTTTGGTTTTTAGTTTCTAATATGTGTTTATGGATTTTACTTAATTTTAAAAAACACCAATGGTATTTACTTCTGTTTTAATGCTTGTATATCTCTAGATTTTGCATAGTATGCAAATGCTTTTAATGTAAGCTGTTTTGAGTCTCCTGGTGAAGATTAAAAGTTGGGTATAAATAATAATAATAATAAATTATAATACTAATAAGAGAAACATAGTTGCTTTGAGTCTCCTTGTGGAGAGAAAAAGTGGGGTATAAATGCTGCTGCTACTACTACTACTAATAGAAACATAGCTACTTTGAGTCTCCTTGTGGAGGGAAAAAGCGGGGTATAAATAAACAAACATAAACATAATAATGAAGGAATATAATAATATAATTATAACCTCACAACCGTGTTAAAAAACAAAGTATGGATCGTCGATGTTGCGATCCCAGGTGACAGCAGGATTGAAGAGAAAGAACTGGAAAAGCTGACACGATATGAGGATTTAAAGATCGAACTGCAAAGACTCTGGCACAAGCCAGTCAAGATGGTCCCAGTGGTGATCGGCGCACTGGGTGCAGTCCTAAAGACCTTGGCAGACACAATTGGCGCTGACAAAATTACCATCTTCCAGCTGCAAAAGGCCACCCTACTGGAATCTGCACACATTATTTGCTGATACATCACACAGTCCTAGACACTTGGGAAGTGTCCAACGTGTGATTCAATACAACAGACAGCAGAGTGATCTTGTCTGCTGTGGACTCGTCTTGTTGTGTTTCAAATAATAATGAAGGCAGCACTTATCAATACCACACATTCAACGAAAATGCCCCTGATATCCCAGGTCCTTGAGAAGAGCCCAATATTCAGAGATGACTCCCAGACACTTGGACCTAATGTGTATGTGTGCTGTGTTGTTATGTATGTGTAAATAATAATAATAATAATTGGACAAGTCCCTTTTGGGGATACTGTTGTTTCTAGAGTCTCCCAACATTATGGTTATTCTGTACCCCCCCCCAACCCAATTTAAAGTTAATTCACCCAAGTTGTGAAATTGCAAGGGAAGTATCTGAACTTGACCCCCTCCTTTTGACTTGCTCCCCCAGGGATGACGATGGATGAGGTGCGCCTGTATGAGCGGGAGACGCAGGAAGCCACCAATGAGATTGTGGGGCCGGTGGCACCCACCGTGGCCATCGCGGAGGTGGGGCTGCTCCCCTCCAGTGCCCCCTCCACACCCCTCGGCGGTGGCGAAGCACCTGACTTCCTCCTCAACATCCCCAAGGACAGGCCGAGAAAGAAGTCAGCCCCTGAGATGCTCTCGCTGCCAGTGCTACGGGAGCGTGCCAATGCAGAGTGAGCGCCCTCCTTCCTTCTGAGCCCTTGCGTGATATGGCTCTCCAAGCAGCTTTTGGAATAGTTTCTGACGCCCTTTTGGACCTCCTGGGCCAGGAAACTATCTCCCCCCCCCCCCAGGTTTGCATCATTAAAAGGACCAAGAAAAGGGGTTTTCCCAAGCTGCCTCTGATTCCTGCCAGCCACCTTCCAAGCCTCACAGGACATTTAACCCCCTCATTTGGCTGCATTCACAACAATGGCAGCTTTGGCCAGCACTCCCCTCTCTGACCTGCACTGGCTTAGAAAAGCCATGGGATAAATTCAAGCCAGCTGTTCAAGCCAACTTCAGCTCTCTTGTCTCTAGGTGTTTTGGACTCTAATTCCCACAATTCCTAACAGCTGGAGGTGCCAAAGTTGGCCCACGCCTAGTTTAAGCAGTCCAACATCTCCCTGTATATAGATATTTGTAACACAGAGCCACTGTATCTACAAATTCCAATATCCCTTTTCCTGTTGTCTGTTGGGCTGTAAATTCACTGGGACAGATTTCATTTGGAAGAACCAATTTACTAAGACTGTTACACCCATTTTGAAGCTCTTGTTTTTCAACTGAATTAAGTCTGTAGAAAGGTTTTCTTTTGCTGGACACACACACACGAACCTTTAGGAGTCACACTGCAATTCCCTTGATCCTTCACCGCTGGCTACGTTAACCAGAGCCGATGAGATTTGCAATCCAACAAAGCTAGAGGGCCAGTGGTCAGCACTGAGCAATTACTTTTGACTGACCACTTGTGCCATTTGGCTGTTTCCAGCAGATACACCTTAAAGCAGGCATTGGCAAACTTTGGCCCTCCAGGGGTTTTGGACTTCAGCTCCCACAATTTCTAACAACCGGTTTGCCCATGCCTGCCCTACAGCTTAGAAACGTTTTTTGTTTCATTTCTTTTGGACAGTGTAACCTTGAATCCCAACCACCTCCGCCAATTTAAAGTATCCTCATCTAAAGGCACAGACCTGAAGTTATATCTCCAATTTGGTTTAGTCTGCGCTGGAAGAACAAATGCAAACAAATCCCAGCAGATTAATGCCATTACCAATGAGGTCCCCAAAATGTCACCCTTTCTGAACAGGGCAGTGTTCCCTGTTCTGTGAATGTCTCTTGTCTATCCATGATATATTAATATTATCAAGCTAGGCTGGAGAGAGACCTTGAATCAAGAGCGAGACGCACACCCACTTTTTACACCCACAAGCCCTCACTTTTCCTCAAGTTGAATTTGATATTCGATAATTGAAGGAAGCCTGTTTCTAATTCTTGTGCCTACAGAGGGAATACTCTGAAAGTGCCTGCTTTAATACTATCAATAGTTGTGTCTGTAATGTTGGCCTCTTCAGATGGGGATGGCAGTGGCTGCCTGACTTCCGGAGGGCCCCATGTTACCTGTTGCAACTTTGGAAATGCTGGAATAGGTAACAGTGGGATATTCAGAGGACCAGGATCATTGCCTTGGATGGAACCATGGCAAAAGCAGTGTGCGTCAACCAGGCACAATTTATACTCATCATAGCACAAGGGACAACAGCACAATATGGTGCATGCTCTAGCTGCAAAATGGCAACACAGCTGGCCTTTTCCCCAACCTGCAGAGCTATTCTGCTGTCCCTGAAAACCGCAATGGCCATTACATATATATAGACCAAGCATGGTCCAATTTGAGACCTCTCTCCAGGTGAGACCTCTCTCACAATTCCTAACAGCCAGTCCAAAATACCTGGAGAGAGGGTCCAAGTTGGATCATGCCTGGTATAGACCTTAATCACTGTACCTATTCAATATAGTCCAAGAGTGGGTCTTGTAAGGACCTCTAAATTTTTCCCAATGGCAACTACTCTGCATTTCATCCCCAACATTGGCTATGGTGGCCTAGGCCCTAGAGAGTAGTTGCAGAGCAATCACACTTGAGATGGACCCATAGTTTGTCTTAATAGAAGCATTCCGCATCTCTGAACATTTTAGACAGATTAGGAATCAGCTTTTCCCTGTAATATTACAGGTTTTCCTTGTAATAGGTAGTAAGAGCGCCCAAAGCTTCAGAAAGCTTCTGTTCAACCATTTCAAAGCTCCCTGCTTGAGCAGTGATGGCACAATCGTCAGCATAGATGAAGCTCTCTGTCCCTTCCAGCAGTGGCAGATCATTTGTGTAGATGTTAAACATTGATAGAGCAAACACACTCCCCCGAGGCAGGCCGTTCTTCTGTTTTCACCATCTGTTTCTCTGATCCTGGAATTCAAAAAAAAAGCTTGTTTGTAGCAGATTTCCTATGAAGCAGGTGAGGTGGTAGTCCTTTGTGATACTCTACATTTTTCTCAGGAGGAGGCAATGAGTTACAGTATCATAAGCTGCTGACAGGTCTATGAAGACACTGCCTTTCAAAACCATCTTCTGAGTCAGGTTGCTGAGTCAGGTTCCAGCTTTCCTTGTGAGCCACAGTTGCTCAGTCAATCTGAATTAGGAACCCTAGTTAGGTTCCTGAAACTCAAGAAAGCCACAGTTGAGTGAATGCGGCTCTTCTGGGCTCCAGGTCTGCTAACCCACCCATCTTTCTGGGTATTCTGGCCCTATCTTCTTCCTCCGTGCCTTTGGAAAGAGGGCCATCCTACCGCTGCCCCAACGGCCTTGCCGGACATCATGGGAGGCCAGAGCGAACCCTTGGCGGCCAGCTCAGTTGCCATCGCAAGTTGCCTTGCAGAAAATCAGAAATGCACCCCTCCCAGGAAAGATGGGCTGTGTCCTAGACACAGCCACCTGCCTCTTTGGTCTCCTTAATGTGGTTTCTCTGACCCGGTTTGTACAAGCACAGTTTGGATTTGCACTGTTTCGTCATGCGAGGTGTTCCCTGTCTTCCCGCGCCTTTCAATCGGCGCAATCCCCTGCTTCTCTTTGCTATCAGTTGGTTTTGTGCCTGGCTGTGACTCTCCTGCTCCTCATTTGCATCCTTGTGTGCAGAAATGGCCGGACTCTGCTGGAGAGGCGCACAACTGAACCCAAGCAGAGGAAGCCAGGCTCTCCCATGCCGGGGCAGAGCAGAGTTATGCGCTCAACTCAATGGCAGCTCTCCTTTGCAAATGCTTAGGCTCATCAAAGTCAAGAGCATGTTGGAGTGTTGCCTGCATGTCATGTGGCCCAATCTCCATTGGGACTCTAAGAAGAGGGAAAGGCAGAGACAGATGGCGCCAAGAAAGAGCCTCAGGCAAAAAGATGTTTTAATGATCTGCTAGCATACTGTCCACATACTTTTCTCCAGCTAAAGCTACAAGGAACAAGGCCCCGAAGGTCACTTTCTGCCCAGGTGACAATGACAATGAACCATCTGGAAATTGTGTATTTCTTTTTGCGTATCAGTTTTCTTGAGTTTCAGAGGTGAACAGGAGCCAGTTCCGATCTAGCGTGTGAGCCATTGGGTTACATGTATTTCAAGGGAGGGTGGAACTGGGCAGATGAGGGTCTGATGTAAATAATTTGGGATCTGTAGCAACAATGCTATATGTTTTGGGTTGCTTTTTTTTAATAAAAAAAAGAATAAAGGCAGTTGCTCCTTGGAAATATCATTGTGCTGTGTTCTGGGGTTGGCATGCTGTGGCCACGTGACTTGGCCAATGTTCTTCCTAATTCAGTCCTGCCCCATTCCACCATGCAAAATGACACCACCAAAGCCCTCCCAACAGATGGCTACCCAAGCTCTGCTTGGAAATCCCCAGAGAAGGAGACTCCACTACACTCCAAGGTAGTCTATATTGCTCTTTAGATTTGGAAAGGGCATCCAAAGGCCATCCAGTCCAACCTTGTTCTGTCATGCAAAAAGACACAATAGAAGCACCCTTGACAGATGGCAATTCACCCTTTGCTTAGAAATCTCCATAGAAGGAGGTTCCCCCACACTCTAAGGCAGAGACCCAAAGACCATCCATTCCTGCCCCATTCCACCATGCAAAAGGACACCACCAAAGCCTCTCAACCTCTGCTTAGAAACCTTATAGAAGGAGACACCACCACATTCCAAGGCAGTCTAGAGAGCAATAGAGAGTTGGAAGGGGCATCCAAAGGCCATCCAGTGCATCCTCATTCCGCCATGCAAAATGACATTACCAAAGCCTCCCAGCCTCTGCTTAGAACCCTCCAGAGAAGGAAGTTCCACCACACTCCAAGGCAGTCTATATTACTTTATAGAACTGGAGGGGACTCCCAAAGAACCTAGTTCTTCCCTTACTGCCATAGGTTCAAAGCATTCTGGAAGGGCTGCATCGGTGTCTAGATCTTTCCACCTAGCTCTTCCTCGGCAATCTCTCCTATGTCTGGTTCATCCAAAGGGACAGAAAGTCCATGGAACTTAATATAATGGGAATTGCTGTAGACGGGAGGCTTGTTTGGGTTGGAATAGGCTTGCTCGGGTTTGAGGGAGGTGAAGGGGTTGGCCCCGCAGCCTTTGACCTGGGCTTCCAGCTCCAACAGGATCTTGAGGGAGTTTTTCATCTCCTGCTCGCTGGGAAGGAGAACCGAATAAGGGTTAGGTTGCAGCCAAGGAAACCTTAAATAATAATAAAAATAGTAATAATAATAATACTATTATAATATTTTTTCCAACTAGAAAATAATATTTTTCCAACTGGAAAAGCTGACACTATATTATGATTTAAAGATTGAACTGCAAAATTGGCACAAGTCAGTAAAGGTGGTCCCAGTGGTGATCGGCAAACTGGGTGCAATGCCTAAAGACCTTGGCCTACACTTAAACACAATTGACACTGACAAATTACCATCTGCGAGCTGCAAAAGGCCACCCTACTGGGATCTGCACGCATTATTCACTGATACATCACACAGTCCTAGACACTTGAGAAGTGTCTGACGTGATCCAATACAACAGCCAACAGAGCAATCTTGTTTGCTGTGGACTCATCTTCTTGTGTTTCTAATAATAATAATAATAATAATAATATACTTTATATTCCGCTTTATTTCCCCCAAGGGACTCAAAGCAGATTACAATACACATGTGAGGCAAACATTCAATACCTTTTACACAGAGGCCAATAACATACAACACAGACAAAGGTAAAGGTCTTCTCGTTTTTTCCATACCCGGTATCTGGAAGCAATGCTCAACTCCTTCCATGAGGAGATGCCCTTGTTCCATTTTCCATGCTGAGGAGCCTGTTGTCCATATACATCTTCAACTGTGTTACCTGTCTGTCTGCGTGGGGCATCCTTTTACCTGAGGTGGTACCTATTGATCTACTTGCATTCATGCTTTTGAACTGCTATGTTGGCAGAAGCTAGGGCTGACAGTCAAGGGCCCACCCTGACAAACAGCTTTGAACTGCCGACCTTCCGGTGAGCAGATTTCCTGCAGCTAGTGGTTTAACCCACTGTGCAGGAGGAGGCCCTGAGTCCAGCTGCAGGCAACGCTGGGCAAAATCATCATTTTTAAATTGCACTTTCTTTGACAATCCCAGCATTCTCTTCTCTCACTGTTCCTATTAGAACAACTGGGGTTTGAATACAGCAGGGGTTTCTTCCAGGCCAGGACAAGAGGGAGCAAATACAGTCAAACCCAAGCAGTATCCAAGCACAGCTGGCCCTCCACATTCACTCACTTTTGTGGATTTGATTCATGTGCTGCTCAGCCTCGGCCTGAGTTAAGTTATAAAGATTAAGTAATAAAGGACCTAGAGATTCCTACTCGAAAGGTATTTCCACAGGTTAAAATGGGCAGTTTTCTCATTTTCATAGTGGCATTATTGCGCCTCTAACCTACACATGTGGAGAAGGACCAACTGTGCTAGAAATACACCAAGAACGTTGTTTCCAAGCCCTACCAAGTTTGGCTGCCTTTAACAAATGTTGGTGTGATGGGAGCTCAACTAACATTCATCCCAGCAACTATTGAACGCACAGCTGAGCCAGATGTGTCTCTCTCCTAGGAATCCAGCCTGGATTAGCAGTAGAATTATCTTTTAGAATTTAGATGCATAGGTCTGTTTCTGTAATGGAAAAAATCTCTCTTTAAAAAAAAAAGGATTAGGTAGCCAGGCAGCAAAGGACTTCAGAGAGCAATTACCAGTCCAGACAGGATAGGAAATGCTGGATTGCATCTCCCATCATCTTTGCCCCAACCTCACCTCGGACCCACAGGTCAAGAGCCCCCCAAAATGTTTTACCCCTTTTGTGTTTCTCAAGTCAGGGAAGTGAAATGAATGGCCAGAAAAGGAACCTCATCCGTTCCGGTCCAGGAAGTGGATGACTTAGCCTTTGTCATCCAAACATGCAGAGGGCAGGAGTAAAAAGTGGCATTTTACCTGTACATAGTGAAGAGTGTGGGAATGTTGTAGTCCCGGAGAAGCAGCAAAGTGGGAAGCCAGCTTTCCATCAGGTCATGACAGGAGTGGAACCCTAAGCATGGGAGTGGAAGCAGGAAAGTCAGAGCGCGTCCAATGCCTATGGGTGCCCATATGTCAAGAGTTGCTTCATTAATAATAATAATAATAATAATAATAATAAAGGAGGAGAAGGAGGTGGCGGCTTTCATGGCCAGAATCACTGGGTTTCTGCGAGTTTTTCGCACTGCCTGGCTATGTTCCAGCAGCATTTTATCCTGACCCTTCGCCTGTGACTAATGGCATCTTTAGAGGTCTGTTGAAAACACCACAGAACAGGGGAATTCCAGATACAAAACAATCAGGGCCCTCTGATACCTCCCAACAAAGGATTCCCACAGGCAGTAAGAAGCCAGACCTTGAAACTGCTAGGCCATTTAATGCTAATCAAGGCGGCCAATTGCTACATTCACATTTGCCTCAAACAGACAAAGAGTTATTTCTCCCACCCTGGACATCATTCCACATGCATATAAACCTCGTTTTCATAGTTTCCAACAGGCCTTGCAATCTCTGAGGATACCTGCAATAGATGCAGGCGAAACGTCAGGATAGAATGCTTCTGCAACATGTCCATACAGCCTGGAAAACACACAACAACCGAACAAATAAATTGTTGGTAGGACCTGTAGGTTAAATCACCTTATATGCTGTAAGCTAGAGATGGGACTGAAAGCAAGAGAAGGGCACCACTGAATAATGCAACTTTCTGTCTGCCTATCTGAAGCCAATGATGCAATTCCAATGGCAAAAGGTTGCTCGGGACATCATTCCTGGGGACGATGCCCACTGCCAGCTTAGTGTTCCATGCCTTGCAAGGCCAGGACCTTTTCCTGACCACTTCTTTCCATGCCACTCTTGTTCTCGGCAATGAACAGAATGGAGCTTGGAGCCTCCCGGGAGGAATCGAAAGGGCCTAGTTGTTTGTGCAGCTGTCGGAACAAGGATGCCAAAGTTATTTGTGCGTCATAGCAGGGAAACGTGGCTGGTGTGGGCTTTTCCAAAGATGACATTTGGAGGTGGCTCCATCAATGCAGCAGGAGGGGACTTTGGCTAGCAAAGCCCTCCTTGCCATTCCACAAGATGGTCATGTATTTACAAGGGCATTTCACCACTCTGATACTAATCACTTAAGACTGGGAGGAATGTTATGGACCATACTGATAGGATACAAACTGGCTCCCAACTTGAGCCTCCATGGATTTCAGGGTCTCGAAACCAAACCCCAGCAGGAACAATGAGATCCCGTAACCCCCTTGCAAAGATACCTTAGTCAGTGGCCATGAAAATAAATTGTTTGTACTTATTAAAGAAAGCTTTAGGCTGCAAAACCTTGGTTACATCAAGACAAAGGCGAGAAGAGTGCAGCCTAACAGATATTGAGCTGTATCTCACATCAGCTCTGGCCAGTATAGATAACAATGGGAACCAGAGCTCCATCATATCTGCCAGGTTAAAGGATTTCCATCCCTGCATGAAGTGCACAAGATATGAGTTGAAGTCGGACGTAATCATATTGCAAGACAATGCACCAAATCCTAGTTAAGCACCCAACATTGCAACAACCATTCCCATTCCATTTTTGTATTTCTATCATATAAATACATTCTATCATATAATCAGATAATTTTAAACTCTCTCTCTCTCTCTCTCTCTCTATATATATATATATACTAGCTGACCCGTGCACGCGTTGCTGTGCCATACACCATTCTCTCTCTCTCTCTCTCTTTCTCTCTCTGTCTCTCTTTTTCTCTCTCTCTTTCTCCCTGTCTCCCTGTCGCTCTCTCTCTCTTTCTTTCTCTGTCTTTCTCTGTCTCTCTGTCTCTCTTTCTCTCTCTCTCTCTCTCTTTCTCTCTTTCTCTCTCTCTCTCTCTCTCTGTCTCTCTTTCTCTCTCTGTCTCTCTCTCTCTCTCTCTCTCTCTCTCTCTCTCTCTCTCTCTCTCTCTCTCTCTCTCTCTCTCTCTCTCTCTCTCTCTCTCTCTCTCTCTCTCTCTCTCTCTCTCTCTCTCTATCTCTCTCTCTGTCTCTGTCTGTCTGTCTCTCTCTCTCTCTTTTTCTTCCTCACTCCCTCCCTCCCCGCCGCCCCCGCCACTGTTCCGGATCGGAGCGGCGAGGGGACGGCAGAAGGAGGAAGTAGAGGAGGAGGGCCTAAGGAGGAGCAAGGGAGCCGGCTCCTCCTCCCTGCCCTGCCCAGCCCCCTCCCTTCCTCCGTCCCCGGCGCCCCCGCCGCTGTTCCAGATCTCTCTCTATCTCTCTCTCTGTCTCTGTCTGTCTGTCTCTCTCTCTCTCTCTCTTTTTCTTCCTCACTCCCTCCCTCCCCGCCGCCCCCGCCACTGTTCCGGATCGGAGCGGCGAGGGGGCGGCAGAAGGAGGAAGTGGAGGAGGAGGGCCTAAGGAGGAGCAAGGGAGCCGGCTCCTCCTCCCTGCCCAGCCCCCTCCCTCCGTCCCCGGCGCCCCCGCCGCTGTTCCGGATCGGAGCGGCGAGGGGGCGGCAGAAGGAGGAAGTGGAGGAGGAGGGCCTAAGGAGGAGCAAGGGAGCCGGCTCCTCCTCCCTGCCCAGCCCCCTCCCTCCCTCCGTCCCCGGCGCCCCCGCCGCTGTTCCGGATCGGAGCGGCGAGGGGGCGGCGGAAGGAGGAAGTGGAGGAGGGGGGCCTAAGGAGGAGCAAGGGAGCCGGCTCCTCCTCCCTGCCCAGCCCCTCCCTCCCTCCGTCCCGAGGGCGCAGAAGGAGAAAGTGGAGGAGGAGGGCCCCCGCCGCTGTTCCGGATCGGAGCGGCGCTGGGGCGGCGGCGAAAGGAGGAAGTGGAGGAGGAGGGCCTAAGGAGGAGCAAGGAGCCGGCTCCTCCTCCCTGCCCAGCCCCTCCCTCCGGCGCGCCCGCCGCTGTTCCGGATCGGAGCGGCGGGGGCGGCGAAAGGAGGAAGTGGAGGAGGAGGGCCTAAGGAGGAGCAAGGAGCCGGCCCTCCTCCCTGCCCCAGCCCCCCCTCCCTCCGTCCCGGCGCCCCGCCGCTGTTCCAGATCGGAGCGGCGAGGGGCGGCGAAAGGAGGAAGTGGAGGAGGAGGGCCTAGGAGGAGCAAGGGGAGCCGGCTCCTCCTCCCTGCCTGCGCCCCCCTCCCCTCCGTCCCGGCGCCCCGCCGCTGTTCCGGATCGGAGCGGCGAGGGGCGGCAGAAGGAGGAAGTGGAGGAGGAGGGCCTAAGGAGGAGCAAGGGAGCCGGCTCCTCCTCCCTGCCCAGCCCCCTCCCTCCCTCCGTCCCCAGCGCCCCCGCCGCTGTTCCGGATCGGAGCGGCGAGGGGGCGGCGGAAGGAGGACGAGGTGGAGGAGGAGGGCCTAAGGAGGAGCAAGGGAGCCGGCTCCTCCTCCTGCCCACCCCTCCTCCTCCGTCCCCGGCGCCCCCGCCGCTGTACCGGATCGGAGCGGCGAGGGGGCGGCGGAAGGAGGAAGTGGAGGAGGAGGGCCTAAGGAGGAGCAAGGGAGCCGGCTCCTCCTCCCTGCCCAGCCCCCTCCCTCCGTCCCCGGCGCCCCCGCCGCTGTTCCGGATCGGAGCGGCGAGGGGGCGGCGAAAGGAGGAAGTGGAGGAGGAGGGCCTAAGGAGGAGCAAGGGAGCCGGCTCCTCCTCCCTGCCCAGCCCCCCCTCCGTCCTCGGCGCCCCGGCGCTGTTCCGGATCGGAGCGGCGGGGGCGCGGCAGAAGGAGGAAGTGGAGGAGGGCCTAAGGAGGAGCAAGGGAGCCGGCTCCTCCTCCCGGCCCAGCCCCCTCCCTCCCTCCGTCCCCGGCGCCCCCGCCGCCGTTCCGGATCGGAGCGGCGAGGGGGCGGCGGAAGGAGGAAGCAGAGGAGGAGGGCCTAAGGAGGAGCAAGGGAGCCGGCTTTCTTAGAAACTCTTCTGATCGAATCACCGGCATGTCCACATAGGCACCTTTTATTACCTCCCCGCCAAGCAGTACCTATTTATCTACTCACATTGCTGTTCTCGAACTGCTAGATGAGCAGAAGCCGGGCTGACAATGGAAGCTCACCCCAACCCAGGCTTGAACTGTTGACCTTTCAATCGGCAATATTTTCTACAACTGGCAGTTTAACCTGCTGTGCTAAAGCCCGACTCATGTTTTATTTGATATTTGTGACTGTTTTATTTTTATTGTTTGTGAATTTGTTCATTATGTTTGTATCGGCATTGAATGTTTGCCATACTATTTTAGAAGCCACCTTGAGTCCCCTCAGGGAGAGAGGGCAGATTAAAAATAAATTTGTATTATTATTATTTTATTATTATTACTATTATTTCAATTCAGACGTGATCCCTACATTGGCACAAGTAGCAAGAGTGTGCATCTACACTAGAATTAATGCAGTTTACCATCACTTCAGATACCATGGACTAATGGTATGTATACGTAACCATGGGAGTTGCTCTTAAGCCTAAAACCCATAATTCCCTAACATTGAGCAATGCAGTTAAAGTCATGTCAAACTGCATGGATTCTGAAGTATAGATGTCACCTTAATAATATTTCTCCTCTCTTTATGATGGGGGACATATAGAATTTTTAATATCTTGAGGAATGTGTGTAATTGGAACTGGTATGAAGAAATCGTTGTATCAATTTTAACCTTGTGCAATACTTGCCTCCTCCCTCTGCGTCAAACTAGATTGTTGTAAAGACTTAATTAGCTAAAAATATAACCCCATTATAGCCACCTTCTTTATCTTTCTTCTTCTTTTTGTTGGGAGAAAATTGGAAATGTTCAATAAAAAAACATGAAAAACCAACAACAGGGGAGCATGCTGTGTTGGATTGCGGTGGTGTCTGCTTCTATGGGCATTTTTGTAAAAGGAAAGACAGGAAGGCCATCTGTTGGGTACGTTTGGATTGTGTGACAGAATGGGGTCGGACTGGATGGCCTTCTCTGGGGTTCTCTTCCAACTTTATGCAGATCCTACATTGCAATGAATCACATGAAGCTTTGCAGTGCGTGAGACAACTGCCAGGACACCGGCTCCCTTCTGAGGCCAAGGCTTAAATGGCTTCCACACCTGCTCTAGACATAACCAGCTAGTAAGTCTGAGGAATGCTAATGAGCTGGTTATTCCTGTCAGTGTTGAAAAGATCTTGAGTGTTCGTTCGGTCTAATCCATGCAGCAATGAGCACTGACAGCAGTGAACAGCTGATTGGGAAAAACACTGGCTTCCATCAATGAAACAGCAGGCTACCCATGCAGTGTGTCTAGCAAACTAGAAGCCCATCATGTAAGACATCCCGTTGAGATTTTCAAAATCCCAAAAGTTTTGCTTGCCAAGTGCCACAAGCGATGGGCTCACTTTGACGATGTCTCTTCAACAATTCCATAGAAAGCCTAAACTCCTTGTGGAAGGAGATCTCATCCAGCTTGGTCTCTGGAGTTCCCCCAGTCTCTCTCTCGGCATTACTTTGCGAACGAAGATTCTTTAGGAAGGACTCATCCCACACTTTTTACAAGCGTGTTGATGACTAAAAAGGCCAATCTGAGATAGGCAAGTCCAGTTGCAGAAAGCACAGCAGAAAATCTCCTTGGGTGATGTTGTTTCCAAGTTGCGGTTTTTTCTGCGTTGTTGTTTCTCTTCGAGACCCATTCAATGTGTCTTCTCGAAAGAGGCCGCAGCATTGTGGATAGTGCATCTCTATGCCACCCGATGTGAGGCCAGGGTGGACCATTGTTGGTGATCAATCTGCCCGAGCCTGAGATGTTGTTTCAGGGAGTCCTTATATCTCTTTTTGGGGGCACCTCTCTTGCGCTGACCCATGGTGAGTTCACCGTAGAGTAGTTTCTTTGGGAGGCTCATCCAGCTTGGTCTCTGGAGTTCCCCCAGTAATGAAGCAAAATATACATAATGTGCCATTGTCATGGATAAATATGAAGTATGGTTTGAATGGAATTGTATGAAAGGTGTATGGTTGGGGTCTATATACAATTGTATGAAAGGTGTATGGTTGGGCCAGGCTTTAGCACAGCGCGTTAAACCACCAGCTGCAGAAAATCTTGCCAATTGAAAGGTTGACAATTCAAGTCCAGGCTGGGGTGAGCTCCCAACTGTCAGCCCAACTTCTGCTTACCTAGCAGTTCGAAAACAGCAATGTGAGTAGATAAATAGGCACCGCTTTGGTGGGAAGATAATAAAAGGGGCCCTTGTGAACATGTTGGCAATTTGATCGGGAGAACGTCTATGGACAACAAAGCTCCTCGTCATGGATGATGGAGCGACAGCACCCCACCCCGCATGGCCGGACTCAAGCACAGCCTCCATATGCCTGAGATGGAAAAAAATGGGAAGCCTTTACCTCTGTTTATGTACTGTTTGTCTTTGTTAATTCTATAATGGCATTGAATGTTCACTGTATATGTATACTGTAATACGCCCCGAGTCCCCTTGTGGAGATAGAGCGGAATATAAATATAGTATATTATTATTATATAGCCGAATGATGCCACCCTAAGATTGAAGCCTGAAAAACTACAAAAAGATGTGAACTGATGAACTGTAATTAAAAGTTTCTGAACTGTTGAGGAACAGAGACAAATGATTAACTCTGAGGTGGAAAACAACATGTTTACATTTCCTAAGACAATGACTCTTTTAAGTTAAGAAGGAATCAAACAATGCTCTTTAAGAAGGAAAATTAATGATCACTTAAGGAAGCAAAGTCAATATCTGTCCAGAACTGATGAGATTCATTTATGGAACTCTGGATGACAATTCAGGATGTCTTCTAGCTCAGATGGGGTTTAGGTAATTGTTAGAAATACAAAACTCCATCAGTGGCTCCCACTGGGAAGGACTGTGACATGCAGCTTTCTGTATTATTCTGAATGACTTGATAGACAGACAGACAAATGCACACCTCCCATGGATGGAAAAGAGCCAAGCTCCTGGAATGTTGACCCAAAAGATCTAGTAGATCTGAGACAGGAAGTAGACATTTTAATATTTCATGCAACCTAGAGATTCCGAGAGTTTTATTACATACACAAGAAGTAAGTTCTTCCGTTGAGCAGCTTGTTGTCCTTACGCAGCCAAGTGTGACGCACAAAGGAGATGCCTTGGCTCCTTCCAAGCATCTAGGAACAACCTCTGCTGTTCAGGTTTCATTACTTCTCTGGAGATCAGTTTTTATCTGGCATCTTGGCAAGATGTTCTCATAGAAGACATATGATGAACTCAGAGGAGTTTATTGCCCATTAAAGGGAATGACATGCTGCAAGTTTCAACTGGAAGCTGGTGAGTTGATGCCGGAGTTGGAAGACGTTGTTGACTTTCTGAAATGGAAGATGCTGACTTTTTTGAGCTAGAATTCCCATCCCTCCCACTGTTCCAGGGATTTCTGGGATACATGGTCCAAAAAAGTAAGAATTCCAAGTGCTAGTAGGGAAAGCAGGCTTGTTGATTTGCAAGGGGGCTGTTTCCAGATTGGTCCCTCTGTTCTACGAAAGCAACGTCTACTCCTTCATTATTACCGCCCTCCAATTGGCTCCCTCCAATTACCGCCCGGCATCCAATTTGTCATACCTGGGCAAGGTAATCGAGAGGGCAGCAATGGACCAGCTGCAGACTTTCTTGGATGATGCATTTGATACTGTCGATTACCAACTTTTCAATACACAAACAAAGCAATCACTGGTAACAACTCGCTATACACAAAGCTAAACCACAGGGTATAAAGGGGCAGATCTACAGGAATAAAGATATAGACACGTGTAGAGGTAAAAATCACAGGTATAATCATATGAACAAATTCAAGTGCTAAATAGCATAACAATCTCACAAAAAGTACAATGCAATGCAATTAATTCACAGTGTTCCAAATTCACATAATAACAATGGTAGTGCCCATTTGTGAGATTGTTATGCTATTTAGCACTTGAATTTGTTCATGTGATTTTTACCTCTACACGTGTCTATATCTTTATTCCTGTAGATCTTCCCCTTTATACCCTGTGGTTTAGCTTTGTGTATAGCGAGTGATTACCAACTTTTGACACACCGCCTGGCAGTGGCGAGGATGAGGGGGACAGCTCTCAACTGGCTGTCCTCCTTCCTCCAAAACCGCCTGCAGCGAGTGAAGTGGGGAGGGGTGGCCTCCGAGGGCTCCCCATTACACTGTGGAGTTCCTCAGGGGGCCATTCTCTCCCCGCTGTTATTTAACATCTACATGCGACCACTCGCCCAACTGGTGCAGAGTTTTGGGCTGGAATGTCATCAGTACGCTGATGACACCCAGCTCATTCTGAGGATGGACGCCGGGGTGGAATCTGTACCCGATAATTTCCATCTCTGCCTGGAAGCCATAACTGGATGGCTGCGAGCCAGTAAGTTGAAGGTGAACCCGGCGAAGACGGAAATCTTGTGGCTAGGCCGCCCGGGGGGGGGGGGGGTTGAGACCCAGTTGCCGATGTTAGACGGCATGGCACTTCGCCCGCAACCGTCAGTAAAGAGCCTAGGAGTCCGTCTGGACTCCCAGCTGTCCATGGAGGTGCAGATTGCCTGCGCCTGCAAGACGGCGTTTTACCACCTACAACAGGCAAAACATCTGGCTCCCTACCTCTCCCGCTGCGGCCTGGCCACGGTGATCCAAGCCACGGTCATCTCGAGGCTCGACTACTGTAATGCGCTGTACATTGGCCTACCCTTGTCGGCGATCCAGAAACTCAAGCTGGTGCAGAACGCAGCAGCACGCCTGCTCTCTGGAGCCTCAAGATCTGCCCACGTTACTCCACTCTTGCACGAGCTGCACTGGCTCCCAATTGAATTCCGGGTCACCTTCAAGGTGTTAGTTCTAATTTTCAAGGCCTTATATGGTTTGGGGCCAGTGTACCTGAGGTAGCAGCTTACCCCTTATGTGCCCAGGAGATCGCTGCGCTCAGAGGGGCTCAACTTATTGGAGGTGCCTGGCATTAGGGTCTACAAGCTCTCTAGTACGCGGCAGAGGGCGTTTACTATAGCTGCGCCGACTCTTTGGAACTCCCTCCCTGAGGAGATACGAGTCATCCGGGACCTGCTGCCATTCCGCAGAGCCGTCAAGACCTGGCTATTTAGACAGGCATTTGGCCCATAACCAGTGCCTGTTACAATCAGCACTCTGCCGCGCTCCGCCACTGTACCTGGACTATTCCTATGCTGTTCTACAGCACTGCTGGAAATGGGATTTTAACTGGGGTTTTAATCGGGTTTTACTGTTGTTTTATGTGTTTTCATCTGTTATTTTAACCTTGTGAACCGCTCTGGGCTCCAGAGAGAGCGGTATATCAAGCGGAACTAATAAATAAATAAATAAATAATAAAATTAGGAGAAGCTCTTCATCAATACTGTGGAGCATCATATTGGAGACAGAAGGTTCTTCCTCGGCATCACCAGCTAAAGTTGATGGGAACCATGCCAACTTGGGATTACTGTTGCCTGTCAAAGGACACATTACTGTGCTGAATAGACAAAGGTTTGGGGCTTGACCGCATCCAGAGGTCTGCATGTTCCCCTGCCCCAAAGTAAACAAAGATGTTCTGTTAATGGTGATGGTGGAAGGTGTCGGGACCATGGGCCAAGAGGAGGGGGGGGGGGTTGCCTCCCAGCAGCCAAGTCTGAGTCTAAGAGAGAGAAGCAGCCCGACATAATAATATACTTTATTTATATTTCACCCTATATCCCCAAGGGGACTCAGAGAGGATTACAGTACACATATACAGCAAACTTTCAATGTCATTATACAATTAACAGATCCTTTTCCCATCTCCGGCATCTGAAGGCTGTGCTTGACTCCAGCCACAAGGGTGGGGGGTGCTTTCGCTCCATCTTCCATGCCAGGGAGCTTTGAGGTCTTTAGACATTCTCCCAATTTAATAGCCGGCATGTTCGTATGGGCATCTTTTATTACCTCCCCGCCAAAGCGGTCCCTATTTATCTACTCACATTACTGATTTTTTTTTTCAAATATATTTATTGGGGTTTCTTCCATAACAATAAAAGAGGTGGAACAAATTGAGGTATAGGACAGTAGGAAGGATAGAGAGAACTTGGGAGAAGAAGCTGAGGTGTGGGGACGGGCTGAGAGGGGGGGGGGGTGGGGAAGGGGGAGACGAGGGAAAGGGGTTGGTCGGGGTGGGTTTGGTTGGGAGGTCAGAAGGGAGAAGGTAAACATCGGGGGGGAGGAGAGGGGGGTGGTTTGTCAGGCTTCCGATTTCTTTGTTTTGTCCTTGCTGTTTCACTTGGGGGGGGAGAGAGTCTGCGTCCATGTGTCTTTCCACATCGTAGGGGGGTGATCGGAAGGGGTCAAAGAGGTGAACGGCCTTTTGCCTCCTGTCTGCACTTGAAATAGCTTGCGTCCATGTCAAGAGGTCTCTCTATGTCTCTCAGAGTCCCGACTCTGTAGGTAGGCCCTGAAGGGGGACCAGTCTGTTCTGCGCAGGCCTTTTCCCTCCAGTTCGCTCATGTAATAGGAAAGCCTATCCATGTTCATAATGTCCTGAACTTTGTCCACCCATTCTCCAAGGCTGGGCGTATCTTTCGACTTCCATTTTTTCGCGAGCACCATCCTTGCTGCTGTGGAGAGGAACCAGAACAGTCGTTCCTCGTTTTCGTCAGCCAGGTCTCCTTCGTCTACTATTCCTAGGAGGCAGGCCTCTGGCGTCCTCTCCAAGGTGCTCTGCAGAATCTTCTGGATCTGTGTAAAGATTGTTGTCCAGAAGCTCGAAGCTTCCTGGCAGGTCCACCACATGTGGTAGAAGGTGCCCGTCTGCGTTCCGCATCTCCAGCATATGGACTGAGCCGACCTGTACATCCGACCCAGTTTATAGGGGGTCATGTACCATCTGAAGAACATTTTGTACCAATTTTCTGTCAAATCGGTGGCATAAGCGATTTTGATGTTCTTCTGCCAGATCCTTTCCCATTCTTGCATCATGATGACACGGCCGACATTTTGTGCCCACTTTACCATGCAGGTTTTTATCTGTTCCGTCTCCGTTGCCCACTCCAAAAGATGTCTGTATGCCTTGGAGACAAGTTTCTTCTCTTTGGTTAGGAGGGTGTTCCAGAAGCGTTCCCCTTCTTCGAAGCCTGTCCGTTCGTCTCTCCGGAAGCTCGCTCTGATCTGTAGAATTTGGAGCCACGTGAGGTGTTTGTACTGTGCCTGCAGCTGTTGCCTTGGTTTGAGATATCTCCGCATCCCCTCCTTGACTGACAGATCTTTGTACGTCGGCCAGGTGGTCCAGCCCTGCATGTTTCTTTGCTGCGCTTCTAAGGGCGATACCCACAAAGGAGTCTTCAGATAGAACCGACCTTTGTATGATTCCCAGATTCTCATCAGGGCCGCTCTTATCGGGTGCTTCTTGAAATTTTCGTTTGGTCTTGGGATGCCATGCCACAGGTGTCCGTGCCACCCGGTGTGCAAGTCAAAGCCCTCCAGGGCCAGCAGCTCCGTGTTTCGCAGACTTATCCACTCCCTTATGTGGACCAGACCACAGGCCTCGTAGTATAGTCTTAGGTCCGGCAAATCCAGCCCTCCCCGTGCTTTTCTGTCTGTGAGCACTCTAAATTTGATCCTCGCCCTTTTCCCGTTCCATAGGAACCGAAGGACATCTTTCTTCCATGTTTCGAAAATGGCCACGGATTTGATGATGGGCAGGGTTTGGAAGAGGTACAGCAGTCTGGGTAAGACATTCATTTTCACTGTCGCGAGTCTTCCCATAAGCGTGAGCCCGGCGTTTTTCCAGCCCTCTAGATCTCTCTGGAGTTGTCCCCACACTTTCTCGTAGTTGTTCTTCTGTAGCTGGCTGTTCTGCGCCGTTACATGAATCCCCAGGTACTTGATGGTTTGGGCAATGCGCACTCCCGCGATTTTCTCCAGCTGTCCCTGCCGATTTGCAGATATGTTCTTGGGTAGGATCTTTGTTTTGTCTTTATTGATTCTTAGCCCTGCTAGCGAGCCGAACCGCTCTATTTCCTCTAGCCAGAGCTGTATCGTGGACAGCGGCCTTTCCACAAAACAGATTATGTCATCTGCAAAGGCTTTGGCTTTTATTGTGTGGCCTCCAATCGAGGGACCCTTCAGTTGGTCGTTTGATCTGATGAGTCTGAGCATCACTTCTATGGCCATGATGAAGATCAACGGGGAGAGCGGACACCCTTGCCTCGTTCCCTTTTGTATTGGAAACTTCCCAGTTGGCCGACCATTGACCCATACTCTGGCCGACTGATCCCTGTAGATTGCTCCCATGGCCTTTTGAAAGGGGTTGGCCCATCTCCAGTTTGACATAAGCAAGCTGAAGAAGTCCCAGTTTAGGTTGTCGAAGGCCTTCTCTGCATCTAGGGCCAGGAAGGCGACTTCTTTTGTGTGGGTGTGCTTCGTAGTAGTGTATCAGGTCCACCACTATTCTGGTATTGTCCTTAGCTTGCCGACCGGGAGGAAGCCATTTTGATCTGGCGCGATCCATACTTTCAGCCAGAGCAGCCGTTCTCGCCAAGATGCTAGCTAGGATCTTGTAATCTATGTTTAACAATGAGATGGGTCGGTAGTTGGCCACATTAGTGCCATCCGTCCCTTCTTTTTGGAGTACCATGATGTTGGCTTCTCTCCAAGAGTCTGGAATTGTCCCCTCCTGTAACACTCTGTTGTATATCTTTTTAGAAAGGGGAGGATTTCATCCTGAGCGCTTTAAAATCTGGCCGTTAGTCCGTCCGGTCCCGGGGCCTTACTTGCGTCCAGTCTTCTAATAGCTCGTTCTATTTCGAGTTCCGTGATATCTGCATTTAGTGATTCTCTATAGGACGATGGCACCTTCCCCAGCAATGCGCTTTCTAGATATTGTTCTATGTCTTCCTTGTTTATTGAATCCTTGGAGTACAACTTTGAATAGAAGGACTGAAACGCCCCCTGTATGCCCTCTTCACCCAGGATCGTTGCGTCCCCATTTCTGAGTTTGGTTATGAACCCCTGCTGTTTCTTTCTTTTGAGCCTCCTGGCCAGCCATTTGCCCGGCTTGTTCGCATTCTGAAAGTATCGTTGTTTCAGAAACTTGAGATCCTTGGAAAGTTGTTCTACCTCCAGAAGACGTTTTTGTTTCTTCAGCAAGGACAGTTTGTCGATCGTGACCCGGTCTTTTGGGTGTTCTTTCAAACTCGCTTCTTCCAGTGTTATTTGGGATTGCAAGTCCTGCATTGCCTTTCGCTTTGCCTTGTTTCTGCCGGCGTTGTGCGAATAAAGTGTCCCCGGAGCACTGCCTTGCAGGCATCCCAAATCACTTCCGGCCGTGTGTCCGGCTCGTCGTTTATCTCGAAGTAGTCCGCCGTCAGTGCCCTATACTTTTGTATGTCCTCCTCCTTCTTTAACAAATTGTCATTGAGCCTCCAGCGTCTCTTTGGGGGCCTATGATTCATCTCGAATGCCATTGGGCAGTGGTCCGATTGGTCTCTCGGTAGTATTTGTATGTGGGATACCCGCGGTACCAGCGATCTGGACATCCAAACCATGTCTATCCGTGACCAGCTTTGATGCCGGTGCGAATAGAATGTGTAGTCCCTTTCTGTTTGGTTGTGGAGACGCCAGGCATCTTCCAGGGCGAGATCCTCAAGTAGATGTGTGAGGGACTTTGGTAGGACCCCCGGGAGATCTTGTCCTGCCCTCTTGGACTGTGTCGTGCTCTGCGTTCTGTCCAGTCTGGAGTTCACTACTCCATTGTAATCGCCCATTATAATCAGGTCATCGTACTCCTGTCCATCTATGAGCTCTGCCAGCCTTTTGGAGAATTCAGTTTTTGGGCCATTGGGTGCGTATATGTTGCACACCAGGAGGCGTGTCAAACCCACCTCCATCCGCACCCCCACTATTCTTCCCTCCGTATCCGCGAACGCCAGTTTGGCTGGCACCTTGTCACTGATGTAGATGGCTACTCCTCTCTTTTTTTCTCCTGCCAGAGAGCAAAATAGGTTCCCTATCCCATTGGCTATTAGATGTTGTTCGTGAGATTTTTTGATGTGGACTTCTTGCAAGGCCACAATGTCCCATTTGTTCTTCTTCAGTGCGTTGAATGTCCTTCTCCGTTTCATCGGCGAATTCAGGCCATTGATGTTGTTAGAAAAGCACTGTAGATGGACTAGTGGCTCATACATGTTGCGTTTCCATTGTGTGTCCCATGTCGCCATCTTTGTCGTCCGCTTTCCGTGTCATCGTGGTTTTTTCTGTCCCCTGGTGCCTTCCGGTGGGCCGGGTTGCTCCCTCCGTCGGGGAGTCGAACCTTCGCCTCTTGTTTGTCTCATTCTGCTCAGTCTGGGTCTCCGCACTTCCCCCGGCGTCCTTCACAAGGTTCCGATGAAACTCCTGTGCTTTGGCCACCGTGGTCAGCCAGTGCCGTTTGTCCTTGAATGTCACCATGATACCTTCCGATTTTTCCCAACGGAACCTGATCTTCCTGTTCCTCAATTCTTCCGTGAGAAAGAGATAGTTCTTTCGCTTGCTGATCGAGGTCGCCGTGAATTCCTTCAGCACGATGACCTTCTGACCTTTATATGTTGTTGGCACCTCCCTTTGCCTTGATATGATTTCATCTCTGGTTTTTCGTCTGTGGAATTGTACCACTACATCTCTTGGCACGTTATTCCGTCTCGCATATGAGGAAGGGACTCTATATGCTTTCTCTATATCTCGGTGTATCTCCTCCTCATCCTTGCCTGTGATGCTAGACGAAAGCGAGCTGATAACTTTCTGTATATCTTCCTGCGGGTCCTCTCTCAAATTCCTAAAGCGTAGCTTCGTCTCCAGGGAGGTCTGTTCCATCCTCTCCTGGAGTTGTTCTAGCTTAGTGTTTCTCGCCTCTAAGGATTCCACTCTTCTTTGTAGCTTCCCTTGCGAGGACTTTACTTTGTCTCCTTCTTGTTTTAAGGAGAGGATCTCCTCCCGCATCGTCGAGAGCTCTTTTTTCAAATCTGTCCTAAGTTCTTGTAGTTGAGCGTCGTGTCTTGCCGCCGCCTCATCCACTTTTCGTTGCGTCGCGTCTTGTTTCTCAGAGAGCCGCTGGAGCTCTTTCAGTATGTCCTTCATCGTGGTGTCTTCATTATTGGCCAGCCTCTTCTGAACCCCCTTGGCGTCTTTGAAGATCTTCGGGGTCGTCATTGTTCCCCTGTTGTTCCCTCCGACCAGGGCGCTTATTCGACTGGCCCGCTTCTCAGCCTTCAGTTGCTTCCTGCGGCCTTGTGTGTGCGCGTTGCTGTTGGAACGGCCTGCTAGGATGAGGAGGGGGAAGAGGGGGGACTGTCTCACTTTGGCTTTGAGGGGCTTTGTGGGACTTTGTCGGGGACTTTGAAGATTGGCTATGTGTATAGTAAACCAGCTGGTATGACAGAAAGCAATATATGGCTTCAGCCTATATCTTGGCACTCCTTGGGACGAAAGCAACTGAACCGTCCCTTTATGTCATGGGCCTTGGGTTAGACCAGAGAGATCAGCTCAGCCTGCTTTTTGCCTGAGTTTTGCTCTCCTTTTTGTATCTGTGGCTTGCTTGGGGGACCCTGGATGTCCTTGTATGCAGGTGCTTTGCTGGAGAGCAAGCCAATTCAATTGATCTGAAGGCTTGAGTGTTTGCAGGGAGGGCTTGAGTGTCTCCCAGTCTTCCAGTGGGGAGGGAGGACACGGGAAGAACAGCTGCTGAGCTTCACTCACCCTTCCGTTTCTTCCCCGTCGCCCCTCAGCTCTGACTCCCGCTGTCCCGTTCGTGGTCCGGTCCTCTTCCCAGGCCTCTCTCGCCCGCGCCGCTGGTTCCCGCCCCCACACCGGCCTCCTCTTCTGGTGCTTCTCCCTTTTGAAGAGAAGGGGGGTGGACGAGGAGGACCCGCTCTCTTTTCCGGTCCTCTCGTCCGTCGCTCTTTCCCCTCCCCACTGTACTTCCGGTCCGTCGGCGTACTGCGTCCCCTTCTGGCTCCTCTTCGCGCCTTTTTCTCTGCTTGAAGACGAGGACGCCGCTCCGTCCAAGATGGCCGCCTTCCCTCTTCAGCTGTCCTTTTCCTCGTTGTTCGCGCTACGGCGCCATCTTGGGTCCCCGGCTCTTCTCCCCATCCACTTCACTTTTCTTTCCCCGGCGCACTGGAGGGCCCTCAGGTAGGCCGTATGTATTTTATGTTTCCCTTTTTTTTTTTTTTTTCCTTTCTTCCTCTTTTCGTCCTTGCTTCGGTTCTCGCGCCTTCTCTCCCCTTCTCCTGCCTTCCTGGGACCGTGCGCCTTCTGTCTCTTGTCCCTTTTCTCCCGCCTCCCGGTTGCTCTAACTCTCTTCCCCCTTACTGGTGGCGGTGGTTCCGTTGCGGGGATGTAGCCCCCTCCTCTCGTTTTTGTCGGGCTGGGCTGGCTGTAGTTGCGGACTGCTGCCCGCTGCCCGCCTCGCTGCCTGCTTGCCGGTCTGGGCCCTCCACCGGACCCTCTCAGCCCCCTCTCTTGAGGAGAGGGGCGCTTCTGGGGTCAGCGGTGTGGCCCCCCGGCTTCGCACCCTCTTCACTGGCTTTCCCAGCTGGAGGTGAGGGCTCTGATCGCCCTCTGGCCTGCGGTAGCGGTTGGCGCCTTGAGGAGCCCTCAAGACGTCCGACCAGCCGCCATCTTTGCCCGACCGGAAGCCCACATTACTGATTTCGAACTGCTAGATGAGCAGAAGCCGGGCTGACGGTTGGGAGCTCATCCCAAACCAGGCTTGAACACCAAAACGCATCCTCTTTCCCTAAGAACAATGCCAAGGATCAGATCTCTGGTTTCCTTACAGCAGAAACCGAACCCGTGCAAACGTATCATGACTCCAAAATCACACTCCTTTCTCTTTCTGTGATAAAAGGAGCAAATGACCAGACTGCATTCCATTGCAGATCTGCCACTTCCAAATACAACATCTCTCTCCTTCCCATGAAGCAAAGCAGCACATGGGCCAGACTCTTCCAGTCTGCCACAATTTTGGAATTGTAATAAGGTCTCTAATACAACAATATTTCTTGCTGATGCTGTTCCAAAGTTGCAAATGAATGATAGATGTTTTTCCAGCCTAAAACATCCTAGCTTCATCTCAGTTCCTGGCAGATGTTGACTCTCCTTAATTGGTGTTGGTAAATGTAAGGAGCCTTGTGTTGACTTCCTTAATGTAAGGAACCTTGTAAACAATTCCTTAACTGAAAGAGCCATTGTCTCTGATAATGTAAACACCTTGTTTTCCCACCAAGAACTAATAAAGTCAGCAATGTCAACAGTTAATCATTGTCACTGTTCTCATCAGCAACTTTTAATTACAGTCTACAAATTCTTCACCTCCTTCTTAGGATGGCATCTCTAGACTATATAGACCCCAACCATATATATTACATACAATTCAATTCAAATCACATAATATTTCATAACATGTTTGGATAACCAAAACACTAAAATCAAGTCTGCAACCGCGACGAGCCAACTATAAATGAAGGACCAAAACTTAGGGTGGATTTACTCCCCCAACATGGAAACTACTAGCAGCCATTGGATGCCGTTCTCATTGGAAAGGAGAAGAGGAGATAGTTTGGGCAGCTGCTGAAGCTCAAACATGGGGAGCCGGTCTGCTGGCTTGTCATCACTCTCCTATAGATAAAATACTTGGATCTCTCTGCAGCCATTCGATGCATTCCACTTTGAAGAGCTCAGAGACGCATTTAGTGCAGATCCAAAGAGCACTTCGCTATAAACAGCATTTCCCAAAGTCCTTCCCTCTCCTTTCCCTTTGGGCCTAAATGTATCTTGTCATACAGAACAAACCATTCCATACAAGTCCTGCTGCAAAAATTTGGCTGCTTGAACAACAGAACAAGAATTTTTAAAAACAGGGTTGCTGTCAGTCAAAGCTGACTTCCATTTTGAAGTATTTGCTGTGATTGCCTGGGTCTTTTCGGTCTTCAAAAGTCAGATAGAATGCCAGCAGTCAAGAAGACACCTTCAATCTTTTTGGGCAAAGCAGGGGAATCTGTGCTCAACCTGAGACAAAGCCAAGCCAACTGTCTTCCCAACTGAACACATCTGTCCATCCTCCAAAAAGATTGTCCGTCATGCCGCTGGTTCCTTGGGGATTGAGTTACATGAATCTGGCCCTTCCTTCTTGCAAGAAAGGTCAGGTTGGGTTGCTGTGAGATTTTCTGTATGTATGGCCATGTTTCAGTAGAATTATCTCCTGATGTTTTGCCTGCATCTGTGGCTAATGACATCTTCAGAGGTTTTGTTGCTAGTGAGGCAAAGGTTCTTTCTCCCACCCTGGATATTTCAGATAGATAGATAGATAGATAGATAGATAGATAGATAGATAGATAGATAGATAGATAGACAGACACTTACACACACATACCCCACTTACCTCACTAACAACAAAATCTCTGAAGATGCCATTAGCCACAGATGCAGGCAAAACATCAGGAGAGAATGCTACTGGAACGTGGCCATACAGCCTGAAAAACTCACAGCAACCCAGTGGTTCTGGCCATGAAAGCCGTTGACAATTAATAATATTAAGGAAGTGATGGAGCCACTTACCAGGATGGAAGCCCACCACAAGGTCAGGGCGAGCCGCCTGCTGAGTCTCCACTTGTGATTCCCAGAAGTCATGATACAGCCCCTTGTAGCTGCTGAGATAGACTCTTCCCCGGGGCCCAAAGGCTGCCAGCGGAGGCCTCATGATCGACCCGTCCACAACATCTGCACCCACCATCACTACCTCCACACCTTGATGTGCTGGGAACAGGTGGGAGAGTTCATCATAATCCGTCACACGAGCGTTGAGGGTCTCGACGTGGGAAGCCCCGACCACGTGCACCGTGATGGGCTTGGCATAAGGATCGAGACCAAATGCATGCAGCCCCAGGCCAATGCTGGCCGGTCGGGATACAAAGTCCGTAGTCACTCTCTTGACCGATTCTACCAGCTCCACATCGTCAGGTTTCGGCTTCCCCGCATTGGCCCACAGGATGTTCATGTGACGCCCGGCAAGGATCGTATGCAGCTTTTCCTCCAGGTCTCCCTGCATGAGGAACCAGTCTGGCCAGCCTTTCACGTCCTGGATGCATTGCGTCCATGTGGCTGTGGGGAATGGGATGTCGCCTACCAGGAGGAGGAAAGTAGATTCTGTAGCTTTATGATATGGCAACAACAACAACCGCAGCCTTTGTTGGCATCTATATCTATCTACTTAATAAAAGTGAAGATATGTATATGTGTATGTGGCTGGGGTGCCCAAATCCCCAGATAGGCTCTCACTTCCACAAACAGCTATAACTTCCATCACTCAGGGTCAACAATGGCCCTCCTTCCAATGGCATTGCAGGTTAGCTTGAGTGCCGTGAATATGTACAAGAGCCCTGCCACTGTCCTCCATAAACACCATAGTGCACACCACCCAAGTGAACACTTTCATTCAGGGATTTGCAGTATCTTAAACTGCTTCATAGACCACTGAGACCCCCAGTAATGATGGACCTGGAGCAAACTAGGCACACAGATCCAACATGGCTAACTTTAAAAACAGGTGGTGTTTGGGGATGGTTGATCGTGCATTCTGGGAGCTATCGTTCACCCTATTCAGAGAACACTGAACCCAGCAGATAACGGACTTGGACCAAACCTGGCACACAGACCCAACGTGGCCAACTTTGAATACTGATGAGGTTTGGGGTGATTGACCTACTATTTTTTGGAACTGTAGTTCACCCACATCCTTATGCATTTTCTAATGGGAACAATCACAAAAAACAAAAGCAAAGACTGACTTTTTTCTAATTAATACCTTTAGAAATGATCTAACTGATATAACCTAACATCCAAAAACAAACAATGTCTTTTTCAAATAACCCAGGCATTGCCGGATACCCAAGCTGGTACACGAATTAAAAAATCATGGCACAGACATGCAAAACAAGACAAAATCACAGATAAAAGAAAAACAATGAAAAATTATGAATCACAAGAATAAAACCTGCAACTGTCTTGCAAAAGAACGCATCAGAGTTGTTCAGGGGAGATGGGATTTTATAACCCTTTTTACATAGAAGATAGGGGACAGGCTTTGGGGAGGTTGGGGGGGATTCTGGGGGGGCACTGTGAGTTTTAAAGGCCATTTTAAGTGTATTTATTGTATTTTAATTGTTTTAACCACACTGTTACTATGTATTGTCAAAGGCTTTCATGGCCGGAATCACTGGGTTATTGTGAGTTTTCCGGTTTGTATGGCCATGTTTCAGAAGCGTTGTCTCCTGACATTTCACCTGCATCTATGGCAGGCATCCTCAAAGGTTGTGAGGTCTGTTGGAAACTAGGAAAATTGGGTTTATATATCTGTGGAATGTCCAGGGTGGGAGACAGAACTCTTTGTCTGTTTGAGGTAGGTGTGAATGTTGCAATTGGCCAGCTTGATTAGCATTTAATGGCCTAGTAACACTGTACTATTTAATTGTTTTTTTATAAAGTTTTAAAAACTTGTCTAGTGAGGGATTGTTAGCTGCCCTGAGTCCCCACCAATGGGGAGAAAGGCAAGGTAAAAATAAAGTTAATAATAATAACAACAATTTGTTGTTTATTTGATCAGTCGCTTCCAACTCTTTGTGACCTCATGGACCATCCATCGCCAGAGCTCTATGTCAGCCGTCACCTCCCCCAGGTTCTTCAGAGCCAAGCCAGTCACTTCAAGGATACAATCCATCCATCTTGCCCTTGATCGGCACCTCTTCCCTTTTCCTTCAATTTCCCCCAGCATAATTGTCTTCTCTAAGCTTTCCTTTATTCTCATGATGTGGCCATAGTACTTCATCTTTGCCTCTACTATCCTTCCCTCCAATGAGCAATAACAACAACAATAATAGAGAAAACTGTGAAAAAATGGAATTCCTGTATTTCATCTGCATCTTGTCATATTTGGGGCATCCAAACAAAGAATGCTTAGTGTTTCGATAGAAAACAAGCCACAAGAACAAAGCCCTTTAGAAGTTCCCGTATTTCTATAGGATGAGAGGACGTCTCACCGTGACAAATGGGTACAGTCAAGTCCTAGCTGAGAACAGCAAGTCAATACAGCCACATAGATCAATGCCAATACTTTCTCATAAATGATGCACATTTTTATTCACAACATGACAACCATACTCCAAGGCACTGAATGCAAAAACACAAACATGACAATGAACGGCAGGCATCCAAGGAACACCAGGTGCTCAAGGTCATTGCAGACTGCCAACCCGGGGGGGAATGCACTGGAAATTGTATTGGTAGAGAACACAAAAGCAGCAGTCAGTCCACAATGTGAATAAAGTTCTCCAAAATGTGGAGCCAAACAAGCACTTTGGGATGCAAATTCAAATTGTCCTCGGCACTTTAAGGCTAGAGCTGCTACGAAGAGGCTGTTTTCACATGCAAGCTCTTGCGCAGATTGTTTCCTTTCCAACATCCTGCGATGATATTCTGCCAGTTAGTGATGAAAAATTTAGTCCTATAAAGTACAAAGCTTAGTAGAAGGCAGACAAAATGTCATCCTGGTTGGATTGGTGCACACATTTCCAACATTTCAAAGGTGAAAACGAGGATATCTGCGGCCAAATCGCGGTCAAGGCAGATAGGAGAGGTTGCTGAGGCCGTTTGCTTTTTCCCTGAATCTATTGGGAAAAGCAAGACTCAACTCACTCCTCTTCCTGCGCTGAGTCAAATGCAACTCAATGCACATTTGCACTGATAAAAGCAGTCAAATAAAGGAGAGTTGCAGATAATTGGGATAGTCCTTACCAAATAGGGACAGTTGGAGAGTATGGGGGGGGGGGGGGAGGAAGTTTCCTTCCCATTTACTTCTAATAACATGGAGATAGAGAGATAGAAATAGAGAGTCATAGACATAGACACAGACAAATATAGAGATAGAGGCATAGAGACAGACACAGAGATAAAGACATAGATCTAGAAATAGAGATAATAATAGACATAGATATAGAGACAGATATAGACATAGAGATAGAGACAAAGAGATAAACATAGAGACTAATATAGAGATATAGGCACATAGAGACAGAGATAGACATAGAGATAGATATAGAAATAGAGATAGTCATAGACATAGACAAAGAAACATAGAGATAGAGATAGTGATAGTCATAGGCACAGAGATACATACAGTCATCCCTCCACATTCACTGGATTCAGGGGTACAGGACCCCTGAAAAAAGTAAAAAATCATGAACGATATTGCAATTCTTATCTTACCTAAGAGGTTTTCAATGGTTTTAACTGTTTGTTTTTAATAGTGTTGATGTTTAATCCTATTTTAAAATCTGCATTTTTAAGAAATTTTAAATTACATATTGTATTGCTTTTAGTGTTAGCCGCATTGGATCCCTTTTTAGAAAGGTGAAGTGAGATAGAAATAAATACATTATCCATCATCATCATCACCTCACAACCTCTGAGGATGCTTGCCACAGATGCAGGCAAAATGTCAGGAGAGAATGCTTCTAGAACATGGCCATACAGCCTGAAAAACCTATAACCCAGTGATTCCGGACTTGAAAGCCTTCGACAATACATCATCATCATATTTCTGAGAATTTCTACATCTTCCAGCCCAGTTCAATGGTCTACTTCCACCAGAAGATAAACTCAGAATGGCACTGGAGGATCTAGAAGTTCCCAAAGAGGAGTTCTGTTCTCTCTAGAAATGGCTAAGTCCTTCAGTAGGGCTTGAGGAACTGGACTATAGAGCAGGCCTGGGCCAACTTGGGCACTCCAGTTTTTTTGGACTTCAACTCCCACAATTCCTAGCAGCCTCTAGGTTGTTAGGAATTGTGCGAGTTGAAGTCCAAAACACCCGGAGGGCCCAAGTTGTCCCAGGCCTGCTGTAGAGTCACATGAACAGAATGAGAGATTCCTACAGAGAACATTTTTAATTGAATCAATGCATAATCACACCCACCAAAGTCAAAACCACAAGTGCAGAGGGATCACTGTACTGCCTTTCCCATTCGAAGGCTGACCTGTAAATACGAGCCATTCCATCAGCCGGTCCAGGGCCGCCAGTTTCAGCTTCTTGCAGACTTTCTTATGGACCGGCCAATTGGCCCGCTGGCACTCGGAGCCGCAGTAGTATACGTTCTGGCACCTGGAAGCAGAAGGGAAAAAGACTCAGAAGCCAATTAGAAATTGGCTTCCAAATCTGCAAAGAAAGGTGGATTTAGTTACTGAGCGTCCCATCGGGCACGTCCATTGAGTCGTAAGGAGAGGCAGGTAATTAATTATTACTGTTGTTGTTGTTATTGTTGTTTTCAAATCTACAAAGAAAGACAGCTTTCATCACTGAGTGCTCCATCAGGCAGACCCATCAAGTCACAAACAGAGGCAGGTAATAAATTATTATTATTATTATTATCATCATCATCATTTCCAAATCTGCAAAGAAAGGTGGATTTCACTACTGAGCACCACATCTGGCATGTCAATTGAGTTGCAAGGAGAAGCAGATAATAAGTAGTAGTAATAATAATAAAAATAATAATAATTATTATATTACATACCAGTCCTGATGCTATGAATTGTTTTCCATACCCAATAAGTTCTTCAGACTCCTGTCCAAAAGGGTGCTGGTGCCTTACCAAACTACAATTCCCATTCATTCTACAATTCACTCTAAAATATTGATGGATCCTGGGCCGTGGAGGATAAAGTGTCATTGAACTGTATTAATTCTACCATCTACCATATTATTATTATTATTAATATTAATAATAATATAATTAATACACCCTGAATAATAACGCCAGTTATGACAGGAACAGCTTTTACCTTTTGCACCGTCGCAGGTTTTTGGGATCAGGAAGAGATTCGGGGAGTTTCTTGCACTCAACGCAGAACTTGAATGTATCTTCCATTTTCTGGAACATTTCGAAATAGGATCGGATGCCGAAATCTGCACTCATTCTCTGGCTCTCCATAGCAGTTCTGTTACGAGGCAGAAGACAAAGGCATGGCGATTTTTCTAAAGGGAGTTTTCACAGTTTGCATCTCTGCCACCATCTATGAGCAGCCTGTGTACTTAAGGGCGCATCTACACTGTAGATTTAATGCAACTTGACACCACTTTAACTGCCACGACTCAATGCTATGGAATCCCAGGAGTTGTATTTTTACAAACCCTCTGGCCTAAGAATGTTGTGCTTCACCAAACTACAAACCCCAGGATTCCATAGCACTGAGCCACCACAGTTAAAGTGGTGCCAAAATGCATCAATTCTACTGTGTAAACACACCCTAAGCAAAATAAATATAGCTGTATGCGAGAGGAAGACTTTTATACAAAAAGAACATTTTTAATATCAAATCATTGCAATTCCCTGGTCTTGTTTGCCCTTTCTTCTATTTATTTTGAATTCTATCTGCTGAATACTATGGTGAACTAGTGGAGACAAAACAACTGTCCCTATTTCACGAATATTGCCATTTGCTTCTGTTTTGTTCTTTTGTTTTGTCTATTCCTTACACTTCAGCACCTTGTGATTCCATTTGTAATATACAAATAAACTGTTTAGAAAATAAGTAATTCATGCTTATGTTTTGACCAAATACTTTGAACACATCGAACACATCGAACATGCTACCTAAGCCTTTTCCTCCTCCCCCTCTTTCTTTCTTTCTTTCCCCCTCCCTCCCTTCTCCTTTCCTTTCTTTCCCTTCTTTTTCTCTTTCTGCCCTTTCTCCTGTCTCCATCTCTGAGAGGACCTCCCTCAGTGTCTCCAGGGCGGCCCTTCCTTTCCTTACTTCCCCCCTTCCCCTCCTACCCATGGCAACTTTTTTCCCAGCGACATCACAGAGAGCCACTTCACCCCGCAACAGCCAATCCAGTGACATCACAGGGGGCCACTTCACCTAGCAACAGCCTAATAACCAACAAACTAACATTCATACTTAGATAGATAAATAGATAGAGCTAGATAAGCAGCTAGACCGATAGATAGTCTGGAAGATAGGCAGACAGAGAGATAGAGAAATAGAGTAATAGATAAGCAGGTAGGTAGATAGGCAGGCAGACAAACAGACAGAAATAGATGACAGATAGATAGATGGAAGATAGATAGTTAGATATGCAGACAGGCAGAGAGGCAGATAGAGATAGATAGACAGACAAATAGATATATAGGCAGGCAGGCAGAGAGGCAGATAGATAGAAAATATAAAAGATAGATAATAAAATAATATTAAATCTTTACTGGCAGCTCACAAAAGCACTCAATAGTGCAACACACAAAATACAACAAGTGCATATTCAATAGTGCAATAGCAATAACAAATAATATAAACACCATAAAACCCTACTAGTTAAAAATTCAATAAAATGCAACAGTAAATATAAAACTGTGATCAATATCCGTTCCAAAAAGTGCTAGGTGAAACAATCCCTAAGTCTTCGGGTATAACCATTAAAGATTCCTAAACAAGATCAAAGGCCTGTTTGAAGAGCCATGTTTTTAGATTAGTTCAAAAGACTTGGAGAGTTGGGGACAGTCTAATCTCTCTAGAGGGGGCATTCCAAAGCCCGCCCCGGGGGGGGGGGGTTGTCACCGAGAAGACCCTCTCTCTCTCTGTTGGAGGAACCAACCTTCTCAAGCCTCCTCTGTATGATGTTTTATAATATATTGTTTTATAACCTGAAGTATATGTCTTATTTTATTTGCAGTTTCCTTATCTCTATATACCTAAAGCAGTGGGAGAGGCTGCAGGTCACGTGACTAACTCAGTGACAGATAGGCAGATAGATATAAATAAGCAGATAGGCAGACAGACCGATAGATAAATTGATAGACAGATAGATTATAGAAAGATTATAGTCAGATGTGCAGACAGGCAGACAAATTGATAGAAATAGATAGGCAGATAGATGATAGATAGATAATTCTCCACATGTATCATGGTCTAGTCTTGGGCCTTCAGCTTTCAGCTTCCCTCTTGTTGGCCTGGGTGGTACTGTGCAGCTGCGTCTTTGCACATGACAAGAGATTCCCTCCTTCCCCATCTCCTCCTCCTCACCTGCCTTGTCCTCCGGCTCAACTCACCTGTAGTCCCCGTAGCTCTTCATGTTGAGCTTTTGGAGGATGACATGTGACAAACCAGGGACATTCTTCTCCATGGCCACGAAGCCCAGCGCGTCCATATGGGGCCCCGTGACCACTGGGGTTTCCGGCCTGGACTTGCGGGTTTTGGAAAGCGCTTTCTTACTTCTCTGCGCCATCTTCAATAGAGGTTGGAGTATCTGCAATCCAAAGCAACCTGCAAATGAGGATATTGCTTTTCTGGAGGGTGAGATATTTATATGTTATGCTTCCAAAGGCAAAATAGCAACAGAAAATAGCAACAGAAAAGATGGGGAAACTCATTTCTGAATTAAAATGAAACATAGGAAACGTTTCCAACTGCACAAGGAGGAAAGTTGCTTGCGACATGGTATCCTTCTCATATATATATAATTTTAGTCAGTCCGTTTAATGTCGTATATAGACAAAGAAACTATGGCTCGCAGAAGCACCAAACTTGACAACAGACTGGACCATTACACTCGCTACAGACAACAGCAAAAAAACCGGACCTACATCCCTCCCAACACCCCAAAACGAACCCCAAAAATTGCCAACTGAACTCCCACCCGGCCACTTCGAGTGGCGAGGGCGTGGCCAGGGCGGGGGACACGCCTCCCTCCCCAGCCCCTCCCACTCCCCCGCCACCCCCTCGCGCCCAGTTTAAACGAGTGGCGAGGGGGCCAGGGGCGGGACACGCCTCCCCTCCCCCAGCCCCCCCACCTCCCCCGCCACCCCCTCGCCGCCCGGTTTAAACGAGTGGCGGGGGGCGTGGGGGCGGGACACGCCTTCCCCCTCCCCAGCCCCTCCCACCTCCCCCCCGCCACCCCCCCTCGCCGCCCGGTTTAAACGAGTGGTGAGGGGGCGTGGCCAGGGGGCGGGGACACGCCTCCCCCCCCCAGCCCCTCCCACCTCCCCCGCCACCCCCCTCACCGCCCGGTTTAAACGAGTGGCGAGGGGCGTGGCCAGGGGCGGGGACACGCCTCCCCCCCCAGCCCCTCCACCTCCCCGCCACCCCCTCGCGCCCGGTTTAAACGAGTGGCGAGGGGTGGCAGCCAGGGGCGGGGGGACACGCTCCCCTCCCCAGCCCCTCCACCTCCTCCGCCACCCCCCGCCGCCGGTTTAAACGAGTGGCGAGGGCGTGGCCAGGGGGACACACCCCCTCCTCCCCAGCCCCTCACCTCCTCCCGCCCACCCCCTTGCCGCCCGGTTTAACGAGTGGCGAGGGGCGGGCCAGGGGCGGGTACACGCCCCCCCTCCCCAGCCCCTCCCACCTCCCCCGCCACCCCTCGCCGCCCGGTTTAAACGAGTGGCGAGGGGCGTGGCCAGGGCGGGGACACGCCTCCCCCTCCCCAGCCCCTCCCACCTCCTTCCGCCACCCCCTCTCCGCCCGGTTTAAACGAGTGGCGAGGGGGTGTGGGCCAGGGGCGGGACATGCCTCCCCCTCCCCAGCCCTCCCACCTCCTCCCGCCACCCCCCTCGCCGCCCGGTTTAAATGAGTGGCGAGGGGTGTGGCCAGGGGCGGGACACGCCTCCCCCTCCCCAGCCCCTCCCTCCCCGCCCACCCCCTCGCCCCGGTTTTAATCGAGTGGCGAGGGGCGTGGCCAGGGGGGGGACATAACATATAAATATCTCACTCCTCCCTGAAGAGATATAGATTTCAGATAGGTGAGAGATCAGCTGTTAGGCTACTAGTGCGATGAGTCACATCCCGTGTCTCTTTCCAGGGCGACTCATGTGTTTCAGGTCATCTAGAATGCAAACATTTCTTTTTAATTTTTGTAAAATAAGTCAATACATATATAATACAGCAGACACATAATATCCAAAGTGCTTAATCTTTCCCCCATTAATCTAATAATATCTACTGTAAATTTCACTCTTCTATATATATTTCATTCACCTCCATGCCCCGCTTCCCCCCCCTTTTTTTTCCATGTCAGGAATGACTTGAAAAACTGCAAGTCGCTTTTGGTGTGAGAGAATTGGCCATCTGCAAGGACATTGCCCAGGAAATGCCCGGATGTTTTGATGTTTTACCACCCTTGTGGGAGGTTTCTCTCAAGGATGGTAAAACATCGAAACATCCGGGCATTCCCAAGGCAACGTCCTTGCAGACGGCCAATTCTCTCACACCAGAAGTGTTTTAGATGAGTCTTACAGTACTGCTGAAAGCATGGAAGTTGAGGCTAGAAGGGCAAAACGGACTATTTGGGAGCAGGAGTCTTATGGGGAACAACAGAGGAAACGGATCCGGCAGATACTTAGTGATTCTACTGATGTAGATTCTTTTGAGGGTTTCTCAGGGGATGATGGGTCTGGTGATGAGGAGTCAACTATGGGAAGTGTGGATGAGGATTCAGAGAGTGTGTCTAGTGATATGGATTGGACCAAAGTACGTGATATTTGTGCTGATACATTTGGGGTTTTTGCTGGGGATGGGACTTGGAGTACAGATGATCAGTCTTTATCATGGGGAGATCTAAGTCCTGGCAGAAGGAGGTCTGCATGGGTGGAGAGACATAGCTCTACACGTGAAGCTGTAAGTGCAGCTGATGGGGCTAATGATGGGGAGTTAGCTCATTTTAGCTCTGATGAGGATCTGTGAATAAAGAAAGGGGTTGTATCTGGGGTTCATTGCAGTTGGCAATGTGTTTTTGGGTGCCGTGTCCTGCTGTTTGTATCGTGTTTCCTGGTTGCGGTATTTCTATGAATGGCCTTTTGGATGTAAGTTGGATCCTGCGCTGCCTCCGAGGAACTTGGTATAGTATGGGATGGGTTCCGCATCATGTTTCCCCTTTTGGCTACACTTTGACTTGCTTCCTGTGTGCTAGTTGCTGCTGGCTGCTTCGTGTTTGCCGTATCGCTGTTGCTGTCTTCACTCGCGTTTGACCTGGATTGGTGTATTGTTGCAGACGTCTTCTCCCGTGCTGTGACCCGGATTGCTTTTTCGTTGCTGTTTCTCTCTCTCTGACGCCGCCGCGGTTTGGCTTGGTTTTGCTGCTTCTGCGTTCCTGACCATTGGCCTGTATTGACGCTTCTTCGCTCTTCAGTTTCTCCTCCCATTTGATGATGACATCGATGTGGATGGCAACGAGTGCATTTTCCTGTGTATTATTTAGTTTTGGGGTTTAATGCAGGTTATAGAAATATATAATCTGGGTTTTGTTCATATGTACTCTTTTTGACCATTTGGTCATAGTTTTGCTTTATTTAACTGAAGTTAAAGTGTTTTTGGCTCTATTTTGGCCATTTTTGAGTTGACTGTGCTGTTTCAATAAACTCTTTTCCTTTGCTTATTGGTCTGGCTCTTTAAGGCTCTCTGTATTGCGACAAGAAGTGACTTGCAGTTTCTCAAGTTACTCCTGACATGAAAAAGAAACCATGTCCCCTGAGCCACTTCTTTTAATATTCTCTTTCCAAAATTTAATTTCCTCTTGTGGAGGTAATTTTTCACCCTTCTTTTTGAATCCTTTCAATAATTTCCTCCCACACTTCATTAAAATCAATTTTACATATTCCTCTTTTAACTTTCAACTTGCATGTCAACTTATTGTTTATTGCCTATGTCCATAATTACTTAGACCATTCTTCAATTTTTATATTTATTTCCCTTTTCCATTTCCTTGCTAATGTTAATAGGTTAGATATTGCATCTTTTTCTTCATAGAATCATAGAATCCTAGATTTGGAAGAGACATCATGAACCATCCAGTCCATGGGTTATTTCTTCACCCAGAGGGTCATTGGGTTATGGAACTCACTTCCAGAAGAGGTTGTGACAGCTGTCAGCCTGAACAACTTCAAGGCAGGATTAGACAGATTCATGGATACCAAGTGTATCGGTAGTTACTGAAAAGGACATTCAAGTGCCACCTCGGAGTTGGTTGAGGTAGGCAGGATTTCCCTGGGTACTGGTTGTGGGGGGTCGGGAGCAGGTTAGGGTTTTGCCCTCCCTTTTGCTCGAGATCCCCGCGTACAACTGGTGGGCCACTGTGTGATACAGAATGCTAGACTAGATGGGCTGAGGTCCGATTCAGCATGGCTCTTCTTATGTTCTTATATTCTTAACTCCATTCTGCCAAGAAGCAGGAAATTGCATTCAAAGTACCCCCGACAGATGACCATCCAGTTTTTGCGTAAAAGTCTCCAAAGAAGGAGCCTCCACCACACTCTGGGGCAGAGAGTTCCACTGCTGAATAGCTCTCAGTTAGAAAGTTCTTCCTAATGTTCAGGTGGAACCAGCTCTTTAAGCCACTCCTCATAGGACTTGTACTCCAGACCCTTGATCATTTTAGTCGCCGTCCTCTGGACACATTCCAGCCTGTCAATTGGACACATATTCCAGGTGTGGTCTGACCAAGGCCGAATGACTTCCCTGGATCTAGGCACTAGTTTATGAGTTCAGGTTTGATTCGATCTAGAACCCATTCATGGAAGTTTCTAGCATTCCATAGAGTATATGCAAAAGTCTCATCTTAACCTTCATGTCCAATGACATCTCTTTGCACTTCAGAAGATGACTGGGTTCATTGTGAACTGCAACCCCACATCTTTCTTTTATATTGCTTTGTGCACTAGTATGCTCATGAAGCTGACAAGCTTAAAAGAGAAGGCATTCTCCTTGAGCTAACTGCCTGCCTTTTCTCGTTTCGCCCCTTCCCTTGCACCTGCTGCCATAAATCACCCCATAATATGATACCATCACCCTCCAATAAGCCATGTCTTAATGGCCAATGGCCAGGAAAGCTAGGTTCTAGTCACAACTGATATCCATTTGATAGGGTGTCTTTCAGCCGGTGGTTTATCAGCCTGCTTTACAAGGGCTCTCTGTTGACAGCAGGAGGTCTGGCCTGACCCAAGGCAGTTGGCCATCACAAGCAAAAAAAAAAGAAAACACAAATCCAGATGCAGAAGCTGGCCTTACTGATGCTAGTGCTTCAGTTTCGTAACATTTCCTACTGTACTGCAAAAGCACTAGAAGAGCCAAAAGCGCATAAGAGGCCACATTTCCAATGGCCAAGGCTATGACCTCTGAGGCCCCTTCTACACTGCCGTATGAAATCCAGATTATCTGTTTTGAACTGGATTCTACAGCAGTGAAGACCAGGCATGCTTGGGTCAATGTCAGCTCTCCCTTCAGGTGTCTTGGACTTCAGCTTCCACAACAAGGACTTTATCTTACAACTCGTTGCATTTTTATGCAATTACACAATTATGCCGTGTTTGAACATTCCTTATAGCAGGCCTGGGCCAACGTTGGCCCTCCTTCCATGTGTTTTGGACTTCAACTCCCACAATTAGGACTTTATCTTACAATGTGTTGTGCATTTACACAATTGCGCAATTACGCCATGTTTGAACATTCCTTATAGCAGGCCTGGGCCAACGTTGCCCTTCCCTCCATGTGTTTTGGACTTCAGCTCCCGCAATGAGGACTTTATCTTATAATGCGTTGCACATTTACGCAATTGTGCAATTACGCCGTGGTTGAACATTCCTTATAGCAGGCCTGGGCCAACGTTGGCCCTCCCTCCATGTGTTTTGGACTTCAACTCCCACAATTAGGACTTTATCTTACAATGAGTTGTGCATTTGTGTTTTGTTTGAACATTCCTTATAGCAGGCCTGGGCCAGCCCTTCCCTCCATGTGTTTGGACTTCAGCTCCCGCAATGAGGACTTTATCTTATGAGGACTTTATCTTAGCAGGCCTAATCGGCCCTCCTCCATGTGTTTTGGTTGCAATGAGGACATTTAACGTTGCACATTTACGCAATTGTGAAATTACGCCGTGGTTGAACATTTCTTATAGCAGACCTGGGACAACATCGGCCCTCCTTCCAACTTCAACTACAATGAGGTCTTTCTCTTACAATGCACTGCATATTTATGCTCAGATACAGAAAGATCTGATGATCCCAATGAAAGAGAACTGGTTGTTGAAATAGAGAAATTGGCATTACTAATCAAGGAGAGATCCTTGGTTAATCTAAAGACTGGCTGGGACATATTTAGGACTTTTGGGAGGCAAAATGGTGGTATTATCACAACTATGGCTTTTGGTAAATAGATACACATGGTTAGTGTGTCTGTAAGGAGCAGAGTCACAATATTTCTCCTTCACACTGAATTATTTCATTCCCGTTAATGTGCAGAAACATTTGTTTTCTGTAAGCAAAGTAGCAGAGAGATGAACTCTGTCTATCTAGTGGAAATGCAACCACCTGCAAGCGATGCCACATCCAATTCTGAAACCTCCCGGAGATGTATTTTTAGAGGTCCTAAGATAATTAGAGATGGAAATGAATCAGGAATGGGGAAGGGACAGACTCCAGCAAATCTCAAGGCTGCAGCTTCTCAAGCTTTACTTGGGATTGTAGGCTCTTGCAATAGAAATCCCGCTGCAGGCTGCTGCAGACAAGTTGTTGGAAAACAATGCCTGCCTGGATTTTGGTGCCTCAAAAGGTAGAAAAATGCCATTCCAAATCAAACAAAGGGTTTTTTAAAAAGGTCTCCACAAGTAGGGCTGTTTTAGTAGCATTTCCTGCTCCAAGGTCCTTTCCAGACAGAAAATTTGTCTCAGTCAAGGTGTTGTTGTTTTTTTTTTGACATATGGACAAATCCAATTCATTCCAGGAGCACACTGGTGTTTCCTGCAAGTTCCAGTGTCGGCTTTGAGTTTTAAAAGATGCATTAAAGTCTAAAAGAAGTGGGAATTACGTATCATACATCTAGACTAGGCATGGGCAAACTCTGGCCCTCCAGGTGTTTTGGACTTCAACTCCCACAATTCCTAACAGCCTCAGGCCCTTTTCTTTTCCCCCTCAGCTGCTTAAGAGGAAATAAAGGAAGGGCCCTGAAGGTGTTATGAATTGAAATACTGATTTGGTTTGAATCTGGATTCGATTTCCCTTCTGGACTGCAGATCCCAGTTTCCCCCCATTCTACCAATGGTTACCCCCCCCCCCCGAAAGGCAACTCTTCCAAAATGTATCTCTGGACCTAAAAGTATGGGTAAAAAATAATGCCTTCATCTCTCCTACTTTTTTCTGAGTCATAAATCCCTCTTCGGAGGTTGAGAAGGACGGGGTATAAATGTTTTAAATAAATAAATAAATTTATTTCACAGCTATTGGACTATATGCATGATATGATAGAGGTAACTGTACTCTACTGATATAATCTTCTTTTTCGATTGACTGATTAGAACCATGAAGCTGAAGCTGAAAAAAAGAGTCGTCATTGGATTTCTGGCCAAAGAAGGTTTTGCACCAAAGGAAATCCATCATCACTTGAAGAATGTTTATGATTTGGCCCCTTCTGACTTTGACCAGTTTGGGCCTCTGAAAGACAACCTATGTGGTTTCAGATTCAATTACTTGATTGGTGTTATAACAGCTTTAAATTCATGGGCCACGAAGCAAAACCCTGAATGTTTCCAAAATGGGTTTGGATGCCTGGGTTAAACGATGGTGCAAATGTGTCCAAATTGATGGTGACTGTGATCTGGAGCAACTTCTGCTGTTATGAGTTCATTCATAATGTTTTTAAGACACAGGAGACAAAAAATTTCAATCCACTCTCATACATTATTATTATTACAATATTTATTTATGCCCTGCCTTTCCTGCTGTGGGGACTCAACCCCCCTTATAAGAGGAAGACAAATATAGAAGGCAACTTGGTTGTGCCTGGAGCCATGGTTTGGACGGATAAGGGAGACAGGTGAAACCCAAATGTCAGGAACCAAGACAGTTGAAAGCAAGCTCTGAATGAGAGAGCAAGACTATTCCTGGCCTCTGTGCCTCCTATTAGAGCCAAGTAATCAGATGGGGCACCTCTGGAGAATGCCTGGGGAAAGAAACCGACCCAAAGGACACCCCGTTCAATGTGCCTGAGCTCCACTGGCATAAACTATGAACAACAGGGCTGCACAACCTTACCATGCGCGCAATTGGTGTTCTCTTTCCTATCTATGTGGTGTACTTGCTTCTTTACCTTACTCTCAGTTTCGGTGCATGTTGGACTTACAGACCCCTTGCACACAGCTGTATAAAATCTACATTGAACTGGATTATATGGCAGTGTGGACTCAAGATTTGTTGTTCATTTGTTCAGTCGCTTCCGACTCTTCGTGACCTCATGGACCATCCCACACCAGAGCTCCCTGTCGGCCATCACCTCCCCCAGCTCCTTCAGAGTCAAGCCAGTTACTTCAAGGATACCATCCATCTTGCCCTTGATCGGCCCCTCTTCCTTTTTCCTTCAATTTTCCCCAGCATAATTGTCTTCTCTAAGCTTTCCTGTCTTCTCATTATGTGGCCAAAGTACTTCATATTTGCTTCTACTATCCTTCCCTCCAGTCGGGCTTTATTTCCTGAAGTATGGACTGGTTTGATCTTCTCGTGAGCCAAGGCACTCTCGGAACTTTCCTCCAACACCACAGTTCAAAAGCATCTCCCTTCACTCAGCCTTCCCTATGGTCCAGCTCTCACATCCATAGGTGACTACGGGGAATACCATTGCTTTGACTATGCAGATCTTTGTTGCCAGTGTGATGTTTCTTCACTCAAGATAACCCAGTTCAAATCAGATATTGTGGATTACCTGCCTTGGTATTCTGGGTTATACAGTTGTGAGGAAGTACTCATTTGTCTCCCCTAAGGACATCAGAAAGGTCACACCATCATGCCCTTCATCTCCACCATTTCTGCCAGTACTGTTCTTACTTGCCTGTCACAAGCCCAGGAGAAATCACACAACACTGTCGCGCTATTCTTGGCATCCAGAAATCAAAATGAAATTGTCACCTATCTGTAGCTGGCAATTCAAACGAGAAGGCTAAGAAAGCAAACACTTTTGGAACTCTACTAAAGTTTCTACAAAATGTTTGGGCACTCACCTGCTGTTGCTCAATTCCTTTGCTTGCCTCTGTTGGGCTGGATCCTCTGCAAAAAGCCAATGTCTGCCTCTTCTCTTGGGTTGCTCTCAGCTTCTAGCTGCAGAAATGCAAAAGAGGGCTCTGTCTGTCACCCCTGTAAGGCTATCTATCCTGGAAGTTCCAGGACTTGGCTAAGGAAGGAAGGAAGACTGCTAAGGAGACTCCCCCCAAATGCTTCCATGCAGAATGGCATGGGCCATCATCTGCCCCCTGCAGGGAGACAGGAGACACTGCACCAGCCTCGCACCTGGAGAAAGAAAATACTATCTATTAGGCTTGTTTGATCCAAAAAAATTGGTTCAAAACTAGTTTTGGATGTAGGAGGCGCTGGTGGTTCAATTCTAAATTCAATTCCAATTTTCACAGAAAAAAATGTTCAAAACTTTTCGAAACTTCTGAGACTTCCGAATCCTTCCTTAATGGTTTGAAAGTGTTATTTCCTGTTTCATTGGGTGGTCTTTACTTTGAAAGTAGTTGTTTTAATCCAGAAGGGGGGAGAAGCAAAGGGAGGAAAGTCGTCCCTCGATTTTAAAATACTTCCCAGGCTCACGGAAAGAAGAGAGGAGGAAAGTCAGCAACTCGAATTAAAATTCTTCCCAGGGTCACAGGGAGAGAAGAGGGGGAAAGTGAGCCACTCCATTTTAAAATGCTTCCCAGGTTCATGGGAAGAGAGGAGGAAAGTCAGCCACTCGGTTTTTAAATGTTCCCAGGCTCACGGGCTTCCCAGGCTTGAGCCGAGGCCAGGAATCATTTCTGACTCACTTATTGCTTCATAACAGAAATGGCGGAAAAAGCTTTGGAAGGGCAAAGGGACTTCCGGTTTCCTTAAAAACTTCTAAATCGCTTCGAAAAGCAAATCTTTCCGAATTTATTCCGAATTACGAAGATTCCGACCAAACCTAACCATCTCTACTAACTATCTATCTATCTATCTATTCTATATATAAAAATGCAGTGTTCATTTGTGGGATTAATATAATTCAAAAACCACTGGATGAATTGACACAAAATTTGGACACAATACACCTATAAGGCCAATGAGTGACCATCACTCAAAAAAAATCACTGAAAAACACAGCGGAAGGGACTTAAAAAGCCAAAAAAGCAAAAAGACACTACAGCCCGTGCGCAAAATCACACACACAAACACACATATATACACATAGGTAAAGGTAAAGCTTTCCCCCTGTAATGAAGTCCAGTTGTGTCCAACTCTGGGCATTGGTGCGCATTTCCATATGTGTATATACACATATACACAAATATATATACACACACACACACACACACACACAAAATGCATATACAGACTGGACCACAGCAACGAATGGCAGGGGACGGCTAGTATATAAATTAAAATGTAATGTTCACTTGTGGGATTAACATAACTCAATAACCACTGGATGAATTGACACAAAATTTGGACACAATATACCTATAAGGCCAACAAGTGACCACCACTCAAAAAAAATCACGGAAAAACACAGCAGAAATGACTTAAAAAGCAAAAAAGCAAAAAGATGCTGCAGCGTGTGCGCAAAATCACACACACAGCCTTGCATTCGTCGAGCCCCGCACGTCGCATGATGCGTTCTGCATACAAGTTGAATAGGTTGGGTGAGAGTATAATTCATATATAATCCTGAGTCCCTCTTTGGAAGTATGGGGTTTAAATGTTTTAAATACATAATAAATATATAAATAAACAAACTCTGAGTGACATAAAATAAGGGATTAACATAAAACATTTCAGTCTAATATGAAATGATTCTGGCTAATTTTGTTGTATTTTCTATGTGTTTGCACTGTTGCTATCTTGTAATCCGCCCCAAGGGGAGATGGGATGGAATATAAATAAAGTTATTATTATTATTATTATTACAAACAAGGGGGCGTCTGCACTGCAGAGTTAATGCAGTTTGATATCTCTTTAACTGCCATGGCAAGATGCTATGAAACTCTCTGGATTTGTAGTGTGCTGAGGCTCCAGCGGAAATGCATTCACACGAGCAGCCTAACACGCGTCATCCGGTTTTCTGCTCGAGGAGGAGGACAGCAAGTGACTTCACTCAAGAAACCTTTCGGTGCCCAAAACAAAAATGGCGCCCCGGGGCTGCTTCTCTCGCGAGACTTCCGGCGAGAGGAGCTCCAGCAATCTCCATAGCAACGGAAGACGCAGGGAGAGGCTGACAGGTAGGGACGAGGCTTGCTCTTCCAGGCTCCATCAACCCAGATCAGGTTCTGAATGGCTTTTAAAACAGGTTTTGGAATACTCCTACTCCAACATAATACTCCTAACCTGTTGCAGACATCAGGAGAGACCTTGGGGATTGAAGTGTGTTATTTGAAAACAAACAAACAAACATAAAACAGGACCTGGAAAGAAACAGAGGCCTTTGCCTCTCTCTGTGTACTGCCTGACTTGGATGCTAATTGTATAACAACATTGAATGTTTGGCATATATGTATTCTGTGATCCGCTCTGAGTCCCCTCAGGGAGATAAAGCAGTATATACATAAAGTATCTTATTATTATTATTATTATTATTATTAAAGTATTGCAAAGCATGGATACAATGGGTTGCAGTGAGTTTTTGAGGCTGCCTGGCCCTACTCCAGTAGCATTCTCTCCTGGCGTTTCGCTTACATCTCTGGCTAATGGCATCTTCAGAGAAACTGATGTGAGTCAAGTAAGTGGAGTGTCTGTGTGTGTGTGTGTGTGCCCCCCCCCCCCGGAATGATGTCCAGGGTGGAAGACAGAAGCCTTGTCTGTTTGAAGCAACTGTGAATGTTGCAATTGGCAAGCTTGAGTAGCATTGAGTAGCCATAAAGTTTGCAAAGTCAACCAGTGAGGGTTGCTGCATAGCCCAGGCATGGGCAAACTTCGGCGCTCCCTCCAGGTGTTTTGGACTTCAACCCACACAGTTCCTAACAGCTTCAGGTCTCTTCCTTTTCTCACTCAGCCGAGCATTTGATGAACCCACCTGGACACAGAATATTATTTGAAAACACAGAAATGCTGGACCGGTCTGACAACCCTCATGTCCAACTACACAGATAAACTAATGAAATCGACAAGAAGCAAGTAGACAATTTCAACAGATATGAGGAAACCATGAAAATGAACAAGATCTGGTTACCAGTATTAAAATAAACACCAGAATCAAGGCAGTAAATAATTAACAACACTCAGAAATAAGAGAACCCTAGACAGCAAGCAATCAAGTGCCAGTTAACACCTCTCAAACAAAGGACACAACCTCTCTAAGCACAACAGCCTGGCTACCTCTCTGCAGATACCCTCACTGATTGACTTTGCAGCTGCAGGGCTACTCAATTCTATTCCAGCTTGCTCATTGTAACATTATTTGCACTTGCTTCTAGCACACAAGGGATTTTCTCCCACCCTGGACATTACTCCACAGGTATATATACACTCCACTTCCCTTACTGCCAACAGAACCTTTGAAGATGCCATTAGCCACAGATGTAGACAAAACATCAGGAGAGAATGCTAATGGAACATGGCCAGATAGCTCGAAAAACCCACAGCAACCCAAATAACATAATGTCTCTTCTCCTTTTTTCTCTCTATTAGATGTAGAGCTGTCTCGCTTCAGCAGCTGAATCCCAGCCTTGTCATGGCCACATCAGCCTCTTTTCACCACACAGACTTCCTTGGAAATCTCCCAAAACCTGTGAGCATAACGGTGCTGGAGGGACGGGACTTGGTAAGCAGTCATTCTAAAAACACTAGAATTCGGTGTTGTGGTAGCTGTGGATCTTCATATCATTTCCAACTTAGGCCTCACCTGCACTGCCAAGTAATCCAGTTTCTGAATCCAGATTATCTGATTTGAATTGGATTATATGGCAGTGTAGAATCAGCCTATATCCCTGTCTCTCGGAAGTACTTTGATTGAGCCTTCGTGCATAGCAGGGGGTTGGAGTGGATGGCCCTTGGGGTCTCCGTAAGTTATACGAAGTCTCAAGGATATGCTTTTTCTCTCCTGTCCATCATCTCATCCTGACTAAGGCCAACCCTTTTGAGATCCAAATCTTTCCTTTCTTTCCTTCACTTTCTGCCTCCGATAGAGAAGAGGAAGGGGAGGAAAGGGCAGGGAGGGGGCTTGGGGAGAACCCCTCCCTCCTGGCCTTCCATGTGGCCCCCAAGTTAGAAAGTTTGCCCATGCCTGGTCTACTATATTGCCTGCAACTCCTGTTCATGGAATACTGATAATTATTGATAACAATCTAGGTACTATTCCCACTGGGATGAATTTCACAAGCTCTGAAATTTTGCAGTTCTTGGAAAAGCTCCCAGAGAAGGAGACTACCACACTCGAGGCAGCCTAGGCCACTCTCTGACAGCCCTTTCTCTCAAGAAGTTCTTCCTAATCTTTTCCCCTGCCATTTGAATGAACCCATTGCTCCTTTGTTCCCTGGCCTCTAGAGCAGCTGAAAGTCAGTTTCCCCCTTCCTCCTCCTCAATTGGACACCCTTTTAAATCTTGAAACATGTGTCTCATGTTTCACTCTACCTTCCCTTCTACCAACTAAACATCCCCCAGGAGGAAAGGAGGAAGGAAAAAGAGGAGGAAGGATGGAAGAAAGGGATTAAGGGAATGGAGGGAGGGAAGGGAGAAGGAAGGAAAGACAAAAGGGAAGGAAGGAAGGAAGGAAGGAAGGAAGGAAGGAAAGAGAGAGGGAGGGAGGAAAGAGGGAAGGAAGGATGGGTGAAAGGGTGGAAGGGAAGGAAGGAGGGAGAAAGAGAGAGGTAAGGAAGAAAGAGAAGAAGGAAAGAGGGAAGGAAGGAAAGGATGATGATGATGAGAGAGAGCTTGAGAAAAGAGCCCAAGGGGCCACATGCAGCCCCCAGGCCTGGGTTTGCCCATGGCTGTAGTAGACAGAAGTCAGTCCAAATCAATGTAGAGACACTATGGGCTAGTATTTGGGACTTGCTTCCTTTCAAAACAATCTCATTTCTAGTCAAGGAAAATGTGTACGCAATTATTATCCTGGAAAGAATGCAGCCAATGAATTTCCCACGTCCATATGTGACTTTTGGAATAAGGCTTTGGACTAGCGAGAAATCAGTACTGATGCAAAGCCATATTTAAAGGGAGTAATGTAACACTCAGATATGATAACTTCATATCTCTGCTCAGTGCTCCTGATTGCTGTAAGTCTTGAGAGTGCAGAAAATGAGAAATCAATGAATAATAAGCTATCATTAATAACTTGGTTGGAAAGTGTATGTTCATTAGCGCTATTGAAAAGAATTGAATTGTTCCTGTTTCTGTCTTTCTTTTTGCACAAGATCCAAGGTGCTTTGCCAGCATTTGTAAAACAAGATACTGTTGATAAAAATATGTGAACAAAAGTTTAAAAAACCAAAAAACAATTAAGCAACCATTCGGCTAAAGTGAAAACAATATAAAACACAGTAAAAACAGAGATAAAAGCACAACTCGACTAAAAGCCTTTGCACCCAAGAGAGAGAAAATCTTACCCTGAAGATCTTAAAATTCAAGCCCCTTTTGCACTGCCATATAAAATCCATATTATCTGAACTGGATTATATGGCAGTGTAGATTCATATAATCCAGTTCAAAGCAGATAATGTGGATTATCTGATTTAATAATCTGGATTATATGGCAGGATAGAAAGGGCCTCAGACATTTTGTCACACTCAGTCCAGGTCATATGGTTTGTCAACTAAAATAATAGCTCAAAGGGATGGAAAGCAGTAATATGGCATTTTTGTTAGTTCTTGATAAAAGCTTATTGTGTATACTGGAACACAAGTCACTTCGCAAAGCTCATTGTAAAGTCATTTAAAATTCTGGGGGAAAACATTTTAGCATCACAATGGAAGATTTGGTGTTGACCCATGTTTTATTTGCAGGAAAGGAAGGGGGAAATTGTCACTGACATGGAGAAACCCAAGTGACAACATATTGATATTTTTTGGTTTATTTCTATTGTGTCAAAAGCATTGCATCAATAAATAAATACAAAACAGGTAAAACAGGGGGAGCACAGACAGCTAAATAGTTCTAGACCAAAAATGGGCAATAGCAACTGTCTGTAGCTTTAAACAGTTCTTCCTCTGTACACAAGGCAGGGCATTGTTGGCAAGCATACAAATGCGTAATTGTTTCTTCTGCTCCACAGTCGCACAAGGTGGAGGGTTCTCCTAGGTCGTGCCATTTTGCCAGGTTGTCGTTTGACCTGTCCACTCCACTTCTGAGTCTGTACAGGGACTTCCACCTTGCCCATTCTTGGTTTGGCCCTGGAGGAAGACTCTTGTGGGAGGGCCATCCAGTTGGGATTGCCTGATTAGCTGCCCAGAGGGATACTCCTGCTGTTGTGGAAGGAACATTAAGAGGAGTGGTGGTTCTCATGAAGCTTTTCCTTGATTTAAGTCTACTGGGAGGTAGACAGTGGGTGGCTTTCACAGTGTTCAGCCTTATTTCTCTCGCAATTGGCAGCAACTTCCCATCGCATATCGGGGAGGGGGAGGGGGGCAATGTCAGCTAGCTTATAAAGTCTATCAACAGGTACAGTATACTGTAGGTTTAAGACATCCTGTGATTATTCTACATGTCTCATTCAGTACGAGGCAAGCGTACTCAGCAGTTGAGTAAGACAAGGCCAAGGCTGATGTTCTTATTAATTTTGGGTTTGCACTCCATCTGCTATTAGTAAGTTTCCGGAGAATGTTATTGTGTGCAGCTACTTTGTGCTTGGTGTTCCCACAGTGTTCCCTAAATGTTAGTGTTCTATTTAGGTGACACTAAGATATTTCAGATGGGAACAGCGTTCAAGCTCTTGGCCTTCTCATGTAACCTTCAGTTTCCTGTTGGTTTCATGATTACATAGGTGAAAAGCACGCATTGTGTCTTGGCAGGGTTAGGCTTCAGGTGGTTGTCTTGGTAATAACTGGAGAGTTCTTTCAGGGCTTTAGGGAGTCGGTTTTTGTTTCAAAGTCTTTTGCTTGTGTTGATAGGCCAGTGGTTCTCAGCCTGTGGGTCCCCAGATGTTTTGGCCTTCAATTCCCAGAAAGCCTAACAGCTGGAAAACTGACTGGGATTGATATCGGACGTGTCTAAACCCCCCCCCCCCCCGGGACTCTGTAAAAGATAGTTCAAAACCAAGGAATTCATAGTTTTACCAAGATCATCAGACTGGAATGATCCCATAATCCCCTATCTCTCCCCTATGTGGGAACCTAAGGCTCTCCCCATGGCCCCATGGCTCCACATGGCAATGCCCCTGTGACCCACACTTATGAACTTTCTTGAACTTTTATGGGACTATTGCCTACTTTTGAAGGACTTTCAGAAACTTTGGGGGAACTTTTTCCTTTCAAACCCCATGGACTCTTCTCATGATTTATGATCTCTGGTGGGTGGGATGGGCTGGTATGAGATGATATGGTTCCTATTTCCCTCCTATATGAATGCATTCCCTATATGTTTTCCCCTTCCCTGTGCCCCTATATGAAAATATGAAATGCCACCTTTTTGTGACCCCAGCATCTCTGTGGTGGCCTCTCGGCTATGGAACTCTCTCCCGATTGAGATCAGATCTGCCCCCTCCCTCCTGTCCTTTAGGAGGCTAGTGAAATCCTGGCTATGGAATGAAGCATTCTCAGAATAATGTCTGAGGCCGGCCACACAACAAAGTTATTGACCACACATACGGACTGAGTTGGACATGATTTTATCTTGGCGATTTGGCTTATTTGTAATTTTATTCTATATGTATTTTAATCTTTTGTTGTTGTATGATGTTTTTAGATTGTATTATTGCATTGAATCCTTGCTGTGAGCTGGTCTGAGTCCCTCTACGGAGGTAGAGAAAATCGCGATATAAAAGTTTTAAATAATAATAAATAAATACCAAGGCTCGGAAATTTCCTGGGTTAGTAAATCCCTAAACAAAGAAAGGACTTAACCAGAACACTTGTATGGACAATAACAATTGACGTCCCTTCAAACCTTGGAGTTGACCCATTTGAAGGATATGTCCCTTGGGCATGCACCTTCAGACATTGGAGCTGGCCCATCTGAAGGACGGTCCCATGGTAATTTTGTCATTCCTCACAAAGGGGAACATCCTGCCTGCGGGAGGTTTGGATTTTCTATCTCACTCACTCATTGTTTTCATCTCCTTGGCTGAAACCAAAGACAAGATGCCATCAATAGATCCCATATCCAGGATTAAGGACTACTGAGGTCTGGCATCTGCGCCAGACCAAAATGTTTATTTCCTTCACTTGGAACAATACAAAAGCTAGCTGGAGGACTCTTGGAGTGATCGCCAGCTCTTGGACAAACATTTAGTCATTTAATCCACTCATCATTTCCTCCCAGTTCATTGTTTCCCGCTTGGACAGCCTCCTCTGTTCTCATTGGTTGAGAGCCTGAAGCGGCACTGGCTTCCTGATTAGCTTCAGCTCAAATTCTGATATCAACCCAAATTCTGCTCGATTCAAGGATTTATGGGAGTTGTAGGCCAAGACACCTTGGAACCCACAGGTTGAGAACCACTGTGTTAGACCAAGGTCATCAACATATAAAAAGCTCCTTGTGAGTGGTGGCTGTGACAGATCATTAGTAAAATGTTAAACAAGGTCAGTGCTAGAACGCTGCCTTGAGGTAGACCATTTTTTGCCTCCTCCATCTGTTTTGATTCTTTGGTAATACATAATAATAATAATACTTTATTTCTAACCCGCATCCATCTCCTCAGAGGGGACTCGAAGCGGCTTACATGGGGCCATGCCCGAACAATACATCACAAAATATCAAAAACATCAAAACAATAAGCACAATAAAAGCAATAAACACAATAAAATACATCTAAACAGAAACGACAGGGCGGGCCACATGAACATATAGAATGTTTAAAAACTCGGGGGAGATAACTGGAGTAGTGTCAAAACACAAAGGGTCACAAGGGGGGGGGGAAGGTCTCGCAGAAATGGGGACATTTGGGGAGCCTAATCTCCAAAGGCCAGGTGGAAGAACCAGGTTTTCAGTTGTTTTCTGAAGGATTCCAATGAGGGGGCATTCCTAATCTCTCCCGTGAGGGAATTCCAAAGACGGGGGGCCACAGAGGAGAAAGCTTTCTCCCTAGTGCTCACAAGCCGAGTTTGTGAGACTGGCAGGGGCGAAAGGAGGGCCTCCCCTGAGGAGCGAAGGGCTCGGGCTGGTTCATGGGAGGAGAGCCGGTCACAAAGGTAGGCGGGTCCCAAACCGTTTATGGCTTTATAGGTAATCACCTGCACCTTAAATTGGGCTCGGAAAATAAACGGCAGCCAGTGGAGCTCTTTAAACTGGGGGGTCAACCGCTCCCTGTAACCTGCCTCAGTTATTAATCTGGCAGCCGAGCGTTGGACAAGTTGAAGTTTCCGGGCCATCTTCAAGGGAAGCCCCACGTAGAGTGCATTGCAGTAATCCAATCTAGAGGTAACCAAGGCATGGACCACCATGGTCAAGTCAGACTTCACGAGGTATGGTCGCAGTTGGTGCACGAGTTTTAACTGTGCGAAGGCTCTCCCAGCCACCGCCGACACCTGAGTATCAAGCGTCAGCGCTGAATCCAAGAGAACCCCCAAACTGTGGACCTGTGACTTCAGGGGGAGTATAACCCCGTCCAGCACGGGTTGCCCCCCAATACCCCGATCAGACGGGCGACTGACCTGGAGGACCTCTGTCTTATCGGGATTGATCCTCAGCTTGTTCCTCCTCATCCAAACCGTCACAGCGGCCAGGCACTGGTCCAATATCCGAGGGGCCTCCTTGGAATCTGATGGAAAAGAGTAGTGGAGTTGGGTGTCATCTGCGTAGAGATGGCACCGTACTCCAAAACTCCGGATGACCTCGCCCAGCGGTTTCATGTAGATGTTAAATAGCATGGGGGATAAAATAAATCCTTGTGGGACCCCACAGGTCAAATGCCAGGGGTCTGACCAGGAATCCTGGAGGGAACGACCCTCCAGGAAGGATCGAAGCCACAGAAGAACCATGTCCCCGAGTCCCATCCCGGCAAGTCTCCCCAGAAGGATACTGTGGTCGACGGTATCGAAAGCTGCTGTGATGTCCAAGAGAACGAGCAGAGTCACACTCCCCCTGTCCAGCTCTCTGCGGAGGTCATCCACCAAGGCAACCAAAGCCGTCTCGGTACTGTGCCCAGGCCTGAAGCCAGACTGCGAACGGTCCAGATAATCGGTGTCATTGAGGAAACCCTGGAGCTGCGAGACAACCACCCGCTCCAAAACCTTGCCCAGAAAGGGGAGGTTGGAGATAGGTCTATAGTTATTACAGTTTGTTGGATCAAGAGAGGTCTTCTTTAACAAAGGCCTCACCACCACCTGCTTAAGGAAGGGTGGGAAAATCCCCTGTCTCAGTGAGGCATTTATTATCACAACAAACCACTCCAACAACCCCTCTCTAGCCAGCTTCACCATCCAGGAAGGGCAAGGATCCAGAGCGCAAGTGGTCGCCCTTACAGTCCCAAGGATCCCCTCCATGTCATCAGGAAGAACAAGCCGGAAAGAATCCCAGAAGATGGAACTGACAGATGCCTCGGGTACCTCATCTGGCACTGCAGTGAAATTGGAGTCCAGCTCAAGACATATCTGAGCAACTTTATCTGCAAAATGGTGCGCTAAATCGCTGCACCGAGCTGTCAAGTCGTCGGGGCGCTCGGGAGGCCAGAGGAGCTCCCCCACAACTCGAAACAGCTCAGATGGCCTATTGGCAGCAGACGCTATGCAGGCAGTTGAGAACGCTCTCTTGGCTGCCCGCAAAGCCACCGAGTAAGCCTTAATAGCGACTTTAGCCCATGTTTGATCAGACACGTCACGAGACTTCCTCCAAATGCACTCTAGACCCCTCCTCCAGCGTTTAATCACAGCCAGCTCCTCGGTGAACCAGGGAGTTGGAGTGACTCTACGCAAGGAGAGGGGACGTTCGGGGGCGATCGTGTCAATCACCCTGGCCAACTCGCTATTATAGCGCTCAACCAAGGTGTCAACAGGATCGTCAGTCTCCAGAACAGGAAGATCCCCAAGAGACCTCAGGAGTCCTTCTGGATCCAAAAGCCTCCTGGGGCGGACCATCTTAATGGTCCCACCACCTCTGCGGAGGTTAGGGGGAGCGGTTAATCTTAAACTGATCAGATGGTGGTCAGACCATGACAATGGAAGAATAGTTTGCTCTTCCACTCTGACTGTTCCACCGTCCATAATAAAAACAAGGTCCAAAGTGTGACCCGCCTGATGAGTGGGGCCAGATATCACTTGAGTCTCCCTTATTCCCAATTGATTCACTTGAAAAGAAACTCTTCCTTTCCTACTGATTACAAGCAGGATTCGACTAGACTATGTGATAATTTTTTTAAAAAAGAGGGTACCCCACAACCCTAATTACGGCCGCTAAAAACAAAGTGGCAGTCATCCCTAGAGCCACGCTACTGCAGCCGTCTCCCAAGAAACCGCAACAGCGTCTTATCTGGCCCTTAACGCTAACTAAACACTCTAAACGCATCCAAAATATCGTCAAACAGTTTTGGCCTCTGATTTCATCTACACCTGGACTAGAACAACCCCCCATTGTGGCACACAAGCGGACTAAAAATCAAAAAGAGTACCTAATTCATACTGACCACCAAGTTAAGTCCCACCAATTAGTGTCTAAACCAGGCTCTAAAAGATGCGGTAAACGCCAGATCTGCCCCCTTATAAACCCTGCCTCCACGATCAATGGTAGGATATTTAAATTAAGAGACGGGTGTTATATACTGCATCCGTTGTGGTTACGGTTGTGCCCACCATTACATCGGGATGACGTCTAGGAGCCTTAAAGTCTGGATTATGGAGCATCTTTCACGCATCCACTGTGGGATGCAAGATTGTGTGAACTTTATGTATAGCCCATTCTTCTAGTGTAGCCTTTTCGTTTCGTCAGCCCCATGGTCATCATGGCAACCATTAAATCCTGAGCTGCACCCGTCAATGTGGTCTCAGCATGGATGTTGAAGTCTCCCAAAACTAAAAGTTGTTGGGAGGCTAGGGCCGAATTTGTGACTACTTCTGCTAGCTCGGACAGGGAGGCTGCTGGGTCGCTGGGTGGACGGTACACCAGCAGGATCCCCAGACTGTCTCGGACTCCCACCTTCAGGTAGACACACTTGAACCTTGGAGATTGTGGAACAGTACATCTGATCAAGGCGACCCGTCCTCCCTGCCCCCCAGACCTGGCCTGCTGATGCACACTGAAACCCGGTGGACAAAGCTGGGTGAGATACACCCCTCCCAACTCATCCAACCAAGTCTCGGTGATGCATGCCAGATCCGCCTCCTCATCCAGGATCAAGTCCTGGATGACTGATGTCTTACCATTGATGGATCTGGCATTCAGAAGCAGAATCTTGAGTCCAGGGGGTCTGTCAAGGAGACTACCACACCTATCCTTCTCCAGGGTCGCGAAAACTCTGTTGCGCTTCTCCCTGGGTAAAGAGTGCCCAGCTTTCCTCCTCCCTTACACTACTTCGATAACCCCTGCCCCCTGTGGCGTCCCTCCCCCCTGGTGGGCAGACTGAGTGAAATTGAATTCTGAAGGCATTAGTCAGCTCTCCAGAATTGAGGAGTCACCAAACAGGTTTACATTACTGGGGGCGGAAGAGATCTCTATTGGAGACAAGGAGAGGGAGTCATCTGAAATGGTGAGGGGTCTGAACAATGGGAGCGTCTGCGGGCGAGACTGGGAACGAAAAATAGCGGGGGTGGACACTACGGACGGGGGCTCTAAATAGAACTCTAGTAATGGAGAGGGCTGGACAGGAGACCTTTCTACTCTAATACTAGGGGTCTTTGGGGGTTGTGGGCATGGCCTCAGCCCGATGACCAAAGGGCGAATTGATGGATCAACCTACCTACTGCTACTATTTGCATGTACTACTACTACTACTATAACACACCTACTCTTTGTGGTAAAAATTAGTGTTCAAAGACAACTTTTTGAGACTAATGAAGAGAAATATATTGGTACGCTTTCAAAGGCCCTTCTACAATGCCATATAGTTCAGATTATCAAAACAGATAATCCACATGATCTGCTTTGAATTGGATTATATGAGTATACACTGACATATAATCCAGTTCAAAGCAGGTTCTTTAGGTATTTTTTCTTAGGTATTTCAATATGTTTGTTTTGATTTTCAAAAAAGGAGAAGACAAGTGACATGATTTTTCTGTCCTATAGAAAGGCATCAAAAGCGATAGCCCCGTCACCTACGTGCGTGTTGAATACAATGGCGTTATCCTTGGTGATACCTCAAAAATGGAAATGTCACTGGAAGGAAATGTGAAGTATAATTATACAGCCACCTTTGACTGCCATCCTGATGGACCGCACAGCCTGGATGACATTGCACAAAAACCCTTGCTCTGTGAGTAAGAAGAATCCCTCTCCTTTCCAGGTTCCCTTCTCTTTTAAGAGGAATTGCCAGTGAACTGGAGACTAAGTCAAATGCTGTGGATAAGCATGCCTTTTTGTGTGCTTTGATTATTTTGAGATAATACACTTTATTTATTTTCTGCTCTATCTCCCCGAGGAGACTCAGAGTGGATTACACATATATAGGCAAACATTCAATGACTTTTTATACAGTAACAACAATGACATACAATACAAACAAAGGCAAAGGTTTCCCTTTCCATCTCTGGCTTCTGGTGGCGATGCTCAACTCTGGCCATAGGGAGGTGCTCTTGTTTCATTTTTCCATGTGGAAGAGCCAGTTGTCTGTAGACCCTCCTGGTCATGTTTGCTGGCATGGCTGCATGAGCGCCTTTTACCTTCCCACCAAGACGGTACCTATTGATCTACTCACACTGCATGTTTTCGAACTGCTAGGTTGGCAGAAGCTAGGGCTAAAAGTGGGAGCTCACCCCAACCCATGGCTTTAAACTGCTAACCTTCAGCAGTTTTCTGCAGCTAGTGCTGTGCTACCACGGCCCCCGTCATATGAAGCTCTTCTTGCTTTTGAAAAAGTATTTCCAGTGCAGAAGAGCTTTTTTGGGGGGGGGGGGTTAATCTCAGTGCAATGTAGGAATGGTGCAGTCCTGCAAGATCTATAAGCGAGAGACGCATGCGATCCCCAGATCTCCAGCTGTGACCCACTTCTCTCCCATTCCTTTAGAGAACATGCCAGGTCTGAATAAAAACTTGGGCAATTCGGATGATCTGGGCTCATAATAATTAGAGTATTGCTGGTGTTTCCGAAAAGCTTATTATAGGTTTTGGACAGAAAGAAGAGAGAGAAAAATGCAGCTTGGTTTTGGGGGGGAAACTGCAGGTGATGGTTTCTGCAGACCGAATGTTAACCTACTTAAAATTCTGCTTGCTGTTCCCAGTGACTGTGATTGAAGTCTTACCAAAGGAAAAAAAACAGAAAGAAGAGAAAACGGTGACCCTCGGGCAAGCCGTACTGGACCTTTTGCCTCTCCTGGAAGGTGGGCAGTCATTCCTCAGTCCTCATTAACTGCACAGTGTAATATCATATTGTTAACTCTCTTTAAACTTGTGCCTAGTTCTCCCAAGCTTGACTCATAAAGAAGTCTTCAACCGTTAAATGGGGTCTTCTCCCAGGGAATTGTGTGTAGGGCCACTGCCATAACTTTGTGTAAGGCTATCTCCCCATCTCTCCTTCATTGGTAATTATGACAGGTGCAATGAATATAATGCTTCACCACCCTCTAACCCAGGAGTTCTCACATTTTTTCAGCCGCGGAGCTCTTTCTGAAGCAAAAGTTTATCATGGAGCCCCCCAAAGTGTTTATATTATATTATATTGTATTGTATTATATATCCGGCATGGGCAAACTTCTTGCCTTTGTAGTAATAATACTAATGCTAATAATTGCAGAAACCCTAGAGGCCATCCAGTCCAACCACTTTTTCCATGTAGTAAAATCACTTTCAAGGGCCCCCCCAACAGATGGCCATCCAGACTAATAATAATGATAATGATAATGATAATGATAATGATAATGATAATGATAATGATAATGATAATGATAATGATAATGATAATGATAATGATAATGATAATGATAATAATAGGAGCCCCTAAGCACTCCGTGGAGCACACTAACTAGTGAGAACCGCTGCTCTAACACATTTTTCTTTGTGATGTCTTCACGCTCTTTGTTTCTTCCTCTTCAGGTTTATGTTTCTTCAGCGCAACACTTCAGGTGCACCCTCTGCCTGGCTCTCCCCTGGAAAGCCTTCGACCAGATGCCAAGGTTTTCTGTTTTGTTGCTGATTTTTTAATATTTGGAGTCCTGCTTTCACATTGATGCTGAAGCTGCATGTGGCAACATAATTAAGATATTTTCATTTAGGCTCTAATTGGTATTTTAAAGCAAATTTCTGTCCTTATTTCTGCTGACCATTTGGCCTCTACCAAGGTGATTTGCAAATGAAGAATAATTAGCACAGAAAACTATGCAAATATAAATTATGCAATATTAGAAGACAGTGGTGACTGGAAAAGACATTCTTCTCCAGCTCCCATTCTTTAAAATTTTCATAGCAGGTCTGAGAAAATTCCACTCTCAGTGATCTCATCTCAGGGGCACGGAAACTTGTGGGCAACTGGATGGTCCAATAACCTCTCCCATAGTTAATTTGGAGGAATGTCTCTCTCAAGAGCCAGCATAATACAGTGGTTTGAGAATTAGTCGGAGTTTACAAATCCCCACTCAGCCATGGAAACTCACTGGATGACCTTGGGCAACTCATACTCTCTCAGCTTCAGAAGAAGGCAAAAGCGAACTGAACCTAAATATCCTAAGGCAGGGGTGCCCACACTTTTTCAGCCTGCGAGCTACTTTTAAAAAAACAAAGTCTAAAGATCACCTGTTGTCGCCGGCGGAGCTTCCTGCCTCTCTCACCGCAGCTTCCGGACGAGAGGCAGGGTGGAGGCCCCGCACGCTCTCCCGCCGCAGCCTTCTTCTGCCAGCGCGGCTTCTTCCTTCTTCGCCGGCTGTCAATCGCATCACCCCTCAGGAGGCTGAGCCCTCCGAGGCCGAGCCGGGCCTGACTCTTTTCCCCCTCGGGCTGCTTCGGCGCTGGTTCTTCCCCTTCGGGCTGCTTCAGCCTCCTCCTCCTCTGTCGCCGCCCTGCCCTTCCCAGCCCGCACTTCAAGAGCTCCCCGCTCTGTCTCCATCCGCTTCCGCCCAATGCACATGCGGCAACGCTTGAAGCGGTCTCCAAAGCCGCGCGAGCAGAGGAAGGCGGTGCTGGGAGCGTGCGCACGCAGGAGCGCGCGCACAGCAGTGGCAACAGGTAAATTGACCTGGTCAGGGCCTGAAGATCACCCGGATGAGGCCCAAAGATCACCCGGGTGATCGCAATCACCGTCCTGGGCACCCCTGTCCTAAGGGCACCAGATCCTATCTGATCATGGAAGCTAAGCCTGGTTGATTCTGGCTAGTACTTGAATGGGAGACTGCCAAGGAATACTAGGTCAAGTAGGCTCTCTTCTAGAAGCAGGAACTGACAGAGCCACTTCTAAGTATTCCTTGCTAAAGGAAAGTCAGCAGGCAACTTGAAGACACACTGGCCAGGCATGTCTTAAGAGATCGTTCTTGGTGCACCCACCCACCGTTCCCAGGCTGGTGTGATTATTATTTAAAATGGTATTAAAGTAGTTCTAAGGTCTCTTTTGCACTGTCATATAAAATCCGGGTTATCTGCTTTGTACTAGATGATATGGCAGTGTAGACTCATATAATCCAGTTCAAAGCAGATAATCTGTATTATATGGCAGTGTAGAAGGGGCCTATGACTGTGTACTGGAGGCATACCCCTATGTCCTATCTTGTTTTGCAGTGCGCCATTAATGTCTCAGTGTCTGTCCAGGAGAGCCTCCTCTCTCCAGTGCAACAGTTGGAGGGCAACCTTCTCAGAGTGACCGTAGAAGCGGCTTATGCTGTCCCCGAAGCCTTTGTTCCCACGGGGCCTCCGCAAAACTATATGACTGGCTTCCAAGTGCCAGCTGTCGGTGAGGTGAGCCAACTGCCGTGCTTCTCAATGCCTGTATTCCTCATCTTGCCTCGAGATGTGGGGCCTTTTATATCCCCATATTCTTGCCAGCCCTGCTCTTGGGAAAGCTGAGGGATGTTGTAATTGGGATGATTGTATTGTAAGCAGAGAGCCAGAGGTTGGGAAAGCTGCACGTTGGGGACTTCAGTTCCTTCAGTTCTCAACCAATATGAACATTGTAGCATTATTATCATCATCCTCATCATTATTATGTTATTTATATCCTGCCTGTGCTCTCCATAAGGAGACTCAAAGCAGCTAACATTAAAAGCATTGCAATGCAATTTTAAATATACAAATATATTGAGAGTTCTTGGAATTGTTTATAAGGTGGGAGGATCCAATGTTAGCAGGCAAACTGCTATTTTTTTCCTCGTTGCAGTTACATACTTTCAGGAGGATAAATAATTTCCCTACCATGACCAAAGAAACTCCCAGCCTCTCTAATACACCCAAAAAATCATGTATTTTCATATGAATTCAGATATGGGCCTCTTTTCTAATAAACGCCATGACCATATTCTTTGTTAATCAGCCTGAAGTCTACTCAAACTAGGTCTCCTATCAACAAACTCATTGCCATTATCTTGAAGCTCATTATTCTCGGCACCTGGAGTTTCAACCTCTGAACTTGTTTCCCTAGAGATCAGCTCCACAGCATCCTCTGGAATGTGGCCTTGACTAGTTGGAGATACAGACTGCTCAGTTTCAGGACTTAAAATCTCAGGCCCAGAATCCCCATTAACAGTAATATCAGACACCACCATGAGCTGAACTACAACAAACCCTCTCATTCTGGTTATGACATTTCCAGTTTTGAATCCTCCGCAACTTCTGCTTGGTATATTTGTCTTTTGTTTGTTTCAATCCTGACTCATTACTGTTTCCAGAACTTGTGTCTGCATATATAAATGCCTCCAAGTTAGTTGCCTGTCAACTGATGTAAACTTCATGTATTTCATAGGGTTTCCTTAGGCAAGGAATGCTTGGAGGTGGTTTTCCTAGTTCCTCCATATGGAGTTTATCACAAGAGGAAATCCCAACAGCTTCTTTGCCTTATTATATGAGCATAACATGGTTTCTCTCCTACTGGTCTTCCCAAGCTCTGGTTTGACGAGGGGTTTGGACTTCAGCTTCTGACTACTTAGCAATTTGAATGCGAGTAAATCAATAGCCTTGGCAGGAAGGTTAAAGGGTGCCCCATGCAAACATACCAGCAAAAAGATTAGCAATGTCTACAGAGAGCAGGTTCCTTCGGCATTGAAAGTGGAACAAAAAGTGGTCAGAAGTTGAGCATCACCTCTAGATGCCAGAGATGGTAAAGGGGGAAGGCCTTTATCTTATCTGTGTATGTAATTGTTTGTGTAAAAAGGCATAGAATGTTTACTTTATATGTACTGTCATCTGGTCTGAGTCCCTCCGGGGAAATAAAACGGAATATAAATGATGTATATTATTCAGCTCCAATAATAATAATAACAATCAGTAGTATAAATAATAATAATAATTATTATTATTATTTATACTACTGATTGTTGTCCAAGGTAACTGAAGCTTCTAGGAGTTGAAGTCCAAAACACCGGGAGGACTAGATTTGGGGAACCACTGTTCTGTTATCTGTATGAGTTTGCTTGTTCTGTGGATTCAAGGGCTTTTTCTGTTTTTAATCATCCATTCAGAAAGAATGCTCTTTCCTGTTCAAGAATGGGACCCTGAAGCTTGGTGGTGAGAAAGAGCCACTTCCCCGGCCAAAGAAGTGGCCAGTGGTCAACATCTTGGCCCCAGGAGGCCAGAACATCTCAGACTCCTTTATCATTGGCGGTCCGTACGAGGAGGAGGATGGAGAGTTGGCGACGCCTGAGGTGACTTTGCAAGCTGTTGAAACCATTGCTGAGAATTGTAGGACAAGTGAAGTCAGGCCAATGGCTCCTATCAATCCTGCTTATTGGAATTGGTGAGCCAGAGGAGAATTCACATTCTGCAAATGAACATTTCAAGTCATTTCCTTGGGTGTTCATGGTACAAAATAAACATTTGCAGTATATGGTGTGTAGCGGGGCGTTTTAGTATGCTGCCTTCTCGACAACTAGCTCACTCATCTTTCCTCCTGATGTTTATTTTCATTCAGAAATTGAGCCTATAAAACACATTACATGTAATTTCCCTTTCCATTCCTCCCATGCATATTTTTAATCTGACCATCTATGAAAAGAAGATTTTTTGGTAATGAGAAATCTGGTGGGGGTCTTGCCATGGGAGTCTCATCCCCCCTTTTTTTTAAATCTTAGGACAGGGATATCAGGATTCAGGGAGAAACGATTAAAAAACGGATTGTGTGGGATTTGGAACGACGCTGCTACTTAGATCCTGCAGCTGTGCTCTGGTGAGTCTGTTCTCCTCTAGTTTATGTGTTTAAATTTACAGCAAAGCAGGTGGCTGGAAATATTTCTGTAGATTCACATCTTCTCCCATTGTCTTAACAGCACATATACTAACATTGTAACGATACAGGCTGAAGTCTTCATCTTGACCATATTTCCTTGAGTGAGATTGGATGGGATCCTTGGGTTGCTCTACAGGAGGGATATCGTGTCCACATATCTATGCATTTTCTTTCCTGTCTTTTAGTCTTGGCCATTGGATTTGTTCATGCAAATTGATGAAGCCCCACTGGGATAATCATAGACGTTTTCCCTCTTTCATTGCAGCTTACAAAAACGGATTGCCGATTGCCGGTATTGGCCAGTGGAGATTACCAGAGTGCCGGTGGCCACTTCCACTAAAGGAAAATCTGGGAAAGGAGATAAGGTAAAAGCATGTAATTAGTTCACTGTCTGGGAGAAAACAATGAGCCAAAGGTTAGGCTAAATCAGGGATGGGCAAACTTTGGTCCTCCAGGTATTTTGGACTCCAACTCCCCGGCTGTTAGGAATTGTGGGAGTTGAAGTTTGCCTTCCAAGTCGCCCAGACTTCTGGTCTCAGCCACTGATTTATTTATTTATTTATTTATTTGACTTATTAGTCGCCCTTTCCCGTAGGCTCAGGGCGACTCACATTGAAAATTATCAAACATGTAAAAAACAGGGTAAAACAAACACACTAAAATCACCGGAACCAGCACGCAATCGTAGCATGGGGACAGTTTTATACATAGGCCTAAGCACCAAATGCCTGGATGAAGAGGAGGGTCTTGCAGGCCCTGCGAAATGTTAGCAGATCAGCCTGCGCTCGGACTGCGGGGGGTAGAGCATTCCACAGCACCGGCGCGGCGGCACTGAATGCCCTCCTCCACGTTGAGGTCAGGTGAACAGATCGCCGACTAGGCACCACCAAGAGGTTTTGGGACTCGGATCGCAGTGGTCGTGGTGGGCTGTAATGGGAGAGGCGGTCCCTTAGATACACTGGCCCCAGACCATTCAAGGCCTTAAAGGTTAAAACCAACACCTTGAAGGTGATCCGGTGCTCTATTGGAAGCCAGTGCAGTTCGCGCAGCACGGGTGTGATGTGGCAGCGAGATGGACAACCTGCCACCAACCGTGCTGCCGCGTTCTGCACCAGCTTGAGCTTCCGGATCACCGACAAAGGAAGGCCAATGTAGAGGGCATTACAGTAGTCTAGTCTTGAGATGACCGTGGCTTGGACCACTGTGGCTAGGTCATGACGGGACAGGTAGGGAGCCAGCCTCCTCGCCTGTCGGAGGTGGTAGAAGGCCACTCCGCTGACGATGGAGATATGCTTCTCCATCGACAGCTCGGAGTCAAGCGTGACTCCTAGGCTCTTCACCGTTGGGGACGGGCGGAGTGTCGCCCCGTCCAGGGTCGGGAGGCGGATCCCCGTACCGGACGGCCCAGCCACAGGATCTCCGTCTTGTCCGGATTCACCTTCAACCTACTGGCTCGCAGCCATCCAGTGACGGCCTCAAGGCAATGATGGAAATTATCGGGTACGGAGTCAGGCTGGCCCTCCATCCCCAGAATGAGCTGGGTGTCATCCGCATACTGGTGACACTCCAGCCCAAAGCTGCGTGCCAACCGGGCAAGTGGTCGGACATAGATGTTAAATAATAAAGGGGAGAGAATTGCCCCCTGAGGCACCCCACAACGAAGTGGGGTACCCCTGGAGACAACCTCACCCCTTCTCACTCGCTGGGACCGGTTCCGGAGGAAGGAGGACAGCCAGCTAAGGGCCGACCCCTCACCCGGCCCGGCCAGTCGGTGGGTCAAAAGATCATAATCTACAGTATCGAACGCTGCCGTGAGGTCCAATAACACGAGCAGCGCCGATCCACCTTGATCTAGTTGGCGACGCTGCTTGTCTGTGATGGCGACCAGCACCGTCTCCGGCCCATGCCCAGAACGGAAGCCGGACGGGAAGGGGGTCGAACCAAGTTGCATCATCTAGGTAGGACTGCAACTGCTCCATTGCTGCCCTTTCAACCACCTTGCCCAGGAACGACAAATTCGATACTGGGCGGTAGTTGGAAGGGACCGACGGGTCTAAGTTCGGCTTCTTCAGCAATGGAGTGACCACTGCCTCTTTCAATCCCCCTGGAAAAACTCCTTGCTCAAGGGAGCTGTTAACTAATTTCAACAGGGGGTCACGTAACCCCTCCAGACAGGCTTTCACCAGCCAGGAGGGCACGGATCGAGGGAGCAAGTGGTCGGTCTAGTTGCAGTAACTATCCTATCAACAGCTTCTGCGCCCAGTGGTCGAAACCGGTCAAGGTGGGCCCGGCAAGAGGCCACGGAGTCTCAAGCTCGCTGACTGTATCAAGAGTAGGGGAAGGTCCCGGCGGAGGGCCGAAATCTTGTCCGCAAAATAGCTCTGGAAAACCTCAGCGGTTAGGGCCTGATCATCATTTTTTGGGATGGTAGGGACCATCGTCAAAGACCTAATCACTTTAAATAATTGCGCTGGGCGTGAGCTGGCGGACGCTATCTGGGCTGCATAGTACGAATTTTTCGCAGCCTTGACAGCTTGCTCATAAGCCTCCATAATAAGCTTATAAGCTGATTTCGAGCCTTCGTCACGGAGTCTCCTCCACTTGCCCTCTAGCCGTCTCTTTTCCCGCTTCATCGATCTAAGCTCCTCGGTAAACCAGGGAGACCGATTTTGGCGGGGCCGGAGAGGGCGTCTAGGGGCAATCTCATCGAGAGCATTGGATAATCTAATGTTCCAGGTGTTAACTTGCTCATCGATTGAGACGCTGACAGACTCCAGGTCCCTCAGAGCATTCAGGAACCTGGTTGGTTCCATAAGTCTCCTTGGGCGAACCCAAATTCGTTCGGCGCCCTTGCAGGGCGGGGGAGCCTGCTCAATCCGGATCCTCAGAGCACAGTGATCCGACCACGGCACCTCGATGGTAGAGGCTAGGGTCACTTGGACGCCTGCGCTGAAGACAAGGTCCAGGGTATGACCCGCCTGGTGGGTGGGGCCCGAAACACAAAGCGAGAGCCCTAGTGTTGCCATGGTAGACACTAGGTCCACTGCCGCTGGTGACAATGAGGCTGTGTCGGCATGGACATTGAAGTCCCCCAGGACAATGAGCCTGGGGAACCTCAATGCCCAGTCCGACACAGTCTCAAGCAGCAGGGATAGACTCTCTGCTGGTGCGCTGGGCGCTCGGTACACCAGCAGAAAGGCTATACTCTCACGGGCGTCCCACACCAGCCCGACGGACTCAACACCGGGCGTTCCAGGCACCGCTCTGAGGGTTAACATATCTCGGGAGAGCAAGGCTACCCCGCTTCCGTTCCTGTTCTGGTGGGTGACGACATAGCCTGGGGGAACTAGTTCTTGTAAGCAGGTGTTGTCGCTATCTTGAAGCCAGGTTTCTGTTATGCAAAAAAGATCAGGTGTTAATTCGGTGAGGAACTCTTTGATGGTAAACGTCTTGTTCCTAATTGACCTAGCATTCACCAGCACCAGAGAGGAAGGGGAAGAAACTGGATGTCTGTCATCAGTGTGCCTAGGATAGGCCGCAGAGGTCAGAATGCGTGGAGGTCCTAATGCGACCTCCACTTGTTCTAGCATACTTCTTTGCACTCGGCCTGCGCCTACCGCCATACCTCCCAAGCCCGCTGACCACTGCAATAGGGAGTGTCGTTGTTAAATCCCCTTTGGTGGCTGTACCGGCGGGCTCAACTTCCGGCACACTCCCTGAAAAGGGAGGGGGGGGGGGGGGGGAGTTGATGGTAACGATCTTAAGTTGAGACGTAAGGGCCTCCTGGCATCTGGTTGGTCCGTGAGCGGTCTTGGGGGGGTCCCCGCATCCGCTTTGTAGGTGGTAGGATAGGCCAGGTCTCGATTGATGGGGTTTGCTATCTTTAGGTTCCCTCTCAGACCCTCCGCTTGCACCTTAATTTGGGGTAAAGTCTTTATAAGGTGATTTCTGTCCTTGGGAATAAAGCCCACCCCCCAGAACGTCCTTGACCTATAACTCCTTCTCAGGTAGCTGTTCTGGGGTCTCATCAGCCTGTTGGCTCTCTGTCTCAGGGTGGTGGAACAAGCAGCTGTTCCAGTCAGGGAGGGTGAGTGAGGCTCAGTCTTCAGTTGACCCCGCCTCTGACCACGCCTCCGGCCCCGCCTCCGTCTCGTCCCGGTCGTCAGGAAGCCCGCCCTTTGCTCCTCCACCAAGGGAAGGAGCGGAAGTGGTGGCGGAAGAGAAGGGAGGCCCGTCGCCATTACGGCGTCTTCGGGGAGCGGCGCCATCTTGGGGGGGGCGGTCAAGGCCCCCGGCGGCAGGAACCGGCCCGCTCGGCGGCGGGGACGCTCCCCGGGGACCTTCCTCAACAGCTCTGCGATGTCGGGCAAAGCTGCGGGGCTCCTCGGCACCCCTCCGCTTGCCGGCCGATGGTCGCCTCGGTCCCCCTCCCCCGGCGGATGTCCCCCTCCCGGTCTGCGTGGCAGCTGGGACGAGGCGAACAGGAGTCCACTCTGCTCCGCCTCTGAATAGAGTCCTGGCAGATGGACTTCGCCCATGCCCAGCACTGGGGGGTGACTTCCCGGGCGTACTCCGGAGGGTACTCTGCTCTCCACACCTCCAGCTCCTTGCGAGGGCTCGCCACCGCTTTCTCCAGTTGGCAGCTAGGGCACCAGGGCCGTAGTCCCGCAGTCCCAGCACCCCGGGCCCTCTCAATTGGAGAGGCCGGGGAGGCCGCCAGAGCCGGCAACTTGGCCTGCAGTGCTTCTATGGAGCGCCTAAAGGACCTCGCCATATTCAGTGAGGTCCCCCGGCAAGGGCTTCCAGCTGGGCATTGGTCCTGGCCAGGTCTTCGCCCCACAAGAGGGGTTCGCGTCACAGGAGTTTTTTCCAAGGCTTCTCCGGCCTCCCCGGCTCCTCCAGTTTTCCTGGCCTCTCCAGCTTCCTCGGGGGGACCTACTACTACCTTGTTAGGTCGGAGGTCAAACCCCCTGCTCAGGGACCCCGAAACTCCAGAGTCCCCAATAGTCAGGCTCGGTAAAGAGGTCAAACTCAGCGGTCCGTCCAGGAGCTCTGTTGCAAAGCTTCTTGACTCCGCCGCCATCTTGTTCAGATTGAGGTTCCGGGTTTTAACCTGCCACTTTCGAACTCTCGCATGCTGAGGTGTTCCTGCGAATATCTCTGTAGCTCTTGGAAAGTTGTTTTTTGATTTAATATGATGTCTTGCTGGCTGATATCTGAACAGAGGATGGGTTGGAGATGTCAATGCCTTGGTCCTTTCATTACAGGCTGCTACTTCCCGACAGATATCAGGTGGTGCAATACCAGCTAAACAGTATAATTTCTCCAGTGGTTTTGGGCGTAGACATCCTGTGATAATGCAGCGTCTCTCATTAAGAGCCATATCCACTGTTTTAACATATTCAGTAGCAGAGTAGTAAAACACAAGATGTCATCGCTGTGTCTGGTTGTGATCTCCAGGTTGTACCAGTCAGCTTTCATATTATGTTATTTCTAGCACCCACTTTTTCCTTGATAGTAAAGCAGTGCTTCTTGTAAGTCACAGCATGGTCCAGAGTGACTCCTGGGTATTCGGGTGTCCTGCAATGCTCTAGTGCAGACCTGGGCAATTGCTGGTCCTCCAGGTGTTTTGGACTTCAACTCCCAGAAATCCTAGCCAGTTTACCAGCTGTTAGGATTTCTGGGATTTGAAGTCCAAAACACCTGGAGGGTCTGCTCTAGTGGGATTCCTTTTCAGGTAATCTTTAGAGCTCGACATGCTTGTCTGTTCTTAAAATGAAAATCACACGTCTGCATTTTGGATGGATTAGGAATCAGCTGGTTTCCCCTGTAATAGGCCGTAAGAGCACCTAAGCTTTGGAGAGCTTTTGTTCAACCATTTCAAAGCTCCCTGCTTGAGCAGTGATGGCAGTGGACTAATCAATAAACAGCTCTATCTACTTTCTTCCTAGATATCTGGCAAACTCATCAATCGTATTTTTATTATTTTATTATCTTAAACGTTTTGTTGTAAAAACACCCCCAGTTTTCTCCTTTTGTTTTACTTTTGTTTCCTGATGCATTTGCTTATTGGCTTGTTCTTTTTTATTCAGTCACTTCCCAGACAGAACTATTTGCCATATAAGGTGGTTTACAATAAATTAAAAGAAGTGTAATAATACTACCAAGTGTCGATATGATAATCAATTTCCAGGGAGGAGGTGGTGCTGGCACAGGAGAGGAGGAGGCCATTTCTTTTCATGGTGTGGCTTTTGTCAACTTGGTGCCTTTGCTGTATCCCGGGTTGAAGCGGATTCGAGGAGCGTTCCGAGTCTTCGCCTACCAGGATAGTGAAGTGTTCGAAAAGGTAGGAATCTGTCCCATGCAACCTAATAGGTTTCTTGGTTTTTGAATAATCTCACTCAGTGAATGCTGTTGCAATGATTCAGACATTGACAGAGTAGGACATATACAAGCATCAGTTTTAATTCTGCTGCAGTTGTATCTGTAGGTGAATAGAGCTATTCAAACCCATTGATGCAGATATGTTTTAAATAAATAAATTCTGAGAGAGCCAGGTATCTCATCCTGAAGATATGTGCTGTCTTTCAGATCATTAAGTCTACCAATCTAAGGCCCTATCTACGCTGTCATATAAAATCCAGATGATCTGTTTTGAACTGGATTATATGGCAGTGTAGAAGGGGCCTAAGTGACTTGCAAGCATATTAGTAGCTAGAACAGGCTCACATTAGCCAGAGGAGGGGGGGGGGGGGAAAGCAACGTCCCAGCTTGGTTGCCCGAGGAAGTTAATAGTTGCCATGAGATATTAATAGTCAGTCACCTGTAATATTTAAAGGGGAAAAAATCACAGTAATTTCTCATGATCTGATCCCAGCTTGTACTCTTAGATATGGCATCAGCTGCCATGCTATTCTTTCTCTTTCACAGACAAGTATTTATTCTATATTTGAAGCCACAAGCACACGTCTGACGGATGTTAAGCTCTCTTATTGTAAAGGACAGGGCAGAGCTGTGACTCACCTTCTTTCTTCTAGTTTTGTTGCCGAAAAATGGGTTAGATGGGCCCTTCCCTTAAGGGGACAGAGCCCAGGCCACCCCTAAAAGGTGAGGATCGAGGCCCAAATCTGGATGATCTTCCCAGAACTACAAATCCCAAAGTAACCCAGATCAATGCTCAGCCAGACGGAAGAACGCCACTACCGAGAGAAGAGTCTAATTCAGCTGAATAGGATGAAATGCCACGCCAAGGTTCCAAAGGCAAAACATAGTTTTTAATGGGAAAGCAGTCAAATATATAGAAAAGCAGTAATTTACATTTGAATCGGGCGCCCTCCCCTCCCACGTGTAGCTCCAGCTGATTGGCCGCGCTGTCAAAGTCAGCTGGGCCAGGAGGCGGGCGGCGCGCTGTAACCAATGGGAAAAGGCGCGCCAAGATTCGAACGAGCCTATCCTGGCCGGCTATGCAAGGCGGGAAAGGACACAAAGGAAAAACGGCTGGGTGGAGGAAGTAACCTGTGGCTGAATACCTTGCGGCTGGCGAGCCCCCGATGTGGAAGCTCAAGCCTTCCTGTCTATTGTTTGTCTTTGAACACCTTAATGGGAGTCCTTTGTCCTGGCCGAAACTCCTTTGGGTTGAGAGTTTCAGTCTAGCGGGAAGCATGGTTTCTCAGTTTTAAAATGGCAAAATCATAAGTTATTTCAGCCGGTAAGCGGGGGTCCGAAGCCCACTTTGGTCCAGCTATGGTGTGGCTGAGTGACTTGGGGTTGCCAGAGCCCATGGGTCCCCTGGAGGTCTAGCTCCGAAGCCAAGGGAAGACACGAGCGGGTGGATCCAGGCCCATAGTGGCGGAATCTATGTTCCACAGAACACCTGACCTCCACCCCATTATTGGTGCAAAGCATCATATGGCCAGAAAAATGTATTATTTGTTTACCAGGGGAACTCTCCGCAACGGGAGCCCTGGCTGAGTTTGGAAGCATGGTTGCTTAGTTAAAATGGTCTGGAAAGGTGGCTATTGGGGCTGGCTGCGAGGGTCCGAAGCTCGCATGAAACAACCATGTTTTGGGTTCTGATTATATGACCAGACATATTCCCTAATCATTGGCCGAGCTCCGAGAATGACAGAAACATATGTAGGGGAGTCTTGGGCATAAAGAGTGGGCCTCACCCCACGAAGAAACCCAACGTCCCTCCCCCAAGGCAAAATGGATAAAAAAGTGGGTTATTGTGCTCTGTTAACCCCTGGAACTCTCTGCTGAGGGCGTTATCTTAAAAGTTACATTGACACAAAAGGGAACACATAGGGGTTCAACCAGACAATACAGAGATCCCCAGCAATTATCCCAAATACATTCCCCATACAGCTCTTGCTCCCAGAGGTATGATCTTTAAAACAGGCAACACAATGCTGCTTTCCTCCTGGGAGTTGTAGTCCTCCACTGTTCTTGGGAACTGCAGAGCCTTTGGGGCTTGGGGTGCAAAGGAGTAGCAAAGTCATTGAGGGTCCATGGTGTGAAGGGGAAAAACAGGAAATGTCCAGTTGAAGAAACGTCCTTGTGGAAACTATAAAGTCCGTGATCAGGGGAGAGAGTCTGAGGGTAGGGATCCTGGGTGTGCCCGCTTGTATGGGGCTGAGCTCAAAGCAGTGAGAATAGCAGCAAGAAGAGTCCATGATCAGTGTCCTTGGGCGAACTTCAGGTCCCAGCTCGCACAGACCCAGGTTATGGGTTCGAGGCCCCCCTACTCACACAGATCCCTTCCCAGAAACCTCCTGAAGGCGATCCACCGAGGCAAAGGCATCTCCCCTCCCCCCAAAGTCCATGGGTGTTCTTTTGGGCCCCTCTGACAGTTTCCAGCCAGGGAAAGGGACCTTGAGTTCGTTCAAGAAAGAAGTGGTCAAAAGCAGAGAGAAATGAGTTCTGGTACTTGAGCTCCAAGCCCCCCTTGTTGGCAGAAGACTTGGGGTCCCGTTCCCCCCTTCAGGATCCCTATAGTCCAAAATCGTTGACTTGCTGCCGGTTTTGGACTCGCTATTGCTGCAGAGTTGATGGAACTCTAATGCGAAAAAAGGTGGGGGCCGATTGTCGTCAGATGAACTGAGCGCGCCAGCGGTAGAGCCAAGCCGCTGATTGCGGCGGCTGCTTTCCCGGCTTCCCCAGGCATGGGAGGGAAAGCGGGAGAAGAAAGAGTAGAGACAAGATAGGAGGAAGAGGCAGAGTGCTTTGGGACAACAACGGGGCAAATCGGGGAAACTTTCAGAAGTGTGGATACTGAATCCATTGGTTCCTATGGAGATCTCACTTATCCGCGGATCGCTCCGCTCCTCGCCCCCACCCTCGGCAAGGGCCCCCACTTATTCCAAGATGGCGGCGGGGCGGGCGAGTCTGCAGAGGTGCGTCTCGCCCGCGCGGCCCCCCTAGCGGCCAGAAGAGTCGGACCGGTCGCAGAAGGATAAAAAATACGGTAGGAACAAGAGGGGATGGGTTTTATTTATTGTTTTGTTTATTGTTTAAAGTGTTTTATTTGTTTGGGGGAAGTTTCTTTTTTAACGGATGAGGGAGGGACGGGCGTTTCGGCCCTAGTGGTGGGTAGTGGTATTGCAGCGGCCTTGCACAGGCCTGGGTGGAGATTAGCCAGACTGTTGTGGCTTGGTGGTATGGAGGAGAGTTTGTTATTATCAAGCAGGGGTTTGCTTATGGGGTTGTGAGGGTTATGGCAATGTGTGGGGCTGTGTGGGCGCTGGGAGAAATGTTCTTTTCTTTTGTTTTGCAATGTTATGTGGAGTATTTCTAATGTATGCATTGGTGCTCTGGGGACTGAATGGGAGGGAAAATGTATTTGGCTTTTGTCTTGCTGTGGGCTGTTTATGGGGTTCAATGTGTTGTTGCCATGTGTGGGGTTTTGGTGGTGCTGGGGGAAATGTCCTGGTTTTATTGTTATGCTGTTTGATGTTTGCTAAAATGTCTTTCATGTACTATTGGCTGTGTGAATGTTGTGCAGATGGGGTGAGGGGAAGCAATGGTGGCTGGGCGTACCGGGAGGGACGAAGTTGGTGCAGTGTGCATGGGAATTGATGGGGCAAAAAGGTGGGGAAGGAAAAAAAACCTGGTACTGGTGCAACTTAGGCCATGGGCCAAGAGGAATACTGGGGACTCTCTGCTGTTAGATCTCCTGGATTTGGGGCTTCCTGGTTCGGCCATAGTTTCATTCATTTCATTTGACTAGCTGGGTTATTTTTTTAGAAAACAGTTTTTGACATGTTTTGCATTGTCCTTGGAACTTTCATAACAATATATATTCACTTAATATTGCACTGTTTTTTCCTACTGTGCCTAGCAGTCCAGATTGGGGGGAAACTTTGAAAGACAATTATTGCACTGTTTCTGTGTGCTTCAGTTTGGATCCATATGTCCTTTAAAATAGAAAAATGGAAGGTGTTTTCCTATCTGTTGATCCTTTATGTGTAAAGGCGTAAAGGCCAGTGGGTGGGATATTTCAACATTATGCTTTGCACAATGAGACTGGCCTTTGGACTTTTCACAACATCATTTCAAAGGTTTAATATTCAGAATGAATTCTTGTCTGTATTGATATACAAATGGATCATAGAGCACCTTTGAGGCTGAGCCCCCTTCTGCCATATAATCAAGATTATCTGCTTCGAACTGGATTATATGAGTCTACACTGCCATATAATCCAGTTTAAAGCAGATAATCTGGATTTTATGTCAGTATAGATGGTCTGAGATTTGTGGGGTCACTATAAGTAAGTGGGCAACGTGAAGGTGTGTGTGTGTGTGTATATATATATATATATATATATATATATATATAAACTTTACCGTTTTCCTCTTTCCTTTCACTTTCAGACAAAGGTTCTCTTCAGTCTTTTCCGTGACATTGGACTCCAAGGAAACAAGTTGGGAATGATTGGCTTGCTTGCTCCACATGCAAAAAATTTGCCTGCTAAGAACATAAAAGAGGACAAGATTCCTAAAGAAGCAATTATAAGAAAGGTGAGTTTGGAGAGTTGCACCTGTGTGTGTGAAAGAGAGAGATGATGTCCTCATGACTCTGAAGAAGAAAAATCAGGTGGTGAAAGAAGCAGAGGACAAACAAGAGCTTATGTTCTGCATGCATCTCCCCATGTTTAAGGGTCCTAGATAAAGAGCAGAAGGGATGGGAAGGGGCAGGACTGGGATCCTGCTGTTGTGCCATAGGGCTGCGCATTGACACAGATCATTTAGCCCCAAAGAGGATAAAGGGAGGAGATACACTGAGTTGATTCAGGTAAGTGCGGGTTGAGACTGCTCCAAATATATAGATTCAGGCCTGGGCAAACTTCAGCCTTCCAGGTGTTTTGTACTTCAACAATTCCTAACAGCCAAAACACCTGGAGAGAGGGACCAAGTTTGACCATGCTTGCAATATGTGATGAACACTATTGTTGTTGTTGTTGCTTATGTTGGTACATGTACATAACATCACAGCACACATACACATTAGGTCCAAGTGTCTAGGATTCATCTCTGAATATCAGGCTTTTCCCAAGGGCCTAGGATATTAGAGGTATTTTAGTAGAATGTGCGCAGTTACGAGAAGTGCTGCCTTCCTTCTGCAGCCTATGGATCGATGTTCTGTCCAAATTGAGGCTTTTCCAGTGCTTCTTGAAGTTTCTTGGGATGCCTCCAAGAGCACCAACCACTATTGGTACCACTGTTGTTCTCTATTGCCATAGTTGTCCCATTTCAATTTGTAAGTCTTTGTATTTTGTGATCTTTTCCAACTCTTTGTCCTCTACTCCGCTGTCCTCTGGTACTGCAATGTCTATTATTATTAGTAGTAGTATTTTTATGTTTATTTATACCTCGCATCCTGGGCTGACCTGGGTTGGCTCTGAGATAAAGTGTCCGTGTAGAACTGCCCATTGCCTCACCAGGCATTGAACGATGGCTGTGTTGTGTCCACCTGTGGGTGGTCCCATCTAGGACTAGGCCTGGAGAGGAGTCCCTCTGCAAAACACCCTCTATGGACCCCTCCTCAGTCAGTCAGGCTGGTGGGCTTCTCTTGGAACAGCTGCAGCCCTGAAGCCAGAACTTGCAGACAGTTCTACACACTTCTAAGAATTCTGGTGAAATGCTGCAGTGCAACTCTATATTGCATGAAAGAATCAGAACGAGCACCAACTAAAGGGAAATCTACCTGGAGCTATTATTGTCAGGATGGAGAAATAAAGCAGTGAATCAGGAAAGGCTCCAACAGTGAAAGGCCCCATGGAGGTGGGTTTTCTTTTGATGCCAACACTTCATTGTTCCTAGAATGTGTAGATGCAGAGATTCCTCAAGCTTGATTTGGTGCCGTATCTTGGCAGTGTGGAAGCATGGGTTCCCATTGGATATATGTTGCCTATTTGGCTACAATAGTGAATCAGGGTGTTGTTGGGTGTTTGATGGGAGACAACCGATCACTCTCTTTCCTTCACAAGGTGTCGATAGTCGTCAGGAAGGATACCTCAGACATCACAATAGATGGAGCCCCCACTGCTTACCAGAATCTGGAAGGGCAGGTAGGCATATTCCTGAAATGGATAGCAAAATTTACCTTTGATGAGAAACAACAATGCGTTTGAATGAGCTTTTTATTCATGGTTCGCCTCTCCATCCTTCCTCCTCTATGAGTTCTATTTTAATTGCTTTCCTCCTCTTTCTTAGAAACCATAGTTTGCCATGACCTCTGGATCCAGGTTGTGAGCCACATCATTTTCATCATGATTCAAAGGGCTTGAGTGAATCGTAGACCAATGTCCAACTCTGCCTTTTGGTATTCCAGGGCTTCCTCCCCTTCTCACTGCTGCTCTCCGTGGTGCCAAAATCCTGCTCCAGAAGGTTTTTCAGACCTCCAAAAGGGTTTTTTTTCCAGGAAATGTGGCAGAGGGCTTGACGGGAAGGGGGAATAGATTGCCAATTATGGCAGCAGCAGCAGCTGAAATTACGAACTATGGTTTCCCAAAGCAAACTTGAGTTAAATTGAGCCTGTAGCAGGAAGTGAAGAGCCTATGACAAGAATACGTGAATATGAATTTCATTCTTATTCTATGGTTTCATGCTGCATTTTAACCTATATGAAGTCTGGCTTTAGACGAACGAGTGGAATATTCTGGCACATTTGACTGGCGACTGGGATATAGGAGTACTTTTCCTGTTATTAATGCCATTTGGGGCTGTGTTTTGGCTCTCTTGGGAAATCCAGCAGGCTCAAAAAAAACCTGGATTTGGTGTAATTTCTTGGTTGCCTAAAAGCTCACAGAGTGTCTTTAGACTACATCTAGTTCCCCTTTCCTGTAGCCATGGTTACTGGGATTGATGCAACTGCAAACTGCAGTGGATCAAATATTGTTTAATGTAAAGATGAGATGAGGGCAGGGCCCCCTTGCAGCACAGGTTAAACCGCTGAACTTGCTGACCGAAAAGTTAACAGTTCGAATCCAGGGAGTGGGGTGAGCTTCCGCTGTTAGGCCCAGCTTCTTCCAACCTAGCAGTTCGTAAACATGCAAATGTGAGTAGATCAATAGGTACTGCTTCTGTGGGAAGGTAACAGTGCTCCATGCTAGCCACATGACCTTGGAGGTGTCTACGGATAACACCAACTCTTCGGCTTAGAACTGGAGATGAGCACCAACCCCAGGGTCAGGCACGACTAGACTTAATGTCAGGGAAAACCTTTACCTTTACTTAAGATGAGGCTTTGTGATAGAAATCTGGGGCTACACTTCCTTGAATACTGGGGGTGGAGGTGAGATGATTTATTTCTGATGACCTTTTCCTCTTAAATTTTCCCTTTCCTTTCCTTGTTTGCTTAAGCCCCAGACTTTTGTTTTGTTCATCAGTCTATTTATTTGTTTGTTTGTTTGTTATCTTACTCCCATCACATTTTGTTTTGAAAATTCCTTTTTAATTATGGATTTACATACAAACAGTCAAAAGCTCTTTAGCGGTCACATACTAAATCAAATCTCAGTCAATCAATCAGAAAGTTTTGATTGATTGAAAAATCAAATCTCCATTTTTTTACAGAAAATCTACTATATGTATGTGTGTGTGTATTTATCATTATCATTATTATGATAATGGCGGGGATGCAGCTAGCACAGCCGGTTAAACTGCCAGCTACAGAAAATCTTGTTGACTGGATGGTTAACAGTAAAATTGCGGGTCAGGGTGAGCTCTCGCCATCAGTCCTAGCTTCGGCTTATCTAACAGTTCGAAAACAAGCAATGTGAGTAGATAAATAGGTACCGCTTTGGTGGGGAGATAAAATACCCTTCTGAAAAACATGCTGGCAATTCTATCAGGAAGGCATCCATGGACAACAGGCTCCTCAGTGTGAAAAATTGAACAACAACACCTCCTCATGAGTCGAGCACAGCCTCCAGATGAAAAAAGAGAAACCTTGCCTCTTGTCTATGTACTGTCTGTCTTTATTGTTAATTGTATAACGGCATTTAATGTTTGCCATATGTATTCAGTAATCTGCTCTGAGTCCCCTCGGGGAGATAGAATGTAATTTATATTATTTTGTGTTAATGACAATCAGATACACCGAGATTCAGAAATGGTTTATAATGAGAGATTTCTAAAACTTGAGCTGTGATGTTAAGAAGATGTTGATCTGTCTTTTCAGCAATATGTCGAAAGCGGAACTTTTCTGGTGATAGAATTTGCGTTGGACAAGCCATTGGTGCCCAAGCGTTTGCCGGAGGAGCTGGCCAGCCGGTGTGCATTGACAGTGCTTTGGGATATATGTGTAGGAGGGGTTGGTTGGCCATCACTCAAAGCTCAAAGCACCACACTCATTAATTCCTCCAGTATAAAAATCATTCAATTTACATGAGCATATCATAAGAGTCAACAGCCAATGTATTAGAAAACAGCATTTTCTCTTTCTCCCAGGGTGAAAGAGATGATTCCTCCACGGCCCCAACTCCCTCGAAAAACTGCAGGAGCCAAGAAGGTATGGATGGTGCAGGGCAAGTCTCTTTGGAGTGTTTTCTGGATGCTGGCCGAACAAACAACATCAAAATCTGTGTCAGTTTCATGTCGGGGAGAACTGCAAAATGAATAGATAGCTCCACGTAATTCATTTTGCACTGGCAATCTTGTTAGAGCACTGAAGGCTACCTTCTGAGTGCTGGAAAGATTGTTTAGCCACTTCCCTGGCTTCTGAGATTTCATCAGTGTTGCCAAGGGCTAAAAACCTGGATTCCGCCTTATTTTTAAATTAGATTGTCTCAAAGCTTCTAATATTACCCCAAGCACTAACTTGGTTGTTCTGTGGAAATGCAGCACATACTGCACATATTGTTGTTCATTTGTTCAGTCGCTTCCGACTCTTCGTGACCTCATGGACCAGCCCACGCCAGAGCTCCCTCTCGGCCGTCACCACCCCCAGCTCCTTCAGAGTCAAGCCAGTCACTTCAAGGATACCATCCATACATCTTGCCCTTGGTCGGCCCCTCTTCCTTTTTCCTTCCTTTCCCCCCAGCACAATTGTTTTCTCTAAGCTTTCCTTTCTTCTCATTATGTGGCCAAAGTACTTCATCTTTGCCTCCATACTGTACATAGCCTTGGGAATTAATTTTCCCATTTACTGTCAATGTCTCCTATGTGGTCAGCCATGGGCCTGCAGGCCAGAAACATTCTGAGAAAATGAGGTGTTCTGAGGTTCTCAAGCGACCTTACCTGTCAAATACTTATAATCAAAAGTTAGGCTATGCATTTGTAAACATATTTTATCCACTTTATTCTCACATCAGCTTTATGAGATAGTTTATTCAGACTCACCGAAACAGAGCCAGTGACTGAAGCTCGCTCTCTTTGATCTGCCTATGGTGCAGCTATCATGTGAATTGCCCTGGTTCAATGTTGTGGCATCATGGGATTTGTAGTTTGGTGAGATGCCAACACTCTCACAGAGGAGGGTACAGATTCCATAAAATTATAAAAACTCCTATAATTGTGTAGCATGGAACCATGGCAGTTAAAATGGTGTCAAACTGCATTAACCTTACTATGTAGATGCATCCAAGGTGTACAAGTAGCACTAACTTGTCAAGAGCAGCATATTTATGCTAGAGAGTTGTAAACAGATATACAAAGACCAAACACACAGGAGGTGGCTTAACTCTCTCAAGTTCAAGTTCACCCTAAAATGTTTCCTATTCCCCTCTCTTTTTAGGCTGTGGAGGATTACCATACTGAGATCACCAGCATTGCTGCCTCCATTCTGGACGAATACCACGAGCTGTTTGGGAGACCGTTGGCTGAAGGGCTGGTGGTTGACAACCGGGTTTTGGAGGACCAGAAGTGCCAGCTTTACTATGAGCTCAACAGCTCTGGGAAATACTTTGCTTTCAAGGAGCAACTCAAGGTAGGCAGGCACTCTCTTGCAGCCAATTCACCCCTATTTGCTGCTCACACAGTCCATGTCTCTGTACAAAGATGAGGAATTAGTTTCAAGTGCTTGACATTTTCCCGTGTTTCTGCTTCTTACTTGATGTTTTAAAACCACCCTTCTTTCCATCTGGGTTTTTGTGGAGTGAAATCAACCAGCACTCAGTTATCTTTCCTTCTTCCAAATCTATTTGGCTCTTCCCGACTTTATATTTCCTGCAGCATTCAGTTGTGAAAATCGTGCGAGAGAAGTACTTGAAAACAAATGCATTTGACAACCTGGATCAGCTCCAAGCTTTCCTGAGTGAATTGTATGTGTACCTAATGGATCAGATGCATGTGGCTTTGAATCAGGTACGGTAGGCAAGTTTGGGAAAGCAACCTTCCTCTTAAAAGTGCTAAATTGCCTTGGCCTTGCTGCCCAGTGAAAGACTGGAGCCGGAATCAGTTTGGGAGTCTGTTATAGGCCAAGTTTATGGAAACAAGTTCAGCCTGAGGGCCATGTTCCATTTCAGACATGATTGTGGTAGCCATTGTAATAATGGGTTCGTCTAAAGAACGGAACCAAATTTTGAGTGTATTTTATCCATAAACATCTTGGTGCCAGTCACTAAACCTGAGGAGCAGCGATGTGATCTTTTAACAGGAGGGTATGACTGGCACAAAATCGGATAAACCGCCACATGGTTTCCTTGTGTGAAACCTATGTGGGCATCTGGACGATCCCCAAGGATTGAATCTGGAGTTCAGGACGCTCGGGTCCCAAGGATCTAAGTGCTGTTCCTGGCTCCACAATTTTAGTCTGCTAAATAAATGAGGGGAGTTCAGGAAGTATGCCCATGCTTTTTGAGAGGTGTGCATCATTTACAATGTCCCCTGACATTGTGCCTCATCTGAATATTCAAAAAACACGTACACAAGGTGATTATCAACATTGCTCTAACAACAACAGCAACAGCAACAACACTTTATTTATATTCCACCTTATCTCCCTGAGGGGACTCAGGATGGATCCCAGCATATTCAGATATGAGGTAAACATTCAGTGCCTTGAAACAATGACACACAGACACACAGATAAAGGTAAAGGCTTCCCCTTCATCTCCAGCTCTGGGGTGGTGCTCATCTCCATTTCTAAGCCAAAGAGCCTGCATTGTCCATAGATACCTCCTGGGTCATGTGGCTAGCATGAGTGCATAGAGCACCGTTTAACTTCCCGCTGAGGCGGTACCTATTGATCTACTCACATTTGCATGTTTTTGAACTGCTAGGTTGGCAGGAGCTGGGGCTAACAGTGGGAGCTCACCCCATCCTGCAGATTTGAACTGCCAACCTTCTGGTCAGCAAGTTCAACAGCTCAACGGTTTCATCCGTTGCACCACTGTGGCCCCATTCCTCATGGCATTTGGCGTAGTGGAAAAGAGGCTCTTCATCTGTGCTAACAAACGTGTTTAGAGGTCGGCCTCATGAGGAGAATCCAATAGGGCAGGAAACTTAGAGCAAATTCACTTGTCCCATCTACTGCCTCACACACAGAGCCTACTTTGAGTGTTAAATGCCTTGGTTGACCCAACGGTATATGTATCCAATCTGTTTCCATGTTCCTTCCCCTTGGCCAGATGCTGTCCCATCAGAGCCGAAGCCCTCCTCCTCCCACCTTTACCACTTCCGAACAGCTCCGACTCTTTGCCCGCGAAGCCCAAACAAATGGAGACTTTGGCTTGGCATCAACTTACTACCAGGAGGTGAAGGACCGTTTGCTTTTTCTCTACAAATACAGAACACAAAAAGTGCCTCTGGTTTTAAGACAGAGCTAGAGACAGAGCTGGAGAAAGGAAGTTTCAGCCATTGGTATTCTGTTCTCTCAGTTGTGATAATAATCTAGAGATGGGAAAGGCTGTTTTCTCTGCAGTGTTCATGTCTCTCCCGGATAGAGATAAGAAGTTGGGAAAGTGGAGGTTGAATAAATGCACCCCATTAATCTTTTCTGCAAGAGCCTTGGTACTGGCATTCTGTGCCAAAGTCTACAAGACCAAGAGCTGAGCTGGCGGAATGCTCTTCCAATACAATCCTCACATATAGAAAGCTAAGATATAAGGGAGAATAGTACTATCTTTCTTCCTGGCCTGCTTATTTGCCATGTGCAGCAGAGTCCAAAAGCATTCAGCCATGGAGCTCCCCTCACCACACTTTGTAGTGGTACAGTCAAGGAAGAGTTTTACCACGTGGCCTGGTTGACTGAGACATTTGGATCAGAAGCAATAATCGCCTTGTCAGACTCTCTTATGCAGGGCAGTGGGGAGGAGGAATGTGATTCGTGAAAGGGAGGTTGGGTTATTTGCATCATTGGAGGTTCTTTATTAACCACTTGACCAAAATCCTGCTGCGGGCTTGCACCTTCATATATGGATTTGCACCTGTTGGGAATTAGGACTCAACAATTCCATAGCATCCATCTGCAAGAAAGTTACTACATAGTGACCTTATGTGCATTGGGACACCCTTGCTTGTGAAACTATACACATCTTTGCAATTCATTAACAGGATTTCTTAGCCCTCTGCTAACTAGTAGTTAAGTGTAAAGTTATTTATTTATTTATTTTATTTACTACGCTTCTATACCGCCTCTCTCAGCCCGAAGGCGACTCGAGGCGGTGAAGAAGCGGCAGCAAGTGCCCACTTACAAAACACATCATAATATGATAAAAACAGCCATATAAAAACCATACAAATAACAGTTAAAAACTACAAAATACAAATCTCAGCACATCATTCTTAAAATCAGTTTCCGTTGCATCGTCATAATCCGTTGGTCTCAATTAATTAAAGTTCGTCTGCGAATGCCTGCTCGAACAGCCAAGTCTTGACTGTATATAAAGTATACAGACCATAGGAAAGGATTCTGGCCAATTTGTTTTAAGGTTCCTGGTCAATCAGGAAGGTTGGCAATAGATTTAAAATAATGCAAGAATTGTTGTTTGACAATGGGGAGGAGGGCCTCGGGTAGAATGCTTTCTCCTAGTTTTCCACTGTGATCATTGTCCTGTGATTAGAGGGTTTGTGGCAAGCTGAGGGGAAATTGTCTATTTCTGAGATTAAATTATTTTTGAAGATGGGTAGGATTTGTTGCCATGCCAATCTCCTCATTGAGACTGTTTCTTCTGCCGGTGTCTCTTGAGCAATGTTTTCCTTTTCCAGGCTGGGAGGCATCACAGAGTTATGCTCAGGCCCAAAAGAGTTAGCAAAGCTTGGGAAATTATGGAAGCTGAAGTCTAAAACACCTAGTAGGAGGGCCAAAGTTGGCCCATGCCTGTTTTAAAGCCTGAAATTCCTGTCATAAATCCAGCCTTGGGCTTCTGTGTCATTTGTGTTGGCAGAGACTGGCCCGAGACCGCCGAGATATTGGAAGCTGGCTGGATTACGGTGCTTTCTGCCTGCTGACTGACAACATCCTCAAGGCTCAGGAATGCTTCTACGAAGCCCTTGCCCTGGATGCCAATCACCTGCCCAGGTAACGCTGGGTCTGAGGATGAGCAGGGAAGATTGGTGGCAGTGTTCAGAAAGGCATCATAAAGTCACAGGACTGGAGAAACATCTCTCTCTCTCTCTCTCTCTCTCTCTCTCTCTCTCTCTCTCTCTCTCTTTGACTTTTAAGTAACATGTACTGTGAACGCAGTGCCTCAGATTCTTTTTCCATGTCAGGAGCTACTTGAGAAACTGCAAGTTGCTTCTGGTGTGAGAGAATTGGCTGTCTGCTAGGATGCCCAGAACTTTTACCATCCTGTGGGAGGCTTCCCTCATGTCCCCGGGTGAGAAGCTGACAGATGGGAGCTCACCTCACTCTCTCTGTCAGTTCCCTCTGTCCGCTCCAGCTCCTAATGTGGGGACATGATAGAAGCCTCCCACAGGATGGTAACTTGCAGTTTTTCAAGTTGCTCCTAACACAACAAAAAATCCCTCTCCCCAGATTTGAACTGGGTTTAACCCGTTGCGGCACTGGGGGTTCCAATGCCTCAGATAACAATATAGCATTTGGAAAGTTACTTTTACAAAGCTAATCATCCACATCTGTATATCTGTATACCTTAATAAAGCGGAATGTTTGTATGTATGTATGTATGTGTGCGGAGGGCGGAAGGGCGGATATGTGGCAGCTATTTGCATAAAGTCCTTTGATTGGCCAGCCTCGCCACTCCAAAATTCTAAGGCACCAGACAGAGGGCATTGATTGCCACTGATTAGCCAGCATCCCAGAATCCAGGCCTCTACATTCAAACAACAGGATTTCTTCCCACTGAGGGGAAAAATGCACCATCAACATTCCCTCCCCACTTGGCTCTGTGAAAACAAAATGGATTCCTGTTTTCTCCTCCCCCTCAGCTTTTAGAAAACGGCTGCCTGCCATTCGGCCTTTTAAAGTTACCAATTACCAGCAGAGCAGGCCAGAACGTTACAGGCCCCAAAAGAGAGTTTAGGACAGGATGGGCCACGAATGATGGGATTTGCAGTACCTTCACCCAATTCACTTCCCAGAAAACACTGTAGCCCCTACAAATCACAAACCAGGCCCAAAATTTACAGTAAGGCTTCATTAACTTGATTTCCCTGACTAGGGCTCAGTTAATGGGACATTGTGTATGGCGTGAATTTACATTAACCAACCTTGGCACACTGAGATTCATTCTACTGCAGTTTGGAGTAGGGAGGACCATGGATTTATTATTTATTTATTTATTAAGTTCGATTTGACCCATGATTCATTCTACATTAAAATACATTAAAAGTTTGGAGTAAAGGGAGGACCATGGATGATGGGACGGGTGCGGTAGACAAGTACCATCACAGGTTATGAGATTTGTAGTACTTTCAAACTCTTCATTCCCCACAGACCAAGGCGGCCCTGAACCACAAGACCAAACTTGGCACACAGTACCCCCATGACCCACACTCCATCCTACTGCAGTTTAGAGGAGGATGGACCATGAAGGATGGGATTTCAAGTACCTCCATTCACTTCCCAAGCCCGCTGCGACCCTCATCCAGTGCATAATCATGACCACACTTGGCACAAAAAGCCCCCATGACCCAATGGATGTCCTGATGCAGTTCGGAGGGCGGACCACGGATGATGGGACTTGAAGTACCTCCACTCATTTCACCAGACCATTGCCAACCTCATCCAAACACTGATCAAGACCAAACTTGGCACACAGAGCCCCCATGACTCATTCTACATTCTGGTGCAGTATTGAGGAGGATGGACCACGAATGATGGGACTTGAAGTACCTCCACTCACTTCCCAAGACTGCTGCGACCCTCATTCAATGACTAATGAAGACCAAACTTGGCACACAAAGCCCTCATGACCCACTCTACATCCTGGTGCTGTTTGGAAGGGGATGGACCATGGATGACGGGACTTGAAGTACCTTCACTCACCTTCTGAGACTACTGCGACCCTCATCCAATGAATGATCAACACCAAACGTGGCACTAAGAGCCCCCATGACCCACTCTACATCCTGGTGCTGTTGGGAGGGGGATGGACCATGAGACTTGCAGTAGCTTCACTAACTTCCTGAGACCACTGCAAGCCACATACACATCTAATAGGAACCAACCTTGGCACACAATGCCTTCCTCAAATAACCCGGGCACCGCCGGGTCCTCAGCTAGTTACTTATAATGGGGAGCGAGGGTGGAGGTGTTTTGTCACATTCCTTCTTGCATTGCTCGGTACATTTTAATCACTTTCTCTTTTTTAAAAATACCATATGAAAATGAAAATGCCATAAAACATGTTTTTCAAATGACCAATGGTTTTTGTCTCTCCAGCTTGCTGCTCTGTGGCATTGTGGCGGTGATGCTTGAGAAGTATGAAGATGCCGAGGTCTACTTTGAGGATGCCACTTGCATTGAGCCCTCCAGCATTCTGGCATGGACAATCTTAGGTGCAACAAGATTTGTGTACATGTGGCTTATTCATGCTTTTTACCACTACCCACAATAGAGAGCTGTTTGTTGATCTCAGTAATAAGATTCCATCTGTCTGGTGGCAGAAGTTCTAAGGCTCAGGATATTACCAAAGAGGTTCGGTGACTATTTCAGTACTCCTATATGGGGACAACTGTTTGATCTGGATAATTGTAAAGAACCAGTTACTGAACCTGTTTGGTAACAAGGAAGACAAGGTTTCCCCAGGTAAATTTTGCACTGTGGTCTATTTGATTTTTATATTGTCCTTCAGGAAATGTCTATGTATGAAATCACATGTTCGGTTGCTTAAAGGAAGCTGGGATGACAAAACGTGAGGCTGTCGTACTTTGGACCTAACATGGGAATGCATGACTCACTAGAAAAGACAATAAGGCAGTAGGAAAAAAGGAAACCACATTCCAGGTGGATGAACCCAATCAGAAAAGCAATGGCTATGAGTCTGCAACATTTGTTGACAATACGGTGACTTGAATGTTTCTCATGCATGAGATCGCCAGAAGTTCAAGTCAATTTCATCACAGTTAACAACAAGGCATTTTGCTGTGCTTCTAGTCCATTCAGCTTGCCAATTTCTACTCTACGTCGTATCAGGCCTGTTGTTTTAGTTATAAAGTCTTCTAATGAAGGTTGGAAGAAGACTTATTACGGGGTAGACACTCGTTACTGAATAGAGCCCAATTTCCACCCTCTATTGGTCTGCCCTTTTATATTTTCATCCAAATGTTGCCTGGAAGGACTCAAAAAAGTGCCTAGAAGTCACTTTATATATTTTCACATGCATCCCATGCTTTAAGGCCAGTGGAGAGTTGGACTTGAAGTTTCCCCCATGAATTATTCTGATGAATTATTCTTCGTTTCCCACAGGGCTGTTCTATGACATCCAGGAGAACACCATCCGGGTAGAGATGGCCTTCCATGAGGCTTCCAAACTGCAGAAAGCCCACCTGGCCAAGGAGAGGCCACCCCCAGAAAGTGCCAACGGAGGAGCACGGAAGATCCCCGGGTCAAGAGTGGGGTCTATAATACCAACAGGAGAGGAACTGGGTATGCCGGAGTGCCATTGGCAGAAAGATAATGAGATCCGGAATAGGATGGTTTGGGTCCAGGGAATGTCAAATGTCTAAACATTCACAGAAACAATGAGAATAAAACACAAAACCCCTCAAATTTACAATCTGCAGAATGTACGAAACTATGAGGCTTACACTAGGAGGTCGGTTGTAGGATTAACACCATTCAGTGCTGGTCACCTCATCTTTTATGTACTATTAAAGATTTCAAGTGGGAACTCATAGAATGGGATGATGCTACAAAGATGGGCCACAGTAATAAATTAGTGAGAATGCCAACCCCCGTCTCCCTCACGTGTGATTCCTGTGGGCATGGAGTAGGTGACAGTGCAACATGCTATCTGCCCTTGCACTTTGAAGCATTGTAAATCTAATGCCTATATTGACTGACCACAAAGTCAGCTGTTACCCGAATATCAATAACATGAGTTAACCAAAGATATTCAATGGCAAGAACCCCATACAATCTTAGGAATTGTGGAAGTTGAAGTCTAAAACACCTCGAGAGACAAAGTTGGCCCAGGCCTGATATAGATGAGGTCAGCTGCTGCTTCGTCTTCTCATTTTTTAAACTTTATTTGTAATTTTTTGCTAATTTCCATTTAGTTTCCGAAGAAACTCTGGACACCTCCATGAAAAACCAGGTTGATTCGTTGGAGCCTACCTTGACCCTTTCTTTCCCAGAAGAGGAACAAGTGCCAGTGCCAGTGCCAAAGTCATCCAAGAGGCTGTCAGCCATCCCTAGTAAACTCAAGATGGGCATTTTGAAAGGTGAGAGGTCACATATCCAGGATGTGAGAGGAGTCAATCAAAGGGGTGCAGAGCCATTCTTGCAGTATACAGTGTTCCCTCGCCACTTCATGGTTCGCTAACCATGGACTCACTGTTTCACTGCTTTAAAAAAGAAAAATTAAAATACAAGTAGCAAGGGAACATTGTATATAACAGACTTGAGTTGCAGAGTTACTCACAGACTTCTTCCTCCGGGGCCGGAGAAGGCCGCCAAGTCAGCTTCCACTGGGGCTTCTTTACAATCGCTCTTCCTCAGGCGACCAGACGAGGGCCTCATGCCAGTGGGGAAGCATATACAGTATAGCAGTGTTTTTCAACCTTTTTTGAGCCACGGCACATTTTTTACATTTACAAAATCCTTGGGCACACTACCAACCAAAATGACACAAAATGACACTCTAACACAGTAATAAATATAGTTAATATGTTAAATGTATTTATACACTCAGTGTGAAACCTGGGCCTGTTTCGATGAACACAAGATATGTATGACTTCCTCTCACATACTTATACATGGCTATCATGTCTTCTCTCAGCCTTCTCTTCTTCAGGCTAAACATGCCCAGCTCTTCAAGTCACTCCTCATAGGGCTTGTTCTCCAGACCCTTGTGAAATTTCACCCTGAATGAAACTTGCTTCCGGGGGGGGAGGAGGCAACACTCCAGTAAAATAGTTTTTAAAAACCACACATTTCCAAGTGGAGAGGCTCAATTTGTTTCTTGGAAACCTGTGAATGCTTTAGCCTCCTGATGCTCCCAGGTTTGCTCACTGCCCAATTCACCGACGTGGAGCTTCTGGCTTTGTTCTCATGAGAAATCCAAGCCAATGCGAAAACGCCAACCCAGTGCTCTGCTTTTACGGAGGGAGGCAGCGAAAGAGGCCACACAGATCTATGAAAAGTATTGGGAGGCTGAAGTAGCCCTGAGCGAGAGCTGGAGCCATGCTGAGTCAAGGCTCCTGAAGGCTTCCTCAAGGTGGGCCTGGCCCTGGCATTCGGCGGTGCCCTTCCTTTGCCTCGGGGAGGATCTTTGGGGAGGGAAATAGGGAGAAAGAGCTGCTAGGAGGGGGAAGAGTGCCAATTTCCCACGGCACACCTGATGATCGTTCACGGCACACTAGTGTGCCACGGCACATTGGTTGGGAAACACTGCAGTATAGTGTCCCTACATCGCGGTTTTTCACTTATTGCGGGGGTTCCTGGAACGGAACCTCTGCGATAGGTGAGAGAACACTGTAAACAGACAATAGAAAGCCCGTGGTCTGAAGAGACCTTGCTCAAGTCAGAACGGTGGATTCAGTGTCCGGACTGCATAGATCTGGCCATTGGATGGATGGCACGGTGTTCAGGGAGGGATGAGGGACTCTGCGTACAAATGAGTCAAGCCTCCTATTTGTTAGTGCAGGCAGGCAAAGCAGGCTGATAGGCTGGCCTGGACTAGACCAGGTCTCTGGTCCCCAAATCCCACTTTCTACACAATTAGCAAAAAGAAAACGGACCCTTACCCAGTCCACCCCATAAAGTCCCCACTAGCCCATTAATGGGCTTTGGCAGCTTAAATTGTGAGTTTTGGTAAGGGGGTATTGCATGTTGAATTAGCAGCAGAGAATTCCAATCTCTGCAACAACCAAAAAACAGAGTGATGCAGGCCTATGTTGACCTTATTGTAGTAGATTATTGAAGATTCAGGATCAGAGAAAAGGCTCAGGAAGAGAAAACAAATGGACTGGGTTAGGTTAAAACAACCAGATTTATTTTCTCGCCAGAAAATAGGTGAAGAGCCCTGCTAATGCAGGTAAAAGTGAAACTGCCACCCCAAACACATATACTCTCTCCATTTTCTACAGAACATGTGAATTCTTATAAATCAGGTGTGTTTTCTTCATTAGCTGATTGCTTGAACTATGCTCATGCGTGGTGCTAAGTTTCTATGAGACTTCAATTTTCCCTGAAAGCAGGTGATTTCTGAGAAACCATGTGGATATCTAAGGGTCCAATCCGCTTGTGCTCACATGGTTATTAACTTATACTATAAGATACACACCCCAAATTGAGCAATGAAACAGGTTTTTTCTCAAGCAATTTCTTAGAATCAAATATTTCTTTAAAACCATTCCTTAAGCTCCCCAAGCTCACTTATTATAGCTTTGTCAGTCACTTTAGGCATTCTTATTCCATTTCTTTGTCCAGTGAAAGTATTTGGAACCCAAAAAGGCCATCTGAGTATATTCATCCTTAAATGCTTCGCCGTGTTCATTTCATTCCAGAAGGAGCCAAATCAGTTGGGGTTACGTTTGAAGCAGAACCAGTGCTTCCTTTGGTGCCCACCATCACGATCTTCATGGAGGCAGCTGTTTTTTTGCTGGAGGCCAATGCCCTCCAGGTAAGTCTAAAATATAGTTTGTGTCCATTGAACCAGAAAGAAATGGTTTCACTACTTTAGCCACCCACGTGAACAATTGTGGAGCATTTTGGATTTCAGAATTCCCCATAAGGGAATGCTCAACTTGTAGTAGATTACTTTTTCTGATGTGTCATTTGAGGAACCTCAAGACGACCATCATTGACTGCACTTTTTTTATTTCAGTATTTATTTATAAAGACATTTACATACTGCTTTTGTGCCTCACCTCCTCCATAAGTGCCCTCAAGGGGGGTTATAACAATAACACAAAATACAAGAAAGAAAAACGAGACTGTAGAAACAAACAAAAGATGGTACAATTTACAGACAAATAAAACCCACTGAAAACCTGTCAGAATATAGATTGTCTTCACTGCCCTCATTAGAATGAATCATTAGTATATATTAACTATAGTGAGCCTTACAATTAGGTTTGAAAGGAAGGTTGGGTTGCTGACCTGTTGCCGGTTTGGATCCAACCCGGAGTGGTGCCGTTCAGAGTCAAGGAAGGTCCCATTGCCAGGCATTCAGTAGCCAGAGCCTATGGAACACAAGCACATTTTCTATTGTCTTTGGTGGGTGGAGAAAGTGAGCAAATGGAGAGAGTAAACAATGCCAACTGGGGGAAGAGGCTGCAGGCAGTATGGAAGAGTGGGCTAGAAAGTCAACCCAGGTAAATTACAACAACGAGGATACTTGATAATACTGTGGTCGCCCTGCCAGTTTATGCATGTGGCTTTCCCCTCAGTTTGTCCACAGGGCTTTGGCCCATGAATTGATCTGCCCTCACGGAGGCCCCAGCTGTGACTACTACCTGATACTGGCCCAGACGTACCTCCTCAAGGCGGAGTATGACAAGATGGAGGACTGTCTTGAGATGGCCATCCAGATTGATTACCTGGCGAGTATCTGCTTTGGGCACCAATTAGCCAAACATGCACATTGGGGCAAAGAACCTCAAATACACTTATCAACTGATGGGATCAAAGCTTTCTGAGACAAACCAGGAAAGGGATCTTGGGGTTTTGGTGGACAGCTCAATGAAGATGTCAACCCAGTGCGCTGCAGCAGTGAAAAAAGCAAATTCTATGCTTGGCATGATCAGGAAGGGAATCGAAAATAGGTCGGCAAATGTTGTATTGCCTCTCTACAAATCTATGGTGAGGCCACATCTGGAGTACTGTGTACAATTCTGGTCACCGCACCTCAAGAAGGATATAACGGAACTGGAAAAGGTACAAAGAAGGGCAACAAAAATGATCCAAGGGATGGAGCAGCTCCCTTATGAAATCAGGTTGCAACGCCTTGGTCTTTTCAGCCTTGAAAGACGGCGTTTAAGAGGTGACTTGATCGAAGTGTATAAAATCATGCATGGGATAGAAAAGGTGAATAAAGAAAAAATATTTTCTCTGTCACACAACACTAGGACTAGGGGGCACTCCCTAAAACTCCAAGGTAGGAAAGTTAGGACTAATAAAGGAAATATTTCTTCACCCAGAGGGTCATTGGGTTATGGAACTCACTTCCAGAGGAGGTTGTGACAGCTGTCAGCCTGGACAGCTTCAAGGTAGGATTAGACAGATTCATGGATACCAAGGGAATCAGTAGTTACTGAAATGGACATCCAAGTGCCACCTCTGTGTTGATGGAGGCAGGCAGGATTTTCCCCGGGTACTGGTTGTGGGGGGTTGGGAGCAGGTGAGGGTTTTGCCCTCCTTTCTGCTAGAGATCCCTGTGTACAACTAGTGGGCCACTGTGTGATACAGAATGTTGGACTAGATGGGCTGAGGCCCGATTCAGCATGGCTCTTCTTATGTTCTTATACACATGCAAGACACGGAAGGAGCTGTTACAAGACGGTGCAACCTAGAGTTTCATTAGGGCTGTTAGGTTTTGAAGAAGTAAAAAAGCAGCTCTCCAGTATCACCTGGGACCCCAAACTTTTGACAAACATCACTTCAGTGATATCTCAGATTCTACTATGTCAGTTTCTTAGCCATTTGGTACTATTATTTACATTTTTGTATTGCACTAGAGCCCTGATACCTCTTTTCACCACAAACCACACTGTGTCCAGGGAATCCCATAAGTAAGAGTTCATTAAGAGAAGAGTATATAATAAATAAGCAAATCTAAAAAAGAGAATCAAAGTTCAAAAAAGTTATTTCCACGATAGCCCCAATTCCAAAATCCTTTCAAATACAGTTTGAAGAGTCAATCCACAGATATATCCATAAACATGATAGGATGAATCCAAGGCAGGCAACCTATGCCACACATGAAACTAGAAACAGGAACAAAGTTAGAAACTTGAATACAGTGTTCCCTCACTTATTGCTGCGGTTAGGTTCCAGGACCTCCCGCAATAAGTGAAAAACCGCGACGTAGGGATACTAAAATATTTATACATTATTTTAGTAGTTATACACTATTTTAAGTCTTTATAAACTTAAAATAAAGTGAAGGAAAGGAAGGAAAGGCCCTTCAAGGCTGGAGGGAGGGAGGACTGAGGAGGGAAAGCGCTTTGGAGAGCGGCCGTGGCAAAACCCGACAAAACAGTGAAAATATCATGATATATATTTTAAATTAATATGTTTTTAAATGCAAAACCCCACAAAACAGTGAAAATATCATGATATATATTTTAAATTAATATTTTTTGAAATTCACGAAACAGCGAGTCCGCAATAAGCAAGTCGTGAAGTAGCCGTGTACATGAATCCAAAGATGCAGGATCAGGAACCAAGAGCTGTTCACCTGAATACAACATTGTTCTCATAAAGGATTGAACCAGCAGAAAACCACTTAAAAGGCCTCAAACCCTCCCATGACATCATTCCTCACACACCTGATTTTCATCTCTAAGCCGCTGGGAAAAGCGAATCTGTCTCTGTTATACGCTCTGGCTCTGAAGTTCCAGGTGCCTTGATCTGGACAAACATTTGTCTCCCACACTTCTCTCAGCCTGCACTTCTGGCAGACTCTCATGAGAACTGATATTGCTTTCTCCAGTCTCATGAGAACTGCCAGGAGATTCCAAAACCTATATTTCCAGGCCACTTCTATCCTCCTCTGGGCCCTCTGAATCTATCCCAACAACCCCTTCCTCATCTTCTGAGCACTCAGAATCTGACCAGGATACAACATTTTACCACTGCTTTCCTGTGCAGTGGAGTCTTGTGGAGGGATCCAAATAGTGTTATTTTGAACACACACAGTTGGCTGCTCCTAGGCTAAATCATAGAGTCATCGAATAATGGAGTTGGAAGAGATCATATGGGACATCTAGCCCAACCCCTTGCCATGTAGGAAAAGCACAATCTAAGCACAAAGATATCAGTATGCTTTTCTCATAGAAAAATGCCCCGGACTGTACTTTCCTCCCATTGTTTTTGAAGACATAATTTCAGCCCTATAGCAAGGTTATATACTTTTGACCTATTTATTTACCCTTGCGCTGACTTCCTTTTGGTTCTGCAGAATCCAGATGTTTGGGCCCAGAAAGGGCACCTCTCCTTCCTGAAAGGGAAGACCAGTGAAGCAAAGGCCTGCTATGAGCGAACCGTCAGTTTTGTTACAGATGCCAAAGAGATCCATTTTGTATACCTGAGACTGGGTTCTATCTATCTGGAAGAGAAGGAGGTGAGGAGGAGGCAGAAAATTAAAGATGAAAATAAGATACTCTTTTGCTTCAGACACGGTAGCTAGATTGAACTTATTTTGGTAGAGGCCAAATTCCCTTTTAGGTCTACTTATATCTCCTTCTGGTCGCCTATGTATCCAATTCCTCATGGTGGTGAAAACCAAAAAGGAAGAGTTAATATCAGCATGCCTCTTGGACAATCTTAAGTAGTGGAATCTCAGCATATTTATGAGAGAAAACAGGTAGGCTCGTTGGTAACCTTTTAGGCTATTCATTGTATGCAGTTGTATTAAGTACAAATGTATGCAGTCCTCTTAGGGAGAAACACAGACATGTCAAGATCTGGGAGCATTGCTTTCGTTGCATCCCATTGTATGCCTAGGTATCATACATTCATTACATTACAGGATTTGGGAAGTAAGATGTTGCACCTTCTGCATCTCTCCAGTAGCTTTCTTATAATTGATCTTAGAGAACACTATAATCTTAAATAATCAAGCTCAGCCCTTTATCTTGATCTTTGACAGACTTCTATCAGGTTACATCATCTTTTTTTCACTATTCCTCAGCAAATTTTACAATTCCAAACAATTGCGCTTGTTGGGAGATTGAATGCAGTCAGATCTATTCATGTTGTAGCCTGGCAAGGGTAATCAAATCACTGGGGAAGTTGCATGAAGTGCACTAGACCAAAGGGCTATTCTTCAAAGTAAATAATAGTAAGTTCACAGAAGTAAACTGGAGATTCCCAGTGAGTCCAAAAAAGCACACGAAGTCCCAATATTCAAATAAAGATTATATCGGTAATCCAACAATGAAGGTATGCAGCGTAAAGAAATTATTGTAACAATCTAGTTCATAATCCACAGTCCATACGGCATTCCTTAAAGTACTCCATAATAGGGTTCGTAGCTTTTGTAAGGACGACTCAAATTAAATCAAAGAGGAAGTGTGAGGTACTCCGTAGTAAATGCTGGAAACAAGGTCCACACAGGCCAACGAGGAAAACAATGTTGTACGGACCCTCTCTCGCTTCGACCCCTACTGGGATCTTTATCAAGGCCTTCCGTCACACAAAAATTGAACACTTCTGGGTATCATCCATAAGGTAAGTATAAAGAAATTCAAGTTCGAAGTCAAACATCCATACATAGGTTCTGTGGTACAAACATAAACAATCTCTCAGAAACAGAATATAGGTAACATATAAAGTATTACATGAACATAAGGCATTAAAATATGCCAAACGAAGCAACTTAAACAACATTATATACATCTATACATACCAATTCCATATAATCGGGTAAGTATCCCAAATAAGATTCAAGCGGCAAATGCGAATGAAGCCGCGCTCACAGTGGTGAAATACCGTCAAGCCAGCATACAAGCGAAAGACAGAAACCGGTGTGCTAATTAATGTTATTCAAAACAAAAGGTCGTTAATTCCTAATTTCTTCTTTATTCACCTTTTCTATCCCATGCATGATTTTATACACTTCGATCAAGTCACCTCTTAAACGCCGTCTTTCAAGGCTGAAAAGACCAAGGCGTTGCAACCTGATTTCATAAGGGAGCTGCTCCATCCCTTGGATCATTTTTGTTGCCCTTCTTTGTACCTTTTCCAGTTCCGTTATATCCTTCTTGAGGTGCGGTGACCAGAATTGTACACAGTACTCCAGATGTGGCCTCACCATAGATTTGTAGAGAGGCAATACAACATTTGCCGACCTATTTTCAATGAGAAATTAGGAATTAACGACCTTTTGTTTTGAATAACATTAATTAGCACACCGGTTTCTGTCTTTCGCTTGTATGCCGGCTTGACGGTATTTCACCACTGTGAGCGCGGCTTCATTCGCATTTGCCGCTTGAATCTTATTTGGGATACTTACCCGATTATATGGAATTGGTATGTATAGATGTATATAATGTTGTTTAAGTTGCTTCGTTTGGCATATTTTAATGCCTTATGTTCATGTAATACTTTATATGTTACCTATATTCTGTTTCTGAGAGATTGTTTATGTTTGTACCACAGAACCTATGTATGGATGTTTGACTTCGAACTTGAATTTCTTTATACTTACCTTATGGATGATACCCAGAAGTGTTCAATTTTTTGTGTGACAGAAGGCCTTGATAAAGATCCCAGTAGGGGTCGAAGCGAGAGAGGGTCCGTACAACATTGTTTTCCTCGTTGGCCTGTGTGGACCTTGTTTCCAGCATTTACTACGGAGTACCTCACACTTCCTCTTTGATTTAATTTGAGTCGTCCTTACAAAAGCTACGAACCCTATTATGGAGTACTTTAAGGAATGCTGTATGGACTGTGGATTATGAACTAGATTATTACAATAATTCCTTTACGCTGCATACCTTCATTGTTGGATTACTGATATAATCTTTATTTGAATATTGGGACTTCGTGTGCTTTTTTGGACTCACTGGGAATCTCCAGTTTACTTCTGTGAACTTACTATTATTTACTTTGAAGAATAGCCCTTTGGTCTAGTAGCCTGGCAAGGGCCAGACAATTCTGATGAGGATGATAGGTTTCAAAATGAAGTATCTAAGCACATTCAGGGAGATTTGCAGGCAGGCCAGCCTGAGACAGGTTGGCCTGACCCTGAACCAGCAGATGCTGTGCATTCCGAGGACAGTGTAACTGAACTTTACAAGGAGAGTTGGGAAGATGTAGAAGGCGCAGAGGTCTCCTCATAGCTCGTGGATGATGGTGTTCCAGATGTGGAGTCTTGGCGGTGGGTCCGTAGGTTGCTGTGAAGCTTTATTCTTGATCCGCATGTTCGCCTGCAGTGAGGACATCGGTTTCCAGATGGAAGGTGGTCCTGGTGGTCTCCAGAGAGTGTAGATTAGATCTCAGGACTCAAGGCGTGAAAAGCAGACAAGGCATTCCGAGAGAATTAGAGATAAGAGTTTCGGGTTCAGATGTGGTAGGGATAATGTCCTGAATGCTTTGGTGAGTTTAAAGTAGATGTTAGATTTTCAGCAATTAAGAAAAGACAACTTTGCCATGAGGGAACAGTCTTCTGTTCATGTAGCCAAATTTTCAAGTCTTTGTTTCTTGTAAGTCAGGATTCTTGTTTTATATATTGTTATATATATTTTTGTAATGTTGTTTTATTTTGTTTTGTACTGTTGTTATACATTTTAACTGTGTTGATTGGGCTTGGCCTCATGTAAGCCGCCCCAAGTCCCTTCGGGGAGATGGAAGCGAGGTACAAAAATAAAGTTGTTGTTGTTGTTCTGACACAAAAACACAGTATGTCACAGCAAACTAGATATATATGATGGATTTCGTATCACAAAATCACAAGTCAAACACTTCCCAAGCGTCTAGAACTGTGTGATGTTTTTTCGAACGATGTGCACAGATCCAAGAGAGGTGGCCTTTTGCAGTTGACAGATCATGATTTTGTCAATGTTTATTGTTTCCAAATACCAGTTGAGTATCTTTGGTGCTGAGTATCAGTGTGCTGATTTCCACTGGAACCACTTGTACAGGTTTATGCCAGAGCCTTTCCAGTTCAATTTTGAGGTCCTGATAACGGCTGAGTTTTTCCTGTTGTTTCTTGTCAATTTGGCTGTCAGCTGGTATGGTAACATCAATTATTATTATTATTATTATTATTATTTCATGTTCATGTCTATGTCTATGGACCCTGGAAGAAGTTTGCCTGGATGATGTTTCCTGTGTTCATATTCCTGCATTTTACCTTGGATTATTGCTTTTTTCTTGCATTTCTAGTTCCTTAAGTTTCCATGGATTTCTTAAGGACTTTTATTGAACTCTGACTGCTTTTGCATATTGCTTTTTATATCCTGACTTCTACTTTTGGATATAACTCTTTCTCCCCTTTTATTATTATTGATTTAATAAATTCTTTATTATTGGACTAATTGCGACAGATAGAAATTCAGAGGTTCTCATCTTTCTGTTCACTTTTCAGCAGGACTTCTGCTTGACTTTAGTCTCTCTCTTTGGTCTCCACCACCTGGAGTCCTGAACACAATATGCTTTACTCTATAAGTTATGCTCTGCCCTCCACAAGGTAGACACCCCATTTCCTAACACACAGACATATGAAGAGCTTTGCTTTGCTTTTAATTGCCAGGCCTCGATGCTGGAAAGTAAAAAATGAGCTTGAGACATGATCCCCATTAAAAACTTAACAATTTGAGGCCTTAGGTCGAATCCAGCAAAACTCTTCATGTGTCTGTATGTTAGGAGGGGGTGTCTTTTTTTGTCTGTACTATAAAGTACGAAGTAAATAAGGAACAGAGAGTATTAATAATAATTCCTAGACATAACTGGCTGCTCTCCTGTTTTTTTGGCAGTACCACAAGGCAAAGTACATCTACCTGGTGGCCAGCAAGAAATCACCAACCTGTCTCACGTGGCTGGGAGTGGGCATTGCCTGCTATCGGGTAAGGTGCTGTTCTCCTTTGGCAGGAATAGCTACGGCTTAGAGGCAGAGCGCCTGCTTTGTATGTAGCAGGACACAGGATAGCTAAGTAAGGTCTTCCTTATTTGACACATTGAGAAGTTTCTGGCAAATAATAAGAGTGAGCTGGATGTCCCTGTGGCCTATATAAAGCAGCTTCTGTTCCTGTTACATCCTCCCTTCTCGCATGGAATGCCTTCTTAACTTTGAAAGGTCATAGATTAGGGACAGGGCACACCTTTTGGATGCAGAAAGTGTCGGCCCCAATCCTTGCAATCCCTAAAGAAAGGTGGCCAAGACAGGCCCCTGTCCGATAGACCAAAGGGCCCCTGCCAGTCATATGGAAGTATATAATTCTTCACAATATTTTGCTCTCCAAGGATACAGCAAATGACTTTCATAGAATCATAAAAGTTGGAAGAGACCACATGGGCCATCTAGTCCAACCCCCTTCTGCATTCATGCAGGAAAGTTTAACTTTCCTGAGGCCCGTGCACTTCAGAGGCCCGTGCACTTCAGGACTTGGTGGCCTTCCGTAGGGCCTGCAAAACCTACCTTTTCCAGCAGGCTTTTGGAATGTATTAGTATAATAAGCTCTTTCCATGGTTTTAATTGTTATGTATCTTTCTTATGTAAACCGCCCCGAGCCTTTGGGAGTGGTGGTCTACAAATTGGAGAAATAAATAATAAATAAATAAATATTTCCATCCTGCCAATTGAAAACATTTGACAATGGTGCACTTTTGAAAGACGATATTGGCAGTTTGGGACTTACTCTGCAAGATTTGCAGGAGGTTTTTATGTGCAGATAAAACAGTGTTTTTTGTGGATGAAGCAGCATTGTGTTATTTTCCACAAAAATAAAAATGCAGATTTTGTGCAAAAGAACTCCTAAAGTGAAAATATTTTCAACTGTCCAAGACTTTCCCCATGATTCATATTTTCTGACCATCTTCCAAGCATTTTAAATATTTCCCCCTCTTTACGGAGACAGAGGGGCCAGTGATCTGACATTATTATATAAGGTAGTTTCCTATGCCCATTGTCCTTGCAGACAGTCTCGACAATCTTCCATGAGCGGATCCTTCTCAATAATTATGCCATCTGGGTTACCATGGTGATGTCAGAACTTAGGTCACCATAACAGGGTGTTGTTGTTTTTCTTGTTTAAATGAATATTTTTGACTGCATTTCTTGCTGTCAGTAGGCCAAAGATCCACAAATAGCATATCCCACATTTTGCAAGTGTGAGTAGCTAGTATGGGGAATGGTGGCAGGATGGAAATGGAGAATGAAGCGCTTTAGTAAACATTTGCTTGTTTAAAAGAACACTTCCAGATAAAGGGCTCCTGTGCTAATGAAACATAAATAATTAAAGGAGTATTATGGACATGCCTATGTGGTCTGCAGAGTATACACGTGCCAAGAAATGTGATCTGCTGATGTGTGATGTAGCCGTGATGTATTAAGGCAGAGCTTTCCAAGCATTTCATGTTGGTGACACACTATTTACATATGCATCATTTTGCAACATGGTCATTCAGTTTTGCTAGTGAAACTGAGATTAAACCAATCTCTTATAAGGGACACTATTTATTTATTTATTTATTATTAACGATATTCATATCACGCCCTTCTCACCCCAAGGGGGACTCAGGGTGGCTTTCATGTGGCAACAATTCAATGCCATATGATACATACAAAACAATCAATTAAAATACACATTTACATTAAAACTATAAAAATTCAAACATCTTAAAATTAATATTAAAACCACACAGTCCAAAAAAACATAATCCAGAGGCATTCCAATTGTCAAGTGCACATAATCCACATCTATTTCTTGCACTGTATTACTTTACTGACCAAAAGCTACATAAATTGTACGTAAGTTGTAATAATGAAATGTATGGGGACACAACGTACCTCATGAAAACAATAATTTGTAGTTTTAAATATATATTTGTAAGATAATAGCATACATTTCCAAGATTTTTCTCATTTCGTTTGCACAATACATCTACACATGTATTGTAGATGTATCTACTGGCTGTCAGGAATTGTGTGAGTTGAAGTCCAAAACACCTGTAGTGAGGGCCGAAGTTGGCCCAGGCCTGGGTGGGAGGGTTCTCTCCCAGTAGCCGAATCAGGGGCAAATGTAGAACAGTCACCTAAGCAGCCTCACTTGTTGGAGCTCACTAGTGCTGATCAGGAGCAGACCCCACTAGGTTTGGAAGAAACAGGGCAGGGTCAGTCTCTTCAAGGCGAAGAGCAGGAGCTAACTTGGCCTGCTATGGGTCGATGTCATCCAGCTGAGAAGGTCCAATAAGCTCACTCAGAAGAGGGCCTCTCTGCTCTAAGGGCTTTACTGGGAAGAATAAATAGCTGGTGGCTACAATAGCTCCTTGCTGAGAGCAACATTATGGAAAGAGCTACAGCTGGTACCATTGTTGGTAGACTTCCTGTTTGGACTACGTGTGTGGATTCTGACTTGAACTTTTCTTGTACTTTAGTGAGCTTGTATGTTGTTGACCTTTGGAACTGATTCTTGACTATCTTCCTGTTTGACACTGTTTGGACTAACTGCTGTGTATAATCCTGGACTATATCTGATTGCATGCATAGAGAACAGCTGTGAGCCCAACAGTGATTTTCATACAGAAATGTATGAAACAATTAGTCTTTCATCTTACTCAGAGTGTCCATTTGCTTTATTCTATTTGTGCTGAAGACACATCATTGAGGGATAACAGTGGGGAGGAAGCTGGGCTGCTGAAGAAGCTATGAAGTCTTTATCCTGAGCTTGATTTTTTTTATTCTGTATGTTTGTTTCTTCTTCTCCAAAGCTCAAAGAGTTTGCAGAAGCAGAAGATGCACTCTCTGAAGCCAATGCCCTCAACAACAATAATGCTGACGTGTGGGCATATCTGGCTCTGGTCTGCATGCAGGTAAGTTCCCAAAAGGCTCTTTTCTCTGGCAACATTAGCTGGATTGCTTGCTTTTCTCAGGCAAAGCAGGGGTGTGGTTTGTGTAGTTTTTGTTTTCACTTGATGGACTTGACATGGCTTTAGGTTGCTCTGCTGTCAAAATAGAATGGTGGAAACATTTCAAAGATTTAAAAGGTCAATGGGTTCTGTTGCTTTTTTTAGGGTGGAAGGCAACTGGAGGCGGAACAATCGTATAAGTATGCTGTCAAGGTGCGTAACGTGTTGTTTCTTCTTTGGCGAAGGAGTGTAACATTTTCAACAAGGGCCACAATTTTTCAACCCAGTACAATTCCTAGCCTCAATCTCTTCCCTTTCCCCCCTCAGCCGTTTAAGTGGTTGAGGGGGGAAAGGAAGGGGCCTAAGGCCAGGGATTATGGGAGTTGAAGTCCAAAACACCTGGAGGGATGAAGTTTGCCCATGCCTGAGCTACACAGAAATAGAAGTTTCATTGGGATCATAAAATGCCTCACAGTACAAAATGTGTATTTTAGTTTAGTTTAGTTTATTTTATTCTGTCTCGTGCTTTGTAACCCTGGATTGAGTAGAATGCACTTGATTCAAGAAACACAAACACTCCTGTGGAGACAGATTGATTTTACATGCACATAAAATCCTCACTGGGTGTCAGAAATATCCTGTAATTCAAACCAATTCATCTCAGTACAAGAGGATTAAAATACTTACATCTAAATTGAAGTACAAGCATGAACAAGACACAAAATCAACAATCACACTATGCAACACAGTTTTTGTTCCTGGGTTCATAAATGTCATTTCCTAAAAGGTTTCTATCATAAAAACATGGGAAGAGTTTATTCAACTGCAAAAACTTTGTTTTTGCGCTCAGCACAAAAGGTTAACAATGGCAGCCACAGAAACAAAGTTTCTGGAGTAGAACAACTACTTTCAAAGTAAGGACCGCACACAAAAAAACCAGGAAAGAACACTTTCAAACCAGGAACAGAAAATGTCTCAAATTTTGTTTCATAGTCTAACCTGAAAGCCTGTCATAATGTGTTCAAACATTGATCAAGTCATAAGCCTGCCAGAATGACGATGTTTTTTGACTGGGATGAGAAGAAATACTATTGGAGAAGAAGACAAAAAGGTCTCCGTAGGCAGGAGGTTTGTGGCCCTTTATCTGCAATTTAGGAGGAGTCTGAACACGCAAAAGAGCCAGTTTATCACATGTCAAGATTAATCCAAACAGATAATTAATTTGCTTCCAACCCAACTCAAACGGAGCTTGCATTGCTAGGGCAACACAGGCTCTGTCCATCTACTCTGGAATGTGTCCAGAGGAAGGCAACTAAAATGATCAAGGGTCTAGAAAACAAGCCTTATGAGGAATGGCTTAAAGAGCTGGGCATGTTTAGCCTGCAGAAGAGAAGGCTGAGAAGAGACATGATAGCCATGTATAAATAGGTCAGGGGAAGTCATAGGGAGGAGGGAGCAGGCTTGTTTTCTGCTGCTCTAGAGACTAGGACATGAAACAATAGCTTCAAACTACAGGAAAGGAGATTCCACCTGAACATGAGGAAGAGCTTCCTGACTGTAAAGAGAGCTGCTCAGAAATTGAACTCTCTGTCCCGGAGTGTGGTGGAGGCTCCTTCTCTGGGGGCTTTTAAGCAGAGACTGGATGGCCATCTGCCGAGGGTGCTTTGAAATTCAATTTTCCTGCTTCTTGGCCAAATGGGGTTGGATTGGTTAGCCCACTAGCTCTTTTCCAACTCTATGATTCTTCTAAACGCAAGGTGCCATTCCTGGAAACTATGCTATGCAAAGGCAGCCCTTCTCTGGTCCAAGATACTGTCTAGTCCAACCCCTTTCTGCCATGCAGGGAAAGCACAATCAAAGTAATTCCCTGCATGCCGTGAGCTTAACCAGAGCAGGAGGATGAAACCACTGTGGAGAAAATGAAGGCTGCGATTCTGTATTCCAGGACTAGGAATTCCTTTTAGTCCACTATGCACTTTAGCATTCATAGACCTGAACTGTAATTTGTTTTTGTTAATTGTCTAAGCAAAGACAAATTCTTCCACTAAAATGCTTTTTTTTAAACCCTCTATATCAGGCATGGTAGGCTGTTGGGGCCCCCCAGTGGGGCAGCGATTAAAACTGATGAGCTGCTGAACTTGCTGACCTAAGTTCAGCGGTTCAAATCCGGGGAGCGGGATAAGCTCCCGCTGTTAGCACCAGCTTCTGCCAACTTAGCAGTTTGAAAATATACAAATGTGAGTACATCAAAAGGAACCGCTTCAGCAGGAAGGTAATGGGGCTCCATGCAGTCACGCCGGCCACATGACCTTGGCGCCGTCTACGGACAACGCCAGCTCTTCAACCTAGAAATGGAGATGAACAGCACTCCCCAGAGTTGGACACAACTGGAATTAATGTCAAGGGAAACCTTTACCTTTTAGGCTGTTAGGAATTGTGGGAGTTGAAGTCGAAAACATCTGTAGGACCAAAGTTTGCCCATGCCTGCTCTATATTTAGAAATGAATACAGCATCATTTGTTAAAAGCATATATTTAGAGTTTTTAAAACCCACAGCACCAAACTTGTGTTGGGCTCCATCTTGGGTTCCCCATGTTTCCAGAACGAAAAGTGAGACAGATAACATACTGAAAAGGCTACTGAATTAAATGCAGCATTTTTGAGTCAGCTGCGCCTTGCAGCTGTCTTACCATCCTGACATGAGATGCCATATTTCATAGCTCCCACTGGATAGATTGACCTTGAAACTTGTTTTTGCTTGCCTTGTGTGGCCTCGAAGGAGAGATTAGCTGGCCTCATCTTCTTCCTGGCAATACAGCACCTTGGACAGATCTTTTGATAGTACCCTGGTTTGTGCCCTGGTGTCATTGCTTTTTCCTTTCTTTGCAGCTGGAACTGGCCAACAAGGAGCTGCTCCGGGAGATCAAGAAGGTGCAGCAGGACGTGGGCTTCGGCGACCCCTCCTTCTGAACACCTTTGTTTTAGGGAGGCTCACAAAGCAGGAAGAGGCACCAGATTGCTTGATACTTGCCCATGATTGCCATGCCTTGAATTGCTGATCCAGGTTACATCCCAAGTCCATTATTATATAGGGAATATAAGGCTTCCAGATGGCAGATTTCTCAGTTCCTTGGACAGAGAATGTCTCCGAGCAAACGTTTTTTCCCTCAGGACAACCAAAGGCTTTTAACAAAGATCTAGTGGCAATTTGTTGTTCTCTAATAGAAGTGACAACTGGGGAACAAGGCCACGAGATTCTGAAGCATCCTGGGAATGAGGAGCCTCTAGATAGGGTTTATGAGCTTAATATCCACAAATTTTTGGAAGTGGAGGGTTGTGTCAATTTTCTAATAGGGGACCGGAATACTTTGGTGGCCCTCCATGGTTAACTGGCATTCTCAGTTCTTCGCAGCTCATTGATGAAGCAATGAGAGCAGCATTGTATTGCTTAAAGACAACAACCCTGACATCTTTCCAAAGCTCTCACTGGAGCCGAAATTGGTTTTCAATTAAAACAACCAATATTGAGTTATAAAATGTTTGAGTCATTTTTTTGTCTTAAAAAATCATTAATGTAAAAAGCCATGCAAAACCCACCAAGATAAAATTGCGACACAGTGGTTCATGGGCTGTATTTTGACTGAGGAGAGAAAGCGTTCACCCTCCCTAGGGAGAAATATTGATTTGGAGGATTGGGAACATCTTTGGAAAAGGGAGTTTAAATTCTCAGTAACTGGTTCGGTTAGAGAAAATATGTATAAGATGTTTTACAGAAGCTATATAACCCCAGAGGTAGTGGCCAAAATAGATCAAACTTGTCAAGAGGAATGCTGGAGGTGCAGGAGACAGAAAGGCTCTTTTTTCATGTTTGATGATCCTGCAATATAGTACAATTTGGGGGAGTAGTTATAGAAACAAATAACATGATCACCAAAAAGATGAAGAAAACCCCAGAAATATGCCTTCTAGGATTATTCAGAAAGAGGATCATTAGTGTAGGAGAGGAAGAAGTTTGCCAATACAGTGTTGTTGCGGCAAGACTAACAATATTGGAAGGGGGAAATACAGTTAACCATTAGAAATTGAAGAGACAAAGGACTAGAGTATATATCCAAATGGCCAAGCTAACTACGGTAATTGTTTTAGAGGAGGAAATAATGAAGAATTGGTAAATAAATAGGGCTAGCATTTGGTTTTCTTGAAAGGAAGACAAAGGTGGGTTTGAAAGTAGCCACAAAAGGAATTCATTAAGATAAGATACAAAGGTAGATGCTTGTAAGATATGAGATCTATATTGAGTGGTGTGGCTCAAGAGGGGTAGGGGTTTGATAAGAAGGGATAATTGTGCTGTCATTAATATTTTGTATATGATTTGCATTAAATAGCTGTATAGCATCTTTTTAACATTTTTAGAAATATTTTCCCCCTTTCCCCTCTTTTTTCCATTTACACAAAAAAAAAACTGAGATTCTGGGTTTTTTCTTGCCACTTTTGGACTCTCGCTTGCTGAAATGTTCCTGCGAGTATCTCTGTAGATCTTAGAAAGACCTTTCTTGATTTAAGGCGTTGGTGTGCTGGCCGATATCCGAACAGAGGATGTCAATGCCTTGGTCCTTTTGTTACAGGCTGTTATTTCCCTAGTAACAGGCTGTTACTTTAAGTGGTGCAACGCTAGCTAAACAGTATAATTTCTCCACTGGTATATAGGTCGTAGATATCTGTGATAATGTGGCATGTCTCATTAAGAGCCACATCCACTGTTTTATCATGGTGAGATTACTTCCACACTGGGCATGCCTATTCAGTAGTAGAATGGCAAAGCACAAATGCAGATGTCTTCACTGTGACTGGTTGTGATCCCCAGGTTGTGCTAGTCAGTTTTTGAATGATATTTCTAGCGCTCACTTTTGCTTGATGCTTTTTATGTCAGAGCACGGTCCAGAGTGACTCCCATGTATTTTGGTGTGCTGCAGTGCTCCAATGGAATTCCTTCCCAGGTAATCCTCAGAGCTCAATATTCTTGTCTGTTCTTAAGATGAAAAGCACATATATGTGTTTTAGATGGATTAAGAATTAGATGGTTTTCCCTGTAATGGGCAGTAAGAACACCTAAAGCTTCAGAGAGCTTCTGCTCAACCATTTCAAAGCTCCATGCTTGAGTGGTGATGGCCCGATCATCAGCATAGATGAGACTCTGTGTCCCTTCTGGCAGAGGCTGACCATTTGTGTAAATGTTAAACATTGATGGAACAAGCACGCTTCCCTGAGGCAGGCCGTTCTTCTGTCTTCTCCTTTTACTTCTCTGACCCTGGAAATAACAAATAATAATAATAATGCGTTGTTGTAGGTTTTTTGACTATATGGCCATATTCTAGAAGCATTCTCTCCTGACGTTTCACCTGCATCTATGGCAAGCATCCTCAGAGGTGAGGTCTGTTGGAACTAGGACAATAGAGTTTATATATGTGTGGAATGTCCAAGGTTGGACAAAGAGCTCTTGAATGTTTCAACTGACCACCTAGCATTTGATGGCCTGGCAGTTTTCTGTTTTTGTTTTTGGTGTGGTGTGTTAGTGCCTGGGGGAATCTTTTGTTGAGAGGTGATTAGCTGTCCCTGATTGTTTACTCTTTGGAGTTTCCCTGTGTTGGGGTGTTATTTTGCTGTTATAATTTTAGAGGTTTTTTTAAAAAACTGGTAGCCAGTCTTTGTTCATTTTCATGGTTTCCTCCTTTCTAATGAAATTTTCTACATTCTTATGGATTTGAATGGCTTCTCTGTGTAGCCTGACATGGTGGTTGTGAGAGTGGTCCAGCATTTCTGTGTTCTCAAATAATATGCTGTGTCCAGGTTGGTTCATCAGGTGCTCTGCTATGGCTGACTTCTCTGGTTGAAGTAGTCTTCAGTGCCTTTCATGTTCCTTGATTCATGTTTGGGTGCTGCGTTTAGTGGTCCCTATGTAGACTTGTCCACAGCTGCATGGTATACGGTAGACTCCTGCAGAAGTGAGAGGATCCCTCTTGTCCTTTGCTGAACGTAGCATTTGTTGGATTTTCTTAGTGGGTCTGTAAATAGTTTGTATGTTGTGTTTCCTCATCAGCTTCCCTATGTGGTCAGTGGTTCCCTTGATGTATGGCAAGAACACTTTTCCTCTGGGTGGATCTTTGTATTTACTCTTGTGGCTAGTTCTCGGTCTTGCAGCTCTTCTGATGTCTGAGGTGGAGTATCCATTGGCCTGTAAAGCCCAGTTTAAATGGTTCATCTTGGAGGAGGTGGGGTTCACATATTCTTTTTGCACGGTCTGCCAAGGCTTTAATTATGCTTCTTTTTTGACTAGGGTGATGGTTGGAGTTTTTATGTACTGTAGGTATCTATCTGTGTGTGTAGGTTTTCTGTAAACTGTGTGACCCAATTGTTGATCTGGTTTGCGGATGACTAGGACATCTAGAAAAGACAGTTTTCCTTCATTTTGTTTTTCCATGGTGAATTGGATGTTTGGGTGGATGCTGTTAAGATGGCCCAGGAACCTGTTGAGTTCTTCTTCTCCATGGCTCCAAATGGTGAAAGTGTCATCCACATATTGGAACCATATTGTGAGCTTTTTTGTTGCTGTTTCTAGGGCTTGTTTTTCAAAGTGTTCCATGTAGACATTTTCTGGGTTAAGGGGGCTCCCATAGCTACTCCATCTTTCCGTTCATAGAATTCATTGTCCCACCGAAAGTAGCTGGTGGTGAGGCAATGGTGAAACAGAGCTGTGATGTCTTCTGGGAACCTCTGATTGATTAGTTCAATGGTGTCTGCTACTGGGACCATGGTAAATAGACACAACATCGAAGCGGATCAGTTTGCCGTTGGTATTTAGCTTGAGGTTGCTGATTTTTTCTATGAAGTGGGCTGAGTCCTTGATGTAGTGCGTAGTGAGCCCGATATGGGTTTGTAACTGTGCAGCCAAAAATTTGGGTTTCCAACAGACCTCACTATTCCATGCCCAACCCTTTTTATTGCCTAGTCACATCCATTTATTACTGGTTATTGGTTTTGCTGAGCATTGTTTTGAGTTTCAACGTTGCTGTTTTATATTCATATGTTTTATTTAATTGTTTTTTATTTGGATTGTTATATTTTACTATGCTATTCTTTTAATTGTGTTTTGCTTTAATGGATTGTTTTGCTTTTATGGGCATTTTGATTAATATGTAAGCCACCCTGAGTCTCTTCGGGGAGATGGTGGTGGGGTATGAGAATACTTCTCAGTTGTGACCACTCTGGCTTGGTTGAACCTGCTGGTAGTTTACAGTACTGCCAGCACCGCTCTCAACATCATAGTGAAGGCGAGCCCCAGAGAGAGAGCCCATCTGTATCTTAATTGGTTTTACCTGCAGCAGGGAGTTCCAACGTTCCTGCACATGTGGTCTTGCATCTTTAAAGACAAAGAGCTGGGATTTAGCATCCAAAGACCTCCAGCCATTTCTACCTCTCTGTTTTCTTGCCTCACTTAACCTGAAACTTTGTAGCACAGCTTAGATTAGGAACACTCCACAACACAACATTTTTCCTTTCCACAAAGATACAAAGTGTCCCATTTTGACTCCATTCCAATTTCATATTTTTCTCTGATTTATTCTAAAACTGGTAGTGGTATTTCCCTGAAACCCTCCCCTTCCATGTAACCATTTTTTTCCTTTCCCATATGTTTTAAAAAAAATATGAAGGAAAGCTACGTGACCCAGCTGTTTGTTTTGAGATCAGGGTGACCACATTCCTGGCGGCACCCTTTAATCCAATCATTGGAACAATTTGCATGACAGAGGACATGGTTTGGAGAGGTTTTTCTTTCTTTCCCCTCTCCCCATTTTGAAAGACTCCTTTTGTTTCATAAATGCTGGACCCTCTGAGATTAGCCTCATCCCGCATTTATAGAACTCATGGCATAACTATATTTCATATTTCATAACCAGCCGTCACTGTTGGCCTCGGAAACCAACACATGGCTGCAATTATTTCATTTGTTTACCATCCAGAAGGCTGAAATTCTCATGGATAAAATCTGCATATGGCCCTTTGTCAACAAGGAAGGAACGTTAAGGACAATTCCTATTTCTCACAAAGAACAAAAGAATTCCCTTGACTCGAAAGGTCAGGGCCTTGGATTCATTAACATATAGACAAATCTACTCAAGAAAACTCCAGCTGCTTTGTTTTGAAAACATTCCTGCTCGTCGCTCCCCATTCGCCAGAACAAGAAGTGGCACTGTTTCACTATTGGACCAAACTCCAGCTGCCCCAGCGATTCCATCCAATCAACATAAAGCTGGTCTGGGGGCGGGAAGTGGGAAATTTGAATCTATAACCTTATAAAATGGCATATCTTTTGAATGTAACTTTATGACTGCTTTGCGACAAGGAATCTGCAGTGGTCATCCTTCTCAGCTGACAAGAATAAAAACTTCAGTGGCATCTTCTTCCGGACTTCTTTGGTGAGATCATTTGGGAAAGGGATTTTTATGTTGCTTTTAAAAACTCACCTGAGGTTTTTTCTGAAATCCTTGCTTTAGGGGTACTTCTGGGCCTCTGCCCCCTATGGGCCAGGCTATCCTAAATTGTTCGGTAACAATAGAAGCAGTTAAGCCCCCTGCCAACGACAAGGTGGCACTTGATGGGGGGATTATTATTATTATTGTCAAAGGCTTTCATGGCCAGAATCACTGCGTTGTTGTAGGTTTTTTCAGGCTATATGGCCATGTTCTAGAGGCATTCTCTCCTGACATTTCGCCTGCATCCATGGCAAGCATCCTCAGAGGTAAATACTGGATGAAGTGCAGAGAACGAAATATTATCAGGCAACCTAGGGACTGGGCATTTATAACTAGGGACTAGCCATTCTGAAATGCTAGCTGAAACATCCAGATTTTCAAATCCCTGCGAAAGGAGGACAGTGTAGTTGCTTGCCTAATCTCCCTGGGAAGGGAGTTCCAAAGTTGGGGGGCCAACACCAAGCAGGCCCTCTTCCTTATCGCCACCAACCATGTTTGTGATGGTGGTGGGATCGAGAGGAGGGCCTCCCCAGCTGATCTTGGAGCCCACACCGATTCATAGGGGGAGATGCGGTCACGAAGATAGGCAGGACCCAAACCATTTAGGGCTTTGTAAGTCATAACTTGTACCTTGAATTGGAACCAGAAACTTATGTTTTTTTTAGCAGATTTCCTATGAAGTGGGTGAGGTGGTAATCCTTTGTGATATCATACAGGACGAGGCAATGACTGACAGTATCATAAGCTGACAGGTCTGTAAAGACAGCTTCTGTAATCTGCTGCATTTCAAAACCATCTTCTAGGTGCTGAGTCAGGTTCAGCACTCGTGATGTGCAGCTTTTCCCTTTCCTGAAACCAGCTTGCTGTGGGTCATAAGGTTTTTTTGTTTGCTTGTTTTAAAATATAGAGTTTATTGGCTTCAGGAGCTTGATTTATTTTTCCTCAATATTTGTGTTTATGCATCATGATCATTTGCATACAACAACAACAACAAGAAGTAGTCCATGCTCTGGTTACATCCCGTATAGACTACTGCAACACACTTTATGTGGGGTTGCCTTTGAAGACTGTCCGGAAGCTTCAACGGACGGCAGCCAGACTGCTAACAGGAGCGGCGCTCAGGGAGCACACAACTCCTTTATTGCACCAGCTTCACTGGCTGCCAGTCTGCTACCGGGTACAATTCAAAGTGCTGGCTTTAACCTATAAAGCCCTAAATGGTTCTGGTCCAACTTACCTGTCCGAACGCATCTCCCCTTATGAACCCTCCAGGACTTTAAGTTCGTCTAGGGAGGCCCTGCTCTCGATCCCGCCTTCATCACAGGACTTTAAGTATGTCTGGCGGGGACGAGAGACGGGGGCTTCTCAGTGGTGGCCCCTCGGCTATGGAACACCCTCCCTAGGGATATCAGATCGGCCCCTTCCCTTTTAACATTCCGAAAAAAAGTCAAGACTTGGCTTTTTGAGCAAGCATTTGCAGATGCAATGTAACAGGCACAGGAAAAATGTAATGACTGGACAAAATGATTGGACAATGTTTTTAACAAGGAGACTCTAATGATAAATGTTTTTATTGATATTGATCGTTTTTACTTGGTTTTATATTTATATTAATGTTTTAATTGTAATTTATGGTCTTGGTGCTGGCTGTAAACTGCCCTGAGTCGCCTATATATAGTAAATAAATAAATAATGAGCAAATGTCATTTTCCCCCCCAGAATATTTGCATATATGCATCATAATCATTTACAAATAACAACAACAACAATAAACAAAGGTAATTTTAACCTGCATTTTTCCTCAGGATATTAGCATGTATGCATCAAGATAATTTGTATATAAATCAATAATAATAATGAAAGTCATTTTACCAAGATTTTTTCCAGAATATTAGCTAATAATGATAATAATAATAATAATAATAAACAAAGGTAATTGTACCTGGATTTCCCCCCAAGATATTGGCAAGTATGCATCATTTGTATATATAATCATCGTCATCAAGAAAGGTCAATTTATTGTCAAAGGCTTTCATGGCCGGAAACACTGTGTTGTTGTAGGTTTTTTCGAGCTATATAGCCATGTTCTAGACCAGGGGTGCCCAGGATGGTGATCGGGATCACCCGGGTGATCTTTGGGCCTTATCCGGGTGATCTTTAGGCCCCTGACCAGGTCAATCACTGTTGGTCCTCTTCACGCGCCCCTGCACGCTCCAAGCGTGCCTGAGACTCCAAGAGGGAGAATTTGCACTTCTGCGCATGCGCGCGGGCAAGCTGAGCACCGCGTCATCCAATGCCACCTTCCTCCTTTGCTCTGTGACGTCTGAGTGGCCGGAGAAGGACGGAGGGAGGAGGAATGCAGAAGGGCAAAAGAGGGGGCGGCGTGGATGATGCGATGGCATCCACGCCCGCTCCTCTTTGGCTCTTCCGCTTTCCCCCTCCCTCCCTCCTTCTCCAGCCTCTCAGAGTCGTCACAGAGCAAAGGAGGGGGCAGCGTTGGATGACGCGGTGTTCAGCTGGCCCGCGCGCATGCGCAAAAGAGCCCATTCTCCCTCTTGGAGTCTCAGGCGTGCTTGGAGCGTGCAGGCGGCACGTCAAGAGGAGCAATGACGGAGAAGGAAAAAAGGACGCTTTGGGAGCCATTTCCTGTCCAAATTGAAGCACAAAGGTCACTCTTCTTACTTTCTGCCTAATAATATCTGTGTATATATGCCAGGGAGGGAGAAATGGGTGCCTCTGCGTATTTTAGCATGTTCCATTCTTTATATTTCTGAGAAACAAATGGCTTTGCAGCTACCAGGTCTCTCGGTTTACTTTCTGCCTGATGATATCTGTGGGGAAATGGCATGGAGGGAGAAATGGGTGCTTGGGTGTATTTTAACATGTCCATTGTTTGTATTTCTGAGAAAGAAAGCACTGTGCAGATGGAAGGTGGCAGCAGGAGTGGGTGCGTGCGCGCATGCGCACGCGCACCAGGTAATCTTTTAAACTTGGTTCTTCATATGGTAGCTCCCATGCTGAAAAAGTGTGAGCACCCCTGTTCTAGACTGAGACATTCTCTCCTGACGTTTCGCCTGCATCTATGGCAAGAATCCTTAGAGGTTGTGAGGTCAAGAAAGGTCATCTTTACCTGGATATCTTTCCAGAATATTTGCATATAATGATAACAAACAAAGGTAATTTTAACCTGGATTTTTCAAGAAATTGGCAGGTATGCATCATGATCATTTGTATATATAATCATCATCATCAACAACATAAGTCACCTTTACATGGATTTCTTTCCAGAATATTTGCAAATAAGAATAATAAAGGTCACCTGGATTTTTTCCAGGATATAGGCATATATGCATCATGATCATTATAATAATGTGGGATCATAAGTGGGCCTATTTTTCCATCATTCCGTGCAGGATAAGTCTCTCAGGAACTTTATATGTGAGACAGCCTTGGTCGTCTTAGTGGATGATCTACGCCGGGAGCTGGACAGGGGGAGTGTGTCCCTGTTGGTTCTGCTGGACCTCTCAGTGGCCTTCAATACCGTTGACCACGGTATCCTTCAGAGATGCCTTGCTGGAATGGGCCTGGGAGGCACTGTTCTACAGTGGTTCCGGTCCTTTCTGGAAGATCACACCCAGAAGGTGTTACTGGGGGACTCCTGTTCAACTCCACAGTAATTGTCTTGTGGGGTTCCCCAGGGTTCAATATTGTCTCCCATGTTGTTTAACATCTACATGAAGCTGCTGGGGGAGATCATCCAGATGTCACCTTTTGAGCCTGGTCCCCCTTCCTCATTGTCTGTGCCGTGATGTCACCTGTATTGTTCTGTTTGCATTGATGATGTCCAACTCTGTCCAACTCTGTCACTCCTTCCCACCTGCTACTAATGAGACTGTTCAGATCCTGGACCGATGCTTGGCCGCTGTGACGACCTGGATGAGGTCAAACAAATTGAAACTAAATTCAGACAAGACAGAGGTACTCCTGGTCAGTCGTAAGGCCGAACAGGGCATAGGGTTACAGCCTGTGTTGGATGGGGTTACACTCCCCCTGAAGACGCAGGTTCGCAGCTTGGGAGTGATCCTGGACTCATCGCTAAGCCTGGGACACCAGGTTTTGGTGATGACCAGGTGAGCATTTGCACAGTTAAAACTTGTGCGCCAGCTGCGCCTGTACCTTGGGAAGTCTGACTTGGCCACGGTAGTCCATGCTCTGGTTATGTGGGCGACCAACCAAGGGCCCCCTGCATTCAAGTTTCCTCTCCATAGTGATACATTGTGTTCTTTTCTGTCTCAAACTCTCACTAAGCATGAACCTTTCCTTTCCCAAGCTGCAGATCGCTGCTGGCTCGCCCAGGATACTCTTACAGTGTCCCGGGGAGGCCGAAACTGTGTTCCTCTGAGCCACGGATATGGAAACCCATCGGGGCCCCATATCCGTGGGTCAACGGATCAATTCCATGTTGGTGCCATATTTTTCCTAGATTAATCACAAGACTAACTGCTATCTTGCTTTTGCTCTTTGGGCCCCTATGCCCCAGGAATAACCTCTTTTTATCAGAAAGAAATAAACTTTAAAAGGAGACCAGCTGATTATCAATCCATGGCTCCTCACTGCAACACCGATCCTGCCGCTGTCCTATGAATCAGAAACAACAACAAACCCTAAAGGGTAGCCTGACTAGCAAAAGAGAACAACACAAGAGTCCTGCGTTACATACAACTGTAACACAATGTATTCAACAATATAGATAGGTAGAGTTCATAACTTATGAAGAGAGTTCATGGGGTTTGAGAGGGAAAAGTTTCCAAAAAGTTTCTGAAAGTCCTTTAAAGTGGGCAAAAGTCCATAAAAGTCCATATGTGTGTAAGAAGGGCTTTGTTGAATTCATGTGATCCACTCTGGGTGTCGTTGCAGACGTGGAAACGGAGGTCCGTCCATTTGGGAAAAGAAAACTACAAATTCCGACTTAAGCTAATGATGGATTCATACACAGGCTTCTCCCTGCTTTGTGAAAATACAGAGCTGTTCTACAGCGTCCTCTCAGATTGTACTACAGGACTCTTACCACTAGATGTCATCAGTGTCTACAAAATATAAGACTTACTTCTGTTACCTGAATTCTTTCGCACTCACATATAATCCGGATTTTCCTTCGATATAATCTGGTTCTTTATGTGTTTCACATCACCACAAGAACCCTCTTTTTGCCACACATGGACCAGCTCCAGTAGTACTCACTAGCTGAGTGTCTACCTTATTGATTTTGACTATTTACCATTACTTCATTTCCTTGTGGTATGAGGGCAATACATGATCTTGTATTGTATGTTTATTTTCAATCTGTATAACACATGAGACTACATATCATGACAGTGTGTTATTCACCGTATCCGTATGGATTATATATTAGCAACAAACACTGATGACATCTAGTGGTAAGAGTCCTGTAGTACAATCTGAGAGGACACTGTAGAAGAGCTCTGTATTTTCGCAAAGCAGGGAGAAGCCTGGGTATGAATCAATCATTAGCTGAAGTCTGCCCCAGTTGAAGCAGCAACAGTGTGTTAACTGCTCATGCTATCTAATTTTTACTCTTTGTATACCATAACCAGGTGACTATACCCTGACAGCTTATTTTTCACTGATGGCATTTGATTTATATCAATAGCTTACATTAAGTGTAACTACTTCACTACGTGATTTATACCTATTAGTAGCATCAACCTTTGTGATATCTACACCTTTATTCCTCCATATATACTCCTCCAGTGGTGACTTTTCCGTTCTTTTCCACTTGTCTTAACCCCTGCTTAGTTCTTTGTTGCTTGTGTTTAGCAGCTGTCCCAGTGTTATTTCGGCTTTAGCCTATAAAGCCCTAAATGGTTCTGGCCCAACTGACATGTCCGAGCGCATCTCCCCTTATGAACCATCTAGAACCTTAAGATCATCCGGAGAGGCCCTGCTCTCATTACTGCCTTCGTCACAAGTATGTTTGGCGGAGATGAGAGATAGAGCCTTCTCGGTGGTGGTTCCTCGGCTGTGGAACGCCCTCCCTATAGATATTCGATTGGCCACCTCTCTTTTAACAATCCAGAAAAAAGTCAAGATGTGGCTTTTTGAAGAAGTTTTTCCAAATGCAGAGTAACTGACATAGAAAAATGGAACGACGACAATGAGACCAGACAATGTTTTTAACAAGGAGACACTATACATTTATATTTTATTGATTTGTTTAGTTTTTATTATATGTTAAGATTTTTAATTGTATTTATGCTATTGTAAGCATTGAATTTTACCCTGTTAACCGCCTTGAGTCGCCTATGGGCTGAGAAAGGCGGTATACAAATACAGTACGTAAATAAATACTAAAGAAGTGGGCCTATTTTTTCCCTCATTCTGTGCAGGATAAGTCTCTGAGGAACTTTATATGTGGCCGATAGGTGGCGCTGTTCCGCCACTGTACATACTACCTTCTTCAGGCAAAGGGTTGCAATCCATCCTCCGGCGGCCAGGTGTCGCTGAAGACCCGTAAGCCGCTCCGTTCGGAAAAACTCAGCGGAAAGAAGCCGGAAGCGGAAGCGGCAGACCGGCAGGAGCAGCACCAGGAGCAGCAAGAGACGGGGTAGAGGCGTTGAGACGGAAGCCGTGAGGAGGCGGATCATTTGGGACGGAGAAGGATGAGGCGGGATGTGCGCATTCTCCTGCTGGGAGAAGGTATGTGCTTCGGGGCCTTGGCCTTCCTCAGGCTCAGAGGCCCCGAAGAGGCCCCAAGGGAAGAAGGGGCCTGGCAGGCAGGCAGGCAGCAGGCAGGCCGGCCGGCCTCTTCAGGCCAAAGGAGGCTCCACGGAGCGTCCGTTATGTTTTGTGGTATCCAAATAGAGTGCAATGTAATAACATGTAATCATATAATGGTATATTATATATTACATGTATTGCTAATAATATTGCAGTATAGCGGTATAGTACAATATAGTCCTATATAATACTAAGATTGTGCTAGGCTAATAATATATTGTATATGCATATCATATTGAAAGTAATATTACAATGTAATGCACTATACTGCCAATAATAATAATATATAATAATGTTGGAAGATAGCCATTCTAATATATTTAATACCATTACTACTGATGATATATAATGACTGGCTATTTTCGTATTGTATATTTGTCGTTGTAATGTTTTTGATTGTGAGCCGCTTTAAGTCTCCCAAGGGAGAGAGAAAGCAGGAGATCAATCAATCAATCTGTCCAAAAACGGAGAGCAGCTTTGGTTGTTCTGGTCCCTTCCCTGGCCTGAAGCCTAGCCTATATATACCAATTCTTTGGTTGGCTGTAGATACACCAACTGCAGCATTTCTCATCTCTTGCCATTGGCTACGATGGATTGGAATAGAATAAAATAACTTTATTGTCATTATACATTGCACAACAACATTATACTTTGACTTTTGGGGAGAGGCGTGGTTTATGAACTGCACAGTGGCAGGCAGGAAGGCACTCCATAGGGTGACCACTTCTGCACAGAGAATCCTTGGTTCTCTTTCTCCCCTCTTTGGAAGGACTTTATAGGTCCTGCGGCCTTAAGAAAATTCTGAGCATACTTGGGGATCATCTCACCCAGCATATTCTTTTTTATTATTATTCCACCTAGCAGACAGTACAGAATGACAAAGGCAAGGCCAAACAGACTAAGAGACAGCATTTTTCCTAGAGCTGTAACTATATTGAAATCCCTGTCTTCGCATTGATGTGGCATTGGGGGCTGTGCAATAGTGATTAGAATGTGGAAGGGTGGGTGTGTTGTTTTGTGGTGTGTGCTGTGGAAAGCATTTTATTTCATTGTACAATGTACAGGGTGATAAAGGCAAGCACAAACAGACTGAGAGACAGCTTTTATCCTTGAGCTGTCAACTATGTTGAACTCCATGGCTTCACATTGACGTGGCATTGGGGGCTGTACACTGGCGGTGGGAGTGTGGAGGGATGGGTGCATTGTTTTATGATGTGCTGGGGAAAGCATTTAATTTTGTTGTATAATATACAATGACAATAAAGTTATTTATTTCTATTCAGTGGCTTCTCTGTGTAGTCTAACAAAGCGGCTGTCTGAGTGGTCCAGAATTTCCATGTTCTCAAATGAACAAAAATAGGATTGTTGTTATGTGCCTTCAGTTGTTTGCCCCTTTGCAGGGAGTGGGAAAGGTTTCACTTTTGGGACTGCCCTCCAAGCATAATTCTGGGGGCATCTACACCAGGCCTGGACCAACTTCGACCCTCCCTCCAGGTGTTTTGAACGTCAGCTCCCAAATTCTTAAAAGCCAGTAGGCTGTTAGGAATTATTGTGGGAATTGAAGTCCAAAGCACCTTGAGAGAGGGCTGAAGTTTGCCCATGCCTGAATTAGGCTAAGCAGCCTTAAGGGTGTTCTAGTCTAGGAAGCTGACCGTTATATGAACGCTAAAGAAAGCTGAACCTTCACCCGGAGGAAAACTGACCTGCTTCCAGTTCACAGCTTACAGAGGATTTGTCTGTCGCAGGGCAGACTTATCTATCTAAACTTAGGCACATCTTTCTGAAAGGCAAGGCCCTGTGACCAGCAGGGTTTCCCTCTGTTTGTTGTCTTGGGGATAGGGAGGCTGCAAAGTTACATCCTTTATGGGATTGGCAGGTTGCAGTGCATGGCTTGGAAGAGAATGGGGATCCTCCATGGTGGTACATTATTGAAAGCCAATTGTATGCCTCTTCTTTAGGATCCAGGGTGAGGAATATGTGGTTCTCCAAAAGGATGGATTCTCCACTAGAAATGTATTACATAATGCAAACAATTGTAAGAAAAAGACGATTAAGTGACATGCAAGGATGAGCAACCTGGAATATAGTCAGGTTTTTGGGGTGACAATGGCTTGTGAATGGTCCAAAGCACCTGGAAAGCACCGGCTTGACTTTTATCATGCTGTGCTGTTCAAATATCCTTTATCCAAAAAACTGTAGGTTTTCTGATAGTTACAGTTGTCTGATGATAGTAATACCTTTATTTTGCTGTTCAAATCCACCTTACACTTGGCCCTGGCAGCTGGTGATAAAAGATATACTGCTGCTTGCCATATAGGTACTACAGTGCAACCCCTGTTTGTGGGGGATATGTTCTGAATTTTGCTTGAGTCGTGAAACTATGGATTATAGAAAACCCTATGATTTCCAATAATACTAATGGAGTAGATACTGTGAAAGGTGAATAAACTTAAGGTGAATGAGTGAAACAATGGATAAATGAGACCACGTATATCATTTCAGACAGCCTTTGTCTTTTGTCTCCTACTGACTGAACTTACCCTTTTGGTAATTAATGGTCTTTGTCTATCCCAGCCTCTTCATATACTGTCAAGGTTTTTTCTGTTAACAGTGAGGATCATCAAACTGACATTAGAATCAGAGCATCCAAGTTGAGCAGTTTTTAGACCTTTGAAATATCACCATATAAGATAAATGTAGAAAATGCAAGAGAAAAGGTAGATCTTTGCCTCTTTTATTTAAACAAGCTCATTTTCCATCCTTCCTGAAATGAACCGTATCTCAGAAAGTAGTGCTGGTTGCGGACACCAACTCTGCGGGAATCTTCCTTAATACAGTCTTTTAAAAACCATATTTTTTCTGCTGTGCTGGCTACAGAAAACCTTTTCAAATATTCATAACCTTAAAAAAAACCCCAAACACAGCCAAATGCCGCCTCTTTGCTGAAAGCTATTGCTATTCCAAATTTTGGCCCAAGGCGTCTTGTATTATTAATTATCAGAGTTTTGCTAAGGATCTGGGTCTATAGAAGAAGCAGTGTATTAGCAGCATGGTGGATTTGCCCCTTGACTGGCTTTTCAAACAATTGTGTGCAGTTTTTTCAGGAAAAGCTGACCTCCGTTTCAAAAAGAGAAGAGGAAGGTGATTCAGTCCTCCTTCTCACTTTCTTTATATCTCATTTGTGGCACTTCTTGGCTGTCCTAAATGAATGGTGGTGTTCTTTGCCTGCTTTTGGCTTCAGCACGTGGTTGATTTAAATCACAGCCTTGTCAAATTTCCCAGGCATATAACTTGCTGGCCTGCTGGCTCAGACCTTAAAACTGCCCCATGGTAAAATTCTGTCCTTTTTCCTTATTCAGATATGAGTTCTTTGACCCTTGTTCTTTATTTTCCTCTCTTGCCAAGTTTGCACAAGGTTTTCTTTTTTTTATCTCACCCCTTTCAGACAATTCTATCAACACTTCAATAGCACTTTAATTGTGATGATTTCGTCCCACAGAATCCTGGGATTTATTGCTTGGGGGAGCACTAAAACTCTCTGGCAGTCATGTCTAAAGCCTTCCAGGGCTGCGTGAGGAATTGAACCCTGGTTTCCCAGAGTCTTAGTCCAGCACTCAGTGCCCTACACAACACTAGACAACCATACAGCTCATTAGATGGCCTTGGGGAAGAGCAGGCTCCTGTGCACGTTTACTGTGAGGATGAAATGTGACTGGACATATAATTTCTCTGCTTATTGCAACACAGCTGGTGAAATAATCTTGTTTCTTGGTCTTTTCTCTCACAGCCCAGGTGGGGAAAACCTCGCTGATCATGGCTCTGGTGGGTGAAGAATTCCCTGAAGAGGTCAGTAGAAAGTGACGCTTGTCTTGAAAGCAGCAACAGACAATGCTTGAGATCTCCAGCTAAGGATTTGACTGATATTTTCTAATATTCAGATTTTGTCACCACCACCTTCCCAGCTACTTCAATATCCTCTGCTCCTTGGTCTAAAGTCCACAGATTCACTTGCCTATTCAACAGTTTATTCTGCCCTGAATCTCATATGTAATGTTTCTTCCTAGTCCTTCCTTTTCCTACTAGTTGAACTGTCTTCTCCAGGTACAGATTTCTGCTTTTACATGGTGCCCTCCATGCATTCTGTTTCCTTTTTAAGCCGGGTGTCCATAAAATGACTCTCTCTTTTTCTCCACCCTAATAAGCATGAAGAGGCAATCCTATACACACCACAGCAAAGATAGAGACTCGAGGGCCCCTCCACTCATTCCCCAAAATGCACACACACAGGCCTTTGGGCTCCTTACTGAGGCCAACAGCAATATGGGATACTTCTGGAAGCCTTCACCTCCACCCACATCCCTCCCTGACCACTTGACCCCATCCTTCCTGTCAGTTTTCAAACCCATGTGAATTATTTTTTTCTTTTTCATTTGGTTAAAACTGAAAACTGAAAAAAAAGAGCGGCCTACTCATGCAGCGGTTCCTCTCCCTATCGACACGGGTGAGAGCAGACAGAATTAGATGGGTTAGATGGGCTTCTGGACTGATCTTCCTCTTTCCTGAAGCTCCAGCTGCACTCCTGATGTTCTTCCAGAATAGTTACTACTGCATTCTATGTTTCTATGTAAGACTCCTTAGCCAGTGGCCATGTGCTCGTGTAGTTCCAGTTCCAGCTTTTCCTGCCAATTGTCTGAGAGCTTCAGTGGTTGGCCAGGTACTTTTCCCACCTTTTTTCTCACACACTTCCCAAGAGACTGAAAAGGGCTGCTTCAATTCCTTCAAAGGGCTGCTTTCCCCCTCTGACAGCCTGCCTGCCCACCCCTTGTTCCAGAACTGGAGCTTCAGATCCACAGCAAACAGATGGTGCCCAAGCCTCTCCCCTCCAGCTTGACTCTATGACCCTTGCACGGTCAGTGCCGTAAGTCCCCTAATCAGGCGCCAGGATCATCTTAAGTGCCTTTCCCTGCTTTGGGCCCTGGCAAGCGGCTTAATGTTTTCTTTCCCCGCCATGTGCCTCGGCCCTTGGGTACGACTCTCTCACCATTGCCAGTGGATCTGGCCACGATTTGCAGAGACTCAGAAGCCCTTGTGAGGGGATTGGCAGGCTAGAAGGGCTCCAGCAGGGTGCCATGTGGTCACCCAGGGTCTCCCTTCATGCCTGTGTCATTGTACTCGAAGAGCATGGGATAGGAAATTGACTCTCAAAATACCTGCTTTCGTTCATTTTACACATATAAAAGAGATTGCAAATAGAGGATCCTGGGGCAGTTGGATGCCCTCTGGATGAGACCAGAAGGCCTACTTAAATTGCCCAGTCTCATCAGAAGCCAGTCCATGGAGGTAGATAGGAAGCTGGGCTGTGGCGGCTGCTCTGTGGCAAGACCAGCTTCATTAGCTTCCTCCTTCCCATCAGTCTTTTCCATTCTACATGACCATTTCATGAATGACTGTTCAGCCGGTGTCTGAATGTCAAACCTTAAGGCTTGTTGGGAGAGACTATTGTTCCCGAGTACCTTCAGCCAGGTTCGGATCCTATTCTATGCATTGCCTCCTCTCCTGCATGTGTTCATTTTCTTACTGGGCCAAAGGTCTCTTTGTTTCTCCCCCTAGGTGCCTCCCCGTGCTGAAGAAATCACAATCCCAGCCGATGTCACCCCTGAGAAGGTTCCCACCCACATTGTGGACTACTCAGGTAGGCCTTCCAGTCTCCTTGAACGCTATGTTTCATTCCAAGGATATTCTTTGAGCAGCCTTTTGTGCCATATAAAGGACCAAGATGCCAAAGTGTTGCTTCCCTTTCTTGTCCTTTCAGAGGCAGAGCAAACAGAAGAGGAGCTCCGAGAGGAAATTGCCAAGGTGAATAGAGAAAGCAGGACGGCATGCAGGGTGGAGGCCATGCAGCCCCAGTGTCCCCAATGCCTGGTCCTCCCTCTACGACACATGCTGCATCTTGAATTGTGCTCTTAAAGCTCAGCTGGAACAGCAGACCTCACTCTGAGAGGGGGTATCTTTGGATTAACATCCGTTTTGTTAAAAGTTTGCTAAATCCTTTGCTTATTTGTAAGCCACTGTCTGTGCTTTATCCTACCAGGTTTAATCAGACCTTGAGAAAGAATGAGGGAGAGGGACGGAGAAAGAAAGAGGGGAGAATATTGCTGTGTATTGGACCCTCTTCTTCCTTTGTATTTGGAGATGCAGAGCATGGGAGGCTTTGAGTGGCAGAGGGAAAGACTACAGTGTCCAGAATCTCCAAGCCAGTGTGGCCACTGACCATACTGGCTGGTGTATTCTGGGAGCTATAGTATTAAAAAAAAAAGAGCAATGCTTCCATGGTCTGATGTCACACTAGTCTAGACATGGGCCAACTTCTGCCCTCCCTCCAGGTGTTTTGGATTCAAACATTTAATGTTTTTGTTTTATTTACCAATGTATTAATATTAATATATGACATTGAATTGTTGCGTTTGTAAGGATGCTCTAAGTCCCCTTCAGTGTTGAGAAGGGTGGGATATAAATGAGGTAAATTAAAAAAATTAACTACTTCAACCAGAGTAGTCAACAATAGCAGACCACTTGATGAACCAACCTAGACACAGCATATTATTTGGGAACACAGAAATGCTGGACCACTCTTAACAACCACCATGTCAGGCTACACAGAGGAGCCATTGAAGTCCACAAGAAGCACTGGACAATTCCAATAGAAAGGAGGAAACCATGACAATGAACAAAATCTGGCTACCAGTATTTTTAAAACTCTAAAATCAAAACAATAAATAAAGAACAACACTCAAAAAAGGGGAATTCCAGACAAGAAACAATCAGGGCCAGCTAATCACCTCCCAACAAGCTGCAAGGTCATTAAATGCTAATCAAGATGGCCAGTTCTAACATTCACACCTGCCTCAAACAGACAAGAGTTCTTTCTCCCACCCTGAATGTTCCACAAATATATAAACCCCACTTGCCTAATTTCCAACAGACCTCACAACCTCTGAGGATGCCTTCCATAGATGCAGGCGAAATGACAGGAGAGAATGCTTCTGGAACATGGCCATACAGCCCAGAAAACTCACAGAAAGGCAATAAATAAATTCCCACAATAATTCCTAAGAGCAAGTAGGATGTTAGGAATTGTGGGAGCTGAAGTCCGAAAGACCTGGAGGGAGGCCTGAGTCCAGAATGTGTATTTTCCTCCTAATTCAGAAGTCTGGCAAAAAGAGTGCAACCTCCAAAACCGGCTTTTGACTGATGTGCTTGCATTGCCAGTCTCTGTTGAAGTAATGACAGGGACCTCGTGGGTCTGTGCAGCCAGCCTTTATATTAAAGAGGGCGTGCGGATCCATTTCACCCAGTTAATTGATGTTTGATAGGCAGCACATGGTCCCCAGGCCTGCTTAAGCAAAGATGTCGATGCTTCTGCTTTGTGAGCAAGTGCTCTGCCACACAGCCGGGGAGCCTCCTTCATCTCCTCATCACCAGTGATTGTGTCTACATGCGAGGCTTAGCACATCCTTGCCAAATCCCATCTAAAACCTTGTATGTTTGGGAGATTAAATGATAAACCCGCTTCCCAAAGGGATGGCAGTCCCGCCATCTGTTTTGATGTGAGCACCCCCTGAGCTGAAGCAATGGCCGAATGGAGCAAAGTGCTGAGCAGAGGCAGCAAGGCAGGCCATGCAGGCAGCAAAAGGGAGAGATCAGCACTGTCTGTCTTCCAAAGAGAGGCTCCTTTTTGACATCAGTTTTTATTCAGCATTTTCAAAAAAAATTGCACAAGAACAAAAAAGAGGATGATTAGTAGATTCGAACTATATAAATGTACTATGTCACCAAGTTAGGGGATGCGGGGAGAGAAACCTTATACTTATTATAATTATCTATATCTCCATCTTAAGTACTATTATACATATCATCTAAAGTTTTGAAAGTTCCAAATGTCCTCTGTAACAGAAAAGAACACGCTCTTGTTGTCCAATGTCAAAACTGGCCATACTGTTCGATGTTCTTCCTGTCTTCTCTTCAAGATCTTTGCATTTTAAAAATTGGCTTATTTAATGTAATCAATTTATTTGTTTAATGTATTTTATCTAATAACCCCCAGTGGTGCAGTGGGTTAAACCGTTGATCTGCTGATCAAAAGATCGGCAGTTCGAATCTGGGGAGCGGGGTGAGCTCCCGCTGTTAGCCCCAGCTTCTGCCAACCTAGCAGTTCGAAAACATACAAATGTGAATAGATCAGTTGATACCGCTTCTGCGGGAAGGTAATGGCACTCCATGCAGTCATGCTGGTTACATGACCTTGGAGGTGTCTACGGACAATGCCGGCTCTTTGGCTTAGAAATAGAGATGAGCACCACTCCCCAAAGTCGGACATGGCTACACTTAATGTCAAGGGGATACCTTTACCTTTTATCTAATTTTAACTGTAAATTTACAAATTCACTTCCATTTGTTAGTAAATTGCTAAGAGCCCTGTCTCCTTGCACTCCTTTGCAGGCGAATGTGGTCTGCATGGTGTATGACGTCACAGAAGAGTCCACCATTGACAAGGTAAATGCGGACAAAGACTGTCCTTTGTATGTGCTGCCGCTTGTCTCTGAGAGAATTCTCCATTCTATTCTATGGTTCCATTTTGCATTTCAGATTCGGACAAAATGGATCCCGATGGTGAACGGTGGAGCTGAAAAGTGTTCCAGGTACTATACTATCTTATGGAATTGGATATTGTGTTGCAAATCCTATAATCATTTACCTTGGTATAAATCCTGGTTTGGCCAGTGTAAGCAGTTTGGAAGATGTTACAGAAAGTCAATTGGAGACTTCCAAATGCGTCAGGATAACCAGATGGCTTCCAGGTTCACCCTTGCAGCCAATTGCTGTCTCAGACGATAAAGGCATGCCCAGATCCGCCTTTTGCACTTCTGCATCTTGGGCAGGAGGAGCTATCATTGTTTCCTATATTCCTCAGTCAAAGCAATTCTACTGGAGAGTTAAAACTCGTCTACTGCAATGTTTAGACCTTGGCCAATGTGTTTCCCATGTTTGGATCTCATTTAGTAGGGTGCCAATTACCCCTCTTCTTAGAGAAATGTTCATCCCATTTCCATATTCATTTGCAGGGTGTTTTTTTTAACATGTTCAGATGGAAATGTTCCACACATCCCTTTCCACACATCTTTCTCTTAATGTATGCCTCTTTGCACACAATTTTGCCCGATAAGCATTTTGGAAAGTCATTTTCCTTACTACAGTAGGGCCTCCACTTCTGAACTGCTTAGAGGCTGAGGATTCCCATGGAAGTGGAAAAAAACTACAAATTAAAAACTGGGGGAAATCTCTCTAGTGATTTCCACATTCTCTAGTGCGACTCTGATAGAAGTTGACCACAATACAACTGCACTGGAGTACCTAGAAATTCCTTGAGAGATCATATGAATTATATGTACGACATAACCCGCAATTTTGGAATGCCAGCTTTTGTACATTAATTTCCTTAATACAAATACATATTTTGTACACACTTCTAATTGGTGATTAACATGGCAAAAGCTGAAAGTGTATGGACAGTATAGGATATGTTTTGAATAAGGTATTGACTCTGAATCCAAGGGCATACAAAACACCTCTCTCCCATTTTTCGCTCAGTTCTGATAATCCACAGTTGAATCGTTTTCTAAGAAAAATAAATTGTGAACATACAAAACCAGAATTTTGGAAAGAGGGATAGGTCGGAACACTTTTAACATTTCCTCCCATCGTTATATGAGCCAAGCCTGGGTTGGCCAAGATGCACGAAATGCAGATCTTCTGAATGTGGTTCCTTCTTCGTTTCCCCCCCGATTGGCGAATCTGATTTTCACGGGAATCCCCTGCTAGAACCAATGCCAGCCAGCAGCATTGTGCCACTTTCTTCTTATCCAAAACCTCTATTGCTCTTTTCTAGGATCCCCATCATCCTCGTAGGAAATAAATCTGACTTGCAGACAGGAAGCTCCATGGAAACCATCTTGCCCATCATGAACCAGTTCTCGGAGATTGAGACCTGCGTAGAGGTTTGAGACTATTTGTGGAATTAGGAGGCCGAAGAAAGATTTCCATAACTTCTAAAGACCTTCCCTGTTCGAGCACAGTTTATCAGCTTCCATAACATGGGATGAGCCTGTGACATTTGCTGCCTCAAGGCTAAAGTACCCCTCCTACACTGCCATATAATCCAGATTATCAAAACAGAGACTCCACATCTGCTTTGAACTGGAATATATGAGTCTACATTGCCATATAATCCAGTTCAAAGCAGATATCTGGATTTTATATGGCAGTGTAGAAGGGGCCTTAGGCCACTAATTGGAAATGAAACGTCTCAACAGCTGTTAGTTATGACTGCTATAAGCAGAGTTTGGGACAGTGATGCTTTGTACTGAAACTGGTTGTGCTGGCTAGGGGATTCTGGAAATTCTAGTCCAAAAGTCATTTTCCAAAACTTCAACCTGTAAGTGGAATCTCCATCTCAATACTTTTAGTTTACATATGTACGTCTATTATATAGTATGATGTTTTGTTTTTACTGATTTTTTATGAATATTTGGTATGTCTGTACTTAAGTGCAGTGCTTTACCTATGTCGGAAACTGCCCTGAGTCCCCTCAGGGAGATAGAGAGGTATACAAATAAAGTTATTATTACTATTATTATTATTATACAGGGAAAGAGTGTGCAGCTGGTGGACTTCACAGGGCATCTGGTTGAGGCGCAGGGTAATGGGTCATTGGCCTAATCTAGTAAGGATGTCCTTTATGCCTCTTCCTGCCTGTTCTCTGGGCCCCAAACATCATGCATTGGCATTTTAGATGCATTCCGCTGGCTGTTCAACCAGGTCCAAGTCATGCATCTTCCCAGTCCACCCTTCCACAATACAACCCAGAGGGATTCTGTGAGACGTAGCCTAATCTAAAGGAATGCACTGAGAAAGGAATGATGTCCACAGCAGACATGGAGGTTTCTCCCTCTAGTTCAAAGGTGGGCGACAATTACAAATATTTCTGGGCTGCAGCTCACAGAATTTTTCCTTATGGCTTTGCTGATTAGACTGGAGGAAACGGCCCCCAAAGCCTGAGGACTTGCAGTTGCCCATCCCTGTTCTAGTTCAGGCCACTAGTGCACGTTTTGCCAATTGCACAAACATCGTATCTTCCAAATGATGTGCTTATTGACCAAACAGTCCTCCTTGAGTCTTCCTTAAGTCACCTTCTCTGTAACCTCCCCCCTTCTTTCTGCATCAGTGCTCTGCAAAGAACTTGAAGAATATCTCCGAGCTCTTCTACTATGCCCAGAAAGCAGTTCTGCATCCAACGGCTCCTTTGTACGACCCAGAGGAGAAACAGGTAAGATGCCTCTTTGTATGCACCAGGTCAGTGATACAAAATTGTGAACGAAGAGGCAGGGACAACTGATGAATTGGAATGCTGTCCACATTTTGAATCCACATTCTACCTCTAAAAGGCTTTATGAATGTAATAGCCCTCTCCAGTTTCTGATCTTGCCCACCTTATCCCTGGCTCTGGTTATTGGGTTTTGTTTTGTTTCATTTTAATGGTTGTTTTGATATTCTGCTTGTTTTAATTAGATTGTTATATGTGTATTATATTTTAATGTGTTTTTTGTTTGTAAACCTTGTTGTGTTGGGCTTGATCCCACTTGTAAGCCGCCCAGAGTCCCTTCGGGGAGATGGTGCAGGAAATAAAAATAAAGTTATTATTATTCTGTTTTTAAAGTAAAACTAGGAGGGGTGAAGTGCACCCTCCAGCCAGCAATAGTACCCAGAGCCCCCCGGGGTCAGATATTTTCTTTGTCCCCAAATGTCCTTTTAGTGATATTGGGAGTAGTTTTGTCGTGATCTTCCCTATGGTCAATTTAGGCCCAGAACAGACCTTCCTGTGGTTAAAAAGACTTCTTTTGTATCACAATGGGCTGGGGAGGGGGGCATGGTTGAAATGCTCCTCACTGGGTAATTGGGTGAGGGAAATGAGTTTTGCTTTGTAGGGGATGCAGCCCATTGGTCTCCGCAGTTTATGGAATTATTGTGGAAGCATGTTGGGGATTTGCTTCTGGCACCTCCACTTTGGCTATCCCTCTCCTATAGTCCTATACTTCTATATACCCCCCCCCCCCCGGTGGAGCAGTGGGTTAAACCGCTGAGCTGCTGAACTTGCTGAATGAAAGATTGACAGTTTGAATCCAGGGAGCGGGGTGAGCTGCTGTTAGCCCCAGCTTCTGCCAACCTAGCAGTTCGAAAACATACAAATGTGAGTAGATCAAGAGGTACCACTTCTGTGGAAAGGTAATGCCGTTCCATGCAGTCATGCTGGCCACATGACCTTGGGGGCCTCTATGGACAACACCTGCTCCTTGGCTTAGAAATGGAGATGAGCACCACACCCCAGAGTTGGACACGACTAGACTGAATGTCAGGGGAAACCTTTACCCTTATTCCTATATTCTCCCTTTCAGCTATTGGAGCATTCATCCAACTAGGATGCCTTGCATGGCCTCCTTTTAAATCTCTTCCCTTTTCTTTTTTCCTCCCACCTCTGTACCATTACCACAGCTGCGACCAGCATGCACACGAGCACTCACTCGGATTTTTAACATGTCCGACCAGGATAACAACCAGATCTTAAGTGACGACGAGCTGAACTATTTTCAGGTGTGTTTCCAATATCACATAGCCGAAAATCATTGAGATTCCTCAGTATCAATTTCTGCAGCGATGCACCTAGCATATCTTTTAGAGGACTGGGTTCATAACATCAGTATCTTCTTTAAAAGAGTTTGTAGACCTTGGTACTTGGAGTGGAATGCAGAGACATGCACTCAGTTGTCTCCTTCAAGGTTCGAGGAAGGTGGTTTCAGTTTGTTACGAGTGTTGTGTTTCTTTGTTTTTAAACTAAAGCCAGTTTGTAGCACTAGGTCTAGTTCCAGGACCCCATATCTGTGTATGCTCAAGTTCCATTATATACGAAGGCAAAGCAAAATGGCATTACCTATGAAAAATAGCAAAATCAAGGTTATTGTTTGAATCTTTTCAAGCCATGAATGGTTGAATCTTGTGAATGCAGAATCCATGAATACAGAGCGCAGACTGTATTTGTGGTTAAAGGTTCTGAACAATGGTTGCTGGAATCTCAGACGCAAGTTGGATGCCTGAATTGATGGTGTTACCAATGCCCTGCATTTTGTATTAATTCCCACCATGGCCAATGTCTTCAAGTCACATCTTGTATTTCAACTAGCCATAAAATCCATTCTAAATCTTTGAATAAGAGAGAGGAGAGGATTTGTTTGCTTCAAAAGAGTTGTGATCGTGAAACCAATGACCACTGGTTGAACAGAACATATTGTATATACTCGAGTATAAGATGACCCAAATATAATCCAATACACTTAATTTTACCACAAAAAACTGGGAAAATGTATTGACTCAAGTATAAGCCGAGGGTGGGAAATGCAGCAGCTATTGGTAAATTTCAAAAATATAAATAGATACCAATACAATTACATTAATTGAGGCATCAGTAGGTTAAATATTTTTGAATATTTACATAAAACTTAATTTAATATAAGACTATCCAACTCTGATTAAACATTATTCTAACCTTTTTCCGTGTAAATGTGCTTGCGTATCCTCCAATAATAAGAAAAAGAGTAAAATAATAAATGCAATAATAATAAGAGTAAAATAATAGAAGTGTAATAACAGCAATAATAGAGTAAAATAATAAATGTGATAATAGTGTTGTGATAATAATAATAATAATAGAGTAAAATAATAAATAACCTTGACTCAAGTATAAACTGAGGGGCCTTTTTTGGCTTATACTTGAGTATATATGGTATATACCTCTACATATATCCCTCTATGTCCCATCTTGGAGTTTAAGATCGGGGAGGCCCTATTCTTGGTCCTGCCTTCCTTGCAAACGTGTTTGGTGGGGATGAGGGACAGGGCCTTCTCAGTGGTGATCCCCCGGCCGCCTGTGGAATTTGCTTCCCAGCGAAATTAAGTCAGCTCCATCCCTCCTCTTCTTCAGGAAGAAGCTCAAAACATGGTTTTGGGACCAGGCATTTGGACATCAGGTTTGACAATAATTACAATGTTTTAGATTGGACTATAGACAGGCTCTGGTCTGGGCTGTTGATCATTGAATCAAACTCTGATATGGCTATATGGTCAATAATAATGTTTTAAATGGATTTTAATTTAATGTTTTATTTACTGTGTAATGTTTTTATTATAATGTTTTGTATGTTGCCGCATCGAATTGCTGCCATTGTAAGCCACCTTGAGGGGATAGAGAAGGACGGGGTATACATGTTTGAAATAATAAAAAATAATAGTTACTGACCTAAATGTCCCAAGAGTTACTGAGTGCCCCCCTTCTTCTTGGGTGGGCATGGTTCTTTATATTTAGAATTCTTTGCTTTTTCTGATTGGCTTCCTTGTGTCTCTTGGGAAGTAGAAGTCCTGCTTTGGAAACCCATTGGCCCCTCAAGCTCTTGAAGACGTGAAAATGGTGGTCTGGAAGAACACGACAGATGGGGTCCAGGACAACGGCCTGACACTCAATGGTAACGGCGCCAGAGAACTCCTCCATCTTAGTCCCCGGAGGCCGATCTCAGGATTTGTGGCAGATGAGAGAGCCAGGCGGGCGGCAGCTGAGCAAAGCCGTGTGTCTGGCCCAGGGCCGTGCTTTGATGCCATGGCTGTTCAGCCAGCTATACTGCAGCCCGAAGGGTGTTAGTGTGGCTTCTTCAAAAAGTCTGCACCCTGTCACTTGAAAAGGCCATCATCCTGTTTTAATTTCATATCCATTATTCCTTCCTTCCTGTTGCGACTCTGTGTCAGTTTCATTCTGTTTTAGTGACCTCAGGAACCAGTTTGTAGTTGCAAAGGCAACTGATGGGGGACTCTTTACTGCTGCATATAGTGAGAAGCTAAAATGAGTATCAGGGAATGCCTCATGAATATAATAATTTGTAGAAGCCTTTGAAGTCAATGCAGCAAGACAGAGTCTTCCAAGCACGATGCCTCCTAGCTGGAAATTTAAGATGCAAGGATTATTGCCACACGCCCCAGTTAGAACAAGTTGTTAAAAAGCAAGAGCCTGTCAGTGCAACTAGAGTGTGTGTATATATTCAGCATTTGTGAGGCACTTGTAGAAGTTAAGTGTGATGTCCTACTCATCTGGCATGGCCAGGTGTTTGTATGCACACAGGCTCACCTTCACGGTTTGGCATTGGCATTTAGCATGCACAAAGATGACGGATGCTATCTTGATGCATCCCAAAAGTCATGTTTGGGATTGGTGTGTACATGATGCCCAAGAAAGCACCAGATTTTTTTTTCCTGTGGTTCAAACGGAGAGTATTCCATTTGAGGCAGTTCTGTGGTAGCTTTATGTGACTGAAAATGCACTTGGCTTCAATACTCTTTTTTCCCCTCTTCCAGGCTTCTTGTTTCTCAATACTCTCTTCATCCAACGAGGACGACATGAAACCACATGGACCATCCTGCGCCGCTTTGGCTACGACGATGCTCTAGAGCTTACAGATGACTATCTCTGCCCACTGTGAGTAGATTGTTTCCATGTTACTTATTATCTGCAAGGTGGAAGACTATACTACTGATGTGTGAAGCTATGGAAAGCATGATTCTGAACCCCAAGGAACTGCAGTTCTTAGCTTTTCTCTGAGTTGATCTTGCGATTTTCTTTAAGTTCAGTCAACCAAGCTGGCTGGAGCTGATGGGGATTCTAGTCTGCCACGTCTAAGACAATTAAGCAAGGTTTGCATCATAAGATTCCTAGGTGTGTTTTGAACATGCCTTCTTTTTGTTACTGAGTGCCTTCAAGTTGTTTTCCAACCAACAACGACTATGTCATAGGGCTTTCTTAGTAAGATTTGTTTGGAAGATGATTTTTTTTCCTGTCAGGAGCAACTTGAGAAACTACAAATTGCTTCTGTTGTGAGAGAATTGGCTGAATGCTAGGATGTTGCCCAGGGGATGTCCGGATGTTTCATGTTTTACCATCCTGTGGGAGGCTTATTTATTTATTTACGATCCTTTATACCGCCACTCTCAGCCCGAAGGCAACTCGAGGCGGTGTACAATGGCAAACGAATGCCCACAGATAAATAAATAACAATCAATAAAAACACCATACAAAAGCAGAAATTCACAGTTAAAAATATAAAATACAAACTTCACCGTCTCCTTATTAGAATCTGTTTCCGTTGCATTGTCATCGTTCCATAGGTCTCAATTCCATAATTACATTTCCTCTGCAAAAGCCTGCTCAAACAGCCAGGTCTTGACTTTCTTCCGGAATGTTAGGAGGGAGGAGGCCAATCTAATGTCCCTAGGGAGGGCATTCCATAGCCGAGGGGCCACTGCTGAGAAGGCCCTGTCTCTCTTCCCTGCTAATCGGGTCTGCGAAGAAGGCGGGACCGAGAGCAGGGCCTTCCCAGTTGATCTCAACCACCTGGATGGTTCATAGGGAGAGATGCGTTCGGAGAGAGAAGCTGGACCAGAAACTTTTAGGGCTTTAAAGGATAAAGCCAGCACTTTGAATTGTGCCCGGTAGCAGACTGGCAGCCAGTGGAACTGGCGCAACAGAGGGGTTGTACGCTCCCTGAGTGCCACTCCTGTTATCAACCTGGCTGCTGTCCGTTGGACCAATTGAAGCTTCCGAACAGTCTTCAAAGGCGGCCCCGCGTAGAGCGCATTGCAGTAGTCTATATGGGATGTAACCAGAGCGTGGACTACCGTGGCCAAGTTAGACTTCCCAAGGTGCAGCTGGCACACAAGTTTTAACTGTGCGAATGCTCCCCTGGTCACCACCAAAACTTGGGGCTTCAGGCTCAACAATGAATCTAGGATCACACCCAGACTGCGAACCTGCGACTTCAGGGGGAGTGTAACCCTGTCCAACACAGGCTGTAACCCTATATCTTGTTCGGCCTTACGACTGACCAGGAGTACTTCTGTCTTGTCTGGATTCAATTTCAATTTGTTCGCCCCCATCCAATCTGACACAGCGGCCAAGCACCGGTTCAGGACCTGAACAGCCTCCTTAGTAGCAGGTGGGAAGGAGTGACAGAGTTGGATGTCATCTGCGTACAGATGACACCGCACCCCAAAACTCCATATGACCTCCCCCAGCGGCTTCATGTGGATGTTAAACAACATGGGAGACAATATTGAACCCTGAGGAACCCCACACAACAATGGTTGTGGGGTTGAACAGGAGTCTCCCAATAACACCATCTGGGAACGGCCCTCTAGGAAGGACCGGAGCCACTACAAAACAGTATCTCCAAGGCCCATTCCCGTGAGGCATCCCAGAAGGATACCATGGTCAACGGTATCGAAGGCCACTGAGAGGTCCAGCAGAACCAACAGGGACACACTACCCCTGTCCAGCTCCCGACGTAGATCATCCACTAAGGCGACCAAGGCTGTCTCGGTACCATGCCCCGGCCTAAAACCAGACTGTGTTGGATCCAGATAATCTGTGTCTTCCAAGAAAACCTGGAGCTGTGAGGCCACCACACGTTCCAGGACTTTGCTCAAAAAGAGGAGATTGGAAACAGGCCGATAGTTGACGAATTGAATGGGGTCCAGTGATGGTTTCTTCAACAGTGGTTTTACGACAGCTTGTTTTAAGCTGGCTGGAATTTTGCCTTCCTGAAGGGAGGCATTAACTACCACCTTTACCCACTCGGCCAATCCCCCTCTGGCTTCCTTTACAAGCCAGGATGGGCAGGGGTCTAGGATGCATTTGGTCGCTCTCATCCCTCCAAGTGTCTTGTCCACATCCTCGGGTTTCACCCATTGAAATAAATCCATCAAAACTGGGCAAGCAGGTGTTCCAGCTACATCCACAGAGACTGCCGTTAACATGGTGTCTAAACCCGAACGGATCAAAGCGACTTTGTCCGCGAAGAACCGAGCAAAAGCTTCACAGCGGGCTGCCGAGTTCTCTCATGTCTACGCATGGGAAGCTGGAGCTGACAGATCGGAGCTCACCCCGTTCCCCAGATTCAAACCACCGACCTTTCGGTCAGCAGTCCTGCCAGCACAAAGGTTTAACCCATTGCACCATCAAGGGTTGTTGTTGCCTTCCTTTAAGGCTGACAAAGTGTGACTTGCCCAATGGGATTCCATGGCTGACCAGGGGTTTGAACCCTGGTCTGTATTGTTGTAATCCAGCACTGCAAGCACTGCACTGTGATGGCTCTCTGAACGTGCCTAGAGCTTTCCTTATTTTGGGTGGACTCCAGTCGCATGTGTTGCAGAGGGACGTCATTTGTCCACTCGAGTACTTGCTGGCTGAAAAAAGACCCAGAGAACTGATGTATTCTCAGATGCCCCCTTGTGAGATTCTGCCTTGACCTGAGCTGCCATTGTACCTTTCAGAGTCCGGGTGCCACATGACTGCTCCACGGAACTCAATCACGTTGCCTATCAGTTCCTTCAGAGGATGTTTGAGAAGCACGATAAGGTGAGCTGGAGAGAATCCTCTCAAGGCACTTTGCCTCTCCCAGGATCTAAATCCTTTTACCTGGCTTTGGCCTGGCCGTTTGCACTTTGGCAGCTTCTTCCTTTGTGCTCATTTGTGATCTAAAATGACACACCTGAGGTTGTTTGTGGCATAGATTCTGGAAATACGGGGCTGTCTGGTCTGGGGGATTCTGGGAGCTGTGGTTCAGGAAAGTAACCTTTCCAGTCTCTGGTTGGACCTTCCAGAATGTACTGTGTACAGTATCCTGGTTTCAGTGGACAGGACAAAAGTAATGGGTGCCACCCTCAGGATTGTAGGTGGAACTAGAATGAAAGGCAGAACAGGGAGCAGAGGCTGACCCTTCCAGGAGAAAATAAGTGGGATTCAACTCAGATCTGAGTCCAGCATGGTCTTGCTTTGATGACATGGAAGAGTGAATTCCATCCGCCATGGTCCTTCTGTTGGGGGGCTAACACCACCATGGCCTCATTTCCTTTCTCACTTTGTCCTTTCGCATTTCATCCTGCATGGGAATGAAATGCGAATGAAAAGATCACGCTAGCTTTGGCACACTGACTCCAACAGGCTTTAGCCTACTCGCTCTCCTCAGAATGACGCAAGCTTTGGTCCACTGACTAACAGGCTTTGGCCTACTCACTCTCCTCAGGACGACACTAGCTTTGGCCCACTGACTGTAACAGGCTTTGGCCTACTTACTCTCCTCGGGACGATTATAGCTTTGGCCCACTGACTAATAAGCTTCAGACTATTCACTCTCCTCAGGACAACACTAGCTTTGGCCCACTGACTAACAGGCTTCGGCCTACTAACGCTTTCAGTGCTTGACTCACACTTTTGTAATCAAAAATACCCAGTTAATTTTTAATATTTCTGATACTTTGCTGCTGTTCTTTCTCTACCTGGGGCCTGCGATGTTGTTCCTGGAAGGAAGAATCATGGAATCGGTTGAAAGAGACCACAAGGGCCATTCAACCCAACCGCCATCCTCTTTGAGGCCTATGATGGTCCTGCTGACAGCCAGTTGATCTTCTCTTTCCTTCTGCAGCCAGAGGGAGCTATTGTAGGCATGTTAGGAGAAGGTGCACGTTGGCCCTTGGATTGATAGCTGGCACCAGGTTGTCCTTTGCAAGCCACTCAATGAAAATTCATAATAAAGGAAGGTTTCCCCAGAAAATTGAGAGAAACTCTGTACAGTTATTAACCCAGTGGCCCAGCCAGACTGGCAGGGAGAGAGGGTTTTTGTCCGCCATGCAAGGTGAGCTTTGGCTACAGCAACAGTGGCATCACGAGAATGGAGGTCAACACAGGATGCTGCTCAGGTGCCCATGTCTTTCCCTTGCATCTCCACAGGACTGTGATGGCGCCCTCTCCCCGGCTGAGCTGCAGAGCTTCTTCAGCGTGTTCCCCTGCATGCCCTGGGGCCCCGAGCTCTACCACACGGTATGCACCACTGATAAAGGCCTGCTTTCCCTGCATGGATTCCTCTGCCAGTGGACGTAAGCGCAGCCCTCTCTACCTTCCCTCCTTTCACATCAGTTTGGTGAGCTTCTCCCTCATTCCCTGTAACGGGCAGCCTTCTCTGTGTTTGGATTTCCCCAGGCTGGTGGCCTACATGGACATCCATCGCTGCTTGGAGCACCTGGGCTACCTGGGTTACCCCATCTTCTCCGAACAGGACTCCCAGGTTCATGCTGTCACAGGTGGGTTGTCTCTCTCCTGTGTTTTGGATCTCAAACACCTTTGGGAACGAACAGAGATTTGCTCTCCCTGCTGCTGCTGTTCAGATCCCTGCTTCCGTGTTGCGGAAATAGGGTGTGCATTGAGATTGGGAGTTAACCTTTGGAAAGGAAATGTCACCAAGCAAGCCGCCTGTCTCCTGCCCTGGAGATATCACAGTAGCTCGCTTTGCAGATGCAGCCGGAAGGAAAGGCCGCCAGTATGAGCCCCCTTTTCTCATGTCTCACCTCTCCCCTCCTTCCCTGCTTTCTTCTGCTCCAGTTACACGGGAGAAAAGGATTGACCTGGAGAAGGGCCAGACCCATCGAAATGTCTTCCTCTGCAAAGTGGTTGGGTCTCGGAGTGCCGGCAAGTCTGCCTTCCTGCAGGCCTTCTTGGGGAAAAACATGGCTGTGAGTGCGGAGATCCTCCCTCAAATTTTCCTTCTGTCTGGTGTGCAGTGAGTCTTGAAAGGCAGACAAAATGTTTTAGAATGAAATGTGTGGTCCTTTTAGCCTTCTAGATCAGTTGTACTCAAATGGATAGTCCCTGGATTTGTTTGGATCCGCAAGCTGTCAGCTGGTCCTCTGGGGAATTTTTCAGCAAACTCTGTAAATACTGTAATAATATGACTCAAATAATGTACTGGTCTTTGACAAACTGGGGCAGTGCGATTGCTGGCACATCCTGTCAGATAATTTTAGAAGCATGGCTGTAGATGGCTATGATCTTGGAAAAAGCATTTTTTTAAATTAAGGAGGTATATTCTTGAAGATTGTTAGTCTGATTAGGTTACATCAGTGTTACTCATCCCATCTTTCTGAAACCTGTATCTCTGTCAGTAGAACATAAAACATCCCTGCTTTCTCTTCTATTTCCAGGCCCAGAGTGAATCCAAGGGAAAGGAAGTCTCCTATACTATTAATACAGTTCAAGTCAATGGGCAAGAAAAATACTTAATAGTAAGTCTATTGTCATTCTTATAAATGTACTCTATTGCTTTGATTGAGATAACATTTGGATCTATATATTGGCGTGAATACTTATTTAGCCATTATTCATTTTCTCTCTGTTATTATAGGGGAGGGGAAACAGGAAGAAATGAGTGTGTGTATATATATATATGTGTGTGTGTAGCAGGTTCAAGAGCATGAATGAAAAGCTGGTCCAGAAATAGCAGGCTCTGTCTTTCTATTTTTTTTTATCTCCAGCTGCACGAGATTGATGTGGATGCGGAGTTTGCAAAGGCATCCAACGCATCTTGTGATGTTGCCTGCTTATTGTATGACGTGACAGACCACAAGTCTTTCAACTACTGTGCTAGTGTTTATAAGGTAAGCTTCGTCCCATTCCACTCCCTGGGCTTCATAACTCAGTGGTCCAGTTTTTCCCAGAAGCCTCTAAGAGGATTTAAATGGGCCAAATGGTTAAGATCAGGGCACCACCAGTGACAGTTGGTAGTCTGTAGGCAGGGCAGGAATTATGCCTGGTTTAGCCATATTTAGAAATTTTCTTTCTTTGAACTACAGCATCCAGAATTCCTCAGCCGAGATAACACAATGTAACAAAATTTGAAAAAAAAAATCCTGGTTTGAAAGCATTATTTCTGTTTAATTGTGTAGTACTTACCTTGAAAGGAGTTGTTATAATCCAGAAACGTCGTTTCTGTGGCTGCCCCAAACTAGGTTAAATGGGTTGAGACTCGAGATATCCATTGAAAAACTAGAACAAAATGTGCTGCAGGATGTCCCTTCGGCAACAACAAAGTTTTTGCAGTTCAACAAGCTTTCCCCCTGTTTTTATAATAGAACCAATTAGGAAATGACATTTATAACCCAGGAACAAAAATCTTGCTCCTTAGTGTCATCAATACCCATATGGACTGGGGGATTCTGGGTGACATAGTACAAAACATCCTTATGTAAATCAAATTGTAGCTTAACATGAGGAGATTGATAGTGGTCAAGACCAAAACAAGGTTTGTGAAGAAAGTGTGAAAAATGCATACCACATTGTCAGTATCCTTAATAGCACTTACATTAGGAAACTGCAGAAAATTTGGATATTACTCTTTGCTGGAGAAAAATATGGGAATGAATTTTAAATAAAAAGTTATCTGTGAGGTGTAGAGGTTTACAAGAAAGACTTGGACTGATTTATTGGTATCTTGATATCTTTTACTGAATGTATGAATGCAACCACGGATGTTGTGTATAAAATTACCTTCAGGCTATGTGTAGAAGGTGTACCTGAAATATACATGAATGCCATGTTTAGACTTTGATCCCCTTCTCATTAGAGACCTATGTGCTGATACAGGCATTCCACCATCTGAAAAAAATCCCAAACGCTTCTTGTCTCAAGCATTTCGGATCAGCGAAACTCAGTCTGCATTAGAGGCAGAAATAACACTGAAAGGGTGGGGCTCGGTTCTTGCCCCACAAAGAAAGAATAGTGCAATGTGTTTTACGAAACATTTCATTCAAAAACAAGAGTGATGTGCATGTAAAATGAAACAGCCAGGTTGTTTATTGCATGCTCAGGAAGAGTCAGCACACATTCCTACTGTAGGATCAGCTGGGAAGAATCCCATTCTTCCCACTTCAAGCTTATTGCACTGTTAACTGCAGAGATGTTGCTGCATCCCGAAACTAAAAGTCTTCCTTCTTCTCCATCTGCCCAATGCTGATGCTGACGAAAAACTTCCAGCTAGACAGAGGACAAGGAGGAACTAGGCGGATTGGGGGCATACAAAGACTTTCTGAACAGAAGCTTCTTTGTCGCCTATCTACTTTAGAGTCCGTTATTACATATAGATTGTAAGGAAAGCCATTCAGTATTTGTGTGCCTCTAATGTCCTAAGTTTTTGAAAGTTTTTGGTTGCAGCACTCAAACAACAGAAGAATCTCACCAGGATGGTAAAACTTGCAACTGTTTCAATGCCAGGCATTTTACATAGCTGTTTTTGAACTGTTACATGATTTCTCTGCATTGTTTTGATCTGTTTTCATCATATTCAACTGTATAAAGATATGTAGTTGTTTTCACTCCATTTCATTTCCTGCCTTGATACCCAAAAGCAGGGGAGGTGGTTTCAGAATAGGTTTTTATAGGTGAAAAACAGATAAAGGTGAGGAGAGTAATTCCTTCTTATTCCTCCCATGCATCTTGCTAACAAGCGCAAGCTGCCGCTTCTTAATGCCAGAGACTCCATTACCAGCGACAACAGCTTTTAAAAGCCTATTGTGCAAATAACCTCCTCTGAGCCATTTGTGCTTATGGCCTTGACACGAACGCTATGGTGGCGGGTGCCTTCCATTTGTCGAACAAAGACATTCCCTCCCCGTTTCTTGAGGTCATAAATTTTCTACCTGTCGGTTTATGACAAAAGGGTTACTATCTTGAGAGCGAATGCTTTCCCTCTCCCTCTCTTCTCTTTCAGCGCTGTGGGTTCATTTATGAATATTTATAAATCACTTAGTACCTGAACATTTCCAAGTCGTAAACAACGACAGGTTCCCTGTTTGTGGAGCCTTTTCACCATTAGCCTTGACATTAATTTTGAAAAAATGTTTAAGAGAGTTAAAAATAACTCATCTCTATTTAGTCTATGAGTGGCTGTGAATCTTAGGATCTTTAGTGGGTTGCAGTATTTAAATCTGGATAGCAACTTTCTTCATTTCAAATGAATGATTCATAGGATCACACAGTTGGAAGAGACCTCAAGGACCATCCAGTCCAACCCCATTCATTCTGCCAGGCGGAACGACACCATCAAAGCCCTCCAGACAGATGGTCATGCAGCTTGTTTCCAAGCATCCAGATAAGGGGTCTGCCATACCAAATCCTAGAGTTGGGAGGGACCTCCAAAGGCCATCCAGTCCACCCCCATTCATTCTGCCAGGCAGGAAAATCACAATCAAAGCCCTCCAGACAGATTTATTTATTTATTTGCAGTATTTATATTCTGCCCTTCTCATTCCAAAGGGGACTCAGAGCGAATCACAGAACACATATACGGCAAATATTCAATGCCATTATACACTGACAAGGCAGACAATTACACATGGATAGAGGTATATATAGGCTTTCCCATCTTTGGCATCTTGGCAGCTGTGCTTGGAGCTGGCCATGGGGGGATGCTGTTGCTCCATCTTTCCTGCCAAAGAGTTCTTGTTCGTTAAATTCCTCCTTGATCAAATTGTCATTTTTCTGGCATTTCGTTCTGGGTGTCTTAAATGCCTCTCCACTTTAAAGCGGTACCTTTTTATCAATTCACATTGCTGTTTTCAAACTGCTAGATAAGCAGAAACTGGGCTAAAGTTCAGTAACTCACCCCAACCGGGGGTTTGAAATGTCAACCTTTTGATTGGCAAGATTTACTGCAGCTGGTGGTTAACCTGTGCTAAAGCCGGGCCATTCGTTGTTTGACACCCTCTGGATTAGGAAACCCTGTCACATTCCCAGGCAGCCTATTCCACTGTTGAACAGCTCTTTCCGTTATGACTTTCTTTCTGATATTCAAGTGGAATATCAATTTAAGTGGAATATCATTCCCTGCCTCTTGAACCCATTCCTCCACATCCTAGTCTCTGTAGCAGGAGAAAACAAGCCTAATCTCTCTTCATACGCCTTCCTTTCAGATACTTAAATTATTATTATGCCCTTCTCAACCTTCTCTTCTCCAAGCTGAACAGACCCAGCTCACTCTGAGGTTTCCAGGCCTTTGACCATTTCAGTCGCCCTTCTCTGAATACATTCCCTGGTCCCAGATCAAACACAGCAGATCTCATCCGTAAACCAAAAGAGAGAGAAAAAAGAGAGGAAAGCCAGATGAGAAGAGCAGGAAGGAAGTCAAATAAGGATCTTTTCGTCCTCTGGGAAGTGCTCCCCCCCCCACCCCAATCTCTCTTCTGTGTTTTTATGATCATTTCTCACTGTTAATTGTCGCCTCTGCAGCAACATTATCTGGACGGACAGATCCCGTGCCTCTTTGTGGCCACCAAGTCAGACCTACCTGAGACGTCTCTGCCACATGGCCTCTCGCCCCCCGAGTTCTGCCACAAGCATCGCCTCCCACCACCGTTTTACTTCACCTGCAATGGACAGGGCCCACCCAGCCCCGCTGTTTACGCCAAGCTGGCCACTGCTGCCACCTTCCCGTAAGTACTTTTTCGCTATTGTTTATATTATTCTCTCAGGCATTGGGACAGGCATGGGCCCACTTGGACCCTCCCTCCAGGTGTTTTGGACTTCCACAATTTCTAACAGCCTAGCTGGTAGGCTGTTAGGAATTGTGGGAGTTGGAGTCCAAAACACCTGGAGGGAGGGCCCAAGTTGACCCATATCTGCATTAGGATCCTCTGAAGATGCCAGCCACAGATGCAGGCCAAACGAAAAAAGGAGAAAATGCTGCTAGATTACATTGGCCAGACAGCTTGGAAACAAACCACACAATAAAACTCCAGCTGCCTCAACTGTTTTCTTTAGTGAGGTGAGCTGAAGGATGCAGTCCTATGGAAAGCAACAGAATCTGAGCCCTCTTTTCTCACTTCAAGCCTTATCCCAAAATACAGTTTGAGGAATCAGATCAACCTGGGCTAAAGTCAGTCTGGATGCAACAAGCTGATTGGAAACAGCCTCCCCTTCATAGTGCGTGTTTCCAAGCAGCCTCCCATCTAGGACAATATCCTCTTTGCAGCAGGTTTCCAAAGATGTTGCACTGAGGACAACGCAAAACAAGTTTGCATTCCAAAAGCCATGGCTGTAGTGCTAGCCGTACCCAATTGATCACAGTGTCCCTTCTCTGTTCCTTCTAGCAGCAACTCCCTTTATGGAGGCCTCCATATTATGAGTGGGAGCCAGCTGCTCCATTTAGCTCGAAGAAGAGTTTTGTGTTGCTCAAAAATGTGCCCTTTTGACATTGTACACAAAACAATGCTCCTTTCTTTTCTTGTCGGCACCTCAGGCCGGACAGACGTGGCGCAGCCATCGCTGAAGCTTGGCCGAGCCCATTACTTTCCCACGCCAAGCGCTTGCTGTGCTTCCCTGGCTTTTATAAATGCAAGCATTTCCCCAAGGAGTATGGGGAATCCATTATTTATACACAACTACATCCAGAAAGGGCAGCGGAGAGCCAGCCAGTCTTGGGCCCTGCATTAAGAGCTTTATTTATTTATACCACAATTCTTAAAACATCTTAATATATCTGTGAAGAGTGCAAGGAAAAGGGTGGCAGTGGGAGGAGGGAGCTCATGTGATAAAAGAAATATATGTTGGAGGAAGGCTGGGAAAGTGCTCTCTCTGAGTGATAACTTCCTTTGCTTTTCAAGGATCTAATTTTATCTTGCTCCCTTTAATATTCAGCTTGTCCAAAGAGAGATGGATACCAAGGCTTGGGCAATAGATCTGCTAGAGGCTGGCAATACAGTTAGTCATCTGGATGGGGCTGTGTGGCTGAAAGGCTGGGCATTACTAGTGCTTCTCTCTCTCTCTCTCTCTCTCTCTCTCTCTCTCTCTCTCTCTCTCTCTCTCTCGGAGCTCTACTTGGCCTAACTGCATATTAGTCCTAAACAGAATGGACATGTTAAATCGATGGGACTTAACATAAACGTAACAAGTCCCATTGTTCCAGCAGGCATATGGTAGTTGGGACTTCAATTTGGGTCTTTCAGTACGGCTATCTATTTTATACTCTCCCAAGTCTTGGGGTAATGCCTCTGTCCTGCATTATGCCTTACACCATCCACCTGCCATGTCTTCTGATAGTAATAGATTGTTGCTCACATCTGTATGCCTTTATTGAAAAGGCCCTTCCTTTGAGAGAGCGCTTTTGGGAATTGAAGTGGGCAGACAGGAAAACCTGAGTGGCGGAAATCTAGGTAACACTGGTCCATCTTAAAGTACAATCTCTGTCTCCGTAAGGGGTGTGTTCCTGAATGTCCCATTGAAATAGGAAACTCTGGACCTTCTTGAAATTTATTTTATTTACTCCATTTCTACTCCGCCTTTCTCCCCCAAAGAGACTCAAGGCGGCTTACAATTCCGACAAAAAATCAAATGAACGACTCCCACTGGAAGTTAACGTAGGGCAGCACTAAGGAACCTAGAAAATTCCTAGGGAGGTATCTGCTCGATAAATTTTCCAGCATGAATGCATGCTAACGTCCTATGGGAGCATGCCATAGTGTTGCCTGGAGGATCTAGAAGAATCCTCGAGAAGACAGACTTTGGTGGATGTGAATGGGCAAAACTGCGGTACTGGGTCTGTGGGTATTACGGGGAACTATGTTGTACTGTTAAACTCTGAAGTGTGAAGTGGACATCTGTCTTAGAGTTAGTGCTTTAGAAGATTCCTAGAACGGTGCCAGAGGCAAGATTGGATTGTGGCTTTTCCAAGCACGGGTGTTTATTTTATTTTTATCCCCATAACACGAATAGGTACTGAAGGAGCATGACCTAGAAAGGCACAGTGATAGCTTTTCTCCTGTTACAAATTATTCAGAAGTTGTCGCACTATTTATACCCGCATTAAGTAGAATGCATTAGTGGATCACCCCTAGCTCAGCCCTGCCTGACAAATAAGCATGGCAACCCTACAGAGCTTTGGAGTGGGGCGTTTAAATGTGCCTGCGTGTCTTGCCCTAATCTGGATTAGCATGCATTTGCTTACGGCGCATTATTTATTTATTTATTTATTTATTTATTTATTTATTTATGGGAAATAAAGCCTGTGTCGGGCATTAAAAGTGTGGCCCCACCAACTGGTTTGCAAGCAGGAGGCCCTTGGGACTTGGGGCCGGTGGTCTTGGAAACGCCATCTCTGCCTGCCTGGGATTGTATCAAGAGCCGGGAAATGTTTTCCAGGATGGGTGGGGGACTGAAACTTCTAGAATCTAGGTCTCTCCAAGCAACGCATAAGCAAGTAATAAATGCAGCAACCACTCTGCTCCGTTTTGTCGGATTTTGAAGACCTGCTGCTGCTCAATAGAGATGGTCTATTCAGCCGCTATTCTTAAGGCCTAAGGGATAAAGTGTTCCCCCTCTGGGAATTCGTCTTTTATCCCCTTTTAATGGTGCACAATCCCTCTTTAACACCAATGTTGTCACATCTTGTAACTGTGGCTTTTGCATCCGGAGCTGATGTTGTATAAAGAAACAGGATCATAGAATCCTAGAGTTGGAGGGGACCCCAAGGGCCATCCAGTCCCACCTCCTTCTCCCAGGTAGGAATACGCAACTCAAAGCACTTGGGCGTCTTCATAGGAGGCTCTGCTGCAAGTGGTGGTTGTCACAACCACCGCCTGCAATAGGTTTGCAAAGGGCACCCATTTATGGATTCTGGCTCCAGTGCTAACTTCAGCATTGGACAAGAGGGCACAGGTGGGAGCACATGAGTCACTCCTGGTGGAGAGAGACAACCTGGAATGGCTTTCGACAGAGACAGACAAGTCAGGACTCAGCCATTGCTGTGGAAGGATTCTCCAAAAGCAATGACAGAGCACCCACAGGATGCCTAGGCAAGGTTCAGGCGGTTTGGCATGGGGCGCCATCTCAAGGAAAGAGTGTGTGTAATGATGATGATGATGTTTATTTATACCAGACATGGGCAAACTTAGACCTTCCAGGTGGACTTCAACTCCCATAATTCCTAACAGCCTCAGGCCCCTTCCTTTTCCCCCTCAGCCGCTTAAGAGGCCGAGGGGGGAAAGGAAGGGGCCTGAGGCTGTTAGGAATTGTGGGAGTTGAAGTCCACCTGGAAGGCCCAAGTTTGCCCATTCCGGATTTATACCCTGCTTTGCGTTCCAACAAGGACACTCAAAGTTCTTCTGGCAAACTACTTCTGAACCAAATTGGCCAAGAAAACCCTGTGGTGGGGTTGTCATAGGTCGGAAACAACTTGAGGGCAACACAGCAATAACATCAAGGGAAGAGTATAGGCTTGCACAGTTTCCTTATAGTGATCTTTGTTGTCCGATTCATCTGCATCCCCTTCGGCTGCCTTTAATGCTCTCTCAGAATCTGCTGGCTGAGGCAGTCTTCTTCATGACTCACTCTGATGTCTTCCCGTACAGACCTGGTCTGGAGAAATGAGTCTGTATTAGTCCTTTCCCTTCCTTTTGTGCATGTTTTGGGTTGTTGCAATGCTGACTCTTTATCTTGTCTCTCAGGCACCTCAATGACATCGACCTGGGAGCTGCTTCTTTCTGGATCCGCGTCGCTTTGGGAGCCACAGTTGCTGCCGTTGTGGGTGTCACGCTTTACAAGGCAATGGCAAAGAACAAATAGAGGAGGATGAAAAAGAAGAAACTACCAACCCTCTTTCTTCCTCCTCTGCCTTTCCCCACCTGGCTCTACAAAACCAGCTCCATTGCCCTTGAGCAAGCAGCATGCCACACAGGAAAGGGGAAGAGATTGCCACCTGAAGAATAGCTTTTCCCTTGACCTCCTTTACTCTCACTGCAGGGGGAGCTAGGTAGCATGGACGGCCACCATTGCAGCACCAGCAGAAGCCGAAATCATTGCAGGAAATCATCTCACAGGCAAGACTCCGCTTCGCATTCCGTCTCCAAAAAGTATGTTTTCCACACTCAGGGAGTGCCTGTCCTCAGCCATAATTACCTTCCGTGACCTCTAGGCACATCTCAAGGCTCCACTTCACTTTTTGTACCACCATGGGAGGTTTTTCTTCAAAGCTTGAAGCCGTTGCAACAAAATGAATTATTATTCCTTTTTTTAAAAAAGAAAGACTTCTGTTTTATGGGAAGGTCAGGCACAAGGAGGGACAGGGCTTAGAGAGCCTCAGAAAAAGTTACTGTGCGCCACTTGGTTCTGAAAGGGCTGTCTCTTGCGTCTTGTTTTGTACTGAAGATGCGGATGCGCTCAATCATTGCGGGGGATGGGACCGAAAAGGGTTTAGCACTCTTTGGCATCACACAGGGCATACATGTGCTGGAACAAAAGGGACATCGAATGAGGAAACCCCAAAAGGAGCGCGTTGTGTCTCCCGGTACTATGGACGTCAACTTGCTGCATGTTTGTTTGTGCCGCCTTCACCTTTTTTCGCATTGTTATTCTGGGTTCTCATTGCTATGGCAACAACTTAGAAGGCCTCTAACCACCTCTGTTTGTCTTAGGTAGGTTGGCAGATACCATCTCCCATCCTGACTTGGTTGGGGATGATGGGATTTGGAGAACCCCAAGTTCTCCATGGCTCTGAAAAGGTGAAGGTGTGTGAGATGGTTGTTCGGCGATGTCAGCCATTGTTTCTATTTGGGAAGGTTTGTCCTCCCAATGGTAATAACCATGATTGGGTTGCCTGCTTTGAGAACTGGAAGAGGGCTTTTGCACCTTGTTAATACAGGAAAAGGAATGTCCTCAGGTATTGCTTGTCACACAATTCAGTGTTTGGCTCAACCATTAACGGTACAAGAGTCTTCCATTGCATATTGGCATCCCTAATCCAGCAGGCATGAGCCAAGTTCGTCCCTCCTCCGGCTGTTAGGAATTGTGGGAGTTGAAGTCCAAAACACTTGGAGGAGGGCCAGAGTTGGCCCATGCCTGTTCTAGAGAAATCTTGATTAACAGGGGGGCCATCTTCTGCTGCTCCCCCCCCCCCAAGCTCTTCTTGCTCATCTCTATGGAAGCCTGACAGGTGCAAATGTAAGAGTTGGTGTTCTCCTAGCTCAGTGGTTCTCAACCTGTGGGTCCCCAGGTGTTGTGGCCTTCAACTCTCAGAAATCTTAACAGCTGGTAAATTGGCTGGGATTTCTGGGAGTTGTAGGCCAAAACACCTGGAGACCAACAGGTTGAGAACCACTGTATCAAGGCAAGCATTGCCTGCTTTGCTTTCCAGCAAGGGCCACTACAGGAAAAGGTGGAAGGCGAACCCTGCGTCCAGTGCAGCCCACCTTCCTTTTTTCTTTTTTTAATCCATCCTCCGCTTTAAATATATATATATATAGTTATGTAAATATGTATATGAAAAAGGAACGCTTTTCTGCCCTCAGTAGTAAGTAAGCCACTTGGGAAACATTAAAAAAAAACAAGCTTTTAAAAAAATGGTGCAGTGTTCAGCCATTCCTGTGCAGTTCCTGGGAAGGGAGAGAGCGGGTCTTTTTCAGGGAGGGTCCTTATTCCCCTGTGCATCTCGCTGTTTTTTTATTTTTGAATACAAACCTCACAGTTTGGGATGCAGACACGTCCTCAGCAAATAAACACATCTTCTCTTAAGCCAGCTCTGTGCCGCTCAGTTGTGCTTGCATAGGAGAGACGTGGCGAGAATTTGGGAAAGTTACCTTTTGGAGCTCCGGCTCCCAGGATCTCCCAACCAGTTTGGCCATTGCGCATTATGTCACCTGAACAATTCTGAAAAGGGGAATGTTTCCAAGCATTGGAGACACGAAGCTGTCAATGGGACCCAGGAGGACACAACTGTTTCCACCAAACCCGAGTCTCCCAAACACAGCTATAGCTACTTATACCACCACCAGGATGCTTCAGACATGATCCATACGATTTCTTAGGAAGGGGGGTTCGTTTTGAGGTGTATCCACATCGGATAGTTACAGTAGTTTGATTCTGCTTTAATTGCCATGACTCCATCCTTTAGAATCCTTGAATTCGTCATTGAGTAGTTGTAACTTAGTAATTCAGGGTTATTGAGGTGAGGAACCTGGTATTATCTTGCCCGCTACCCTGAAAGAGAGCTAGTCTGGACCTTATTGGCAGAAATCACAAGTGCCTTGCCAAACTAGAAATCCCAGGATTCCACAGGAAGGAGCCAAGGCAGCAAAAGTGGCATCCTTCTACTTCCTTTGGATGGGATCATTTATGTCCACCTCCACTCCTACCTTGTATGGTGTGTGTGTTTGTGTGTGTTTCTGGGCATTTCTTAAGTCTTCTTCTACAATTCTATGATCAAATGGAATCATGCTGAAGGATCTAGAAATGCTTAGAGAAGTGTTGTCTTGGATGGAAAACAACAACAGCGGGCTTAAATTTATGTTATTTGCCCTTTGGCGAGGCTTCCTGGCCCAGAACCCTCACAAATGTGGAGAACTAACACTGGTTGCTTTTGTTTAAGATAAGTTAAAACAAGGCCTGCCTTTTAAACCTCTTTATATGTTTTTCTTTTAAGTATAAAAGAGTTATGGGCCAATAGGAAAAACTGCAGAGAAGCAGGTTTCCGAATCCTGGTGGTTGTTTGTGTCTTTTTGAGCATAGTCTCATCAGATCTGTTGATCTCCCTTTTAGCCCTCAATTGACGGTGTTGTTGCGTCTCTCCAACAACGGCTCCGTCGCTTGCTAGGCCTCCTGTCCTGGCATGCTGTGGATGAGATTGTGGTGCTGCCCGTGCGTCTGCTTTGTCTAAGGGATGTGGCGTGCCGCAATTTCCCTTTGGGGATTCCCCATATTGATTGGCCGCAGCGTTTAGCAGAGCGCAGCCACCGATCGATCAATGGGCGCCTGGGATGGGGATATTTAATTAGTACATCTGCCCCATCTGAATAGGGAATTGGTACATTCTTCTGCATGAGCAAGAAATGGGATTTCTTTCTAACCCATGCACCCCTGTTAACTGGGGGATTATAATGAGCACAGTAATCCTATAGACCCCAAAGGCTTGCCTGTGGGCATTGCTGATGCGCCGCTTGCTGTGGCCTGACCGACTAAACCCAGTCCCACGTTGGAAATCCTGTTAACATTTCGGATCGCAGGACATATTGGGTGACCCCTTCCTTACTCATTGGCAAGTGTTTATCTACTGCTTCGATCCAAACCTGCCCTTCTGCCCGCTGAGCTCAATAGCCATGCCAGCCTGATGCCATTGCCTTTGCCCCATGCTGTCCCACATTTCAGCCAGCGGAACTGGAGAAAGATGGGTCAGGCTTGTATCATTATACTATGTGTCCCTGGGTTATAAACTCATCATTTCCTAATTGGTTCTACCATAAAAGCATGGGGAAAGTTTATTAAGCTGCAAACTTAATAAACTGCGGGAGGGACATCCTGCTATAGCATATTTTGCTCTCGTTTTGTCAACCAAGAGTCTCAACCAATTCGACATAGTTTGTGCCTGAAACAAAGAAAGTTTATGGAGTAGGAAAACTTCTTCCAAAGTAACAACCACACAATTAAACAGGAAACAACTCGTTCAAACCGGGAACAGATTTTTTCCCACATTTTATTACATAGTATATATATTTTGGAATTGAAGGAAATGCAACCGAATGGGAGAGATTTTGTTCCGTGGGTCTCAGAATGTTGTTGCTCCTTCCTGGAGTGTGCTCCTGATGACTTCTTGCTCTTGTTTCTTGAAAGCAAGGCTGTTTTCTTCTTCCTGCTATCGGAGCAAAAGGTATTGAATATGTAGTTAACTTTGAGAACCCAAGGGTTGGATTATGACTGGGAAAATGGAAACCCAGTGGGTGGCCTTGGGAGAGTCACACACTCTCAGCCCCAGAAAACCCTGCAATGGGATCTTAGGGTCACCGTCACAAGAACATCCCAAATCTATGAGGAACAAGAAAGGAGTTGACCAGAGCACCTTACTGTGGCATATGGTCCACCTGATTTATATATTGTATTGTATCCATTGAGGAGACTCGGGGATGGATCTTCCTCACTCCAGGTCATGGCTTGATCCATATACATGGCTGGATCTCATCCACATTCTCCATTTCCTTATAGCGTATAAAATTTATTCATCAAAGGAACATCAAGAGTATCAAAACTATACAGTTAATTTGGATGGATGCCACTTTCTACAGCCGTGGCTCCACCCTAGGGAAACTTGCAATGTGTAGCATAATGGGGTGTTATGACGTTTTGATGATGGGAGTGGCACCACTTCTGGAGAGAATTACTTAGGCGATCCCTCGTAGCTCGAGGATGATTGTCTTCCAGATGTGGTATCTTGGCAGTGGGTCCGTAGGTGGCTGTGGAGCCCTATTCTTGATCCGCATGTTCTCCCGCAGTGAGGATATCAGTTTCCAGATGGAAGGCAGTCCCAGTCAGGGTTGGCTTGACATACCTTCCTCTTGCCATGCTTCTCCCTTTCGCCCTCCATTCATGCCTCTTTGAATTCTGCAGCACTGCTGGTCACAGCTGACCTCCAGTTAGAGTGCTCAAGGGCCAGGGCTTCCCAGTTCTTGCCACAGTTTTTAAGGTTGGCTTTAAGCTAGCGTTTCTCAACCTGAGGGTCAGGACCCCTGAGGGGGTCGTGAGGGGATGTCAAAGGGGTCACCAAAGACCATCAGAGAAAACAGTATTTTCTGTTGGTCATGGGGGTTCTGTGTGGAAAGTTTGGACATATTGAGTATCCATGCCAAGTTTTGTCAAGATCCATCATTGTTTGAGTCCATAGTGCTCTCTGGATGTAGGTGAACTACAACTCCAAAACTCAATGTCAGCGCCCACCAAACCCAGTATTTTCTGTTGGTCATGGGAGTTCTGTGTACGAGGTTTGGTTGAATTCTATCATTGGTTGAGTTTAGAATGCTTTTTTAAATGTAGGTTAACTAAATCCCAGCAACTACAACTCCCAAATGACAAAATCACCCCCCAAAAAAAACCCCCCACCAGTATTCAAATTTGGATGTATTGGTTATTTGTGCCAAATTTCATCCAATGAATGAAAATACACCCTGCATATCAGATATTTACATTACGATTCATAACAGTGGCAAAATTACAGTTATGAAGTAACAGCAAAAATGTTATGGTTGGGGGTCACCACAACATGAAGAACTGTATTGAGGGATTGCAGCATTTGGGAGGTTGAGAACCACTGCTTTAAGCCTATCTTTAAATTTCGTATCCTGTCCCACCAGCAGTATGTTTCCTATTCTTGAGTTTGGAGCAGAGTAACTGCTTTGGGAGACAGGAATAAATTATCATGATCAACAGATCAGACAAGCCACTTCTGGAGGGTCACGTGTGCCCATAAATTAGCTCTAAAACATTGCTACTCAGGACAATATTTCTCAGTCATGATGTCCAAAAAACAGGCTGGCACCTGTGAATTGCTTTCTCTGAAGGTGAGGTGGGAATTACAGGTGTTATTCAACATCTCTCCTGATGCATATCTGCTGGGTGTTCATATCCTTGCAGACCCAAATCTAGACAGTCAGGAAAAGAGAGTTCTCAGACAGGGAAGCAGCTGAAACATTGCTTCTTTTTTGCCTGCTTCTTCCTACCTGCCGACTACAGTTGTTGACCAGAATAAATCTTTATGTACTTACTGTTTGCAGACAGGGGAGGAGGAAATCTATTATTTGCCCCTGGATTCTATTTGCAGGGAAGGAAAGCGGAGAGATTTTGGCAGAGCCAAGAATTTGCAGGTCCCTTCGAATCAAGACTTACCTGCTTGGTTAAACGGAGGGGGGGGGGGCTCTGTGGTTTCCTTACATTCCAGTATTTGGCGGCGGTATTAATAATGCAGTCCCGTTGCCCTGTGTGCCGTCAGCACAGCTTTCACATTAGCATCTCTGTTGCAAACCACGGAGGCAAGGCCAGCTTGCTGGTTTCCCTATCGCATCTCTCCACATTTGCATTTCCATAATTTAAATAAATGAAAACAGTGAGTCCTTTCCCAAAGGAGGCTATGCTTGGTTAAAACAACAACTCCAGCAGCTCTTATTTTCAAATGATAAACATGCATAGAGTGCTCCTTCGTGCACATGCCCATGAGTACCCATACGTATGCGTTTCAATATGTTCAGTGCAATAACACTGGCCTGATATAGTGCATTGAGGGTTTGGATCCCTGCTCCTTGAGGTGGAAGTTACTCTCGGCCTTTAAAAACCATGTGATTGATTTGCCTTATGAGTCACCATTGGCCAGAAACACCTTGAAGGCACACAAATAACACAAGGGCATAACCCTTAATACAACAAAACAGACAGACTCAAAATTATCTCAACCAGGTGAAAAATCTCGACAAATAGGACAACATGAGAATAATTATCTCCCCCCCCTACACACACACACACATAATAATAGTGAAAGTATGTATGTGTGTGACTGGGGTGCCCACTTACACAGACAAGCTTCTGCCTCCACAAACACCCATAACTCCCATTGCTCAGGAGACATCAATGAGCCTCCCTCCAATTACATTGCAGGTTATAGTGAGCTCCATGAACATGTAAAAGAGTCCTGCCAATGTCCTCCACAAACGCCATACTGCCCACCACCCAAGTGAAGGCTTTCATATGGAAACTATTTCATCCTAGATTTTATGTGTTTCCTCCACCACAGACATCCCAGTGTTTCTGACTCTCCATTGGTGTGGAATTTGCATGACCCCACCCGCTTACTCTTCCTTAACCCTTTTCTATTCTATGGTACAAAGCAAACAGAGGAATTGACCAGCAACTGAACATACTAGAGAGGTTTGGGGAGAATTCACAATGATTTATAAGAGTTGTAGGTACTGTGATGTATAGTTCACCTGCAATCAATGAGCACTCTGAACTCCATCAAAGATGGAATTGGACCAAACTTGGCCCATGGCCCCCATGACCAGCAAAAAATAGTGGAGGCCTTTGGAGGGATTTATAAGAGTTGTAGTTCACGTACATCCAGAATGTACTATGAACTCAAAACAGGGATGGACCTGGACCACACTTGGCATGCATACCCGTTATGCCCAAATTTGAATACTGCTGATTTTGGAGGGGAATTGGCCGGGGCATTTTGGAGTTGTAGGTACTGGGATTTATAGTTCACCTGCAATCAATGAGCACTCAACTCCACCAAAGCTGGAATTGAACCAAACTTGGCACACAGAGACCCCGTGACCAGCAAAAAATACTGGAGGCCTTTGGGAGATTCACCTTGATTTGGGGGAGTTGTAGTTCACCTACATCCAGAGAGCACTGTGAACCCAAACACTGATGAATCTGGACCAAACTTGGCACACATACCTGATATGCCCAAATTTGATTACTGGAGGAGTTGGGGGGGGGGCACACTGAATCTTCCTTTCTGTAAGTTGTAGTTCACCCACAACCAGAGAAACCGTGATCTCCACCAATTATGGACCTGGACCAAACTTGGCACGCAGCACCTCCATGACTAACTCAACCTACTGGAGGTGTTTGAGGGGACTGACTCACCATAGTAGGAGTTGTAGTTTACCCTACAGCCAGAGAGCACACGGAACTCCACTGATTATGCATCTAGAACAAACTTGCTCAACATGAAAAACTTTCACCACTGATGGAGTTTCAGGGAGTTAGCCTGGCATATGAGTTGTAGTTTACCAACAACCTTATACATTTTGTACAGTTTAAAAATGACTTTTTCAAATAACTCAAGCAATGCCGGGGACCCAAGCTAGTGTGTGTGTATAAAAAATCCATCCGCAATTTACTGTCTGCTCTGTGCAGGTTAGAAGCAAGGCAGCTCTTGTTTCATAGGCTTGCAATCCTAAAGAGTTGCAGAACAAGGAGAGAGAAAACAAAGCTGCACAGGCAGAAATTCACTAAATCAAAGGGATGTAAGGTGTGGTTCATATTTGAGATGCATTTCAGTGGCGCATTAAGTGCATCCCTTAAGTAAGTTTCCGTGTTTATGGTTCGTTTGAGTCAGAACGGGGATCTTTTGGCACCTTTAGGATCAGAAACATTTGGGAACAAAACAAGAGGGCAGAGGTGCTCAAAGAAGTTTATGACAGGAATGGTATTCACAAGCAACGATATATCTATCTTCTGCCCCACTCACCACCCCCTTCTTTAGGGCAGGATAGAAGGAAAGGGCTCTTTACCTTTCACTATGGCCTTTTGGGAAGTTTTTCATTAAGGGCCCTCCCGCTTTGCCATCATAATCTGAGGATTAGTGGAGGCTTTAAAGGTCAGAACCTTTAAAGGTACTACTGAATATGCTGATGATATATCGAGGCATCGACCCAACAGCTGCTAGCACAGCCGTGCATTACAGTGTTCCTCTGTCAGCAACCAGATATTGTATGTAGAGGAGTGAAGTGAACGGAATAGGCAGCAGAACAGTATCCCCTCCAGCCCTGCCAAATTTAGGGGCATGTTACCCCCATGAAAGTGAAAAGCCATGAATAAAGAAGTTTATCACTTGAATTTTTTAGGTCTTCCATTATGACTCTGACCATGACTTTGTGTCAACGAACCTAGAAATCCCAAGGGGAGTGTTCTCTTTTGACATCTCCCTCTATCCTCCAGCATGATGACATGAAGTTGGCTACTGCATTGAACTGGAGGGTCTAGAACAGTGAGCTGTGAGATCTAAAATAAAGTTCGCATCTGTGGATGATTAAATATGGTTTTTTGTGGGTGAGAAGATGGCGACTACTGGGTGGCATAGGTTCTGTATCAGGAACTAGAGCTGATGTGGTCTATCCAATGCAATTTTCTGAATCAGCACCCCAAATAACCAAACTGAATCTAAAGTTTACCAAAAACTAATTCATAACCCTTTGGGTACTAATGTTGGAGAGTGGTCCCTGGTCAAAGTTTTCCCTGGTCAAGTGGTCCCTGGTTTAAAAAAAAGGCTGGGAACCACTCAGTCTAGAGATACCTAGAGAGAACATTTAAAAATCAAATCCATGAACAAGCCAATCCGCAAAAGTCAAAGCCGCCAATGTGGAGGGACGACTGTGTAATGATTTTTGGTGAGTCGCCAGAGAGACACTCCCTTTGTGTATCACAGAAATGGCCTTTCGATGCAAGGCGGGCCAATCTCTCTTCTCATCTGCCACGCTCCAGACTCTTTTTACTGTCTAGTAATTCCTGTGGGTTGATCTGTCAGGCTGTATAAATAGAGGTGTGTGTTCTATTTGTGTCTATCAGTTATTTTAGAAAACTTATTTCAGCTTCATAATATTCCGTGATCCAAATCCATCTGCTAGTCACGCTGTTTGGTTATTTTATTCCGGCACTACAGTTTTGTTGTTGTTTTATGCCTTCAGGTCTTTCCCGACCAATGGTGAACCTATCACAGGGTTTTATGCAGTTCTGACAGCTATTCAGACTTCTCACTCCCTCACCTGATTGGTTGAAAAAGGGGCAGACGAGGATCTCTGGTGGGATTGGCCGAGGGCTCCCCTGACATTACAGCCTGCAGGAGGAGATTCTGAGTTGAGAAGAAGGACAGCTGGTAGTTGGTCAGCTTGAAGGACCAATCCGTTGCAGAGAGAGCTCCTGGGAAGGTGCAACCCTGGAGGAAGCGGTGACATGGATGTGCTGATGAATCTTTAATTAACTCAAGTGTCCAGTTCTGTGTGAGACAAAAAAATGCAAGACCCAAAAGACATAGGTTTCAGCTCCAGACAATTAGGAGTTTGGCTGCTCATTCAGAAGATTATTGTATTCATGTTTGCTGAGCCCTTTCTTTCACAGAAGTGGCATACTCTCAGCCTCAAGATCAATGGATAAACATCCTGAGATCATCTTGGTGACAAAAAGGATGATCTATCTGCATACGTACATAAAGGTTTTGATACTGATCTGTCTTGGGAAGTAACTGACCATGATCTCCTCTCCCAAAAGATTATGCAGACTGGGGGCACAAAGAGGTAGCTGCCTTCTAGATACATTTTGATACATTTGATACACTTTATACATTTAAGAACTGACACAATATATAAATGATATAAGTTACACATAAATCAACAAATTGATACATTTATTAAAGAGTTAGATCTGATTGTTAGGTACAGCTGCTGCTAGGTCTATCCCAGAGCAGAAAGGAACTGCCAACATTTTGCAACTTTGGAGGCAGAAAAATGTTTTAAAGATAAAGAAAAAATAACATATCTTGCTTGGTATCTCTTTAATGTCTGGAAACTTTTGGGGAGGGAGGGGTGTGACATTGCTTGACAACTATGCAACTGTTTAAGTTCCCCAATTGGTTTCCATGGCTGAACTGGGATTCAAACCCTGGATTCCAGAGCCAGAGCCCAACATTCAGTCCACTGTAGGCTCCTATCTATAGTGAGTGAGCTCTAAAACTTGGGTGCAGAAAGTGTGGCTGTCCAGATGTTGTCGGACCATAATGCCCATTGTTCACTATTTGCAAGGTTGGTTGGGACTGGTGGGAGTTGCAGTCTTGAAGGCCTGCTCTAACAATATCTGACAGATGCTAGATGTCAAAGTCTGTGGCCAAAGACCTGCCCTACATTTGCATTTGGAGCTGTCCCCAAATCCTCCTCCTCCCTGTCTGTGTGTATGCATGCCTCTTTTTTAAAAATTTCTCACTTTTCCTTTGTTTCTTCCATCTCTGATCTCCATCTCCTGCCAGAGCTTTCTCTCTCTCTCTCTCTCTCTCTCTCTCTCTCTCTCTCTCTCTCTCTCTCTCTCTCTCTTTGTGGCTATTTCTGTCTCTGAAGGGGTCAGTTGGAGCAAAGCTTGCGGCGTGCCTGCCGAAGGGAAACGGGAACAACGGCAAGCACAGGGACATTTCCTTGGAACTCTTCCTGGGCCCAAGGCTACTAATGGGGAGACGTTTGTGCATCAGCTTGGGCTGCCAAGGCAAACAAGACCTGGGGCAGCCTTTGAGGAATTCAGTATGACTCCGGACTCATTCCCAGCATCACAAGTCTGGACTTTGGGTATCAGGAGGTGCGTTTACACTGAACACATAATGAAGTTGGGCACCGCTTTAACTGCCATGGCTCAATGTGATAGAATCATGAGAGTTTCAGTTTTACAAGGTCTTTTGCTTTCTCTGTCAAAGAGGTCTGGTGCCAACTCCCAGGACTCTATCACGACAATTGACAAGGTGTCAAGCTGCATCAGTTCTACAGTATAGAGGCATCTGAGGATGGGAAATAAAAATAGAAAGGCTAGCCATTGCTGTTCCCACATTGCTTTGCTTTTCTTACTTCAGAAGGCTTGTACTGTATCTGCATCTGTTAGCATCAGATATATCTATTTGCATCACCCTTCCTAATAGCAAACTCAGGAGGAGCCCAGCAGCAACTACTGGCACCTGGGAGACTTTTTCATACTTTTTAGCAACCATCTCCCCGCTTTTTACTCATTATGTTGTTTCTAACCCCTAAATAAACAAGGTTGTTCTTAACTCTCTGAGTCCTTTCCTCTCGCTTTCACCTCCCGCAGCCGGCTCAATGGTTCTCACAACAGGACCATTCTGTCATTTTCCCCCATTCTAACCACTCTCCTGTCTCCCCAAGCTGCCTTCACCAATTTTCAATCCCCATGGATACCCAGAGTCTCCACAGCCATTAGGTCCCCCTTGGTATCCATGGATCCCCTGTGACTTCCCCTCCCTGCAGATACTGTTGTTGTGTTCCCCCATTATCCGTGGACCCCTCATGTGTGTTTTTGTTTAACATTTTAATATTTTATATCTTGATATAAAACTTTGGAGATTGAAAACATTCAGCCTGAGCTTGGTGACCTTTTCATCAACACCCCTTGATTTGGGAATCCCTTCCAGCAGTTTTCCTGTTCATCATCTACCTACAAAGGACTCCGTCACCCATCATCTGTAACCCATACCACTGACTGTGCCGGTACAACAGGCTTTGGAGTTGGATCACCTGCTCTTTGTGCAGCCCTGTGAATATATGAAGAGTCATATCTCACCTGGCATTTTCTTCCCTGATGTTGGGATGACTTGCCCCATTTACCACATTGCCATCTCCAGGGACGGATTCAGAATCCTATCACCATGGACAATACGCTGTTTTGAAATACAATGGACACTGGTGCCGAATCACTAGACTCATGCAGTCGGGGCTCATAAAGTCAATCATCACAACAATAGAACTCATGGGAGCTGAGGGCCCCACTTTGTTTGTCCCAGAGTTGGGACAATTTATTATTATTATTTATTACTTCATGCTTATAGACCGCCACTCCCTGTGGTCTCGGGGCGGTTTATAACAGTGGCATGACACAATTACCATATAGATATAATAAAAAAACAGATCATTACCTAATACTAGCTACAAACACACAGCACTAACTACAACAATAGGGCTAGAATCAGTAGCTCAGGTGAGGCCCATCGATGTTTGGGGGGCCAAGAGGGAAGGCGAGATCCAAGGGGGCAGACCTCCAAACCTTGTGGGGTGATCCTGAGTCCCAAGGAGAGTCGGTCTTCCAGGAGGAGGGGGCAAGTCACCAGACGGGTGGTCAGATGGGTGGTTTAGGGAGTTCTCAACCCTAAGAAATAGGGGAGTCGTTCGCCTGTTTAGTTCCCCTCCTACAGGCTGTGATGTTGCCGTTCATCTCCAACTCCCAAAGCCCGCTCCCCAAATGGTTCTGGAACGGAATAGTTGGTGGCGGGCCTCGCACCGCTGGGATACGTATCCAGAGGAAGTCAGTGCCGCCCCCACAACACTCTGGATGGGCTCCACTGCCCTAGTGCCAGTTCCCAGAGCTCCTCCACGGCAATCATCGGAAGTGGTGCCGGGGATGGGATGGCGCCGTTTCTGCTTCCTCCTCGCTTGGTGTCCGCGCTTGCGCAGCTGTCCCACGGCCGTCGGGGGACGACAAAGTAATCCAATCATAAAACTATGTCTTCTTTGTCTGAAGTTTCCATCCAGCTCCTCTTCAGCAATTGGAGAGCAGAAATCTGCATTGAAAGCAGGGCACGTTCTCTGATTGGCTGGTGGAGGCTGCAGTCTCGCCTCACCAGGGAATCCCCTCCCAGCTGATCGTGAGGTCAACAGGTCTCAAAAAAATTATTTTATTTATTTATTTATTTATAAATTCGATTTGGTAGACCGCTCTCTCCGGAGCCCAGAGCGGTTTACAACATAATCAGTAAAATCATGGTTAAGCTGGCTCTAGCTGGATGGGAACGGGAATTTCAAAGAACTTTACTATATAAAAAGTCTGTTTTGCAATGTTATGGTATCTCAGTTTACTTTGGTGGATAACCACGAGCTGGCATCATTTCAGCTGACTTAATAAACTACCTCAGAGGCTTCTTCAACTTGGTGAGATTTATTCAGGAATATTGGACTTCTTCATCTCGCCATGCGCATGGACCTACAGGACGGTCTGCTGCCAGTACCGGTAACTGCATATCGGTTCTTGGTATCTGCAGTTCAGGTTTTGCTATCCGCAGCTCGGGTATCACTATCCCTGGCCATTTTAAATTGATCTATTTCAAAGAGACAATGAGTGTATCTATACTGCTGAATTAATGCAGTTTGATGCCACTTTCACTGCCATGCTATGGAATCCTGGGAGTTGTGATTTGATGCGCCACCAGTATTCTTGGGCAGGGAATACGAACGACCTTGCAAAACTACAACTCTCAGGATTCCATAGCATTGAAAGCATCCCAAACTGTATTACTTCTATGGTGTAGATGCACTCCAAGTTCCCAAAATGGACGGTGATTGTGAGTGACTCACTGAAGATGTGCAAACATTTGCCTTTTTGAACAGATTCTATCTTTGGGGTTTGGAAATCCTGACAAATGCAAAAAGCTTATTGTCAAACACACAGAGCATCCTTTGCTGTTAGTAACCAGGAGACAACGGTTTGTGCAATTTTCAGGTGCAAACCGCCTCCCATTCTGCGATAATTGCAAATCCCCTGGAAGCCAGCCTGCAAGGAGTCCTCCAGGGAACAGATAGAAAAGCCTGCATCATCCTCCATCCTCTCCATCCTCTTGATTAAGGCAACTAATTATACAGGGCACACCAAGGTCTTTGCTACCAATAGAAGACAAGCAACACCGGAACAAAAAAAGAGAGATTATTTTCATGTCCAGCTCAACTCTTTATCTTGACCAGGGAAGAGCAATCAACTCTGCTGGATTTATTTATGTGTCAACTCACCATTCGTTTATTGCATAAATCAGTCTATTCACATTGTTTCTGTGTGCCTTCAGATCCTTTCTGACTTGTGGCAACTCTTACGGCAAATCTATCCAGTTCTCTGGAATGCGTTGCCCTCTGACATCCGTGCCCTTCAGAGCCTCCTATCATTTCAAAAAGCCTGCAAGACCTTATTGTTTTGGCAGGCTTTTGGGGCCTGAATAGCTATGGTCTCTCCTCTTGTTGTAAACCCCAACTTGTAATGGGGAAGAAGAACACAATGGAATCATGGATTCAAATGACATGAGGAAGAACTTCCTGGCTGTAAGAAGAGCTGTTCAACAGTGGAACTCTCTGCCTCAGAGTCTGGTGGAGGCTCCTTCCTTGGAAGCTTTTATACAGAGGCTGGGAGGCCATCTGTCAGGAATGCTTTCATTTTGCTTTTCCTGCATGAAGGCAGAAGGGGGGGAAACCCGAGTGTCATATCTCACCAATTTGTCAAACCAAGCAGCTTCCATCAAGCGCAACACAATGGAAGGGCTGCCATTTCCAAGAACATACTTGTGATTAATTCAGTTGAATCTACATACACACACATAACGGCCAATCTTCTTTTCTCTCCAGAAGAAATCCCTTTGTTTAAATCCCTGAAATGGGGAAGATGTGCCAAGGAAGAAGCCTAGGTGCTCATAAATATCCAAGGACTCTTCAGGATGGTGCTGCATGGTAGAACTGGTGTCATTTGACACCCCTTTCCAAGCCATGGAAGTTGTCATTTGGCAAGGCACTAATAGAAGGTCCAAGCCATTGCAAAACGACAACTTCCAGGCTTCAATTGCGTCAAACCATAGCACACATTTAAATGATTGTGCTCAAATGATGATGATGACAGTAGTGATGATGATTTCCAGGCTTTAGCTATGGCACTTGGGAAAGAATATGTCCTTCCATGAACCGACAGGTAAGAAACAGGTGTTTTGCTGCAGGGCAGTCGAGTCACGCTGAGCATGAAGCAGGAAGATTGTCCAGCTGTGATCATGTTCAGACCGTGGAGGGGAGCACACTTGTCCCTATAAGATTGAAGGGCCTGCATTATTTATTTATTTACCCATCTATATTCCGCTTTTCTTGACCCTGAAGGAGACCCAGGGCGGCCTTACAAAGGCAACAATTCAATGCCCTATATTAATACATCAGTAAATAAACAAAACGTTTAAACCAAACATAGCATGGCTTCTCGGAAAGGCAACAATTGGCCTTCCTGAAAAGTCAGTTTTCAGGGGCTTTATCTTGACATGATCACTCATTATCTAGGCTGCATTTATAATATAGTGTTGTGATCGAGTGAAGTCATAGTCCCACTCTATTCTGTTTGGTCAGATGTCACTTGGAATAACACTGCGTCCTGTCCTGGGCACAGCAATTCAAAAAGTATATTGACAAGCTGCAAGGTGCCCAGAAAAAGGCGACCAAAACAATCAAAGGTTTTTGAAACTAATCCCTATGAGGAACTGCTGAGGGTGTTGGATATGTTTAACCTGGAGAAGAGAAGGCTGAGAGGGGACAGGATAGCTATGTATTGAGAAGGCAACAAGCTTGTTTTCTGCTGCTCTGGAGAAGACCTACACAACCTGTGGCCCTCAAGGTGTTTTGACTTCAGCTCCCAGAATTGGTGGACAAGCTGCCTAGGGCTCCTAGGAGTTGGAGGCCCAAACATCTGGAAGGCCACACGTTGTGCAGGCCTGCTCCAGAGACTAGGATACTGAACAATGGGTTAAAACAGCAGGAATTAAGAGCCAACCCAACAGGCCAGGTAGAACGAAGAGAGAGGCATCAAGGCCTCTTGTATCCTTATAGTTGTTGTTTATTAGTTCAGTCGCTTCTGACTCTCCGTGACCTCCTGGACCATCCCATGTCAGAGCTTCCGTTTGGCCATCACCACCTCTAGTGCCTTCAAAGTCAAGCCAGTCACTTCAATTTCTCCAGAGTCACTTCAAGGATACCATCCATTCATCTTGCCCTTGATTGGCCCCTCTTCCTTTTTCCTTCCATTTTCCCCAGCATCATTGTCTTCTCCAAGCTTCCCTGTCTCCTCATTATGTGGCCAAAGTACTTCATCTTTGCCTCTAATATCCTTCCTTCCATTGAGCAGTCGGGCTTTATTTCCTGGAGTATGGACTGGTTTGATCTTCTTTACGGTCCAAGGCACTCCCAGAATTTCCTCCAGAACCACAGTTCAAAAGTGTCTATCTTTCTCTTAGCCTTCCTTATGGTCCAGCTCTCACATCCATAGGTTACTACAGGGAATATCATTGCTTTAACTATGTGGATTTTCATTGGCAGTGTGATGTCTCTACTCTTAAATATTTTATCGAGATTGGTCATTGCTCTCCTCCCAAGAAGTAAACATCTTCTGATTTCGTGGCTGCAGTCTGCATCTGCAGTCATCTTTCCACCTAGAAATACAAAGTCTGTCATTGCCTCCACGTTTTCTCCCCCTATTTGCCAGTTATCAATCAGTCTGGTTGCCATAATTTGGGTTTTTTTATGTTTAACTGCAACCCAGATTTTGCACTTTCTTCTTTCACCTTGACTAGAAGGCTCCTCAGCTCCTCCTCACCTTCAGCCATCAAAGTGGTATCATCTGCATATCAAAGGTTGTTATTGTTATAGTATGACCCTCTAATTCATGGGAATTATGTTCCCAGACACAGAAACACAGATAAATAGCAAACTCTGTTGAAAGGAGGGACTTCTGGCCCAAGAAGACTATGGAGTTGCGCTGGAGTGCCTAGATGTGGAGTAATGAGGCTGCAGTAGAAAGCAATCACACTATCACCAATCCCTATATACCCACATCTCCATACTTTGACATGAAGTCTCCTCCAATACCATGGAAGTCACATTGAAAACTAGAGAGGGGCCTTGTACTTTTCTTGGCTGTGAAGGAGGAATTTCAGCAGTCTGGATTGTTAATGAGTTGTGTGATATGTAAAACAGTCGGCAACACCTGCAATGGGAGTTAAGCCTACTTTTTCTACATGATGCTAAAAGGCACAAGAAGAACCCTCTCCTGGGTTCAACCTGACAGCCCAAAGGCTTGCATCCACCACAAGAGTTGCCGAAATACTACTCCATGCTCCATGTTTGCAGGAGTTGGGGAGGCAGCGCAGAGAGCTGTGTGCCCCAGGAGGCCATGCGCAGTGCTCACTTTAATGAAGATCTGAACAGGACTTCTCTGCCCAAGGCGCCGACATGCAAATGCAGAAAAGGAGCTGAGTATTAATCAGTCTCTAAATCTCACATCGGAGGTTGGTGACTGGAGGGAAGGGGCCGCCTCCCCACAAAGGCATGTGGAGGCACATTGCCGGCTGTGGAGAGCACAAGGGGTGTTTGCACAGATAATACAGCACCACAGGGCTACAGTGTGGGTAAAGTGCCACTGATACATTAATATTGAACACACACACACTCACAAATGTATATACCTGACATTGTCTGGCTTCCCCAGCTCTGAGAGTGTCTTCCTTGGTGTCTTCTCGACTCTTTCCTTCCTCCCTCCCTTCTCCTCATATGCATGTCACCTTTCTTCCCCAGTGACATCGCAGAGGGCCATTTCAGTCTGCAAGAGCCAATCCAGTGATATTACAGGGGGGCACTTCACCCAGCAACAGACAATCCAGTGACATCGCAGGTGGCCACTTCACCCTGTAAGAGCCAATCTATTGACATTGCAGAGGGCCACTTCACCCTGAAAGAGCCAATCCAGTGATATCACAGGGGGCCACTTCACCCAGCAAGAGCCAATCCGGTGGGATCGCAGGGGGCGACATCATCCAGCAACAGTCAATTCAGGGACATCATGGAGGGCTATTTCATCTACTAACAACCTTTGTTGTGCAGATAGACATATTCTGACAGACAGACACAAAATCGTGCATACATACACACACACCCCAGTGTAAAGCCAAATCCACTAAAGAAGCCCATATAGAATTCAGCACGCTGGATAGCTCCCAATCACTCTGCTTTTCAACCCTGTTAGCAAAGCTAAATAAATGTAACTGTGAGGGCGCATCAACACTGTGGAATTAATGCAGTTCAATGCTATGAGTTGGGAATTACAAGTTGGCAGAGGAGGCTAAAGGTCTTGCAAAACTACATGTCCCACGATTTCAACGCATTGAGCTATGACACTTAAATTGGGGTCAAACTGCATTCATTCTGCCGAGTGGGTGCACTCACGGAGAAATGAGGGACGTCCACGCATGTGCGTACATTCCAGGGCAGACAGTCACACTTTGGGACCCGCTGTTGTGTCTCCATCACCTCCGTAAGCTTTGATCCGAGATCTAGTTTTAAGAAGTTGCTTGAATGTTGTATACTTTCTACTTATCCTGCCTTAAAAGCTTCAGCATCTGAGGCCTACAGGTCACTCTGTTCTCCAAGAAAGGCTCAGTGGGAGGTGAGTTTGGAGAGGTTTTTCCCCCCTGCTAAATTGGCAAGCTGACCTTCAAAATATAGAAATGGATGGGACTCTTCTTCTGGTTTCACATCCCCCAATGTTCAAATCCCATTCTGTTTGAAGCGAAAGGAAACCAGGAGTCATGTAGAAACAAGCTCAAAAGAAACCAACATCAATTCAGAATAAGGATTCTGAGCAAATGCATTTTTAAGCCTGCCTTTGGATCCCTGTGTATTCTGCTATATTTGATCCCCATTTGCAAATGCCATCCTTTAGGGCATGAAAAGAACTGGAGACTTAAGACACTAAACTCACACAGACAGATTTCTCCTCTATCTCCCTAATATAGGAGAATGATTTCCTGGGAAGGCTAGAGATCTGTGGCCTAGATATTTAGTTCTCTATGTTTGCTCGTTATTTGTGGCTTTGGTGGAGATCTTCTTTAGAGATTCCTAGGTCTCCCAATGAAACTCACTTGCCAACCATTGTGCTGGAAGACCAAGAGATTCCAAGAAGAGTATCTTCCCAGTATCTGTTTTCTTACAGATATATTATATAAAAGAAATAACATTTCTTAAACTATTTTTTAACTTTCAGAGGGCCCTGTTCCCCGAATCCCAGCAAAGGTGTCAGCCAAGGCTATATATCAGCCTTATAGTAAAGGTAAAGGTTTTCCCCTGACATTAAGTCCAGTTGTGTCCAACTCTGGGGGTTGGTGCTCATCTCAATTTCTAAGACAAAGAGACGGGATTGTCCATAGACACCTCCAAGGTCATGTGACCAGCATGACTGTGTGAAGCACTGTCAATTTTCCACCAGAGCGGTACCTATTGATCTACTCATATTTTGCATGTTTTTGAACTGCTAGGTTGGCAGAAGCTGGGGCTAACAGCAGGAGCTCACCTCGCTCCCCAGATTCAAACCTGTAACCTTTCAATCAGGAGGTTCAGCAGCTCAGCGATTTAACCCACTGCACCACCAGGGGCTCCCTAAGGCCTTATGGTTCCCTTCAAAGGACCGTTGAATCCATGGATGGAGAATCCATGAATACAGAGGGCCAGCTATAATTATTTTACATAGTAGCCAGTGCTATTTATTTATTTACAGCATTTATATTTCATCCTTCTCACCCTGAAGGGGACTCAGGGAGGATCACAGAACACATACAAGGCAAACATTCAGTGCTGTTAAACAGGCAGAACAGACAAGAGATAGACTTATTATGTTGGCATTTTCTCCAACTTCAGTGTCCTGGAGGTTGTTTTCGATTCCGGTCACATCCTCTATGATAAAGACCCTTGATCACAGACTTCCTCCTTCCTTTCATCGCTGGCATTTTCTGGTATTTCTTTTATGGTGCCGTAAAATACCTCCCCGCTTTGGTGGTGCCTAATTTATTTACTCACAGCTCACAGCTGTTTTCGAACTGCTTACGTGAATAGTAAACTGGGCTGAAGGCTGGGTCCCCACCCCAAACTGGGCTTCAAACTGCCAACCTTCTGATTGATAAGATCTATTGCTTCTGGTGATTAACCAGCTGTGCTAAAGCCCGACCCATTCTTCCCCAATTTGGATCCCTCAGACGTTATTGAATGACAACTCATCCCTTTTGATGATCCGCCTTGTAGACTGGGGATAATGGGAATTGCAATCCAGCCTTTGTGGCTCTGAGGTATTTTAGGTAAAGGGCATTTTAAAGCCAGACATTGTGTCCACAAAGCCTTGTATTTAAATTTGAAACCTGGATCTCCTGACTCAACAGAATAATGTTCCTGTATCTCAACTCCCATCCACTCTAATTCTGATAATGTCTAATGATACGGAAGTTGTAGCCCGGCATCTGGAAGAGGGCCACATAAAGTGACACAGAGAGCCAGATTTGGCCCGTGGGCTTTGTGTTTGGCAGATGTGCTATATGTACTCTTGCATTGAATTCTGACCCTTCCATAGCTGGTCTTTGCACTCCTCCAAGAGCAGAGGCGCAATGATGCTTCTTTCTGGTCTGCAACTGCTCACCGCCCAAAACATGTGAATATGCATGGGGCAGCCATGAATATTCAAACTTGCTGCTTCTCTGCCCTTCGTAATCTGCGAACCGGCTGCCGCAGAGCTGGCTCTGCGTATCTCCATTTTACAGATGGTTCCTAACCAGGTAGAACAATCGTTCTCCACACATTCATCCTCTCTGCATTTCTTCTGCCTTCCTTTAAAGAGGAGCAAAGCCAACTTTTCAACAGCACCGCCTTTCATCCCATTCTCATATGCAGACATCCACTAGTGAAAAGGTCTGGGGGTAAAAACACGGGCCTGCTTTTCATACGTGAAAGTAAAACAGGGAACAGGATGGGAAACAGGGTCACTTTGCCTGGTGCCCGTCCCTCATTCCTTGCATCTGGATGCACCAAATATTTGCCATTTAGTACATTGTATGTGGTAAAGCGTCACCTCAGTGCATGAAAACCAGAATGCTGTGACCAAGATGCATCCAAGCATGGCCACAAAGTTATTAATGAGAAAGAAGAGTCAAGGTAGGGAACCACCAAAGGCTTTGCTTTCGCTTGAGCTGACTGCAAAGTCAACAGAGAGCAAACGACACTTCAGATTCCGAACCCAGGTTCTTCCCATTTGGGTGCCCCGCATCCGTCTTGCTGAGGACGCTCTCCAGAACCACCACCTTCCCTTTTTTTTCTTTTGAACACAAGAAAGGGAGCAGTTAGCTTTAGCAGAGCAAGAAGCCGATGGCAGCGATATTCTGCGGTGGGTTTGCATTGTAATTGTTCAGATGCCTCGGAGAAACATAGCATCGATCTTGGTCTTTATGAGTAAATATAGTGACACCTGACTGGGATTTGATACTAAAACATAGAAGAAGGAGGAGGGTTACTATAACTCCCTTGTTCCAACAACTCTACTTGGGGGGCGGGGGGGGGGGGTTGGGAAGAGCTGGTTGGGACTATATCTTCCCCATCATTGGCAATCCTTCAATGTCCAAGCCCAATTGCCTTTCAAGTGGTGGTGGGTCTGTAGGTGTCTGCAGAGATCTATTCTTGACCTGCATGTTTGCTCTTCCACAGTGAGGACATTGATTTCCAAATGGAAAGCGGTCCCAACAAGGGTTGGCTTGGTGCTCCTTCTTGCTCTTGACACATTTCTCTCTTTTGCCCTCCATTTCATTTGTGCCTCTTAGAATTCCACAGGACTTTTGGTCACAGCTGACCTCCAGCTAGATGCTTAAGGCCAGGACTTCCCAGTTCTGTCTCAGTGCCTATGCCACAGTTTTTAAGTTGGCTTTAAGCCCATCTTTCAATCTCTTTTCCTACCCACCAACATTCCATTTTCAATTCTTGAGCTGAGCATAAAGTAACTGCTTTGGGAGATGGTGATCTTTGGGCATTTGGACAACGTGGCCTTCAGTCCAGTGGAGTTGATGGCAGACGATAATGGCTTCATGGCTGGTGGTCTTTGCTTCTTCTTCCAGAACTCTGGCATTTGTCCACCTGTCTTCTTCCCAAGAGATTTCCTGGATTTTTCAGAGCAACACTGTTCAAATGTTTCCAGAAGTTGAGAGTGAGGCTTGTAGACGGTCCACGTTTGACAATAGCTTTATAGACAAGCATCTTGGTCTCCCTATGAATGTCCTGATCCTCAAATGCACTCTGCTCCATTTGGGAAAATGCTGCACTCACAGAGCTCAAACAGTGTTGTATTTCAGTGTCAATGTCGACTTTTGTGGAGAGGTGGCTTCCAAGGTAGCGGAAATGGTCAACATTTTCTAATGTTACACTATTTAGCTGTATTTCCAGCATTGCAGAGGGATTGGCTGGTGCCTTTTTCCTGAAATAGCATTTGTTTTTCTCAGTGTTCAGTGAGAGGCCAGGCTTCCCCATAAATCTCCCTGGATCTTGAAATCGGGAGGAGGGGCTCTGTCTTTCAGGCCCCTTCTCTTCACAAGTACAGTACGGCCCTCATGTCCACAGGACCGGTTTCCATGGATTCATTTATCTATGCTGGATAAAATACCCCTCTTGACTTGAGTCTCATGAGTCATTGAATCTAATGCACACCTCAATTTTCAATGTCATGCTCCACATCAAAAAAGTGCCCCTTTGTCATTTGGCCGCAAAAGCTGCATATTACACTGGCTGCCTGCTTAGGATTTCTTCTTTCAAAACAAAAGTGTTAGAACATCAAATCTTCCAACAATGGAAAATAAAACCTTGGCTGCATCTATGCCAGGCATGGGGAAACTTGGCCCCTCCCTCCAGGTGTTTTGGACTTCAACTCCCACAACTCCTAACAGACTCAGGCCCCTTCCTTTTCCTTTTCCACTTAAGTAGCTGAGGGAGGAAAGGAAGGGGCCTGAGGCTGTTAGGAGTTGTGGGAGTTGAAGACCAAAACACCTGGGGGGGGGGGCAAGTTTGCCCATGCCTGATCTATGCTGTGGAATGAATCCACTTTAAATGCCTTGGTTCAATGTTATGGAGTCCTGGGAGATGTAGTTTTGCAAGGTCTGGAGCCTTCTCTGGTGAAGAATGCTGGTGCTTCACCAAACTACAAATCCCAGAATTGCATAGCATTGAGTCAGCAATTAAATTAGAAGCGAGGTCCTGAAGCAGCTTTTGCTTTGGCTCAGCACTAAGAAGACTGTATGATGCACATCTAATGCGCGCCCCAATTTTGGCAAGGTCATTTAGCCCCAAAAGGTGAGCATTAGGTTTGAGTAAATATGGTGTTCTCTCTAGATATTTTCTAGGTTCTATGGCAGCATTGGGCCACAAGCCCTTCACTTCAATGGGGTTTGTTATTCCTCAGGACTTCGGGCACTGTGTCCCCTGCAGATATGGAAATCATGATGTATGAAGATGGGTCAAAAAGTAATGCCTCCATTGCTCTAACTAATATTTCTTTCACAGCTACTGGACTATCTATGCATGATATGATAGAGGTAACCTTATTTCACTGATATGGTCTTTTATTTTTCTGATTGACTGATTATAACCATGAATCTGAAGCTAAAAGAGTTGTCATTGAATTTCTGGCAAAAGAAGGTTGTGCACCTCAGGAAATCCATCACTGCTTGAAGAATGTTTATGGGGACAGTGTAATGGACATCAGCAACATACGGCATTGAGTGAAGAAGTTTGAAATTTACAGATTCAATGATTTGAATGATGTTCAAACAGCTTTAAAATCATGGGTCACGAAGCAAAACCCTGAATTTTTCCAAAATGGTTTTGATACTTGGGTTAAATGATGCTGCAAATGTGTCCCAATTGATGGTGACTATGCTGAACAGTAGTTTTGTGCACAGGATAAATCAGGCTATGATCCGGAGCAACTTCTGCTTTTATAGGTTCATTCACAATGTTTTTATGACACAGGAGGCAAAACTTTTTGACCCAATCTCGTATATTTTTGGGAACACAAGACACTGCCATTGCCTGGAACTCCTTGGCCTCAGAGAAAATGGGGGAGTTGTAAAGGGTTAGGGTTAGAGTGGGAAGGGACCCCACGGGGTCATCTAGTCTAACCCATTCCACCACAATCAAAGCCTTCCCTCCTGATTACAAAACTCCTATTTGCACTACCATATAATGCATTAACACTGAATGTTGTGAAAACAGAAGATGATGATGCACCATTGGCAGCAATGGGTGGATGCTGCTCGCTGATGTTGGGCCTGCAAAGGTCCATTAGCAACAGCCAATGGACTTTCTTGCTCAAAACCCCAGATAAACATATCAGAAGTAAATCAGTTGAAATTTGACTTCAACCTGAATAAAGTTGCCAACTTTTTAAGCTGGTGGAGCTCTTGTGGGTTTTTTCCTCCAAAACTCCAGCTGCCGATGCCAACAAATGCATTCAATGCAGCACAGTTTATCATCCTCATTGGCAGCTGTCGTCCTTGATACGTGGCTGAGAAATGCACTGGAGCCTTGCCATCAAAAATATTGGCAACAGACTTAAACTGAAGCTTCCCAAAGACGTCCACGAGTGGACAGGGATTGTGTAATTGTTGTTGTTGTTGACGATGTATGCAAGTTTCAAGTTGCTTCTGACCAATGGCTATACTTAAGGCAATCCTATCACTGTGTTTTAGTATCATCAAATCATAGAGTTAGAAGAGACTTCATGGGCCTTCAAATCATCCCCGACAGATGGTCATCCAGCCTCTGTTTAAAAGCCTCCAAAGAAGGAGCCTTCACCACACTTGGGGGCAAAGAGCTTCACTGCTGAACAGCTCTCCCAGTTAGAAAGTTCTTCCTAATGTTCAGTTGGAATGCCTGTAGTTTTAAAGCATTATTCCATCATGTCCTAGTCTCCAGGGCAGCGGAAAACAAGCCTGCTCCCCAGGCATGTACCCCCCCCGCCCCGAAATTCTCAGGGTGGTCCGCAAGAAGGCCTTACTGGTACATTATTTAAACTGTTATGTTTATTCATATCATGATCTAATCACCATGCTCATTATATCCCACATTAATGGGGTTATTGGGATAACAATACAAAAGGTTTGGTAGGGTAGTCCGTCTCTTACTCAGACTCAGCCCCTCCCGAATCAAACTCAGCCCTCCCCGAATCAAAATCCTGGCTATGGCCCTGTGCTCCCTCCTCTCTATGACTTCCTCTCAAATCTTTATCCATGGCCCTCATCATGTCTCCTCTCAGCCTTCTCTTCTGCCGGTTAAACATGCCCAGCTCTTTCAGCTGCTCCTCATAGGGCTTGTTTTCCAGACCCTTGATCCTTTGATCCTTTGAGTCGCCCTCCTCTAAACACATTCCAGCCTTGAGTATTTCACTCTTGAAAAACTTCCATGAGATCGAAAGTAGCCAACCCCCTTGTTGCCTCTTTTACCTTCTGGACCATAAAAATGGTCTGCAAGGAAAACGAGGAATTTGTTGGACTTTGTACTCTTGGCTAAGTTTGTTTTCCAGCAAGTGCAAGGATAGTTGAAATCGCCCATGATTCCTACGGTATATCTTTGCCTGTTCGGTCAACTGTTGACAGAAAGCTTCGTCGAGTTCTTCATCCTGGCTTGGAGGTTTGTAGTAGATGCCCATCTCTGTCCTGTGTATTTAATATATATTTTATAGAAATACATTTTAATATGTCTCTTTTATAGAACTCCATTATAATAATACGTATGTTTATAGAATGTTTGCAATGTTTGTGTGGGTTGCTGTGGATTTTTGGTCTGTATGGCCATATTCCAGCAGCATTCTCTCGTGACATTTTGACTGCATCAGTGGCTAATGGCATTTTCAGAGGTCTGTGGGAATGAGTGAGGCAAGTGGGGTGTATATGTATATATGTGGAATAATGTCCAGGGTGGGAGAAAAAAACCCTTGTCTGTTTGAAGCAAGTGTGAATGTTGCAATTAGCAAGCTTGGATAGCATTGAGTAACCATGAAGCTGCAAAGTCAATCAGTGAGTGCATTTCCATAGAGCTAGCTCGGCTGTTGTTGCATGGAGGAATCCTTTGTTTTGGAGGTGTTAACTGGCACTTGATTGCGTGTTGTCTGGAGTTCCCCTGTTACTGAATGGTGTTCCTTATTTACTGTTTTGATTCTGGTGTTTTCTAACACTGGTAACCAGATTGTGTTCATTTCCATGGTTTCCTCCTTTCTGTTGAAATTGTCTACATGCCTCTTGTGGATTTCAGTGGCTTCTCTGTGTAGTCTGGCATGATGGTTGTTAGAGCACTCCAGCATTTCTGTGTTCTCAAATAATATTCTGCGTCCAGGTTGGTTCATCAAGTGTTCTGCTATGGCTAACTTCTCTGGCTGAATCCGTCTGCAGTGCTTTTCGTGTTCTTTGATTCATGTTTGGGCAATGCTGATGCGTTTGGAGGTCCCTATGGAGACTTCTTGCCCACAGCTGCATGGTATACGATAAACTCCTGCAGAGGTGAGAGGATCCCTCTTGTCCTTCGCTGAACGTAACATTTGTTGGATTTTCTTGGTGGGTCTGTAGCTAGTTTGTAGGTTGTGTTTCTTCATCAGCTTCCCTATGTGGTCAGTAATTCCCTTGATGTATGGTAAGAACTCTTTTCCTCTGGGTGGATCTTTATATTTACTCCCATGCCGTGCTCTTGGTCTTGCAGCTCTTCTGATGCCTGTTGTAGAATACGTGCCCATTGGTCTGTAAAGCCCGGTTTAGGTGGTCCACTTCACCTTGGAGGAGGTGGGGTCCGCAGATTCTGTTTGCACAATCTTCCAAGATTTTACTTGTGCTTCTTTTTTTGACTTGGGTGATGGTTTGAGTTTTTATATAGGTATCTATCGGTGCGTGTAGGTTTTCTGTAGACTGTGTGACCCAATTGGTGATTTGGTTTGCGGATGACTAGGATGTCTCAAAATTGTAGTTTTCATTTTTTTCCCTCCATGGTAAATTGGATGTGAGGGTGGATGTTGTTGTGGTCCAGGAATGTTTGGTCTTCTGATGGTGCTGTGACACACCTTGAGCCATGAGAAGAAGCAGGAAAGAATTATTATTATTATTACTGTATTATTATTTCCTTGCCAAGATTTGTTCGGAAGAGATTTGAGGCTGAGAGGATGTGGCTTGCCCATAGGTTCAACCTCCTTTACCCAGGATCCCCTAAATCCCAAATTATCTGCATGAATAAGATATTATTGATGCCGTTGCTTCTTCGTTGATGCTCCTGTGGACACACAAACTTGGCCTTATGCACAAAATGATTTTTAAAATAGTATAATTATTATTTCATGTCAAAAGCATTGCATAAATGTTGCAAAGCAATGCTTTTGGGTTGGGAAGATTAGCCGTTTACAAGAAACTTTGCCCAGGGGACGCCCAACTGTATTTACTCCGTCTTTGAGGAGGCTCTTTCTGTGTGATCCAACCACCTGCAGACAATGCATAGAAGAAGCAGGTGTATGTATTAAAGCAGTCACAAACTTCGAGTTTGGGCTTGGGTCCCATCTCCAAGAGGTCACATTGTGGACATATCTGCAAAATTCAAAGCAGAAGTGGTATCGAACTGGGTTAACTCTACAGTGCAGAGGCAAAATCTCCCCTTTATATCCAATGGCACAAGACACTCTCTGGCTTCATACAGGGTTCTTTCCCAACTGCATCATTTGCCCTAAATCTCGAAGAAGGCCCTATAATGCTTTGTGCCAGCTCATCCAAGAGACACATACATCGTCATCATCATCATCATCCTGATTGCTCAAGGCAGGATATGACAAAAAGTTAAGAACATATGAAAATAAAATATATACAAGAAATTACACAGATTAAAAACCATGTATGTATGTATGTGGGATTAACATAAGTCAGAAAGGACTTTAAAACCCCAAAAAGCTAAATGATGATACAGTGCATGCGTGAAAATGACAGCTCCCAGCATCCCCTAGACCAGTCCCTTTAGGGGAGGAGGATACTCCAAATGCACTACTTGGATTTCTTTGTGAGCATCCCAATCCGTACATATTTCCTATTTCCTATTCCTGGACTGCAACTCCCAGCAATCCTCCATAGATAAGATATATAGATTAGATAGAGATAGATAGTAGGTAGGCAGATCAATCAGGAGGACTACTGGGAGTTGCAGTCCGAGGATAGGTAGAGAAGGAAGAAAGGAGAGAAAGAAAAATGGAGGGGAAGGAAGGAAAGAGGTAGAGAAGGAAGGAAGGAGATGAGGAAAGAAAAAGGGGAAGGAAGGAAACAGGGAGGGAGGGAAAGAAAGAAGGAGAGAAAGAGGGAGGGAAGGTTGGCCACAGCAATGCGTGGCGGGTACAGCTAGTATGTGTGTGTCTGTGTGTGTATAACTTTCACCAAACATTGACACAAAACATATACAAGAAATTGCATAAACACACACACGAAAATGTGTATGTGGCAGACAGAGACAGAGCCCTGCCCCACAAACAGGCTATAGTTCCCACTGAGCAGGAGACCCCTGCCACAAACACACATAACCATTTTCACTTTTATTATGTGTATAGAAAGTTCATCTTCATCCAGAGAGCACTGTAAATGCAAACAATGGATCAGGGCCAAATTTGGCATGCATACCCAATATGCCCAAATTTTAATACTGTGGATTTGGGCTGGAATTGGCCTTGACATTTGTTAGTTGTAGGTACTGGGATTTATAGTTCACCTGCAATCAAAGACCATTCCGAACCCCAACAATGATGGACCGGGACCAAACGTGTTACAGAGAACCCCCATGGCCAACTGAACACAATGCAGGGAGGGATTGACCTTGATTTGGGAAGTTGTAGTTCACCTGCATCCAGATGAACAGTGAGCCCCACCAACAATGGAACCGGGACCAAACTTGGCACAGAGAAGCTCCATCTGTCATGTAAGTCGCTTAGAGCACTTTAGTGGGAAGCAACTCATGAAATAATAAACCGACTGACTGAAACTGACAACCAACATAACATACTGGAGAAGTTTGGGGAAAGGGAGTTATAGTTCACCTGCATCTAGAGAAACAGTGGCCCCCACCGACAATGGACCTGGACCAAACTTGGCACAGAGAAGCCCTGGGACCATAATGCAGGGCTTTGTGGGAGTTGGCCTTGATTTTGGGAGTTGTAGTTCACCTGCATCTAGAGAGCACTGTACCCAGCCAATGGCGGATCTAGAGCAAACTCGACACACAGACTCAACACGGCCAACTGTGAATACTGGTAGGGTTTTGGGATGATTGCCCTGGGAATCTGGGAGTTGTAGTTCTCCCTTATCCAGAGAGCACAAAACCCAACCGACAAGAGATCTGGACCAAACTTGGCACACAGATCCAACATGACCAACTGTGCATACAGGTGGGGTTTGCAGGCTGGGGACTCCACAGCAGCAACCTCCAGCTCCCAGGCCATTCAGAAGAGCAAGAGCTGCTGGGCTTTTTCCCAACCTGGCTGCTCCTCTTTTGCTCCTGCGCCAGGAGCCCCTCCTCTTTCCCAGCTGTTTGGCCCCGCCCTTTTTCCCGCGGAGCCGCTCCCATTGGCCGGCCGCTGTGTCGCTCATGGCCTGCTTCCCTCCTTCCTTTCCTTGCTAGTTGCTGCTGCTGCTGCTGTTCATCTTTGCCTCCTGAGCCTCCGAAAGGAAGGAAAGAAGGAAGGAAAGAGGAAGGAGGGAAGGAAGGAGGGAAGGAAGGAGGAAGGGAAGGAAGGAAGGAGAGGAGAGGAGGTCTTTTCTGCTGCAGGTCTATGGAGAGGAGCTCGTTGCTGCAGCTCATCCAGGAGCAGGTAAGCATTGCAATGAGCATCACCCCTTTGGCATCTCTCTTGACACGTGTCAGTGTGTCTTGCACGTGTGCATGCATTGCATAGGGAGTCTCACATAGGAAACGCTTCCCCCTGCCTTGGCCAATGCTCAGCCACCTTGGCAAGGCATGGATGGGGAGCAGAAGCAGATGGTGATGGATTAGACAGCAATGAAAGACCTGGGTGGAGATATAGATAATATGTGTGTGTGTGTTGATATAGGGATATATGTGTGTGTGTGTGTGTGTGTGTTGATATAGGGATATATGTGTGTGTGTGTGTTGATATATTTGGTAGGGCCCACGACCCTAAAAGCGGATCTGAGACCAGAGATCTTGGGCTTCTCCCATTCACTCATTTTCCAAGATCTGTACAAGAAATTACATAGAAAAATTATATATATATACACACACAAATATACACATACTATATTATTATTATTATATAAACTTGCACCAAACACAGATGCAAAATATATACAAGCAATTACATAGGTCTTTTGCATACAAGGCAAACTAATCAATACATTAAAAACACAGTTGATTATGATCAAATGCAATGCGAAATGCACTTATTAAAATACCACACACAAACCGTTTTAAAATGCTACTTAAACCAATGGTGAGATGCACCTTTCAAGAAGCGCATGAAAACCAAGTCAAATTCAATATTGTTGAAACTTCAGCAAGAAACACTTTGGATCTAGACACTTATAATGAGGTAAAATCACACCCAGGGCAGTAGACTGCAATATCAATAATTAATCTTGAGATAGAAACCCTAAAGGTTGCCCATTGTGGGCATGGCGCATAAGGCCGCGCTCCAATACTTTGGCTTAATTTATTATTATTGCTGTTATGTTTATTTATAGTAAAGGTAAAAGTTTCCCCTTGACACTCTGGGGGGTGGTGCTCATCGTTTCTAAGCCGAAGAGTCAGCGTTGTCCATAGACACCTACAAGGTCATGTGGCCGGCATGACTGCATGGAGTGCTGTTACCTTCCTGCCAAGGCGGTACCTATTGATCTTGTCACATTTGCATGTATTTGAACTGCTAGGTTGGCAGAAGCTGGGCCTAACAGTGGGAGCTCACCCTGCTCCCCGAATTCAAACCACCAACCTTTCGATCAGCAAATTCAGCAGCTCAGCAGTTTAACCCGCTGCATCACCAGGGGGCCTTATATTTATACCCCACTTTATCTCTCCACGAGGAGACTCACTGCAGCTATGTATCCATTATTAGTATTAGAATGTATTATTATAATTAATATTATAATTATTAAGTTTATTTTTATTATGTTTATTATGTTGATTTATGCCCCGCTTTATCTCTCCACAAGAAGACTCAAAGCGGCTTTGTATCTATTATTATTATGTTGATTTATACCCCGCTTTTTCTCTGCACAAGGCTAAAACGACTAAAATGTACCTTGTTCTTGTTATTATATATACCATATTTCCTCGAACCTTGTGCACGTTAAATCTAATGCGCACCTCAATTTCCAAAACCCTGAAACCAAAAAAAGGTTTTGCTGATGAATGTCATGCTCAGCAGGTAAAAGTGCACTCTTTGTCAGTTGGCCATTACTGTTGCTGTCTGCTTAAAATTCCTTCTTTAAAAACAAAAATGTTAGGACACCAAAGCTTTCTGCAATGGAAAAGAAACCTTGGGCTAAACCCATGCTGCAGAATGAATCCCCTTTAATTGCCTTGGTTGAATGTTATAGAATCATGCAAGGCCTTGAGCCTTCTCTGCCAAAGAAGGCTGATGTCGCACTAAACTACAAATCCCAGCATTGCATAGCACTGAGTCAATGTTTTCTATGAATGCTCCCATTAGAAAATGCATAAGGATGTGGGTGTACTACAACTACCAACATTGTGGGTCAGTCACCCCCAAAGCCCTGCCAGCATTCAAAGTTGGCCATGTTGGATCTGGGTTCACGGTGCTCTCTGGATGTAGGTGAACTACAACTCCCCCAATACAAGGTCAATTCCCCCTAACTCCCTCCAGTATTTTCTGTTGGTCATGGGGGTTCTGTGTGCTTAAGTTTGGTCCAATTCCATCATTGGTGGGGTTCATAGTGCGGTTGGATTGTAGATGAACTATAAATCCCAGCAACTACAACTCCCAAATGTCAAGGTAAATTTCCCTTAAACTTCACCAATATTGAAAGTTGGCCATGTCGGGTATAAATGGCAAGTTTGGCTCGGATCCACTGTCCTTTGAGTTCACAGTGCTCTCTGGATATAAGTGAACTACAACTCCCCTAAATCAAGGTCAATTTCCCCAAAACCCGTCCAGTAAAATCCCCCCTCCAGTAGGGATTCGGTTTGCCAAGTTTGGTCCAATTCCATAGTTGGTGGGCTTCAGAGTGCGCTTTGATTGTAGGTGAACTATAAATCCCAGCAACTACAATTCCCAGATATCAAGATTAGTTCTTTTCTGCATATCGGGTATGTGTGCCAAGTTTAGTCCAGACCCATGTCGTTTGGGTTCTCAGTGTTCGCTGGATGTGGGTGAACTACAACTCTCCAAAATCAAGGGCAGTCCCTCCAGTATATTCTGTTAGTAATGGGGGTTCTGTGTGTCAAGTTTGTTCCAAATCAGTCACAGTTGTCTCTGGAAATGGGAGCCCATCGGAAATCAGCCACAAAAATACTTGACCACATACATACATACCCACATACCCACAAACATTGAGTTTTATTTATGTTTATATTATGTGTGTGTGTATAGCCTTTTCTTATTACGGTGACACTGAAAATAGTTTTACAAATGATGGCATCTTAGAATCGAAGAAATCCTGGGATCCGCTGGGATTCCAGCTTGCTTGGGCAAAATGGGAATTTTGCTCCTTTAGCAAAGTAGATATGATCTTGAGCGTCTCTTGCTTGAGCCCCAATGTTTGTGCTAGAGGTGTAAATGACAGGGAAAGAGTATTATTATTATTATTATTATTATGTTTATTTATATTCCACTTTTTCTGTCCCTATGGAGACTTAAAGTGGCTCACAATTAAAAGCACTACATTACAATACAGTTAAAGCGTAAGCATTGCTTCCTGCATTCGAGGCAAGAAGAGTAGCTCTATGAGTTTCACCTAATGCTTATTTCAAAACTGACCTTGCAGCCAGCCCTCCGTATCCGTGGATGCTGCTTCCTTGGATTCCTCCATCCATGGCTTGAAAATATACATGTATATTTAATTTCACAAAGTATCTCAATTTGGCCATTTTATATAAGGAACATTGTGTTACCAAACTATTGCATGTAATGGGACTTTGCATTTGGGTGTCTGTTTGAGGTCCTGGAAGCAAACCCTGGACGGATCCCATTGGTCCCAGATGGGCATCCGTGGAGAGAAACAACCAGGACAGGGAAGGGTTACATAAGTATACAACAGATTTTGAATCTTGAAAAGACCATTTTGAGGCTATTCTAGAGATCTTTCTCTCCTAGTTATTTACAAATAAGGGAATTCTGGAGGCAGCTGCTATTCACTGTGGCCTACAACTCCCAGAAATCCCAGCCAGTTTACCAGCTGTTAGGATTTCTGGGAGTTGAAGGCCAAAAACATCTGGGGACTCCAGGTTGAGAACCACTGGTGTAGCATCTCCTCTTTCAGGCCTGCCGTAGGAACAATGCATCATCTATCATTCCTAAAGCTATATGAGTGTGTCCTTAATTAGTGGCCCCACCAAACGAAAACCTCAGGCCAAAAGCATGATCTTTAAAAAGTGAATTTTATACGAAAGCCTTGCAAGGACTCACAGGTTGAGAACCGCTGCGAGGATATGAAAACACAAGCAGGATAGTACAACTCAATTGTTTTCCATTTCAAACTTTTATTGCATCCTTTATTGCTTTACTCCAATTGCAATGCTGCTTAAAACCTTTCAACTGGGTAGAGAATGAGGGGGAAAGGCCAAAAGAATCTGAATGGGAGCTTTAGTATTACAAGGTTTGTTAACTGAAGGATGTCCGTGTTTCATTATGGATGAGCTATACCAGGCATGGGCAAACCCAGGCCTGGGGGCCGAATGCTGCCCCTTGGGGTTTTTTCTCAGGCACTCCCTTCTCTCTTTCCTCCCTCCCTCCTTCCCTTTCACCCTTTCGTCCTTCCTTCCCCCCTTCCCTCTTCTCCCTCCATCCTTCCTCCCTCCCGTCCCTTTTCTTTCCCCCCTCTTTCCTCCCTTCCACCCTTTTCTCTCTCCCTCTTTCTCCCTCAATTCCCTTCCACTCTTTCATCCTTCCTTCCCTCTTTCCTTCCTTTCATCTTTCTATTCCTCCCCTCCCTTCCTTTTCCCTTCCTTCCATCCTTCATTTTCACCCTTTTGTTTTTCCTTCTTTCTCTTTTGTTCCTTCTTACCTCCCTCCCTCCCTTCCTTACCTCTCTCTTTCTCCTTCCATCCTTCCTTTCCATGCTTCCTTCCTCCCTTCCTCCCTTCCTCCCATCCATCCATCCATCACCTGGTAGCCAGTCCTCTTAGCAGGGAGTGCTAGCATGCGGCTTCCAAGTTTGAAAGTTTGTCCATGCCTGAGCTATACTCTGTGAACAGGCTGAAGTTTATGCATTTTGAGTGAAGGCCTTGGCAAATGGATGTTGTTGCTTTCTGTTTGTAGGCTTGTGAAATCAAGCTCAGGTATTGTACTGGACACTTGTCTAATGCTCCAGGCCCCATAAATGCTGCATTTATAAAGCACAGGACATTGCACAAAGAGATGATAAATACTGGGGGAAATGTACAGCATGAGCCTTTGCATCTTTCCGCTTGGGTTTGCTTGAGATTTCAAGGCAGGCAATGTTGGAGGCTTCCGATGTTGCTGGACTACAACTCCCATCAGCCTCCACTATTAGCCCTGCTAGCAAGGGCTGATCTGTGGCGGCTTTTTCTAAGCATCAGCAGTTTCTGGCAAGCAAGTCTTCCTTGCAAATTATGGGACTTGCAGTCATCAGAAAATCACATTTTAAACTCATGTCCTTTTCACAATAGTATTGAGAGACTTTCTCCCCTTGACAAATTGGAAGCTTTTTAGCAGCATCAGCATTGAGAGGATGGTGAAGGGCGGCTGGAGAAGGTGTTGGATGGCAGCTGTGTCCCTGTTGGATGGGTCTCCATGCGTCAGAGTTGATTTGAAGGCACACAACAGCGGTCAGGTACATGGCTTCTGACCTGTGCCAGGTCAAAACTGGGAGGGAACTGGGATCTCTTTGGAAACTTTGGATGCAATCCAGACTGAGCACCAAGGCTCAGAACTAATGAGGCATTTTGCTGGGCAATTTCTTCCTCGCTAATGTATCGAACCTGCTCTCCCTTTCGAACAAAAATATTTAAGGCAGAGAACAAAACTATTTATTCTGTTAGGAATAAACAAAATCGTCAGCACCAGCAAGGCCACTAACAAAACAAGGGGAATACATTTAGAAGTAGTTAAAGCAACAGGCCACTTTCCCTCCTCCCTAAACGCCTGGCTCAGAGGGCCCTTTGAAGCAAGGCTTTTTCAGCAGGGAAAGCCAGACGTAAATAGAGCTGGTATCTGTGCCACTGCCGCCCACCCATTCCTGCTTCAGAGGAATGCAAGGGACAATGGGGCCGGCACCACAGTTGTGTCGCTGGCGTGTTTGCTTCCATCTTTCCCAATTAGGTGAATGGGGAGACAGGCATGCCGGCTGTATGGTTGGGCATGCTGGCAATACCAGTCGAGAACCCTTGGTCATTCCAATGTTCGAACTATTCCAAAATTGTCTGCGTTGGTGGCTGAGAGAGTGACTCCTTGGCTTCCAGTGTATATAATAGGCTCTCCGTGTTTGTGGGTTTGACTTTTGCAGATCTGATTATTTGTGGATTTGATTAAATATTTCCTCTTTAGGAATCTCAGTATGATTCTATGGAAAAACTTCCATAGAACCTAGAGAAGTTCTAGGTCTTCCGGTTCTATGTCTTCTGCCATCTCCAATGTTGTGATTATGAATTCCAGTTGAAAGATAGACCTTTGGTCTAGATTATGGGCAAGTGTAATTTGAGTTTTGGACTTGGAACCACAGGGGGTGCTGAGGTTTTTAACTTGAAATATGTATTTTATAATGGTTTTTAACTGAGAATGTTTTAAAAACTGTTTACATTTAATCCTGTTTTGGGTGTTTGCATGTTTGTATATTTTAAGTTGTATGCTTTTGCTTTTATGTTAAGCTGCTTTGAGTTTCCTGCAGGAGAGATAAAGTGGGGTATAAATAATAATAATAATAATAATAGGTGACAGCAGGATTGAAGAGAAACAACTGGAAAAGCTGACACGATACGAGGATTTAAAGATTGAACTGCAAAGACTCTGGTATAAACCAGTAAAGGTGGTCCCAGTGGTGATCAGCAGACTGGGTGCAATGCCTAAAGACCTTGGCCTGCACTTAAACACAATTAGCACTGACAAAATTGCCATCTCCCAACTGCAGAAGGCCACCTTACTGGGATCTGCACACATTATTCGCCGATACATCACACAGTCCTAGAGACTTGGGAAGTGTCCAGTGTGTGATCAAATACAAAAACCATCATAGTGATCTTGTTCTCTGTGTACTAATCTGTTTGTGTTTCAAACAACATCAATAATAATACCAAGGTTTGGATCTCAGGTCCCGTCTACACTGCCATATAATCCAGATCAAATGCATTGAATTTGACAGTTAAAGCTCATATGATCCAGTTCAATGTAGATCAGTCTGTATTCTGGCAGCATAGATCCTACCTATGTTTGCACTGACCATTATAATGCAGTTCAAGCTGCATTATGTAAGAGTGTAGATGGGACCTCGGTCATTGAACATCATTGAAAAACCACTACATCAGAGGAAGGAAAAGAGAACCAATCTGGCCATGACAATCCAGAGATAGGTTCACTTTGGAGTTGCATAGAGTTGGAAATGACTTGAAGGCACGTATCAACAATAGTAGCTGAGCTACACTTGCTTTGGATGAGGTAGGCCTTGGGTCCGATCCAGCTTTGGGGCTCATTTTATGTCCTTAAGTGCTGGAGCCATCATATTAATAATAAATAGTGCTGCAGGGTTGTAAGGAAATGCATCGTAAAAGTCTCGTTGGAGAAGGTTCCCAATGCCATTCGGAGCCATTAGAGACTCTAATGGATTGGAAACTGGTGCCGTGGGACAATGCGTGGTCCAGATGACTCACGCGGGGCCCTCCGAGCCTTGTCTGTTTGTAATGTGGACGAGGTGTGTCTTGCAGGATAAAGGACCGTTCCCAGCTTGAGGAACCAACTTCTTCTGTTGGGAGGGACACAAATGAAATGGTGTACATGACATTCCAAGTGCAGTTCGCCCTCCGTATTTACTGGTTTTTACTTTTGCACATGTGATTGTGTTTGATTAGAATGTTCTCTATGTTATGAATCCCTAGACCCTCCGGTGTGAACTTATGGTCAACTTCCAATCTAGAATCACCCTGGAGGAACTAGAAATCCCTACAGAGAAAAAACTTCTTTGGGAATTTCTAGGTCTTCCAGAGCAATTGCATGGTCAGCTTCCAGCCAAAGTTGATTGAAGAGCTGTACTGGACAGCTGTTCTCTCTGGTTAAAGAAACAAATAGCTGTTTGCATATTTCCCTACTTTTGCAAGGGACCCTGCGCCCTACCTTTCTAGTGAGTCCTGTCTTTTCATATTATGACCAAAGTAGGACAGTCTTCGTTCATGCATCTTGGCTTCTTGGGGGAGTTTGGGCTTGCTTTGCTCTAGGAAGCATTGATTTGCCTTTTCAGCTGTCCTTCTATAAATAATATATTTTTGGATATTGCTAGGCCAGTTCAGTTGACTTCCAATACCATTGCATCCTTAGCAGGCATGGCCCTTAAGCATCAAGGGCATCTGCTTTTACCCCAAGATGGAAACTTTCTGCAGAATATAATATAATATTTATATTCAGCCCTATCTTCCTGAGGGGACTCAGGGCGCATTATATACGACAAACATGGATATGGACATGTAGCAACCCAGTTCTCGTTCGTGCCTGGGGGGCAAGGGGCATCACCAGGGGTCCCACTTGCATTAGAGCCAAGACTGGACAATTGTTCCTGGTGATGGTCGCTCTCTGGTCGCCAGAGAAGGGGCCGATGATGGTCCATGCCATGATCGACTCGGGGGCCACCAACAATTTCATCGATGCAGACTACGCCAGGTCTGCCGGATTACAGTTCCATGATCTCCAAGAGCCTAAGGGCGTACAGACTATTGATGGGAGAACCCTGAAAGCCGGGGCCGTGACTCAATACACTGCCCCTACCAAGATGTGGACAAGCTCCCACAAAGAAGAAATCTCGTTCCTTGTGACTAAGTTGTCCGATTTTCCAGTCATCCTGGGGATTGTGTGGCTCACACTCCACGATCCCCAGATCTCCTGGGCCAAGAGACAGTTGCAATTCTCTTCGGAGCATTGCCAAGGATACTGCATGACGGCCCGGGCTTGCCAGGCTCAAGAAGTGGAGCAAGTTGCCACGTTGCCCAAAAAGTACGCCGGATTTTGGGATGTTTTCAGCGAGAAGGAGGCAGAGCGCCTGCCTCCCCACCGCCCCTACGATTGTGCCATCGAATTGGAACCCGGAGCCCCTATCCCGCGGGGACGACTCTACCCTCTCTCGGAACCAGAGCAACAGGCTCTCCGAGAGTTTCTGGATGAGAACCTGCGGAAGGGGTTCATCCGGCCTTCTCAGTCCCCAGCCGGGGCACCCATCCTGTTTGTCAAGAAAAAATCGGGGGAATTGCGGCTCTGTAATGACTATCGGGAGCTCAACAAGATCATGATTCGGAACCGCTACCCCCTACCCCTGATTCCCGAGCTGCTGGAGCGGATGCGGGGAGCCAAGGTGTTCACTAAACTGGACCTGAGGGGTGCTTATAATCTTGTGCGGATCCGCCAGAGTGATGAATGGAAGACTGCGTTTCAGACCAAGTGGGGGAGTGTCGGGTTGTGCAATGCTCCCGCCTGCTTCCAACATTTCATGAATGACATTTTCCGAGATCTGCTAGACCGCTATCTGGCAGTTTATCTGGACGATCTGCTGATTTTTTCTCCGGATCAGGCGACCCATGACCGCCATGTCAAGGAAGTGCTCCAGAGACTGAGAGACCACGGTCTCTATGCCAAGCTGGAGAAATGTGCTTTCGATCTGTGCGAGGTGGATTTCCTGGGCTATCTCTCCCACCGGCATAGCCATGGATGACACCCCAAGCTGTGGCATGCCAGCAAAAAGACATTCAAAGATGGATGAAAGTTCATTCCTACCCCTCCCCCTTCGTATTATTACAGTGATTATTAAGGAAATTGTATAATCAATGCACATTCAATGTATACAAAAGGACTCTTTTCTTGAGATAACTGTTGGGAAGTCTCTTTTAAAGCCCTTCTTTCCTTGCCTACCCAAAAACCCCTGATCCCCTCTCTCCCACTTTTACCCCATCTGACAATATACCATCTTGTGTCAATATCACTGATTTAAAAAACTGCAATAAAAATCTATTAAAAAAGAAAGAAAGTTCATTCCTGACTTTGCCAAGTGGGCTGATCCCATCACCCAGTGTTTGCGAGGAAAGGTGCCGTTCCGGTGGACATCGGAGGCGGACGTGGGGTTCCGGAAGTTGAAGCAGCTGTTCACCACCCAGCCGCTTCTGCAGCATCCCAACCCCCGCACCCCTTTCATTGTGCAAGCTGATGCTTCGGATGTAGCAGTGGGAGCGATCCTGCTACAGCCGCAGGGGACGGACTTGTTGCCCTGTGCCTACTACTCCCGGCAGCTGACGGCGCCGGAAAAGAACTATACCATTTGGGAGAAGGAGCTCCTGGCCATTAAAGTAGCTTTTGAAGTGTGGAGACATCTGCTTGAAGGGGCCAAATTTCCGGTGGAAGTTCACACCGACCACCGGAATTTGGAGCACTTGAAGTCCCAGCGCAAATTGAACCAGAGGCAACAGAGATGGTCTCTGTTCTTTGAGAGATTCAATTTCTGCATCCACTATGTGACCCCCAAGCAGACCAAGCAAGCCGACGCTTTGTCCCGGAAGCTGGAGTATGTCAAGAGGTGGAGAAGGGCTTTCCGAGACACGGCTGCTAAAAGCGGAGAACTTTGCTGCCACTAGGGCGGCCCCTGTGAAAACCCCGGTGGCCCCGCCGGCCCCCGGGGACAAGAGAACTCTGAGTGACCGGATCCAGGCTCGCCAACGCGGCGACCCGTGGGTGCAAGAGCAGCTGACTAAGGGGGTGCAATCCCCTTTCCAGGTGAAGAACGGGGTGCTCTACCACCGTGAGTCTGTTTATGTTTCCCCTGGGCCCGAGCGGGAGGACATTCTCAAACTTTGCCATGATAGCCGGGCCGCGGGACACTTTGGGCTCTTCAAGACCCTACAGTTGGTGCTACGGGACTTCTGGTGGCTTAAAGTGCGGAGGGATGTGGAGGACTATGTGGGCTCTTGCCCTGTGTGCCAGCGGGCTAAGAACCAGGGGGACAAGCCGGCCGGTTTGCTCCAGCCGCTCCCGACTCCTTCCGCTCCTTGGAAGATGATTTCGGCTGATTTCATCACTGACCTGCCCAAGTCCAAGGGCTTCGATCCTGGTCGTGGTGGACTGTTTCACCAATATGGGACATTTCATTCCCTGTGTGGGGGTGCCTACTGCTAAAGAGACTGCTGATATGTTTGTGCAACATGTGTTTCGGCTGCATGGACTTCCACAGAGTTTGGTGACGGATCGCGGCACCCAATTCACTTCCCAGTTCTGGCGGGCTGTCCAGAAGCTGCTGGGGATTGATGTCCGGATGTCGATGGCCCATCACCCCCAGACCGACGGGCAAACCGAAAGGGTTAACGCCACGTTGGAACAGTATCTGCGGTGCTATGTCAACTATCAGCAAAACAACTGGGCGTCCTTGTTGTCCTTGGCAGAATTTGCCTACAACAATGCGACGCAGGAATCCATCAAAGAGACTCCTTTCTTTGCTAACTATGGACACCATCCTCGGTTCTACCCTCCGGTGGCTCCGTCGGGCGAGGTGCCTGCGGTGGAAGATTGGCTTCAGGAGCTCAACGCGCTTCAAGACTTGCTACGTACTCAATTGGACCAGGCGAAGGCAGATTACAAGCGGATGGCTGATCGGCGGCGCCAGGAGGGTCCTGAGATTCAAGTGGGGGACAAAGTTTGGCTGTCTACCAAGAACCTGCCTACACAGTGACCTAGCCGCAAGCTCGATGCGAGATTTCTGGGTCCCTACAAGGTGTTGGAGAAGGTGGGCCCTGTGGCGTTCAAACTACAACTCCCAGCGGACATGAAGATTCACCCTGTGTTTCACCGTTCCTTGCTCCGCCCGGCGAAGGGGGTGCGGCCGGACGTGATGCAGCCGCCCCCTCCTCCTGTGATGCGGGACGGAGAGGAGGAGTTCGAGGTGCAGGACATCCTGGATGCACGCATCAGATACCGGAAGCTGGAGTACTTGATTGACTGGAAAGGTTTCGGACCGGAAGAGCGTTCTTGGACGCCGGCTCGAGACGTTCACGCCCCGGACATTGTTGCTCGGTTTCACCGCAAGTACCCTGATAAGCCCAAGCCTCGAGGGAGGCCTCGGAGGGGCCCTGAGGGGGGGGGGATAGTGTAGCAACCCAGTTCTCATTCGTGCCTGGGGGGCAAGGGGCATCACCAGGGGTCCCACTTGCATTAGAGCCAGCTGGAGCTGAGGTAGATTCTGAGGAGGTTTTGGAGGGGCTGGAAGAAGGGGATTTTGAGTTAGCTGGGCCTTCTTCCCCCACAGAGAGCCTGGCGTGGGATCCTGGCTGGCCTGATCCTTACGAGAATCTGGAAGGCTAGATGGATTCTGTAAGCAGTGATAGTGAAGATTACGAACGGCCGGGGGGGTGAGGTTCGCAAGAAAGAATGTGGGAAACCATGGAGGAGGAGGCCCGGGAAGTTGATAGGGAGTCAGACTCTCACGAAGATAGGGACGCAGGTGCTGGGAGGCAAGGACGAACCTTTGATAGGAGACGGAACATCGAGGCTAGCAGAAGGGGCTGGTTTCACAGCCTAGACCGACCGCGGTCTCGCAGCACAGATTGGAGGAGGAGAAGCCTAGAGCGTCGGGGGCCTCGCCAAGGGGATTAAGTATAGGATCCGTGGGAACGGATCCTCAGTACCTCGGCCACGTCTATCCTATACAGATGTGTAGCGAGCCAAGTCCACGTAGCTAAGTTAGGCTAGTGGCCTGCCAAGGAGTATCTTGGATCTTGTATCTTGCTTTGTTCCTGATCCGTTTTTGTTGAGCGGAGCCCTGCCAAGTCTTTGGAAACTTCCATGCTAAGTTTGCTTTTGGACATTACCTTGCTTTTGGATTACTTTTGATATTTTTATGGACAATTACCTTTTCAACTGTTTCTTATTCTTCAATAAAGTAGTTAGCTGATTATCGTCTCTGTGTGTGTGATTAAGGGGCCGGCCAAGGTCTTGCATCGTGACAGGACAAGATACTTGGAGAAGCGAGGCCTACCACATGCATCCTAGACCCTTGCCCATCCTGGCAGATCAAATAAACCAGAAGGGGGTTTGGCAGAGTGTTAATGCCTCCTTACAGGAGAGCAAGATTCCAGCCAGCTTAAAACAAGCTGTTATAAAACCGCTGTTGAAAAAACCATCATTGGACCCTACTCAATTAGGCAACTATTGGCCAGTTTCCAATCTCCCCTATTTGGGCAAAGTCATGGAACGTGTGGTGGCTTCGCAACTCCAGAGATTATTGGTAGACACTGATTATCTTGATCCGGCACAGTCTGGCTTTAGGCCGGGACATGGTACTGAAACAGCCTTGGTCGCCTTGGTAGATGATCTACGCCGGGAGCTCGACAGGGGGAGTGTATCCCTGTTGGTTCTGCTGGACCTCTCAGTGGCTTTCGATACCGTTGACCACGGTATCCTTCTGGGGCACCTCGCAGAAATGGGACTTGGAGGTACTGCTTTGCAGTGGCTCCAGTCCTTCCTGGAGGGTCGGTCCCAGAGGATGTTACTAGATGACACCTGTTCGACCCCACAACCGTTATCGTGTGGAGTCCCTCAGGGTTCAATACTGTCCCCGATGTTATTTAACATCTACATGAAACCGCTGGGGGAGATCATCCGGAGTTTCAGAGTAAGGTGTTATCCGTATGCAGATGACGTCCAAATCTGTCACTCCTTTCCACCTGTCACTGAGGAGGCTGTCCAGACTTTGAACCGATCCTTGGCTGCTGTGTCGGACTGGATGACGGCTAGCAAATTGAAACTTAATCCTGACAAGACAGAGGTCCTCCTGGGCAGTCGTAAGGCCAAACAGGGCATAGGGTCACATCCTGTGTTGGATGGGGTTACACTCCCCCTGAAGACGCAGGTTCGCAGCTTGGGAGTGATCCCTGGATTCATCGCTGAGCCTGGAGTCCCAGGTTTCGGAAGTGGCCAGGGGAGTTTTGCGCAGTTAAGACTCGTGCGCCAGCTGCGCCTGTACCTTGGGAAGTCTAATCTGGCTACGGTCATTCACGCTCTTGTCACATCGCATATAGATTACTGCAACACACTCTACGTGGGGCTGCCTTTGAAGACAGTTTGGAAACTGCAACTAGTCCAACGGGCGGCAGCCAGACTACTAACAGGAGCTACATACAGGGAGCATACCACCCCCTTATTGTGTCAGCTTCACTGGCTGCCTGTCCACTTCCGAGCTCAATTGAAAGGGCTGGTTTTGACCTATAAAGCTCTATACGGTTCTAGCCCAGCTTACTTGACCGAATGCATCTGCCTCTACATCCCACCTCGTAATTTAAGATCATTTGGGGAGGCCCTGCTCTCGCTCCCACCAACTTCTCAAATGCAGCTGGTGGGGACAAGAGATGGGGCCTTCTCGGCTGTGGCTCCCTGCCTGTGGAATGCGCTTCCAAGCGAAATACGATCGACCCCATGCCTCTTAGCATTTAGGAAAAAAGTAAAATCTTGGCTATGGAACCAGGCCTTTGTACAATAGCAGAAAGCAGCACTTGGACTGGAATAGGACTGACAAACTAACAGATGAGAATATGGCGTAGTTTTTTAACGTGGATTTGTGGACGGACTATTGTTTTAAAATTTTTAAACTGTTATTTCTAATGCTGTATGTTTTATGGTTTTATAGTGTATACTATGGCATCGAATTGCTGCCTTGCTCTACACTTTGGGATTTCTTAAGTGGGGATTAAAAAAAAACACTGCAGAAGTGCAGAAAATAATGCAACATTTGGAGGAAATGAATAGGGAGCAGTATTTGGCTATCTTCTTGCCTTTTTTGTTGCAAGTGTGGGACTCTTCTCTCTACTTGTAGTGGCTAAAGGATTCTGGGAATTGTCGTTCATGAAAAGAACTATTCCAAGACTCTGACCTAGTCTGCGTTTGCTTGCTATGGGTGGGTACTCCTTCACTTTTGCAATAAGGCATTGATAACACCAGGTGACACCATGTTTGTTCCTGGGTTATAAATGTCATTTCCTAATTGGTTCTGTCATTAAAACATGAGAAAAGTTTACTAAACTGCAAAAACGTCATCTTTGCGGGAGGGACATTGTCCTGCAGCATATTTTGCTCTCGTTTTTCAATGAATCTCTCATCATCGAGTCTCAACCAAGTCAACATAGTTTGTGCCACAAAAATGAAGATTCTGGAGTAGAACAAAGTAAGGAACACACAATTAAACAGGAATTAACACTTTCAAATCAGGACGTCCCCCAATTTTGTTACCTAATGTCATTATCCAATTTAAAGCAGATAATCTGGATCCAGACACTGGATTATATGGTAGTGTGGATGGTTGCTCTGTTTGGCAAGAACATTCTCAATTCATCCTACTTTTAAACTGCTTTGACAATGCCTCGGTTTCTTCAGGTGGGATTGCAGTGGACTTGTTCTGTTGGCGCTGACCCCTTTCACCTTTCTTTGGCAGCTCGACCCTGACAACACAGGCTTCATTGGCGTGGAGACCTTTGCCAGCCTGGTGCACAGCCATGAACTGGCCCTGGACCCGGCCAAGCTGGAGATGCTGGTGGCGCTGGCCCAGAGCAACGATGAGGGACAGATCTGCTACCAGGAGCTGGTAGACCTGGTCAGTGGCGTGAGTACCAGCAGCCGATCCGTGGCCCCCACACCGCACTGCATTTGGACACAGCCCCGGCTGCCTTTGCTTGGGCCTGGGGGGCTGGACGTGTTTAAAAGTAATGTCTGGCTTGCTTCAAACAAAATCATAATCCGGTGTCAGTGGTTTGAGTCTTGGGTGATGACTCCAAAGACCAGGGTTTGATTTCCTCGTTCAGCAGCCACTGACACGCCTTGGGTGCATCACACTCTCTCAGCCTCAGAAAACCCCTTGATAGAGTTGATGTAATCAAGCCATTTTCCATCCATGGAAAACATCTTGAAGGCATACTGTAGCAAATAACAATGTGGATCTTTGTTAAAAGGGTGACCTCTTTTTATTTTATGCTTTGTTTTTTCAAGTCCAGAGTTACAGAACTTGGTCCCCATTTACATTGCCATATAACCCAGTTCCTGAATCCAGATTTTACCCGCTTTGAACTGAGTTATATTTATTATTTATTTACCCCGTAAGGCAGCATTTCTCAACCTGGGGGTTGCGACTCCGGGAGGGGTCGCGAGGGGATGTCAGAGGGGTCGCCAAAGACCATCAGAAAACACGGTATTTTCTGTTGGTCATAGGGATTCTGCGTGGGAAGTTTGGCCCAATTCTATTGTTGGTGGGGTTCAGAATGCTCTTCAGTTGTAGGTGAATTATAAATCCCAGCAACTACAACTCCCAAATGTGACGCTCTATTTCCCCATAATTCCACCAGTGTTCACATTTGGGCATATTGAGTATTCACGTCAACTTTGGTCCAGATCCATCATTATTTGAGTCCATAGTGCTTTCTGGATGTAGGTGAACTACAACTCCAAAACTCAAGCATTGTTTGTTGGTCATGGGAGTTCTGTGTGCTAAATTTGGTTCAATTCCATCATTGGTTGAGTTCAGAATGCTCTTTGATGGTAGTTGAACTATAAATCCCAGCAACTACAACTCCCAAATCATAAAATCAAACCGGCCAACCCTGCCAGTATACAAATTTGGGTGTATTGGGTATTTGTGCCACATTTGGTCCAGTTTATGAAAATACATCCTGCATATCAGATATTTATATGATAATTCGTAACAGTAACAAATTAACAGTTATGAAGTAGCAACGAAAATAATTTAATGGTTGGGGGTCACCACAACATGAGGAACTGTATTAAGGGGTCACAGCATTAGGAAGGTTGAGAAACACTGCCATAAGGGATTCAAGGCAGCTTAAATATATAGGCAACAATTAGATGCCAAAAAACACACATAATAAACAACATAAGCATTCAAACAATCATTAAAATATAATAAAAACTTAAAAAACAATTATTTAAAATCCTGCTATTCAATATCATAGTCTGTGGCTCCAGAAGTTGGATCTGAAGAGAGAGCCTAGGAAAACAGTTTTAAGGGATAATGTTTCTGAGACAAACCAGGAAAGGGATCTTGGGGTTTTGGTGGACAGCTCAATGAAGATGTCAACCCAGTGCGCTGCAGCAGTGAAAAAAGCAAATTCTATGCTAGGCATGATCAGGAAGGGAATCAAAAATAGGTCGGCAAATGTTGTATTGCCTCTCTACAAATCTATGGTGAGGCCACATCTGGAGTACTGTGTACAATTCTGGTCACCGCACCTCAAGAAGGATATAACGGAACTGGAAAAGGTACAAAGAAGGGCAACAAGAATGATCCAAGGGATGGAGCAGCTCCCTTATGAAATCAGGTTGCAAGGCCTTGGTCTTTTCAGCCTTGAAAGACGGCGTTTAAGAGGTGACTTGATCGAAGTGTATAAAATCATGCATGGGATAGAAAAGGTGAATAAAGAAAAATATTTTCTCTGTCACACAACACTAGGACTAGGGGGCACCCCTAAAGCTCCAAGGTAGGAAAGTTAGGAGTAATAAAGGGAAATATTTCTTCACCCAGAGGGTCATTGGGTTATGGAACTCACTTCCAGAGGAGGTTGTGACAGCGGTCAGCCTGGACAGCTTCAAGGTAGGATTAGACAGATTCATGGATACCAAGGGAATCAGTAGTTACTGAAATGGACATCCAAGTGCCACCTCTGTGTTGATTGAGGCAGGCAGGATTTTCCCCGGGTACTGGTTGTGGGGGGTCGGGAGCAGGTGAGGGTTTTGCCCTCCTTTCTGCTAGAGATCCCTGTGTACAACTAGTGGGCCACTGTGTGACACAGAATGCTGGACTAGATGGGCTGAGGCCCGATTCAGCATGGCTCTTATGTTCTTATGTAAGGCAGACTTGTCCAAAGTCTGGCTCAAGGGCAAATTGTGGCCCTTGTTAAAATTTCCATTGACCCCCCCAACCTCTGTCATAAAACCAATAACATTTGGCCTGCCAGAACTATTGCCCAGAGTATAAAATACATGTTTACAAAAATGCTATTTTATATTTCACTGGAAGGTGTCTCTCTAGATTACTGAAAGCTCAACAAATCTGTTTCATACAAATATGTGATGTTTTCAGCATGATCACAGTTTGTGTCTCTCTGTATGTTTTTATGTTCCTACCCCACATGATGCTTTAGTATTAACTCGACCAGTAAGGATTGGATTGAAATCCATGACAGCACATGCTGAAATGAATGAGTCTCAAAGGTGGTGCTTGGCTCCTATTCCTCCTGTTTTAAAATACAGCTCAAAAATTCACACATACGGGTGTGTGTTTGTGTGTGCACATGCACTTACACAGATAAATTATAGATGATATTAGTTATATCCTCCTTCTTCCTCTCTAAGAAGAGACTTACAGGGTTTAGATATATTTGTGTTCAGTGTGAAGAACGGAAAAGAATGCCATTTGCAATACTAATTTCATAAAATAGTTCATTTGCATTTAATGTTAATGGTTTAAAAAAATATCAGGCTATATGGTTGGCCCCTACACATTTACACCTCACCAAATCTGGCCCTCCTTGCAAAAGGTTGGGACAGATCTGATGTAAGGGATTGTTTCCCTGCCTTTCCCCTCCTCCTCCTCCTTTTGCCGAAGCCCTTGTTTGCAAAAGCATTCAGTCTTCCCCAGTAATTCAACGAGGAATACTTAATGCTCAATAATGTCTCCCTAATTGGCTCAAGTTATGTGCCAAAAGCATCCTGGGCAGGAGAAGGCATCGACACTGCGCATGTGTGCTTTGCAAGCCCATTCCCCCAAATCAGTGGCCCTTTCCCTTTCCCCTTAAAGGCATCATGCTCACCTTTCATGCTTCCATGGAGGAGGGTGAATCACCTGTGGAAAGTCTCTCTATGACCCTACCATGACAACCCATAACTATGGTATGAGTTTATTTTAATGCTTAGATCACAGGTCTTTTGCATACAGGACACACCAATCTATACACATAATAAAAATGAAAATATGTATGTATATGTGGCTTGTGCGTCCACTTACACCAGTGGTTCTCCACCTGTGTGTTTTGGCCTACAGTTCCCAGAAATCTCAGCCAGTTTACCAGCTGTTAGGATTTCTAGGAGGTGAAGGCCAAAACATCTGGGGACCCACAGGTTGACAACCATTGACTTACACAAACAAGTTCCTGGCTCCACAAACAACTATAGCTCCCACCTCTCAGGTGACACCAAAGGCCCTCCCTCCAATGACACTGCAGGTTATAGGGAGCGCCATGAACATGTACAAGAGCCCTGCCAATGTCCACCATCTAAGTGAAGGCTTTCATATGGCGACAAGTTTCATCCTAGATTTTGTGTTTCCGCCACCACAGACATCCCAGTGTTTATTATTCCCTCCATTGGTGTGGAATTTGCATGATCCCACCCACTGCCTCTCTCTTTACACTTTCCTATTATTTTCTATGCCACACAGCAAAGGAATTGATCAGCAACTGAACATACTGGAGAGGTTTGGGGAGAATTCACCATGATTTATAGGAGTTGTAGGTTCTGGGATGTATAGTTCCCCTGCAATGTAAGAACTGCACTCTGAACTCCACCAATAATGGACCTGAAACTAACTTGGCACACAGAGCCACCAATGATGCATTTAGAGCAAACTTGCCCAACATATCCAACTTTAGGTACTGATGGAGTTTGTCGGGGTTAACCTGACATGATGTGAGTTGTAGTTCACCCACAATGTTTAAAAATGACTCTTTCAAACAAGCCAGGCAACACCGGGTACCCAAGCTAGTAAATACATAACAACCAGATTATTATTATTAAATACAATATGAAACACACCATTAAAAGACTACATAAACCGTTAAAATGACGAGATGCATCTTTAAAATACTTAGCTCTTGCATAGTAAAAAAAAACTAGTTCAGCATTATTCAAACTGAAACAAACAAAAACACTTTGGGTATAGATAACCACACTCTTATTATTAGGTAAAAGCACTCCCAGAAAAGTCGATTGCAATATCAGTCCTTAATCTTGCCTGGATTTTCAGTGCTACCAGGGTAAAAAAAAATTAAATTGGGAAGTAATGAGAGGAAATCGCATTATGAAAGAGTGTCTTTTAGAATGGTGCATAAAGTTAGTGGTGTGTTTATTGCAATGTCTTTTTTAAAAAACTATCTTAAGATGAAAACTGTTATGTCAGACTCTGCATAAGCAGAGGTGGGCAAAATGCCGAATGCACCTGGGCTCCCCAGAAGCCATAACAACCTTCTTTTCCCCGCCAAGGCATTTTAAGTAGGTTAAAACACAGTCAGAAAATGCCCTCAATGCCCTTATTTTGGGGGCAATTTGGGAGCAAAGAACTCTTTGTGTGTGAGTTGTGGTTGGGCTCAAATACATAGGGTTTGCATTTTGGGGTTGCTTTTGGATTCAAGTTTTGCATTTTGAAGTTAGTTTTTGGATGCAAGGTTTACATTTTAGGGTTATTTTTGGATGTAAGGTTTGCATTTTGGAGTTACTTTTGGATTCGAGGTTTGCATTTTGGGGTTAGTTTTGGATTCGCGGTTTGTGTTTTGGGGTTACTTTTGGATTCAACTGCGGCAAGGAATGCATTTGGACATTTAAAGCCTGTGTGCCAATTGTGCCCGTTTGTGGATAAATCCGTTCTCGCCATTGATGGCACATGCCTTGGCTACATCCGATTTGGATTACTGTATTATGTTATTGGCGCCTTTGAAAAGTTCTCAGAATCTTTGGTTATCCCATAGGATTGCAACCGGTTTGATAGCTGGGGCTAGGGAACACACAACCCTGGTTGAAACAGCCTTGTTGGTTATCAGTTTGCTTCCAAGCATGATTTGGAGCGTTGATTTTGACCTGTATTCTTTGGATTCAGGATTTTGCAGGGGTTCTCTTTTTCAGCCGCAGAGCCCTTTTTGAAGCAAACTTTTCTCATGGAGCCCCAAGAAGTGTTTCTATATTATATTTTGGACACAGGGGCCACATTGGTTTTTAATATCTGACAGATGGGCCAGATGGGCCGGTGGTAGATGGGTGGAGAGGGTTTGTGTAAACTCCTTGAAAAAACATGAACAAATGCCTATGCGCACTGCACTTATCCTGTTTGTAGAACAAAAAAAGAAAGGAAGGAAATGCAATACAATATACAAAATGAAGAACAATGTTAACCAACATAAATTTAACAGTATTTCAGTGGAAGACCCCAAGGGCCATCCAGTCCAACCCCCTCTATTCTGCCACGCAGGAAAAGCACAATAAAAGCACTCCCAACAGATGGCCACCCAGCCTTTGCAATAATAATAAGGAGAATAATAAGAAAAATAATAGCAACCCCAGAGGCCATTCAGTCCAACCCACCTCTGCCATGCAGGAAAAGCATAATCAAAGCACCCCCCAATAGATGGCAATCCAGGATTTACAACAACAACAACAACAGGAGCAGCCCCAAAGGTCATCCAATTCAATCCCTTTCTGTTTTTATGCAGGAAAAGCATAATCAAAGCACCCCCAACAGATGGCCACCCAGCTTTTGCAATAATAATAATAATATTAATAATAGGAGCAACCACAGAGGCCATCCAGACCAACCACCTTCTTCAATGCAATAAAAGCACAATCATAGCACCCCCCAAGCATCAGATGGCCACCCAACCTTTGTAATAACAATAATAAGGGTCTGGTCAGTGATGGGGTGAAGGGAAAAGGGTTGCAGGGGCACAGGGAGGAGGAGAAAGGTGAGGGGGAAGGAAGGACGGACAGGTGCACGGAGCCCCTCAGTATGCCTTATAGAGCCCTAAGGGCTCTGCACAGCATGCTTTAAGAATCGCTGGGTTATTGGAAGGACTGTATCTCCCTTTGTGAGCACCATAGAAGTCTCTCTGCTGCCTTAGACAAAATCGTCCCCAGACTCCCTCTCTTGCCCTGTGAAAATCGCTCACCTTGGTTCACCGAGGAACTGCGAGCGACGAAACGGAAAAAGAAACGGCTAGACGACGTGTGGCGGAATCTCCATGACGGAGCTTTGAGATTAGCTTATAAACAATTTAAAGATGTTTATGAGTTAGCTATCAAGGAAGCCAAAAAAGCCTATTATTCTTCCTTGATAGAGTCAGCAAGTTCACGTCCAGCGCAATTATTTAAAGTGATTCGGTCATTGACAACAATTTCAACTGTCCAAAACGATAGGGAATTGGCACCAACAGCTGAGGCTTTCCAGAGCTATTTTACTGACAAAATCTCGAAGCTCCGCCAGGACATCCCAGCCACGATTGATACAGTAAATGAACTCGAGACTCCGTTGTCGCTCGACGGGTGCACCTTCGACCGTTTCCAACTGCTGGACGCAGCAGCTATCGATAAGATACTGGCTGCAGCTAGACCAACTACTTGCTCCCTCGACCCGTGCCCCTCTTGGCTAATTAGATCTTGTCGGGAGGGGTTGCAAGACCCCCTGGGTAGAATAATCAACAGCTCCCTTGAGCAAGGAGTGTTCCCAGGGGGTTTGAAAGAGGCAATGGTAAGACCGCTACTGAAGAAACCGAATTTAGATCCTTCGGTTCCCTCCAGTTACCGCCCGGTTTCGAATCTGCCGTTCCTGGGTAAGATAACTGAGAGGGCAGTAGCGGATCAGTTGCAGTGGTTCTTAGATGACACAGCCAGACTTGATCCCTTCCAGTCCGGCTTTCGCTTTGGGCATGGGACAGAAACCGTGCTTGTCTCCATTGCAGACTGACTCCGTTGCCAGCTGGACCAGGATGGGTCAGCACTGCTTGTGTTGTTAGATCTCACAGCAGCATTCGATACGGTAGACCACGCGCTGTTAACCCACCGTTTAGCCATGACGGGAGTTAGGGGGACTGCCCTTAAATGGGTGGCCTCCTTCCTCCAAGAACGAGGACAACGAGTGGAGGTGGGAAGGATGGCGTCCGGGAGACTCCTATTAACTTGTGGGGTCCCCCAGGGTACCATCCTGTCCCCACTATTGTTTAACGTCTACATGCGCCCACTGGCCCAGCTGGTTCGCGATTTCGGTCTGGAGTGTCATCAGTATGCTGATGACACCCAGCTGGTGCTGAGAATGGAGGGCAGGCCGGAGACCATACCCGATTGTTTCCATCAATGCCTTGGAGCCGTGACTGGATGGCTGCGGGCTAGCCGGTTGAAGGTGATCCCGTCGAAGATGGAGATCTTATGGCTGGGTCGCCCTGGACTGAGGGGATGCTAGCTGCCTACCCTGGACAGCGAGCCCTTAAGCCCGTCGTCCTCTGTAAAGAGCCTGGGGGTCCATTTGGACTCGTTGCTATCGATTGAGCTGCAAATCTCCACGGTATGCGAGGCCGCATTCTTCCACCTGCAACAGGCTAGGCGGCTGGCTCCCTACTTATCCAGAGGCGACCTGGCTATGGTGATCCAGGCGACGGTCATTTCGAGGCTGGATTACTGTAACGCCCTCTACATTGGCCTTCCCTTGACAGCAATCCAGAAACTCAAGCTGGTGCAGAATGCTGCGGCTCGACTACGAGAGCATATAACACCTATTGTACAGCTACTGCACTGGCTACCAATCGAGTACTGGATTGTTTTCAAGGTGCTGGTTTTGACCTTTAAGGCCTTGTATGGTCTAGGGCCGGTGTACCTGAGGGACCGCCTTACCCCATATGTTCCCCCGAGATCACTGCGTTCAGAAGAACAGAACCTCCTAGTAGTCCACTCGATCCAGTCCTGTCGGCTGTCGACGACGCGATCGATAGCCTTCTTTGTGGCAGCACCATTCTCATGGAATTCCATGCCGGACGAGGTCCGCGCTATTAAGGAGTTGGGCCCATTTCGGAGAGCTTGCAAGACAGCTCTGTTTAGACAAGCTTTCAACCTTGCTGGCCCTTGAAGTTAGTGCTTCTTAGAACCTAATTGTAGATGCTATGTAGATGCCTGTTTTAAGTGTAGTTATGTTTTTATGTTTTTAGTATTGCTGTATTAATGAAACTGTGGTTGTGTTATATGTTTTTATGTAAACTGCCCGAGCCCGCCGGAAGGAACGGTATATAAGAACGAACAATAAATAAATGGGTGGGGGGAGGTTCAGACAGGATGGGGATGTATCCGTTGCCTCCCTTGCTGGCCTCTGCGCATCACGGCCTCTCTTTCCAGATCAGCAGCAAGCGATCCAGCAGCTTCAAGCGAGCCATTGCCAATGGGCAAAGGGCGCTGCCCCGCGATGGGCTCCTGGACGAGACCGGGCTGGGCTTCTACAAGCGCTTTGTGCGCTATGTGGCCTATGAGATCCTGCCTTGCGAGATGGACCGGCGGTGGTACTTCTACCAGCACCGCGCCTGCCCACCACCGGTCTTCATGGCAGTGGTCACCTTAACCCAGGTGAGCATCTCTGCGGCCATTGAGGACATAAAATAGATTCCATTTATCCTGTTTTGCATAATTTTTTCTGCTTTGAGTATTCACTTGGATCTTGTTCAACAACTTTTTAGGCTCCTGAGAGTATAATGCAAATTATTTTGTAATGATGAGGACTAGAAAGGAGTTTGCTTTTCAAAAGGAAGACACTGAACCATGTGCTTGTGTTGTATGTTTTTGCTCATTTGCCATAGAAGTGCAGCCTAGACACAGCACCTGTTCAGATATCGTATCCCCATCTACATTGCCAAAGAAGATGATCTGCTTTGAACTGGATGATATGGCAGTGTAGACTCATATTATCCAGCCCAAAGCAGATAATAATGTGGTTTGTTTAGTGTGATCATCTGGATGATATGACAATGTAGATCCGAACATGGACTGTCCTAAGTGAGTCTCTTCCTTTTCCCTGGTAGATCATTGTTTTCCTCTGCTACGGGGCCCGGCTGAACAAGTGGGTGCTGCAGACCTACCACCCAGAGTACATGAAGAGCCCCCTCGTCTATCACCCGGGGCACCGAGCCCGAGCCTGGAGGTTCCTCACTTACATGTTTATGCATGTTGGGTAGGTATTTTGGGGTGGCTTAGTTTTCACTTCTCTTACAGCAGTTTTCACCTGTCTATTACAGCTGGCACAGGCCAACTTCGGCCCTCCCTCCAGGTGTTTTGGACTTTAACTCCCACAATTCCTAACAACTGAGTGGGAGTTGAAACACTTGGAGGGAGGACCAAAGTTGGCCCGTGCCTTTCTTACAGGTTATCTGTCATTGAGCATCCATTTAGACGTGGGTCCCGCTTCCAAATATACTCTCGTGACGTATATGCAAAAATTCCAAGTTCTGGGGGGAAAAAATCCAAAATATTTTGGGTTGCTGTATGGCCATGTTCCAGTAACATTCTCTCCTGACATTTCACCTGCACCTGTGGTTGGCATTTTCAGAGGTTTGTTCAGAGATCTGTAGGAAATGAGGCAAGTGGGGTGTACAGTGTTCCCTCACTTAACATGGGTGTTACATCCCAGGGCCACCCACAAAAAGTGAAAATCTGCAAAGTAGGGACACTATATATGTATATTGCATTCCGAGAGTGAGGCAGAAGAAGAGAAGATATTTAAAGGCACCACACACTTTTTTTGCTAGCTATCTCTGCTTTGCTTTGCAATCTCTCTTGATTGGCTGCCTCTCTCCCGAGGGGGAGGGTGAAACCCCCTTCCACACTCCATCGTTGCCAGGAGGCGGGATTAGAACTTCGCTCTGGGCAACGGCAACCATTCATAAACTGGGAAGCAAAAACCCGCGAAATAGCTAGTCCGCGAAAAGCACACTGCGAAGTAGTGAGGGAGCACTCTCTCTCTCTCTGTGTGTGTGTGTATCTGTGGAATGTCCAAGGTGGGCTACCTCTATGTAGATACCCTCACTGATTGACTTTGTATCTACAAGGCTACTCAATGCTAATCAAGCTTGTTAATTGCAACATTTTCACACTTGCTTCAAACAGATAAGGCTTCTTTCTCCCACCCTGGACATTATTCCACAGGCAGGTGAAACGTCAGGAAAGAAACCTGCTGGAACATGGCCATAGATACAGCCCAAAAAACTCACAGCAACCCAGTCATGAAAAGCCTTTGACAACCAAATTACCTTTTTTGGTCCCAGGCGTTTTGGGAGAAGGGAAATTCAATCTGTACTTCTTTCTGGAACAACTGTGGGAGGCAGGGAAGAATCACTGCAGACCTTCAAGGCTTAGGTTGAGCTACCCCACAATGTATTAGGCTCTGCACATCATTAGCCACCACTGCTCGTGCTACAGTCTATGTGCTTCGGTGGCAACATCTGTGGCATTCCCCTCCTTTAAAAAACAACATGAAACAACAACAGCAATAATAATAATAATAATAGCAGGGAAAATGGCACATGAGAAGGTGGACTTGCATTGCTCACCTGGAAGTACAGCTTTACACAGCTGCTGTGTCAGAATGGTGCAATGCAAGCAACTATGTAAAGCTGCTCATCACCATAATGGTCAGTAACTGTGATCCTGCATCATGTGAGTGGTACAGGATAACAGCAAGTGTGTGTACTGTTCTTTCCGTCTGTAAAAACATACACTTGTGCGTTCACAGTCATACGTATATGTTGGGAATTGTGGGAACGACCTGCCAGATAGCTACATGAGCTGTTGGAATTTAAAAACCTTGTAAAGACCTATCTCTACTGGCAGGCCTTCCCAGCAGGCCTTCCAAAACAGTCTTCAAGCATGAATTTTAAATGTGTGCCTTTTTTGTCTAATCTCTATTTTGTGTATTTTAATATGTATTTTATAGAAATAGCTTTTATAAGAATACATTTTAATATGTGTATCTGTAGTGTTTTTGCAATGTTTATGTGTTTAAATTATTCTGTAACCCTCCTCAAGGCATGAGGAGAGGTGGGTAAGAAATAAAATTATTATTATTATTATTTGTTCAGAAATAACACTAGGGTTTCTGGATGAAACTGGACTGAGTAAATATAAAAGCCACCTTTTACAGATGAGGATAATAATAATAAAGAAGTTTGTTTATATCCCACCTCCTCTCCCCAAAGTGACTCGGGGCGGCTCACAACAGAAAAAATACAGTATACATAATAATACTCAAGCTGGGCTTTAACACAGCAGGTTCTGCCAGCTGCAGTAAATCTTGCCAACCAAAAGGTTGACAGTTCAAAGTCCTGGTCGGGGTGAGCTCCTGGCCTTTCAGCCCAGCTTCTGCCTACCTAGCAGTTCGAAAACAGCAATGTGAGTAGATAAATAGGGACCGCTTTACAGTGGGGAGGTATTTAAGGCAACCATAAGGAAATGCCCGAAAATGATCAAGGAGGAAGTCTACGAACAAAGCTCTTCAGCAGGGAAGATGGAGCGACAGCACACACACCCTGACCCATGGCCGGAACCAAACACAGCTTCCAAGATGCCAAAGATGGGAAAACCTATATATACCTCTATGTACAGTTCTCTGTCTTGTCAGTGCATAACGGCATTGAATGTTTGTCATATATGTATTCTGTGATCTGCTCCGAGTCCTCTTTGGGATAAGAAGGGTGGAATATAAATGCTGTAAATAAATAAACAAAATTCATCAACCAACAAATCGGGATGAGAGGATTGCTGTAGCTAAACATTGGCCCATGTGTGTTTGCCCTGTTTGATGGAAGTGTTTGGTATCCAGCCCTGCTACATGATAACATTAAGGTTACAGGAGCCAGTGTCATAATAGCGTTAGCAGCCTGCAAAATTTTTTTTAGCCCCCTTTACTCTGTGTGATAAAAACAAAAAATACACACGAGTCTGTTGCTTTAAGTAGATACAAAAAATCATGGGTTGCTTACCTGTAACCATGGTTCTCTGAATAGTCACCTGTGGATTCACACATCTGATATTATCCCTGCGCCAGCAGAACAGTTCGGAACCTTCTAGTAAATATATAAAAAAGACTAGCCCCACCCATCCCCGCCCCCGAGTATATATAGCCCATGGGTGGGGCTAGCCCGCAGTTCTCTTCCGCCGCACAAGGCAACCAGAAGGCGGGGCATGACACCTCGAGGGGAGGACGGGTGGGGATGTGTGAATCCACAGGTGACTATTCAGAGAACCATGGTTACAGGTAAGCAACCCATGATTCTCCTTCATAGTCACTGTGGATTCACACATCTGATAGAATAGCGAGCTACTACTAACCATGGAAGGTGGGCGTCATGCCAACGCCGAGAACAAAACAGCTCTCCCAAACTCTGCATCTCTTCTGGACACCACATCCAGTTTGTAGTGAGCGACGAAAGAAGATGGTGAAGACCAGATCGCAGCACGGCAGACTGAGTCCAAGGAGACGCCCCGCAGAAAGGCTGCAGAAGTGGACACCGCTCTCGTGGAGTGAGCCTTCACCTGAAGGGGCAAGGGCTGACCCTGAACCTCATAGGCCATCCGAATCAGAGATACGACCCAAGAGGAGAACCTCTGGGACGATATAGGCAAACCAAGCTCGTCCCTGCGATACTTGACGAACAATCTGGGAGTCTTTCTAGTGGCGGCCGTCCTGTCCACATAAAAGGCTACTGCTCTCCTAACATCCAGCAAATGCAGGCTGCGCTCCAGGGGAGTAGTAGGGTCTCTGAAGAAAGCCGGGAGTATCAGCTCCTGGGACATGTGGAACGAGGACGCCACCTTGGGGAGGAAAGCAATGTCCGTGCGTAGGACCACCTTATCCCTATGGAATCTAAGGTAAGGGGGGTCAACTCTAAGGGCACAGAGTTCACTCGCTCGTCTGGCCGACGTGATCGCTACGAGGAAGGCCACCTTCCAAGAGAGATGGGAAATATGGGCAGAGGCAAGTGGTTCAAAGGGAGGTTTCCCGAGGGCCGACAGAACAAGATCAAGGCTCCATGAGGGGGCAACTGGGGAAACTGCCGGTCTACGGTTACGAATACCCCTAAGAAAAATACGAACCATTGGGTCCGAAAACAGAGAGGGGACACCCGCCTTCCTCCTGTACCAGGATAAGGCGGCGAGGTAACATTTTAGAGACGAAGGGGATAGCCCGTCATTGAATAGGGACACTAAAAAATCTAATACAAGTGGCACCGCAGCCCTTACCGGGTCCACCTGTTTAGGGGCAATAAAATCAACAAAGCGTTTCCACTTGAACACGTAAGATCGCCTGGTGGATGCCCTGTGGGCAGCTTCCATGACATCAAGCACTGGACGAGAGAGGTCATCGAAACGAGTCAGTGAGAGGGGAGGATCTTCCAAGCGGTAAGCTTCAGTTTGTGTGCCTCTGGATAGAAGACCCTCCCCTCCTGAGTCGTTAGGAGATCTACCCTGTTGGGCAGTGGCACAAAGGTCCTGTGGGACAGGAGCAATAGGGTTGAGAACCACGCCTGACGGGGCCACCAGGGGGTGATTAGGATACAGGAGGAATTGTCCGCCTGTAATTTGGCCACTACTCGCAGGAGGAGCGGGAATGGAGGAAAGGCATAACCTGACCACCTCAGGAGGAATGCATCCCCTAGGGACCTCCCTGTTCTGGTTTCGTGACGGGAACAGAAGTAAGCACATTTGGCATTCCTGCTTGTCGCAAAGAGATCTATTTGGGGCGTTCCCCACGCACGGAAGAGTCTCCGTGCTTCGTCCGGGCAGAGGGACCACTCGTGGTGGGACATTGGCGTTCTGCTCAGGCAGTCCGCCAGAACGTTCTCCTCCCCCGGGACATGCAGGGCTAGCAGATGAACGTTGCGTGCCAAACACCAGTTCCAGATCTGGGTGGTGAGGCGCAGCAGGGGTCTGGAGTGTGTGCCCCCCTGCTTGTTCAGGTAAAACATCACCGTGGTGTTGTCGGTGAGGACCTGAACGATGTGTCCGGTGACCACACTTTCGAAAGACAAAAGGGCCCGCTCTACTGCTAGAAGCTCTAGCATGTTTATGTGCAGCTGGGACTCGGCCAGAGACCAAGTGCCGTGAGCGATGAGGCCTCCTGAGTGGGCCCCCCAGCCCACTAGGGAGGAGTCTGTAGTGATGGTGAGGGTGGGCTCCGGTCGACGGAACGGGAGACCCGCGCAAACCCAATCGGGGTTTGACCAGGAGTGAAGGGACCGCCGAACATCCTCTGGCAGCTGCAGGATAGTGTTGGGATCCCCCGTGAGTGGGTTGAAAATGCCCAAGAACCACGCCTGCAGGGGGCGTAGGTGGAGGCGGGCGTACGGAGTCACCGACACCGTAGAGGCCATGTGGCCCAGCAACACCTGAACGTCTCTCGCTGACAACATGGGCTGAGTGATGGCTCTGTGGAGGAGGTGTTGAAGGTTGGCATAGCGGTCCGGAGGAAGGTAGGCTCTTTCTGTATCGGAGTCCAACAGAGCTCCAATAAAGAGCACTCGCCGGGATGGAGTAAGGTTGGACTTGTCCGTATTCACTAGCAGGCCCAGCGACTGCAAGAGGGATAAAACAAAAACAACATGGGAACTAAGATGATCTGCTGACCGGGCTACAATAAGCCAATCATCAATATATGGGTAAACAGACACTCCCCTGGTCCTAAGGAAGGCCGCGACCACCGCCATGCATTTCGTGAAAACACGCGGGGCGGTCGCCAGGCCGAAGGGCAGGACATTGAACCAGTAGGCGGTCCTACCAACCATAAAGGAAAGGAACCTACGGTGGTGGGAGGCAATGGACACGTGAAAATAGGCATCCCGTAAGTCCAGCGTTACAAACCAAATGTCTTTATTCAGAAAAGGCAATATCGTATCTAGGGTAACCATCCGGAAACGTTTGGGTACAATAAACTTGTTCAAACCCCTCAGGTCAAGAATAGGCCTGAATCCTCCCCCACGTTTATCCACAAGGAAATACTTGGAGAAAAAACATGTATGAAACAAAGAACAATGAACCATGGAAACGGCACCCTTTTGAACTAGGGTGTCCACCTCGGCCTGGAGAATGGGATTCGCAGGGGTGTGTCTAACACTACCTACCGGTGGTAGGTCAAAAAACTCAATGGTGTACCCATGCGAGATGATAGACAGAACCCATCTATCCGACGTGATATTGCTCCACGCCTCAGCGAAAGGGCGCAGCCTGTCCCCAAACGGAGGGTCAGAAGGAGCTAAGGCAGTAGGGGGCGGGGTAAACTGTGGGGTCCCGTCGGGAGTAGGGACTGGAGGCAGCGCGGGGCCGTCAAAGCCGCTTCTTGGAGGCAGGAGCGGTCTTAGCCTTATTTTGATAAGGTTGGAAACGGGGCTTCGAATTGAAGGAGGAGTTGAAATTCCTGCGGTTCTGTTGGAAGCGTCCCGCATTATTAAACCTATTCCTAAATGAGCCCCCAAAGGGGGAGGGAGAAAACCTCCGGTAGAAGCCCTGGCCAGGTCGGTTGCGCTGCCTCTGTTGGTACGGCTGCCATGTGTAGCCGTAATCCTTTGCTGCCACTCTAACTTCCTGCTTGCTTTTCAAGCTGGTGTCTGTGTCCGGATTGAACAGACCTTCAGCATGAAAGGGCAACTCCTCGGCCAGCGCCTTGGCTTCTTCCGACAATGCTGCTGACCGTAACCAAGCGTGCCTCCTAATGGAGGTAGCCGCCCCAATAAGACCTGAAGCGTCCTCTGCTAGATGCCTAGCGAACTCTTTCTGCATCTTTACTAAAGAAAGAGCTTCGACGGAGAAGGACTTAGGAATTATTTGTTGGTCAGGAGGGAGCAGGTCAAGGGCTGGGATGACCTTATCCCACAAGTACTTTTGGTAACCTGCCATGTAGGTGGCATAGTGAGCCATCCTAACTAGCATGCCGGCGTTCAGGTGAACCTTTTTCCCTAGGGAGTCCAGCTTCTTTCCCTCCCTGTCAGCTGGCGAGATCCCAGTGGCATTTGCGCGTTTGGTCTTGGCCAATTCAGTGACCACTGTGTTAGCCTTAGGTGGCTTAAGAACCCACTGGGCCGAGGGGAGGCTAACCCTATATAGAGACTCCAGTTTCCGCGGTACCGCAGGGATCGAGCCTGGGGCGACAACGGCGCCCTTCGCTAATTTGAGTATAAATGGCAGCTCAGGCATGAGGATGGGGGAGGGGGCCACTTGTTCGTGGGATGCCCACATGGGATCAGCCACTGCATCAGGGGCCTGGGGGGCCGGAAGGTCAAGGGCCCTCAGCATGCGATTAACCATAGCTAAAAAAGCGTTAATGTCAGCAGCTGGCAGCGGGGGCCCTCAGCAGCGGGTGGCTCATGATCAGATTCCCCATCAAAGGGAGAGTCAGAGTCAGGCACAGCCACAGTCTGGGTAGCGTCCTCCAGGATGGGCTGGGCAAGCACCTCAATAGGCACAGAAGGCAACAAAGGCTGACCTTGAGAGCAAGCAGGCGGTGGGATGGCTGGCACTGGTAGCAAAACAGGCCTGTGAACCACAGGGGGCGCAGCTACAGCCGAAGAGGGGGCAGCCACAAGGTTGCCAGCCGGAGCGGGGGCCTGCTGCACAGGAGGCTGAACAGGGATCAGCTGCACAGGAGGCTGGGCAGGAGTCTGCTGCACCGGAGGCACAGCCGCAGCAACCTCGCCCACGTAGACCATTCCCCCGTCAGGAGCAAACTTCCAGTAGCCTGGAAGGGACGCCAGCATCTCCGAAGATCGGCTGCGAAGGGGGGATCGAGGCCGCCGAGAATGCTGTCTCCGGCTCCGGCGGGATCGGCGGTACCGGGACGGCGACGAGGAAGAACAGGAGGAGCAGGAAGACGAGGAGGAGCGGTAGCGCCTCTTCCTGTGGCCGCTTCTCCTGGAGGGGGAGCGCGCGCGCCGTCCAGGGCGCTCCCGGTGGTACCGCATCGGTGGCTGGGAAGGCCCTGCCATTGGCTCCGTCATCAGCGCCGGAGAATGGGAGGGGCCCGCAACCGGCTCCGCCCGCATCGCCGGCACCAGCGCATTCGGGGCAGCTCCAGGGGCGGGGGTGAGGTTTTGCGGCATCGGAGGGCTGGCAGAAGCCTGAAGCCCGAGAGCGCCGCACTGCGCAAGCGCGGCGCGCACCTCTTGAGGGCCCTCCAACTGCAGTGGCCTCGCTTCCACCAGAAGAGGGCGTGCGAGCTCCGTGACCAAGCCAGAAGGCTGAGGAGGAGCTGGAACGGCTGCTTGTTGCGCAGAAGCGCGTAAAGTTCCCGCCGTTTTTGGAGGGGAAGTGGAGGAGACAGAGGACAAGACGACAGCAGGGCCGCCATCTTGACCCACAGGAATCAAGGTTGGTTTCTGTCCTCCATCTTTGCCAGAGGCCGAAGTGGCCTTAGGCTTCCCCCCAGTCTTCTTGGGTTTCTTTTTAAGTGGAGGAGGCTGCTGGCAGTCCGGTTTCGTGACCGATAGACGGGCCGCGGTTTGATCCGGAGAGGGGGGGGTGGACTGACCTCTCGTAGAGGGCAGCCTTCAGCCTAGCCTCACGGTTTTTCTTCGTCTGCGGGGTAAAAGCAACGCAGACAGCGCAGGACTGGGTGAGGTGGCCTTTCCCCAAGCACCCCAGGCACAAGGCATGACCATCCGAGTCGGCGAAAGTGTTCAGGCACTTGACACACTTCTTAAATGAAGCGGCAGCCATGACAATGGGGAAAGCAAATGGAGATACCTTAATCAGTCCAAGTCTTAAACACACCAGATGATCAGCAAGGGTCAAGTCCAGTCCAAGTCATACACAAAGGGTCAATCTGTAGCAAAGATGATGAGATAGCACTAAGAAGGAGAGAAGCTCGCTGGGAGAAGGTTCTCTGACTGCTGCAATGGCGGCGGATCAAGAGAACTGCGGGCTAGCCCCCACCCATGGGCTATATATACTCGGGGGCGGGGATGGGTGGGGCTAGTCTTTTTTATATATTTACTAGAAGGTTCCGAACTGTTCTGCTGGTGCAGGGATAATATCAGATGTGTGAATCCACAGTGACTATGAAGGAGAAACCAAATCAAAATGATCTACCTACCCACTACAAAAATGTAAAACATATAACACAATATCTGCTTTGAACTGGGTTTTCTGAATCCACACTGCCATATAATCTGATTCAAAGCAGATAACATGGGATTTTATTCAACTGTGTGGAAAGGACCTCAGATAACCCAGGGCCGGCAGCACTTGGGCAGCGTCGGGAGCCTGCGGGGCAGAACGGAGCCTTCCTCCTGCCCTGCCTGCAATCTACCAGGACGCCCTACGCAATCTACCAGTAGATCACGATCTACCTAATGAGCACCCCTGCCCTACACAGACCATACATCCCATCTCAAACAGAACTGATACATTAGATGCATTGTTAGCAATCAAAGCTCTGTTGGTTTCTTCCTCCCAATGTCTGGATCCAATGTGGCAACCCTACATGGCGCATACATCCCATCTTAAACAGGGCTGATATGTTAGACGCATAGTTAGCAATCAAAGCTCCATTGGTTTCTTCCTCCCAGTGTCTTTCATGTGGCCTCTTCAGTCCTTGGATTGCTGGCTATTGCAGCTTCCTTTTATGTCTTTCCAGGTTAGAACAGCTGGGCTTCAATGCCCTCCTGCAGCTGATGATTGGGGTTCCCTTGGAGATGGTCCATGGCGTCCTCCGCATCAGCTTCCTCTACCTGGCCGGCGTCCTGGCAGGTGAGTTATGGGACTGGTCTCACCTTTCCCCTTTCCCCTGCATCACAGTCTTCTCATCAGCAACCAAGCACAATAAACCTATTACCCTTTAGGGTCTTTCTGGACGCTATACGGAAGCCAAGCTTTTCTGCAGGGAAAAATAACATTACTGCACAGAAAGCAGGATTGACTGCACAAAAAGCAAGCTTGCTGAAAGGAGGATTTTCTAGGCAGGAAAAAATGGTTTGCTTGTGCACAAAAGGTAACTTGATGTGTTTCCTCTGTGTGTGTGTGTGTGTGTGTGTGTGTGTGTGTGTGTGTGTGTGTGCAGAAATGCTATTTTCTTTCCAATTGCAGGTACAGCCCAAATGCAGGCACGTGGTAGACTTTCTGGGCCTTAATCCATTCTTAATCCATTTTACCTTACAGATAAGGCAACTGCCTTATCTGTAAGGTAAATGGCAGAATTATGCATCTCCCCAGATGTTCTTGGACTGCACATTCTAGCAATAGAATAGAATAGAACAACTTTATTGTCATTGTACATCATATAACGAATCCTAGCCAGTATGGCCAAGATGAGGAGTGGAGGATGTCACAGACCAAAACCATCTGAAGATAAAGAATGCTGGAAATTGTGGTCCAAAAGCATCTGGAATGCTAAATGATGGCTATTAATGATTTTTAATACTGCTTAATACTTGTATATTTGTATATCTTCAGTTGTTTTGCAATGGTTTTAGTTGTGAGCTGGTTTGAGTCTCCTTATGGAGAGACAAAGCAGGATATAAACAAACAAAATAATTAATATTAATAGAGATTCAGACATGGGCCAACTTCAGCCTTCCCTCCAGGTGTTTTGGACTTCAACTCCCACAATTCCATACGAAACTGACTGGCACAACCTGGGGATCACAACCAGACATAATGAAGACATCTGCCCTTGCGCTTTGCTACTCTGCTGCTGAATTTGCATGTCCAGTGTGAAATACATCTCACCACATTAAATGTGGTTCTGAATTTATTTATTTCGATTTTTGACCGCCACTCCCGGAGGCTTGGGGCAGCTCACATAACAAGACAGATTAAAACATCAGATAAAAGAAAGAGTTTAAAAGTTCCCAACATTAGTCGAAAGCCTGCCTGAAAAGATGAGACTTACATGCTCTGCGAAAGGTGCTCAGATTATGCAGAACATGAGTCTCAGGTGGCAAGGCATTCCACAACACCGGAGCAATGATTGAAAAAGTCCTTCGCCTAGTTGTCCTCATGTGAAAAGATCTTAAACTGGGGATATCTAAGAGGTTCTGGTCCTCTGACCGTAACGATCTTGGGGATTATATGGGATTAGGCAATCCCTTAAATACACTGGCCCCAGACCATGCAAGGCCTTAAAAGTAAGAACTAACACCTTGAAAGTAATCCGGAATTCAATTGGTAACCAGTGCAGATCCCAGAGTATTGGTGTTATGTGACAACTCACAGGCTCCCCTGTGAGAAGTCGGGCCGCAGCATTCTGCACCATCTTAAGTTTCCGGATCAGAGTCAAGGGCAGGCCAATGTAAAAAGCGTTACAGTATTCAAGTCTTGAGATGACAGTGGCTTGGATTACTGTGGCCAGGTCGTTCCGGGACAGATAGGGAGCCAGACGCCTTGCCTGTCGTAGATGGAAAAATGCAGTTCTGCTGATATTGGAGACCTGAGCCTCCATTGACAGCAAAGGGTCCAAAAGGACTCCCAGGCATTTTACTGATGATGTCGGGCATAGTGCCTCACCATCCAGGGTTGGTAGTTGGATGTCCCTATCGCCCGGATGGCCCAGCCACAAGATCTCCATCTTCGGTGGATTCACCTTCAACCTGCTGGCACACAACCATCCAGTAACGGCTTCAAGGCAGAGATGGAAATTATTGGGTACGGAGTCCGGTCAGCCCTCCATCCTCAGAATGAGCTGAGTGTTATCAGCGTACTGGTGACACTCAAGCCCAAAGCTACGTACCAGCTCAGTGAGTGGTCGCACTTAGATGTTAAATAACAAGGGGAGAGTATGGCTCCCTAGGGGAACCCACAGGATAGAGGGAAACCCCCAGAGGCCAGCCCGCCCCAAAGCACTCGCTGTTTCCGATTGTGGAGGAAAGAGGACAGCCAGTTTAGGGCTGTCCCCCTCACTCCAGTCACGGCCAGGCGGTGCATCAAAAGATCATAATCAACTGTATCAAACGCTGCTGTGAGGTCCAATAACACAAGCAGTGCCGATCCGCCTTGGTCAAGCTGGCAATGCAACTGATCTGTGATGGAAACCAGGACCGTCTCTGTCCCGTGCCCCATACGGAAACCGGACTGGAAGGGATCTAGTCCGGCTGTGTCATTTAGGAAGGTCTGCAACTGCTCAATTGCTGCCTCCTCAATCACTTTGCCCAGAAACGATAAATTCGAAACTGGGCGGTAATTGGAGGGAACCGAGGGATCTAGCCCTGGTTTTTTCAGCAATGGAGAGACCACAGCCTCTTTCAAGCCCTCTGGAAAGACTCCTTGCTCAAGAGAGCCATTTATTATATTCAACAGTGGATCACGTAACCCCTCCAGGCAAGATTTAACTAGCCAGGAGAGGCACAGATTGAGGAAGCATGTGGTCGGTCTAGATGCAGTTACAATCCTATCGACAGCCTCTGCGTCCAGCAGTTGGAATTGGTTGATGGTGGGCCCAGTGAGTGGCCACGGAGTCTCAAGTTCTCTCACTGTATCAGTTGTGGCTGGAAGGTCCCGGTGGAGAGTCAAGATCTTGTCTGCAAAATAGCTCTGGAAAACCTCGGCAGTAAGGGCCCAATCATCATTTTTTGGGATGGTAGGGACCATTGTCAACGTCTGAATTATCCTAAATAATTGTGCCGGGCGTGAGCTTGAAGATGCTATCATGGTTGCGTAATATAATTTTTTCACCTCCTTGATAGCACGCTCATAAGCATCCATAAATGGCTTATAAGCTGATCTAGATTCTCTGTCACGGAGTCTCCTCTACATGCTCTCTAGCCGTCTGTTCTCTCGCTTCATCGATCGAAGTTCCCCAGTGAACCAGGGCGATCGATTTTGGTGAGGTTGGAGAGGGCATCTAGGGGCAATCTCGTTGAGTGCATTGGACAGTTTGGTGTTCCATGCGTCCACTTGCATCTTGATTGAGACACTGACAGGCTCCAGATCCCTCAGAGCATTCAGGAACCTACTTGGTTCCATAAGTCTCTTCGGGCGAACCCAAATCGGTTCGGGCCCTTGCAGGGTAGTGGAGGTTGCTCTACCCGGATTCTCAGGGCACAGTGGTCCGACCATGGGACTTCTAAAATCGAAGCTAGGGCCACTTGGATTCCTGAACTGAAGACCAAGTCCAGAGTGTGTCCAGCCTGATGTGTGGGCCCAGTATCACAACGTGAGAGACCGAGTGTCACCATGGTCGACACTAGGTCCACAGCTGAAGATGAAAATGAGTCTGCGTCAGCATGGACGTTGAAGTCCCCCAAGACAATGAGTCTAGGAAACCTCAAGGCCCACTCCGACACAGTCTCTAACAGCTGGGATAGACTTTCCACTGGTGCGCTAGGAGTACACCAGCAGAAAGGCTATGCTCTCCTGCGGATCCCACACAAGGCCAGCACTTTCAATACCGGTAGTGTTCAGAGCAGGAATCGCCCTGAGAGATAACAAGTCGCGAGAGAGCATCGCTACACCACACCACCCCCGCCTCCCGTTCCAATTTTGGTGGGTGACAACATAACCTTGGGGGGACTAGATCTTGAAGAATAGTCTCATCACCCTCTTTTAGCCATGTTTCGGTGTTGCAATACGAATCGGCCTCTGCATCAGTGAGAAACTCCCTGATCATGGCTGTTTTGTTCATGATGGATCTAGCATTCACCAACACCAAAGAGGAAGGGGAGGAGGCTGGTTGCCTGTCATCAGTTTGTCTCGGGATAGAGTGTAGGTCAGAGGGTGGTCGAATCTCGTGGCGATTCGGTCTCCCTCTCATTCGGCCTACGTCTATCGCCATAATTCTCTCTCCCCGAGATCATAGGGATACTCAACTCAGCATCTACACAGAGGTTGGTTGTGGATGTAACTTGCGACAGATCCCCTGAAAAGGGGAAAGAGCAGGGCTAGATGGTGCGCAAATCAAACTAGCTAAAGTGTAGTTCTGAATAGATGGTAACCGTCCAATGGGAGCCGGAGTAAATGATACTAGTCCACGATATCTGCTGGTCTTTGGTGAGGGGTCCACCTGTTTAGTGGACTCATCATCACCAAAGTTCCTGACATCCCTGACACAGTAATTTTTTTATCCCTGGCATCCCTGGCACAGCAATTTTGGTCCTGGGGGGAGGGGAGTTACCTCACCCCTGGCAGAAAAATCCTTGACTCTGGGGGATCTAAAGGAGCAGACTTTACCTCTAGAAACATCAGAGGCAATTTGTTCCTTATTTGATGGGCCGGATAGACTGAAACTCTTCCAGCTCCCAAAGCCCACCCCCCAGAATGTCCTTGTTCTAAAACCTCTTCTTCTCTTCCGAGATCGCCGTTGTCCGGTAGCTCTTCTGCAGCTTTTACTCCATAGCTCCTGGGGGCTCTTGCCATCTTGGGAGGTGGTTGAAGAGTGGAGTGGGTCAGCCTGGAGTGGGTCAGCATGGATGAGCTTTGGGGAAGCCATAACTCTCGTCTCTTCCTCACCGGAAGCTAGTTGCTGTCCCTCCTCTCCGGAATGAGACATTCCACATTATGACAGGATGTCTATGCCCTACAGCACTGAAGAAATTATACTGTTTAGCCGGTATAGCACCACCTGAAACCTGTTGGGAAGTAGCAGTCTGTAATGAAAAGATCAAGACATTGACATCTCCGGCCCATCCTCTGTTCGGATATCAGCCAGCATGCCAATGCCTTAAATCAAGAAACAACTTCCTAAGATCTTCAGAAATACTCGCAGGAACACCTCAGCAAGCAAGAGTCCAAAAGTGGCAGGCTAAAACCCGGAATCTCAACCAGTGGCTGAGAACAGATGAGAAACTTCCCTCCTGGGCACACAGAAGACTGGGCGAATTGGAAGGCGCTGAACAGGCTGTGCTCTGGCATTACGAGATGCTGAGCCAATCTTAGGAAATGGGGGCTACAAAGTGGAGTCCACAAGATGCGGGTGTGGAGAAGAGCAAACCACAGACCACTTAGTACAATGCAGCCTGAGCCCTGCCACATGCACAATGGAGGACCTCCAAGTGGCCAGCTTCTGGTCCAAGGACATTTAGTATAATTGCAAGTCTTTAACTTTGTGGTTTTTCTATACATTATAACAGTATTCTCAATTCACTTCTGACATGATAAATAAATAAATGTAGTGCCGTTCGAACTGCATTGAAAGGGTTAGTGTAGATGTGCCCACAAACCCTGGTTTCACAGTAATATCAACATGAAAGCAGTTTTAATTGTTCTAATATATAGGAATCTATTGCCCTCACTGTCTCCATCTCTTTTACAACTGAATGATTCCTACAGCTCCAACTAGTAGTTTAATTGATTGGTTTCATCGATTTCAAAGAAACTCACTTTGACCCTTTAAAAAGCTGAATGGGTTGGTGGATCTTGGTTTCTTTCTAAACGCAAGAGTTGTTTTCTAACCTAAGTGCCTGCAAATGTCTGCATGCCAGGACGTCTCCCTCCTGCACAAGGAAATGCGTATTTTCACACACACCCCAAACAGCATCTGCCATGCTGACATTTGCGTGTGTCATTTATTTGATAAAATTAAAGAATAATATTCTTCCTCGCTGTCGATATTTGTTTCATTCAAATGCAAATCCATGCAGATATGAATGGGCGAAAAAATCCTGCAATCAGTTAAGTCAAGATTTTGCGGCTTGTACCACGAGGCCTATTTAATTATTTTTAGATCTCAGCTTTTAGGGTTGAAGCAGATGTGACGTTCGATGCGGAGTTGGACGCGCGTGCGAGTCTTTTGTTAACCTAGAAATAGCAGCTGCAGAAGGCTTGATCAAACCCAGATTGCCTTTTTTAGGGACAGTGTGTGTGAGCCTACCGTTTTAACCCTTCCATGGTCTTCCCATCCATCCCGATTCGGCATTGATTTCTTCGTCGAATCAATGACTTGATTAAAATCAATACTGCACAATTGGATCTCAGGCTGTTTTACAATCGTAAAAGTCTGAAAAAAAGGCAATAAAGTGCCAAAGAAACCCACCAAAAGAACAAGAAACCTGTTTAAAAAATTCCAGTCTTAAAGTATGAAAGTGTTAAGAGTTAAAAGGCTCAAACCTTTTTATTCAGGCAGGCTTTGATAGAAGAAGGTTTTTAATTCCATTAAAAATACCATTGATAATTCGATTATGTTTTAATGTTTGTCCATTTATGGGTTTTAAATAGTATAGAATGGGTTGCTGTGAGTTTTCTGGGCTGTATGGCCATTTTCTAGAAGCATTCTCTCCTGACGTTTTGCCCACATCTATGGCAGGCATCTTCACAGGTTGAGACCCTTCAACCTCTGAGGATGCCTGCCCCATAGATGTGGGCAAAATGTCAGGAGAAAATACTTCTGGAACATGGCCATACATATTAAAAAAGAACACCAGAATCAGGACAGTAAATAAAGAGCAACACTCAAAAACAGGGGAATTCCAGACAGGAAACAATCAGGGCCAGCTAACACCTCCCAACAAAGGATTTCCCCCGTGCAGGAAGCAACCAAGCTTTGAAGCTGCAAGGCTATTCAATGGTAATCAAGGTGACCAATTGCAGCATTCACACTTGCCTCTAACAGAGAAAAGTTCTTTCTCCCATCCTGGACATTATTTCAGAGGGATATATATTAACCCCACTTGCCTAGTTTCCAACAGACCTCACAACTTCTGAGGATGCCTGCCATAGATGTGGGCAAAATGTCAGGAGATAATGCTTCTGGAACATGGCCATACAGCCTGGAAAACTCACAGCAACCCAGTGATTCCGGCCATGAAAACCTTGACAACACATGTATAGAAATTCCGACAGACAGACAGACAGACTCCACTTGCCTCATTTCCAACAGCCCAAAAAACTCACAACAATCCAGGAAAAACACCTGTTTTTCCCCAATTTTTCTGGGGGGTTTTCCCAGGCGTTCTCATCTCTATAGTCAGATGAAACCATGACAGTTATAGGAGAATGACAGTGCCATGTGAGTGCAAGTAGACTCCAAAAAAATGTTCCTCCATCTCACCTGAGTTGCTGCTCACACTGCATCTCTCCTCTTGTGTTTTGCTGCAGGTTCCCTGACGGTCTCCATCACCGACATGCGGGCACCTTTGGTCGGGGGCTCTGGGGGCGTCTATGCCCTTTGCTCAGCTCACTTGGCCAACGTTGTGATGGTGAGCACGGTGGGAAGGGGAGGTGGGCATCGGACGCAAGCTCCACCCCCTTTGACGAATGCCCCTTGGGATCCATCAAAGTGGGTCACCACAAAATGTCTCACATCCAAGCACAGTCAAGATGAAACCCCTACCATCCCTGGCTGTTGGCTCTCATTCCATAGCCACTGTCTTAGGTTGCTTTGTTGTTGTTGTTTCACTTCCTCTGTATCCCATCTTGAGCCAACTTTGGCTCTCTCTCCAGATGTTTTGGAATTCAACACCCACAATCCCTAACAGCCGGTAGGCTGTTAGGAATTGTGGGAGTTCAAGTCAAAAACACCTGGAGGGAGGGCTGAAATTGGCCCACGAGAGAAGGGAATTTGAGTCCCATTGCCTGGCCAGACTACAACCGCCAAATGCCATTGGATGTCGCCATGGACATTAAAGTGGAATGGTAGCGAGTAGAGTGTAACTGGTTGTTGAGCAGGAAAAGTAACTCCAACCGCATCCAGTGTGTGGCCACACATTTGATGTCATCTGTAATTCAACCATATACATTTAAACTTTAGCTGGGCATCATTGGCCTACGTTGCAGCAACATGTGACTATTGCCTCTCCATGTTTGCAGGTTTGACCTTCATAGATTTGATTGCTTCCAGACAATTTCTGGGTCTTCCGATGCGACACTGCAGTTGACGCCTATTTGAGGTTGACCATGGAGTCATGCTGGAAGGCCTAGAGATTGTTGAATCTCTGGAACGTTTAGTCCACATCTATGGCCAAGGTGTTCTCTCACTTAAAAGTAGCAGTTTTTCCACGATATTTCCACTTTTGTGCAAATCCTGCACCCCTAAACCCAGTCAATGTGGAGAGCTGTAATCTTACTAGTTAATCCAGCCTTGCCTAACTCAAGTGAGGGCTTCAAGTACCCACTAATATTTTCATATCCGATTTTCTTTTCTCTCCAAGTAGCATCATAAGAACACAACACCATCATTGTGACCCAAGCATAAGACGAGGACAGAGCAGTTTCTGTTTTCCACTCCCCAAAGATCTAAGAGGTTGAGAGAGGAAGGGATATGAGGGCGGCAGTACGTGAAGAACCCCAAATATAGCACCAGTCTTTGTTTTGTCTCTCCCTCCATAGAACTGGGCAGGAATGCGATGTCCCTATAAGCTGCTACGCATGGTGCTGGCCCTGGTGTGCAGTGAGTATCTCCCTTCATTCCTTTGTCTTTCTTCCTTTCAGAGGAACCTTTTCTTAGCTGGGTTCACTTCCCATGTGGGCCTCCTCCTAAGAGGTCATCACCTGACCTGTGTGGCTGCCACAAAATGTTGACTGAGATCCTGTATTTTGGATTGGAACTATGGCTGCCTTCTCATACTATTCAGGATGCACCATTTAGCTGTTATGACCATGCAGTGACCATAGCAGAGCTGAAGGATAGTAGAAATCAGGCCATGCAGCCAGAGCCAGGTGCAAAGTGATGACATAATTTCTTGAAACTTCTCAGGAGATGACACCACTGTTTTGCATCTGGGTACGGCAACAGAGTCGGACACTTATCCGCTCAGCAGCATCCATTAAATGGCCGAGTTTGGTCTGTAGCAATTGAATGGTGGATCCCAGGAGGGTGGAAAGTCATGGGCATACATTGGACTTGCCTTTATGTGTGTCACTAATAGGAAGCCAGCCATAGTTACAACTCATCAGAGTTTATTGCATAGGTGCCATTCAAGGATAAAAAGTGGGTGGGCTGGATGTACGCACAGAAAAGAAAAGGGACAGAAGCTTGTTGAATGAATATTTCCCAGATTATTAGAAGACTGATGCCCAGCAGAGTCCAGGCGTGCCTGTGGGAGCACATTAGTATGAAATAATGGAATACAAATGACTAGCTTCCTGCATCTTTCTCTCTATCTCTCCCTATCTCTTGCAGTGAGCTCTGAGGTGGGCCGAGCCGTGTGGTTGCGCTTCTCACCTCCGCTGCCCTCCTCGGGGCCCCAGCCGAGCTTCATGGCTCACCTGGCCGGGGCCATTGTGGGCATCAGCATGGGCCTGACTATCCTGCGCAGCTACGAGGAGAACCTCCAGGACCAGTGTGGCTGGTGGGTGGTCCTGCTCTCCTACGCCACCTTCCTGGTCTTTGCCATCTTCTGGAACATCTTTGCTTACGACCTCCTAGGGGCGCAGGTTCCACCGCCCCCTTAGCGCCGTGCCCAGCCCCAGTTCCTTCTGCAACACTTACTCGCCCTGGAAGTGCCAAAATTGCAGACATCGCTGGGGAGGGAGATGACAGGGGAGGGCGGGTGGGCGGGCCTGGCTCAGCTGGCGCACACAAGCGCAGGGGCCCAGAGCGCATGCCGCAGGTTGCCTCTCCAGAACGACGTTTCTGCCGGACGCCAGAACATCTGCAGGATGCCAAAAAATAATCTAAAAAGAACCTGTGCTTGGCTCCTGCGGGGAAGCCAGACAGTCGCATGGACAGGCAGCAGCCCAGGAATGAACCAGTGAGCCCCTCCTTCCCTAAAACTCTTTTGTATGCCAAACCTCACCTGGTAAACAGGTGCTGCTCGATTCCGCGAGACCAACCATTTCCTTTAGCAAGGGTGTGCTCATATATTCCCACTTTGGCATGAGGATTTCTGTTCTGGGGAGCGGCCGATAGTATGACGTTCTCCTTTAGCTTTTGTGGACTTCAGATCCACAAACGGCATCCCACCTAACCTCTGCCCCACCCAGACCTGCTTAGCACCCTGCAGATCAAAATTCCATAGAATCCTAGAGTTGGACAGATTTGGCAGAAGCCTTCAGATCATTCCTTGTTCTCTTGAGTGGCCCATTGTTGCCATTCCCCTTGCGGTTCTTATCAGGCCCTTGCTTCTCAGCTTTCGCTTGGTGTCTGTGGGCTTTCAGTGGCAGCTAACCTTCCCTTCCATCATGTGTTTCAGTTCCTTAAGAAAGAGGTCATAGTCTGTGGTGGGTAGGGTGGGAAGAGTCATGCTTTTCAAGTGGGAAGTTCTTCTCCCTAGGAACTAGTCTATAAGAATGCCAGCTTTGCACGCACAAGATCCTGGGTTTGATCCACAGCAACTGGGGCTGCAAAAGAGTCCCATCTGCAACCATTGGAGAGTCACTGCCAGTCACTGTAGAGTCCAATACCATGCTATCTGGACCAACTGTGCCATTCGGCCCCAAAGCACTTTCCGGTATCCGTTGACATGCTCCAGATGCTCTAGCCTTAACGCAGAATCCCAGATGAACCTTGCATCTCAGGATCTCTGCAACATCAAATGGAGCTGAGAGGGTTACTCCCCATGCCTCCCTTCCGCCGTCTTTCCTTTTCTCCCTTTTATAGGTCTCACCAAGGTGTTTAGCAGAAGCTCTTTCTTTGGTCCTGATGGAATAGCGACTGAACAATCAATCCTGTGTGTGACTAAATGCTGGGCCTTTGGAAATGCTTTCTAGAGCAGGGGTTTGGTCGAGGTCAGGGATGGCCAGCTTCTAGAATCTCAGGTGGGTGGGAGAGTTTGCATGGGGTGAACATGGTCCTCCATGTTTTGTTCAGGGTGGAGGGTGGGGAAGGGTGGAAATCTCCTTGGTCAGCCAAGCTGGTCGAAACGCGACGGGTTCTGAAGCTCTACAATCATATATGCACTTTGGAGTTCAGTGGAAGCGTAGCGGAGGGATTTATTACAAAAAGAGAGAGAGAGAGAGAGATCACGTTCGGGACTTTGTATACCAAAGAGGACCACTGGAACACATCCTTTGCCTAGATGAGCTCCAGGCTTTTCCATGAGAAAGATCGTTTCACTAGGGTATGGGGTCAATCCAGGACAGATGACAGCAGCAAAACTGTGCCAGTCCAAGTGTCGCTTCTGCTACAAGACAGGAGCCCAAAGACAAAGTAGGAGGCGTTCCATGTGCAGGATTGGCATGTCTTTCTCCATTACACTATGGCAAAGAAGTTGCTTTGAATGGCAAAAGACCGGGATCTGATCGTCAGTGCCTCTAAGGCCCCATTCACCCTGCAGAATGGTAGCATTGTCAGTCCATTTAAACTGTCATGGTTCCATGGTATGGAATCCTGGAACTGTAGCCCTGTGCCTTCAAGGAGTTTCTGGCTCACGGTGATCCTAAGGTGAACTGCATAAGGGTTTTCTGGGCTGAGAGTGTGTGACTTACTCAGAGCCATTCAATGGGAGTTAAAGCCCAAGTTTATGGAGGAGCATTTAGCCTCTGACCAACTACAGAGCCCCAAATGGAAACTGGGCTGTTGAAGTGGAGGCATGGTGCCATCATTCTGCAGTATGAATGGGCAGGAGAAGGTGATTCTACCTTAAATCCTGGAGAGCCGTGTCAAGATTACCAGTGGGGGAAGAGAATGTGGGTTGGAAGCGGGTAGAAAAGCAGGAAGACTATCATGACTGTCGCTCATTTGTCTAATGCAGTGGTTCTCAACCTGGAGTCCCCAGATGTTTTTGGCCTTCAACTCCCAGAAATCCTAACAGCTGGTAAACTGGCTGGGATTTCTGGAAATTGTAGGCCAAAGGTTAGAACCACTGGTCTAATGGAAGGGTCAGCTGTGGCCCTACCCTTAGGCCATAGCCAATCAAGATGATTGGGTTCAAACATTGAGAGTTGCTGTGGACACATCCTTGAGTCCAGCTGCCCTCCTCGCCAAGGCTTGGGAGGGTTCCTGGGCAGAGTCGGTATGTTTGCTTCCCTTCAGAATAACTCCCAGAATTTGCTCGCCAGGATGAAACATGGGCAGAAGTTGCCATCCTTGGATATTTTGGGAGAGTCTGGAAACATCCCTGGGTGCAAATTGCCTGCCGCTGATTCACAGTTCCTTTCCGGGACTGTAGCTCCCTGCAGCTCCCAGAAACCTGTCACTGGCCTTACCTGGCCATGCTGCCTGCAGGACTCTGGGAGTTGTAATCCCAGGAAGGTACGTTGTTGAACACTGTTCTTTGGTGTCATGGTTTCAGACAAACGGGTGTGCTTCTACCCCATAACAAAGGAAATGTGTCATTTTGGAAGCATTATGGAAGTGTGTGTGTTTCAGTATGCCGTGAGATCAAGGATGATGTGGTTCAGCAGCAGCTCTCTGGTGACATGGCCTGACAATTGCCTGCAGGTCTTGCCATATCAGGCTGTTGGGGAAAAGAAAATCATGTTTTTAGAAGGAGAGATGAGACATATGACTACTGACAAATGGTGCAGGCTTGAACATTGAGTGGTGGAAACTGGGAGGGCAGGGAGGCAGAACTTCCTGAAAGTAAATGCACTACCCAAATCTGAAATGTGAGGGGGGGAAGGGAAAGAAATATGAATAAATATTTTGCACACCTTCTGCTGCTCTGCTCTGTTGATTCTGTAGCTTCAAAGCTAGCCCAGACAGGCGGCAAGATGCTCATCTGTCAGAGGTGGAAAGGAAGCCTAGTTCCAGAAATCTTGCGATTGCCTTCTCCAACTCGGGATCTTGGAACCACCAGTTTAGACTCCGTATAGTAGCCCCCAGTGGCGCAATCGGTTAAAACCTTGTGTCGGCAGGACTGAAGACAGGTCGCAGGTTTGAATCCAGGGAGAGCGCAGATGAGCTCCCTTTGTCAGCTCCTGGTGTCCCCTGGGCACTGTCCTTGCAGACGGCCAATTCTCTCACACCAGAAGCTACTTGCAGTTTCTCAAGTCGCTCCTGACATGGGAAAAAAAGACTCCATGTGTATTTCCTGCCCTCTTCTGAACTTAGAAGTAACTAGTTACACTTGACTAATTTGGTATTAATCAGTACAGGGCAAGGGATTTTTAACTAATTCATTTCCCCAGGAACATGATCCTACCCTTCCCCTCTCTCCCCTTTGCTGACTTGAGTGAATTCCACTTGGAACAACTGGAGGAAGTTGAACACGGAGGAAGAGAAGAAATCCCACTTTTCCATGCCACTCTGGAGAATCCAGGCTGAGCCCGGGTACAAAAAAGGCATGTGATTCTCAACTCAGGTTTGCAGAAGGTGCAGACCTTCCTTCTAGCTGTTCTAACTCTCTGCCATCCCGCTTTTTAGCTGCTTTTAAAATGTCCCGGTTTCTTTCTCTGTGCTACCCGGCAGAGAAAGCGAAAGACCCTATAAAACTACAAATCCGAGGATTCCATCACATTGAGCCGTAGCCTTCAAAGTGGTGTCAAATCACATTCATTCCACAGTTAGGACCTTCTCTCTATCAGTGGCCTCCTTTCCTGGCATTTCTGTAGCTGGCCTCTTAGAGCAGGCTGGCTAATTCTAGGTCTGCTGCAGCTAATTGAATTAGATTCCTGTTTATTCCAACTGCTGGAAGGCAAATGTGACACAATCCCACTTGGCGAGGGAGACCACCACTCAATAGGATGATTTCGCACGTTGGCCTTTCTTTTTAAAGTCTGCAGACACGTCTCTCTCACACACATGCATATGCACGCACACAGAGAGAGGGTTACTAATGGCTTTAGGTCAGTTCTCTGTTATTTAATTCCTCTCTTCCTTCCAAATGTCATCACGTTGAAAGGAGGCTTTGCATCTGAATATAAATAGCTCAGATCTTTGGTCAGGTTAGAAAACTGATGGATGAAGCAGTGCAAAGATGGCTATCCTCCAAAAACAACTGAGTGAATAGCAAAAGGGAAAGAATGGGAGGACAGACAATGAATTACAATTAATTCCTCTGCTATTGGAGAGCTACAAAGTTGGGGGTGAGGCAACATACTCCATACATCCCTGGCCAGCAAAAGGCTGGGAGATTCGGGCAGTTGTAATCTAAGCCGGCATCTTAAACTACATGGATGTAGTTTAAATGGAACAGTTCTCCATTGCTCAATGCAGCTGTGGATTCTTAAGATGGGTTCGAAAGGAAGGTTGTAATCATGGTGGTGATAGGGCCATAATTGTGAGCATGAAATCAGGAACACCAACCAGTTATGGATGCGTACATTTAGCTCACACACTTGGAGATTCCTAAAGAGATCATATTAATCAAATCCACAACTAAGTGAAGCCCACAAAGGTGGAGGGACAACTGCATATCACTCTTCATAACACTAGATATGGGAATTTGGTATCTGGGCAAGCAATGTGTGCGTTTTGTTTCCAGCAACCTCTATATGCAATCCATAGGAGGGATGGGAACTGTGAGCCTCTGCACACAGGAATGAATGTGCAAAGAAATGCACACCTTTTCTGCATCACATGCATATATATGTACATCACATATGCATTTGCATAAACACCATGCACAAACAGCATTAGATGCACAAGCTCTGGTTGTGGATCAGCTGAATACAGATGATCCAGATCAAACCAAAATATCCAGCTGTTTCCATAGGGATCTCACTCATGGGTCAGATACCAATGGGATTCCAATCAAATCTAAGCTTGCAGGCTCTCAAAATACAGCCTGCTACCCTTCTGGCTCTTGGTTTTCTTTTTAATTTTAGTGATTAAAATACATCTGAGTAATTTTTTAAAAAAAAAAACCCACATCTACACAATGACAAGAGGTATATACAAAATGCACACCTGCATCCAAACAACACACTAATGACTCACAATAAAATGCAATTCCAAAGACCGGTATGGGACTGTGCCAACAATTAAAGTAATCGTGATTTAACATCAGTAATAAATGGAAGCCAATCATGATTAACGCCGTATTCATGAAGTTCATTTTAGAGTATCCGATGTGACATGTCAATTTCTCCATAAGCACGAATGACCCAATTCCCCCCCCCCCCCCCAACAAATACCTAATGACAAGTCAAGCAAACCCTTCCATTTCTGGGCAATTTTGCAAAGAAGATGAAAGCTTTTTAAAAGCAAGGTCTTTCTTTGCCATTTACAAAAAGGGAGAGCAAAACCACCGAGGGTTGTATCACAGTCGTTTGATCAGTAATTGTCTTCCCTTCATTAAAAAATTCTGGGCTGGAACACTTTAACCATCGCATGTGAGAAAAGGCACCAATTTTGATACAATTTCACCAGCCCTGACACTGGTTAGTTTTTATGACGAGAGGTGCATCTACACTGTAGAATGAATGCAGTTTAACACCACTTTGACTGCTATGGCTCAACAAGGCTGTGGGATCTTGGGAGTTGTAGTTTGGTGAGGCACCAGCTCTGACAAAGGAGAAGGCCTTGTAAAACTACAGTTCCCAGGCTTCCATAGCATAATAATAGACTTTATTTATATTCACCCCTTCTCCCTTAGGGGACTCAGAGCATATTACAACATTTACATACATAGGCAAACATTCAATGCCTTTACAATCATATACAATGAAGACACACAATCACAGAGAAAAGCAAAGGCTTCTCCTTTCATTTCCGGCTTCTGGAGGCGGTGCTCATCTCTGGCTTTGAGAAGGTGCTTTTCTCTATTTTCAAGCCGAGGACACTGCGTTATCACCTCCTGGTTGTGTGGCTGGCAAGATTGCTTGGACCATCTCTTTGCTTTTTCCCATAAAGCAGTACTTATTTATCTACTCACATTTGCATGTTTTCGAACTGCTAGGTTGGCAGGAGCTGTTTGGGCCTCCAACTCCTAGAAGCCCTAATGAGCTTGTTCAATTGTCAGGAATTCTGGGAGTTGAAAGCCTAAACAGCTGGAGGAGGTCTAGTTTAACCCATTGGGCCACCGCGGCCTCTACTGTGCCCCTACAGTGGCGTCATGGCAGTTAAAGTGGTGTGAAACTGCATTTGTTCTTCAAAGAAGATGCACCCAACGTGTAGTACTAATGAAATATAATCTGGCGATAGTGTGTTTAAATGGTGCAATCTCCTTCTGTGCTTTCTAACAGGCCATGACAAACTAGTTCAGGAGATGAAGGAAGACAAGCAAAGAAAATAAGACGTGTGGAGATGTTGTTATTCTAGATTGGGGGGGGGGGCAAACAGGTATTTATTATGGAGATGAAAAAGCAAACATGCTTCAAGGCCAAGTTTCAAAGCACCCTTGTTACTTGGGATTAAGAGGGGGGAAACCTGTTAGCAGAGCTCCTCTTTACAAAACCTTCATAGGACAACACAAGCCATACTGCAAGTCATTTTTGCAGTAGGGACAGAGTTTCATGGACTTGATTTTACTTTGGCGAAAAGCTTTTAAAATGTATTTATTGTATTGTATTTGACAATTTTATGGTAAATTTATGATGTTTTTAGATTTTAAATGTTAGCATTGAATACTTGCTGTTTGCCGGTCTGAGTCCCTCTTCGGAGGTGAGAAGGCCAGGGTATAAAAGGTTTAAAGGAATAAATTTCATCTATACCAATGATCGTGCCATCACTGCTCAAGCAGGGAGCTTTGAAATGGATGAACAGAAACTCTTCAAAGCTCTAGGTGCTCTCACAGGAAAAACCATCTGATTCCTAATCCATCTAAAATGCAAACGTGTGCTTTTCATCTTAAGAACAGACAAGGAATCCCACTGGAGCATTGCAGCACCCCAAAATACTTGGAAGTTACCCTGGACCCTGCTCTGACTTACAAGAAGCACTGCTTGACAATCAAGCAAAAAGTGGGTGCTAGAAATAACATTAGAAAGCTGACTGGCACAACCTGGAGATCACAGCCAGACACAGTGAAGACATGTGCCCTTGCACTTTGCTACTCTGCTGTTGATACACATACCAAGTGTGGAATACATCTTACTACAATAAAACAGTGGATGTGGTTCTTAATGAGACCTGCTGCATTATCACTGAATATCTATACCCTATGCTGCAGGATAAATTATACTATTTATCCAGTATTGCACCACCTGACTTCCATTGGAAAGTAGCAGCCAATAATGAAAGGACCAAGGTATGGACATCTCTGGCCCATCCTCTGTTCGGAAATCAGCCAGCAAGCCAATGTCTTAAATCAAGACAGTTTTCCAAGCATCTACAGAAATACTTGCAGGAAAAGTTCAGCAAGCGAGTCCAAAAATGGCAGACAAAAACCCGGAACCTCAATCCATGGCCGATACTGGATGAGAAACTCCCTCCCAGGAACAACGAAGATTGTGCGATTTGGAAGGTGCTGAACAGACTGCGATTTGGCACCACAACATGCAGAGCCAACCTCAAGAAATGGGGCTACAAAGTGGAGCCAACTACATGCAAATGCAAAGAAGAGCAAACCACAGACCACCTGCTACAAAGGAGTCTGAGCCCTGCCACATGCACCTTCTCATGGCGACACCGGAGACACTCCGAAGTGGTTAGCTTCTGGTCAAAGGAAATCTAGTATAAGGCCAAATTGTAAACTCCGTGTGTGTGTGTCTGTGTGTGTATGTGTTTAAATACATTTTAACTGTACCATCATTTTGCTTCTGACATGATAAATAAAGAACACAAGCTGTGGTGTTAAATATATGAATGAATGTAGTGTTCATCTTATAAACCTGTTGAAAATAAGAGGTTGAGGGAAAGATTACCTTGAGTCTAATGCGCCATCGAATCTAGTACACACCTCAAATTTCAAAACCTTGAAACCCAAAAAAGTATTTACCATATTACATTAATCTAATGTGCACCCTAATCTTGAGAAGGTAATTTAGTCAAAAAAGGTGAGCATTTGAATCGAGTAAATACGGTATTAGGCGCATGGTGTACAATGCTTTTCAAAACAAACTTCCTACTCACTTCATTCACTTCCAAGGGGTGAGCAGAGGAAAAAGCAATGCAGAAAGTGGGTGGGAAGTTCATTTGGAAAATCATTGTATACAGAGTTAGAAGGAAGGGGTCATTAGAAGTTATTTATTAATTTCAGTTACATATATATATATTATTCGGATGGTTTCTTTATTGATATAACAACCATGTATGCTGTGCCTGTCTATTGCAATTGGACAGCTTGCTAAATTCAAGGAGGCAGCTTGTGATAGACGGACACCACAATAATAAGAGACCGAATCCCCTTTTCGACGCAATTATTATTAGACGTACAGGAGTCCTGCCTTGTATTTCACTTGGCAACCTTATCAGGGGATGACATCCGTGACTTGGATGGTTTGGGAAAATGCTGAGTAGTGTTCAGATGAGGATTAGCTGACTCCATAGTTCACATTGGTGGGGTTCAGTGTGCGCTCTGGCTGTAGGATAAACTACAACTCCCCTCAAACCCCTCCAGTAGGTAGAGTTAGTCATGGGGGTTGTCGTTATTGGGGACTCAAGGCAGCAAACAATCCCACGCTTTAATCAAGGTGTAGAGCACATGCTTTTCATGCATAAGGTCTTTGTGTTTGTCCCACTCTGGCACCTCCAGGTAACTCATCCTTCTGCAGCCTTCTAGATCTGTTGAACCACAAACCCCACCATCTCAGGATGATGGGAGCTGTAGGCCAACATGCCTAGAAAGTGCCGCAGGCTGTGGAAGGCCAAATACATTTCATAAGGATCCCCTGCATCCATCGAAAGTAGTGCAGCCCTGGCCTGGAAGGCAGCGATCCCGTTTGGCAGTTTTCCAGCTCTTTCCCATGCACGTCTGTCTGCACACATGCGCGCAGACCCGGTTTCTGAAAGTAACTTTGGTCTCTGCAATCTGCTTCAAATTAATCTCCTCCACTGCCCTCAAAACGCTGCCGCAGCAACCTTCTTAATTGCTTTGGATTTTCCCCGGCCAAAATGCAGTGACCAATAGAAAGCCAACCAACGTTAACATATATCGGCATCAAATAATCCTTTACATTCTTTGGGAGGATTAGAAAGAGTGTGCTGGGGATTTACTTCCTCGGCGTGTAGCTTGGCATTTCACTGGAGTAAACTAATTGCCTGGCGTTGCCGACGTCATGCACTGGGTTTCATTTGGTTTGATTTAGTACAGGGGTTTATAACCTGAGTTTCCAACCTGCTCCCCAATAAACTTGCTGCTACTCTCCAGATAGCAAAGACTACATTTCCCACAGGGCAAGATCTTTTTCGAAACAGGCATCACATAAAACCCCTTTGTAATGGTACACTCACAGATTCCAAAGTTTCAGGTAATGTTCTGGAGGTCATTCCAGGGCAGGTGATGGCAGCCCTGTGCCAGCTTTGAGTGGCCAAATGGGAAACCGCTTGCCTAAGAAGGGTACTAGACTTATCCTTACAAAAATAGGTACAACCATACAAGGCATGATCCAGAATTATTGGCATAACAGCTCAACAGGATTCTGGCTATAAAATCCAGCCAAAAAGACCAAAGTGTTCTCCTGAGTGTGCCAATTCCAATTATCTAGTTAGTTGGCTCCCTATTTATGCCCCTTTTCAGTAAGGCGGCATCCAAGCCTCCTTTCCATCCCACTCTTTACTCATCACACTTCTCTTAAGGTGAAGGGTGAGTGATATCTCGCTCTCGTCCTGTCATTGCTCTGCTTTTAATACATCTTGTTGGCTCCACACTCTCTAGCTCAGTCTGGCGTTAGAAGGAGGGCTTCTCAAAACAATTCAGAAACAGAATGCTTCACTCCAGGGTTCCTTCTTCCTCTGTTCCAGGCAAGCGCTTTCAGCCACACGTAGGCTGGCATCTATTGTGTGCATCACCTAGTAGTGGTGTTCACACTCTTACACTTGTGTGCGTGTTTGGACAATGTACAGTGCTTGATTCTAAGCGGATAGTGGCATAAATAGAGTTGGGCATGTAGAACCGTTGCATATGCAGTAAGACATTAAAATGTACAGACAAGTATGTATGTGAAGATACATTGCCTCTAGGCCAGCGTTTCTCAACCTGGGAGTCAGGATCCCTTGGGGGGGGGGGGGTTGCGAAGGGAGTGTCAGAGGGGTCGCCAAAGACCATCAGAAAACACAGTATTTTATGTTGGTAATGGGAGTTCTGTGTGAGAAGTTTGGCCCGATTCTATTGTTGGTGGGGTTCAGAATGCTCTTTGATTGTAGGTGAACTATAAATCCCAGCAACTACTACTTCCAAATGTCAAGGTCTGTTTTCCCCAAACTCCACCAGTGTTCACATTTGAGCATATTGAGGATTTGTGCCAGGTTTGGTCCAGATCTTCAATTGTTTGAGTCCACAGTGCTCTCTGGATGTAGGTGAACTAAAACTCCAAAACTCAAGGTCAACGCCCACCAAAACCCTCCAGCATTTTCTGTTTGTCATGGAAGTTCTGTGTGCCAAGTTTAGTTCAATTCCATCATTGGTGGAGTTCAGAATGCTCTTTGATTGTAAGTGAATCAATCCCCCTGCCAACCCCACCAGTAACCAAGTTTGGGTGTACTGTATTGGGTATTTCTGCCAAATTTCTTCTAGTGAATGAAAATACATCCTACATATCAGGTATTTACATTGCAATTCATAATAGTAGCAAAGTTACAGTTATGTAGTAGCAATGAAAATAATTTTATGGTTGGGGGTCACCACAACATGAGGAACTGTATTAAGGGGTTGTGACATTAGGAAGGTTGAGAAACACTGCTCTAGGCATTACCTTTGAGCTTTACACACTGCAGATGCACCATGGGTTCTTAACCATGTGCACCATCTACTGATCATATCTGTTGCACTATACGGGCATTCAGCATATTCACATTTGGTTGTTAACTGCTGTCGACTTTGACAAATGGTGACCTTATATGAATGAGAGACCTTTACACCTCCCTATCCTCAACAGCCCTGCTCGGGTCTTGCAAACTCAGAAAACACATGGCTTCCTTGACAGAGGGAGTGCATCCATCTGGAATGCAGTCTCCCTCTTTTCCTGCTGCCTTCCTTCTTATTAGGCATCCTTGGATTCCCCCCCCCTAGTGAGTCCTGTCTTCTCATGATATGTCCAATGTACAATAGCCTCAGTTTAGTCATCTTGCCTTCTAAAGAGAGTCCAGGCCTGATTTGTTGCAGGATTCATGTATTATTGGCAGTCCATGGTCTTCACAGAACTCTATTGGTGCAACTTACACTCTGCCGAAATGATTTAGGATCTCAGATTTAGATGTTGTGCAGGTTTGCACAAGGAAAAATCTCATGAAGAAAATTCCTCATTTATCTGAGTCTAGTCATGTGTGAACTGAAACCTGATTCTGGTAAGGGTTGCTGGGAGCTGGAGTCCAACACACCAAGTCACTGCGTCCTAACGGTCCACAAGGAAGCTCAAATCAGTGCAGGATTTTTTTTGGAAGGGCAACAAGGCCAGAGTTCGTCTCATAGGTACTCATAGGTACACAAGAACCAAAGCAGTGATAAGTGCTCAACACTCACTAATGGAGGGATGGAGTGCCATCTGGACTTCATCGTAGAAGCAACCCTGAAAGATCCATTCTTTTGAAAACATTTCATACTTATGTCTTTGTGTAATCTTTGTGTAGTTCAAGGAGCTGAGGAATTCTCCACTTGGAGAACTGGGTCTCTGAAGGTGAAAATAAAGGAGGAAGCATGTACAAAGAGACAGAATCAGGAAACGTGGACAAGGCAGGCAAAAGAGGGGCTTTGAGCACTGGAGGGAACAAAAAATTACTAGAGCAGAAAAGTCCAGGCAGAGCAAAGCAGGCCAGGAGGCATATTCCCAGGCAGCAGGAAAGCATTCTTATTGAAACCTTGGCATGAGAAAAGGCCAAGCAGAAGGGAGAGATACCCAGGGGGTTTGTGGCCAAAAGCCCTGGCAAAAATGAGGCTGGTCACCACTGCCCAGAAGGTCTGTGTCTTATTTTGGAGATGCTTCGCCATTTATCATTCCACACTCATCAGTTCAAAGGGAAGTTCGATGATAGGGAAACAATTCAAGCCTTAATTTCCCCTCCTTCCTCTTCAGAGGCTTAATTTCCTTCATTTCTAATGATTACATCCATTTCTGGTCCTCCCTCTCTTCTCAACACATTCTCTCTCTCTCTCTCTCTCTCTCTCTCCACACACACACACACACACTAGCTTGGGTACCTGGTGTTGCCTGGGTTATTTGAAAAAAGACAATTTTTAATTTTACAAAATAAAACTGTGGGTGAACTACAACTCACATCATGCCAGGTTAATCCTGAAAAGCTGCATCAGTACTTAAAGTTTGTTATGTTGAGCAAGTTTGCTCTAGATGCATTGGTGGGGTGCAGTGTGCTCTCTGGCTGTAGGGTAAACTACAACTCCCACTATGAGTCAGTCCCCTCAAACCCCTTCAGTAGGTAGAGTTAGTCATGGGGGTTCTGTGTGCCAAGTTTGATCCAGGTCCATCATGGTGGAGGTAACAGTTTCTGGCTGTGGGTGAGCTATAGCTCCCAGAAAGAAAGGTTGGCTCCCGGGGCCCCAAACCCCTCCAGCAATCAAATTTTGGCATATCAGGTATATGTGCCAAGTTTGGTCCAGATCCATCGGTGTTTGGGTTCACAGTGCTCTCTGGATGCAGGTGAACTACAACTCCCTGAAATCATGTTGTTTGTGAAGGACATTGGCAGGGATCTTGCACATGTTCATGGTGCTCAGTATAACCTGCAATGTCATCAGAGGGAGGGCAATTGGTGTCTCCCGAGTAGTGGGAGCTATAGTTATTCATGGAAGTGGAAGCCTGTCTGTGTAAGAGGACACCCCAGCCACACACATACATACATATTTTCACTTTTATTATGCATACAGAGAGATGTATATAAATTATAGAAAAGACTGGAGATAGATACACATGAAATACCTCCCACATGCAAATATGAATTCCACATACATTTGAATGTTGCTTAATTGGAAACGAAGACGATCAAGCAAAAGAAAATCACACAGGCACAAAATAGAATTATACACGTCCCATTTTTATCCAAAGCTGAGACTCAAGGTGGATGACAAGCTAGGAAAGAAAAAGAAATGCTGGATTTTTAGAGACTGGATCCAGAGTTCTGCCCACATGGCTAAGTTGGTTTTTCTGCTTTGTGGTCCTACAAGACAACTCCTGGAAATGTCCCACAGAAGGCTGGGGACCCTGCTGAACAGGAAGAGCCTTGGGTGATGATGGGAACAAACCTTTGCTCAGTGGACGCAGGAGGCACATCCTAGCGCCACCCCCCCCCCCCCACCCAGTGATTTTTACACAACTCTCCCAAACCCCCTTCCCCAACCGCACCCAGCCCCCCTTGAACATCTGTCATGAAATTCCTAAGTCGTGCAAAGGATTCCGAGGCCTATTCTAAAAGGGGGACACAAACAGCAGGACTCACTGCGGCCCAGTCTGAATTAAGAACCCATCCTATAGCCAAGTTTGAGGACTTCCTCCTTGAGCCCCCCTGGGTTGGTCACATCCCCTTATCCTAGCAACAAACATCATTGAGGGGCTTCCCTGCTCTCATATGAGCCACCTCTCCCATTATAAAAGACTGAAATAACTCTCTTGCAACTCAGAATGTTATTTATGCTGCAGTAAGACATGGGTTTAACCATTAAGGTTCCATCTGAAAGAATGCCATACTTTGTAATGTTGGCAAGGCTTGTGTTGTCTGTGGTCAAGGGGAGCATGCTAGACTTTCCTAGCAGAAGAGGCATCTAGGTTCTACACCCAACATTAAATCTTAGGATTCCTTAGAATGTGGTTACGGGAGCATCAGATTGTTGTAAGTGTCTTGAGGACATACACTGCCATTTAGAATAAGTCTCTGCATCCGTTACATCACTTAGGAGTTATTGGCAACAGGAGTTTTTCAATTAAATAGACTAGATATTTTCTTGGTGTTGCCCTTTTGATTTTGGCCCTTCTCATTAGTGGGACGTGGCTCCTGAGAACTTCTTTAAAATTAAATCCAGTCCTTGGGGTCAAAGTGAGTCCCTCCCAGGATACTAACTAGCTGGGATTTATAGTTCACCTACAAAGAGCATTCTGAACCCCACCAATGGTGGAATTGAACCAAACTTGGCACACAGAATTCCCATGAGCAACAGAAAATACTGGAAGGGTTTGGTGGGCACTGACCTTGAATTTTGGAGTTGTAGTTCACCTACATCCAGACAGCACTGTGGACTAAAACAATGATGGATCTGGACCAAACTTGGCACAAATACTCAGTATGCCAAATGTGAACACTGATGGAGTTTGGGGAAATAGGCCTTGACATTTGGGAGTTGTAGTTGCTGGGAGTTATAGTTCAACTACAATCAAAGAACATTCTGAACCCCACCAATGATATGATAGGGTCAAGCTTCCCACACAGAACCCCCATGTGTTGAAGGGACTCACTGGTGCTAGCCTCTCTCCAGCTTCACACAACTCTCCATCTCCCACACATGCGCACCACGCTGCCATGCGCCAAGCACGCCTGCTCTCCCCTCCCCACTTGGAGTCTCAGAAACAACCCTCCCTTTAGTTGAGAGGTGGTTGAGAGGCTGGCCAATCACAGCAGAGGAGGGCTTTCAGTGGGGGCATTTGCCATCTGTTTCCAAAAAAGAAGAGGACAGAAAGTGAGATCTTCAGCCTTCTCTGCCAAGAGGTTCCCAACACCATCAGAAATAAAGATCTTCTGATGGTCTATGACGACCCCTCTGAAGCCCCCATGCGACCCCCCAGGGGTTCTGACCCCCAGGTTGAGAAACACTGGACTATACATAGGCCCGAGGACAGACTTGTGTCCCTATGCATACATACTGTCAAACAAGCCAGAGAATATATTTAAATCTTGGTGCTAATAGCTTCCTAAGTAGTTTTCTATGCTATTAATAAGCAAATGCGGGATTAGGTCCAATCTGTTCTGCTAGTAGCGAGTGTTTTATAGAGTTGCAGGAGAAATAATCCAAGGCCAGCTGGGCAAAAAATTCAGATTATTAATAAAAAGAAAATTATCCACACAGGACGACACTACCCCAATTATAGAGAATGCTGACAATTGGGGGAAATCCACATAGGTGGAATAAAAGGCTTTTGCAATGGAAGCCTTCCCTCTAGTGGTACTCAGGGAGTAGCTCCAGAGAAAGTAAGCCAAAGCATAAAGCCCACAGGAATGTAGGGAAATACTTTAAGCATAATTAAATACTATCAAAATTCTGCAGAGTACAAATCTGTTGAGTTTTGTATATAAGTGTATTTATGATTAACTAGCTGTCCCCTGCCATGCGTTGCTGTGGCCCAGTCTGTGTATATATGTGTATATATTTGTGTATATGTTATATATGTGTGTTTGCATATATGTGTGGTTTTGCGCATGCATTGTAATGTATTTTTTTATTTTTTGGTTTTTAAAGTCTTCTCCGCTGTGTTTTTCAGTGTTTTTATGAGTGATGGTCACTCGTTGGCCTGATACATGTATTGTGTCCAAATTTGGTGTCAGTTCATCCAAAGGTTTTTGAGTTATGTTAATCCCACAAATGAACATTACATTTTTATTTATATAGATCAGGGCTGTCCAACTTCTTCGGGCCAAGGGCCGGAATTCAGGTGACTGATCACCTTGGGGGCGAAGCAGGGTGTGGCCGCTCGTGGGGCGTGGCTGCAGCGGGGCGTGGCTGCTCGCAGGGGCGGGCCGCTCGCGGGGCGGGGCCGCTCCCGCCCTGGCGCGCATGCCCAGCATCCTGCTTGTGCCCGCCCCTTTTCCGCGAGGTGACATCAGGCGCCACGCCTGACATCACCCAGCCCCGCCGAAAAGGGGCGGGTCGTGCAAGATACCGGGCTTGTGCGCCAGGGCGGGATCGGCGAGCCGCCCTCCGCCATCTCCCTAGCTCTTGCAGCGGCCGCGCCTGAAGGAAGGTAAGCTCCCGGGCTTACCTTCCTTCAGGTGCGGCCGCTGCAAGAGCTAGGGTCACGGCGGAGGGCGGCTCGCCGATCCCCCGGCCCGCCTCCCGCCCTGGCGCGCATGCCCGGCATCTTGCGTGACCCGCCCCTTTTCGGCCCTGCGAGCGGCCCTGCGCGAGCGAGGAACAGACGGGGGGAATTCCCGCCCCTAGGGCATCTGACGTGGCTTCCCTCCGCCTCCTCCTCACTTGCGCCGCCCCCCCTCCCCCCGAGGATGAAATTTTTGGGAATTTTTTTTCCCCAAAAAAATTTAAAAAAATAAAAACTGATGTCTTGCAGGGGGTTAGGGGGCCGTAGGGAAGGGACAGCCAGTTGGACAGCCCTGATATAGATTATGAAGTCAGGACTACACAAATCTCAGTGACTGATGTAACCATGAAGCAATTTATGTTCTGACGCAAACCCGTAGTAATCTCAGCCAGCAGGGAGGAAGTAATGTAATCATAGTTGATTGGCCAATATTTGTATAAAATGGGGGCAGCAAATGTAACATTTCCCCCCAGAGGGTCAACGTTGTAAGACTGGTGTGTTGTTGCTGTTTTGTTGGAGATACATCAAAGAATTTGTTGTGACTAGAACAGAAGTGTTATTGTACAGACTGTTTCTGCATCACTGAACTACAAGAAAGATACAGCCTTCCTGTTTTGAGACAGGTAGTTTCTGCTCTTTATTAGGCAAACTCCATAGAATTGTCAAGTACCAGAGTGATTTGTACACAAACTAAACACCAAGATAAAAATACTTAACTTTTTTTTTTTACCACATGGTGAGGAAATGTTGCAACCAGGTGGAAACGGTACAAATTATATATCAAGTAGCACTGGAGATTATCCTTTCAAATGCAACTTCCCGAAACCTATTTTTTCCAAGCTGGTAATGGGAATCCTGGGCCACAGCTACTTTTGTGGGGGATGATGCTTAACGTCACCTGCTAAATCTCTCCAATGCTCTTGTGGCCCAGTAAACTCTCCCAAATGGGGTGAATTTCACATTTAAGAGCTCAATTTGGGGGGGAATATAGTGGTGTGACTTACAAGAGAAACCTGGTGGTTAGGCGAAAGGGTTAAGCCCATCTTGCCCAGGACTTTCCCTGCAATTGTCCCTCCCCGAATCACAATCCCACCTAGCTGAGCTTACAACCTGTTCAGTATAAACATGGAAACAAAAAAAGAAAAGGAACTGCTAGAGGGAGGGTGCGATAGAAGTGGTAAACTGGAAAAAGTTTTTTTTTAATTCCCCTGCTGAGTCCTGAAAATACATTCCAAGAACAATTGTAGGTTGTGCTGAGCTTGTGTTTGGTGCTGGAACCTGGCTGAAATGAAACAAGGACAAATCCCTCTCTCTGTGAATGGGGCTGAGAAATGAAGTAAGGGGAAATCGCCCTGCAAGTCCAGAATGGATTATTACTATTACGGCTGGAAAGATATGTTAAGGAATCTTTTTTTCTGGGGGAAGAGGAAGGTGTGCCTTTGTCTTGTGCTTCTCCAGACTGAGACCAATTCTGCCAGGTTGTGCCGTGGCAACTCTTGCTTTAAACAGGTACCTCATGTGCTCCACAGACACCATGTTCTTGGGCTAATGTTAGTACAAGTCCTCCTCACCATTCCTTAGATCTGGAAGAAATGTGCTGCCTCCAGGTGTAATTTAGCTTCAACATCCATACACCGAGGAATTGAGGACAGAGATAAAAACACATGGCAGCCTGGAGGTTCTCATTCCGTTCTCTGCTTCTTCCTGGGCCTCTCCGTATCACCATCATGACCCACTTCCATTTTTTCCAGGCTCAGAGCCTGCAGTGAGGGCAACTGCAGTTGGTCTGCCACGGCCCAAGCCCACAGGCACAACTCCACACTATGAGGCGTCCATGTTTTCTCTGTGTCGGCTGAGGAAACAGGGAAAACATTAGCCCAGCCTGTTCCACTTTCAGAGCCAAAGTGTCCTGGAATCCTATGGGGTGGGTTGTGTCATCTGACAATGATGGGTAGAAAAAAAATCACGCTCCATCTCCTCTCTCCCACACACAAATGCCACTTCCGCCTAGCCACTGAAAAAGCCATGCAAAATGGCATAATCAGGTTTCCCCTGATTACAAGAGATGTCCCATACACAAAGGTTGGAAACCTGTCTAGGTTTCTATCTAGGCAAACATTCTGTGTTTTGGACAGAAAGGTGTGCATCGTGTAGCTGATGAATGTGGACAATATATTGATTTTGCAGAAAAACACACAGCTAAGTGAACCAAAGTTGATCATAGCTACTTTCTGACTGTCAATCCTGCATGCCATGTTCCTCCATGCAATGTCTCTGCATGTTGCAATTGCATTTTTGCTCATTGCATTTAGATTGTGATTTAACAGGTGCATTGCGCAATATCACTGACTATCCCACATGATTAATTACATATGTGTATTTATGCAATAGCACCTGGTCACTTCCACATTGTGGAGTAATACTATTCTGTATAATATTTGTGTTGGCTTTCTCTGAGTGTGGATACTATAGTGCAGGCATTCTCGAACTGTGGCCCTCCAGCTGTTTGGGCTGTCAACTTCCAGAATTCCTGACAATTGAACAAGCTTTTTAGGGCTTCTGGGAGCTGGAGGCCCAAAGAGCTGGAGGGCCGCAGTTTGAGGATGCCTATTATAGTGTGTGGAGGGGGTCAAAGCCACTGTGTGGTAATTTCCCAGTTTGTGTATTTTTGTGCATATTCATACTTTTGGCTCCTGGAAGTCCCCTCTAAAGTGAACAGTGATGGCTTCTGTACATCCTGTCATATCATTCCCTTCTTACCTTTGTTTAACTTTTCAGCACAACTCTGGATTTTGTCTAGGTAGAGCAAGTAGTGCTTGAGGGTGTACTGGACAGGGCTGAGACCAGGGATGGATTCCAGGACTTCATCAGCCATAAATGCTGCTGTATCCGGGGCTCCAGCCGTCAGGATAGCTGCAAGGGAAGGAGAGACACCCAATGGCTTGGAGGATGGCAAGTAAGGATCTCATACCTGTGAAACCTCTTGTGTCTCAGTGGCCCTTTGGATTTGGCAAAATTCCAACGCAGAAAAATGTGAAACATGAACACTGGCTGCTGCTTTATTCAAAGTCAGACCAAATTATTATTATTGTTGTTGTTGTTGTAATTTTAATCAGCGTTTTATCTGTGTATATATGTACATTTGATTCGAATCTGGGAGCAGGGTGAGCTCCCGCTGTTATCCCCAGTTTCTGTCAACCTAGCAGTTTAAAAACATGCAAATGTGAGTGGATCAATAGGTACTTTGGCGGGAAGGTAACAGCACTCCATGCAGTCATGCTGGCCACATGATCTAGGAGGTATCTATGGACAATGCCGGCTCTTTGGCTTAGAAATGGAGATGAGCACCACCCTGCAGAGTCGAACACAAGTAGACTTAATGTCAAGGGGAAACCTTTACCTTTTTATATTTGTTACATATATTTTAATCGTGTTCTGTTTTATTTCGCCATTTTAACCTTATTATTATCATTTTGGAAAATTTACTGCATCTCAAACTGCCTGGGGGTTCTGGAAACTGAAGTACAGAAAAGTTACTTATCCAAGCTCTGCTGGGCCTTATTGGACACCAGCTGCATCTATGTATCATTAACCTGTTAAAATCAATGGGTGACTATGGGACTGGTCACAGACATATTCTTCCTCTATCTCACCTTCCTTCCCTTTCCCAGGCTGACCTATTTCCCAGGACTGTAATAAGGATAAAATGAAAAGGATGGAAATATCAAAGTATTCCACCATGAGTTCATGAGCAGAGCGATTAATCTATTATTAATCTATCAATTGATCAATGCAAGAAGGAGCATTTCACAGTTGCAACACTGTATTTATTGATGTATAGGAGGCAGGGCGAACTTCGGCCCTCCCTCCAGGTGTTTTGGACTTCACAATTCCTAACAGCCTACTGGCTATCAGGAATTGTGGGAGTTGAAGTCCAACATGTCTGGAGGGAGGGCCGAAGTTAGCTCTTGCCTGATGTATGGATTGCCTGTCTCTCAGGATGGGCTCCAAGGTAGCTTGTTGTAAGCATAAAGGGTGAATACATAGGTGATCACTGGCTATGTTCTTCCAGGGATAACAAAGAGGAATTTCTTTCCCCAATAACTTCAGGAAAACTGAATCAAGGGTGTGACTTTGATGTAAGGAATGAGAACCCCAAACCCGTCTTTCATACGGTCTTAATATACATATTTTGTGGAGCCTTTACGCATAGACAGCGTACTGATGTACTTTCTGACCAAGCTATGCATTTCGGGCTCATGTTCTGGTTCTCTATCAGTCCCAGTGTCATCTATTGTTTTCTTCTGAGTGAGCAAACTATTCTACTAGGAAACCACTGCATTCCTCCACTCCAGGAAGAACAAGATATGCTGGGTTTTAATCTTTACTTGCTGGCTCAGCAATTTCTGGTGGTGTGCTCTATTAACCATAGCAAATACTATTATGGTGAAGCCATAAGCGTAAGGAAAAGCTAAACTTTGGGAGGAAAAGTAATTATTAAATGCATACACTTCCAAGTACCCTCTTAATTTCCTACCTGAAGCTGTGGCCGGTCCCACAGCCTTCAGCTTGCAGAGTTCTTGCACTGCCCCTGATATGTCGGGAAGGAGTTGGAAGGCCTTTGTGGTACATTCCTCCACTATTTCATTGGAGTTCGTGGCCACCAGTTGCTGCAGCCGAGGACGAAATTTCCCTCTCTGAAAGAAAGATAGGGAAAGAGAGTTATTCCCAGTGAGGTTGTTTATTTATCTTATTGATGTTTACATTTCTTCCAATGAGCTCAAGATAACATCTAACAGAATTGAGCCAGGATCTCCTGAGCTTCAGTTCAGCATTTTAGTAACTACATAGCAAAGCTTTCTTAACAGAGCTTGGAAAAGGTAGCCTTTTGGACCTCAACTCCACTTTGTGTCTCCTTGCTGGAGAGAAAAGCCAGGTATAAATAAACATAAACACATAATAATAATAATAATAATATGTTACAGCAAACTACTCTGGGACTTCTGAATTCAGACTGACAGTTTTGGAGCACGATACTCCTGATCTCATGATCATGGGGGGGACGGGGGACACACCAAAGTATGGATCGTTGGTGTTGCAATCCCAGGCAACAGCAGAATTAAGGAGAAGCAACTGGAAAAGCTTACACAATATGAAGATTTAAAGCTCAAACTGCAAAGACTCAGGCACAAGCCAGTCAAGGTGGTCCCAGTGGGGATCGGCCCACTGGGTGCAGTGCCTAAAGACCTTGGCCTGCTCTTGAAAACAACTGACGCTGACAAAATTACCATGTGTCAGCTGCAAAAGGCCACCCTACTCAGACCTATACGCATTACTTGCTGAGCCGTCAAGACCTGGCTATTTATTTATTTCTTCGATCTTGTATTCCGCTCCTCCCCACAGGCTCGGGGCGGATAACAGCAATGTAAGTGGGCATCATGTCACAGACATGGGGCCCTACAATAAAAGCATAAAACACATTAAAAACACAATTTGACACATTTCGAGGTGCAGGGTGACATACATAGTTCTAGAGACACAATCCTTCTATGCCTAATTAAAGGCTAGTCCAAAGAGGGCGGTCTTACAAGCCCTTCTGAATAGAGCCAACTCTGAAATGGCTCGAGCACTGTCCGGCAAAGAGTTCCACAGCACTGGGGCCACTGCAGAAAAGGCTCTCTGTCTGGTTACAGATAGGTGGCATGAGCGGACTGGTGGTACCGTCAGCAGATTCTGTTCGTCTGACCGCAGTGATCTCGGGGGTAAGTACGGGGTAAGGCGGTCCCTCAGGTACGCAGGCCCTAGGCCGTGTAAGGCCTTAAAGATCAATACCAACACCTTGAAGGCGATTCGGTACTCGATAGGAAGCCAGTGCAGCTGCCGAAGAATGGGCGTGATGTGCTCCCTCACCGGCGAACCCGTCAGCAAGCGAGCAGCGGCATTCTGCACTAGCTTGAGTTTCCGAATTGTCGACAAGGGAAGGCCAACGTAGAGGGCGTTACAGTAGTCCAGTCTCGAGATGACCGTCGCTTGGATTACCGTCGCCAGGTCGGTCCTGGACAGGTAGGGTGCCAGTCGCCTAGCCCGTCGTAGGTGAAAGAAGGACACCCTGCTGACCGCAGAGACCTGGGACTCCATGGTCAGCAGGGAGTCCAACTGAACACCTAAGCTCTTAACCGAAGATGACGGGCTAAGCTGCTCTCTATACAATAGGAGGGGACCGTGTTAGCACTAAGTCCAAAATACACAGTAGAACTGAATGGAAATAATAACTATGCAGGTAATTGTCACACACGTAAAGACTTTATATATCAACAGTGAATTTCATAGTATCACCAATATGAGATGTGGCATACATCCAAATAAACATCAAGTCTTACAATATGAAATGTGGCATACATCCAAATAAACATACAAGTCTTAACGCGGCCAAAACACTCTCAGGAGGAGAGAGATAATAGTCTTTGAAACCCTGAAGTTGAAAAACAGTCCCTGAGAAAGGATAAGTAAGTAAGGGAAGGTCCCAAAATAATAATATCCGCAGGAGCAGAAACAACTCAGTGGAAATGCTCACTGTAGGGTAGTCACTCATACGAGGAAGCCTCCAAACAGTGAGAGTGGTTGGCGAAGCCGGAGCAGCCCCGCGTGCCGTGCCTGTATTTGGATGTATGCCACATTTCATATTGGTGATACTATGAAATTCACTGTTGATATATAAAGTCTTTACGTGTGTGACAATTACCTGCATAGTTATTATTTCCATTCAGTTCTACTGTGTATTTTGGGCTAAGCTGCTCGCCATCCAGGGTAGGCAACCGACACCCACCCACCCAGCCCAGGGCGACCGGGCCACAGGATCTCCGTCTTCGACGGATTCACCTTCAGCCAGCTGGCCCGCAGCCAACCAGTCACGGCCTCCAGGCACTGATGGAAACAATCGGGTACGGTGTCCGGCCTGCCGTCCATTTTCAGCAGAAGCTGGGCATTTGGCCCATAACCATAGACAGGCATTTGGCCCATAACCAGTGCCTGTTACAATCAGCACTCTGCCGCGCCTCCGCCACTGTACCTGGACTATTCCTATGCTGTTCTACAGCACTGCTGGAAATGGGATTTTAACTGGGGGTTTTAATCGGGTTTTACTGTTGTTTTATGTGTTTTCATCTGTCATTTTAACCTTGTGAACCGCTCTGGGCTCCAGAGAGAGCGGTATATCAAGCGGAACTAATAAATAAATAAATAAATAATACAAAAGCAAGCATAGTGATCTCGTTTGCTGTGCACTAATCTTATTGTGTATCAAATAATAATAATAATAATAATAACTGAATTATCTCCCCACAGGCCATGTTTTGCAGCCCAAAAATGTACCGAGTCTCTGAGCAACTCAAAACAAGCTCATGACACCCTCTATATTTTTGGAAAACGGAAATCTCCATAACATTTTGGAGATTTTATGATCTTTGGAAAGGCATGCCCTTATTAGAAGTCATAACCTTTTGAAAAACGATGATATAACCTTTTGGTAAAAGCATGACCTGTTAGAGTCATAACCTTTTGGGGAAATGGCATTTATGCAAGACAATTAGGTTTCTCAGCTGTTAAACTGATGTGTCTTTGGCCTGTTACGGACAAAGATATGCCAATGCACAAACATATATATACAGCACAGTTTCAGAAGTATTATTTTTAGTTGCCCAAAAACATCAAATCTCCCTTAAAATATATTTGCCTTTAAATCATGCTCTCAAGAGACAAAAATAAGCAGACTTCTTTAAAAGTAACATAGTTGGTTTACTCACAAACTTAATGTATTCAGCATACAGGTACTTTGCATATCTCTCTCGGCATTACTTCGCGAACGAAGATTCAGGAAGGACTCATCCCACGCTTTTTACAAGCGCGTTGATGACTAAAAAGGCCAATCTGAGATAGGCAAGTTCGGTTGCAGAAAGCGCAGCAGAAAGTCTCCTTGGGTGATGTTTTTTCCAAGTTGCGGTTCTTTCTGCGTTGTCGTTTCTCTTCGAGACCCATTCGGCGTGTCTTCTCGAAAGAGGCCGCAGCATTGTGGATAGTGCTTCTCCATGCCTCCCGATGTGAGGCCAGGGTGGACCATTGTTGGTGATCAATCTGGCCTAGCCTGAGATGTTGTTTCAGGGAGTCCTTATATCTCTTTTGGGGGGCGCCTCTCTTGCGCTGACCCGTGGCGAGTTCACCGTAGAGTAGTATCTTTGGGAGGCGGTGGTCCTCCATCCTAGAGACGTGCCCTGCCCACCGCAGCTGTGTTCTCAATAGCATGGCCTCAATGCTGGTGATCCCTGCTTGCTCAAGGACAGCAACATTCGTCACATAGTCGGTCCAGTGTATATTTAGGATTGTGCGAAGACAGCGCTGATGAACGCGCCGAGGAGTCGTAGGTGTTGGCGATAGGTGACCCATGTTTCAGACCCATAGAGGAGAATGGACAGTATGATAGCTCTGTACACACTGATTTTGGTGCTTTGTCTCAGGTGCTTGTTGCTCCAGACTCTTTTGTGAAGCCTTCCGAATGCACTATATGCCTTTGATAATCTGTGATCTATCTCTTTGTCAATCTTGGCGTCTGAAGAGATGATGCTTCCCAGGTAGGTGAACTGCTGAACGGACTTAAGCACAGATGTGCCTATGCTGACGTGAGGATGGTGGTGTTCTTCCTGTGGTGCGGGCTGGTAGAGGACTTCTGTTTTCTTCAGGCTGACTTCCAGCCCAAACAGCTCTGCAGCTGTTGCAAAGCAGGATGTGAGGCGCTGCAGGGCTGCTTCTGAATGGGCGACAAGGGCAGCATCGTCAGCAAAAAGTAGCTCACGGACTAGATAGTTTAGAGTCTTAGTGCGAGCCCTCAGACGGCTTAAGTTGAACAAGCTACCATCAGTACGATAGCGTATATATATGCCGTCTTCTTCTTGTAGGTCTGCCATAGCCCTTTGGAGCATCATGCTGAAGAAGATTGTAAATAGGGTTGGTGCAAGAACACAACCTTGTTTCACTCCATTAGTTATGAGAAAGGGCTCCGAGAGAGCATCGCCATATCTGACTTGACCGTGCTGGCCCTCATGTAACAGGACAATCATTTTGAGGAACTTGGGGGCATCCTAGACGTTCCAGGATCTGCCACAGACCTTTCCTGCTCACAGTGTCGAAGGCTTTGGTGAGGTCGACAAATGTTACATAGAGTCCTTTGTTCTGCTCTCTACATTTCTCTTGCAGTTGTCTAAGGGCAAAAACCATATCTGTGGTGCTCTATTTGCTCTGAAGCCGCATTGGCTTTCAGGGAGAAGTTCTTCTGCAATAGCCGGAACTAATCTGTTCAGGAGTATCCTTGCAAGGATTTTTCCAGCAATGGAGAGCAGTGTTATACCTCGATAGTTTGAGCAATCGGATTTTGTTCCCTTTTTCTTATACAGGGTGATGATAACTGCATCTCGGAGATCTGATGGCAGTTCACCTTTTTCCCAGCAACTCACAAGGAGCTCGTGGAATTTAGCATGCAGTACATGACCTCCCTGTTTCCAAGCTTCAGGTGGGATTCCATCGATCCCGGCTGCCTTGCCATTTTTCAACTGCTGTATGGCCTCAATGGTCTCTTCCAGAGTGGGAGCTGTGTCCAGTTCATTTTTCATTGGTTGTTGTATCATGTGTTGGATAGCTGAACCTTGGACTACTCGGCTGGCATTAAAGAGACCCTGAAAATGTTCAGCCCATCGGTTCAGGATGGAGGTTTTATCAGTAATTAGTGTTTGACCATCTGTACTGTATAAGGGGCTTTGGACCTGATAAGTAGGTCCAAACACTGCTTTGAGAGCTTCATAAAAACCTCTGTGATCACCGAGATCTGCACAGCGTTGTGTCTTTTCTGATAAATCAATCCACCACTTGTTCTGGATGTCTCTGAGTTTTTGTTGGAGTTTACTACATGTATCAGTCAAGTTACAAATAGGATTTCAAGTAGTTTCTCTGTATGAATAACACAGGGCATTTTTCTTATAATCAGCAGTTCAAAATTCAAAGCATTTCTCTGTTCTGAGAGTCTAATAGAGTCTCTGTCTAGTCTGAAATTCCAATGGAGTCTGAATCGCCTGAGTCTGAAAGCATACATCTGTTCCTACTGAAGTCTAAAGCATGTATATACAGCACTGAATTGTTGCTTTTGTGAGGCTGCCCTGAGTCTGCTTCAGGGTGAGGGCAGGGTACAAGTGTGGCAAATAAATAAATAAATAAACTATTCCTACTGAAGTCTGAAGCATACTGTTTCTAAGATGGAGTCTGAGCCCCGAACAAGCCCAGACCTGATCACATGGTCTGCAGCCCCTCCCACAACAAGAGTTAAGGAAAACTTCAAACCAATACACACATATAAAATACAGTAAACAATCTGAGTTATATAGACAACAAATAACTAGTGGAGGCCTGAAAAAGGTTGCTATTTATTATTATTTACAATATTTATATTCCGCCCTTCTCACCCCACAGGGGTCTCAGGGCGGATTACAATGTACTTATACATGGCAAATATTCAATGCCATAGACACACAACATATATAGACAGACACTCAGAGGCTATTTAAAATTCCAGCTTCTAGCCACCAGGGGAGCTGTCACTTCATTCTTTGCATACTTCCTGGAGATTTTTATGGCCTCGTAAATCAGTTAAATTAGCCTCCACACAAAGTGGTACCTAAATTTCCTACTTGACAGATGCAACTGCCTTTCGGGCTACAAAGATCGACAACAAGCTACACAATTTTGGTCGGGAGCTCACTCCGACCCGGGCTAGCTTCAAACTCATGACCTTTCGGTCAGTAGTGATCTTAATGCAGCTGACTCTCAGCCAGCTGCGCCACAGTCCTGGTGCAACCCACATGACGTTCTCTCAAGTAATTAAAGAGGGGCATCATGCTGCCTTTTGTTGCTTTCTTCTCCCAGCTAAACATTTATTTCTTTATTTACAGCATTCATATTCTTCTCACCACAAAGGGGAATCAGGGTGAATCAAAGAACACATACATGGAAAACATTCAATGCTGTTAGACATACAGGACAGATAAACAGATAGGGGTATGTGTCTCAGCATTTTTCCAACTTCAGCGTTCTGGAGGTTATGCTCGATTCTGGCAACAGGGGGTGCTATCGCTCCATGTTCTATGACGAGCCTTTTTGATCAGACTTTTCTCCTGTTCTTTGATTGCTGGCTCTTTTATGGTGCTGTAAAATACCTCCCCGCTTAAGTGGTGCCTAATTTCTCTACTCACAGCTACAGCTGTTTGCAAATTGCTTCAGTGGACAGTAAGCTGGGCTGAAGGTTGGGTGCTCATTCCGACCTGGGCTTGAACTCCCAACCTTTTGGTTGGGAGAGATCTATTGCTGCTGGTGATTAACCAGCTGTGCTAAAGCCTGGCTTACCCAGCTTCCTAAACTATTGCTCACAGAGCTTAGGTTCCTAGGCTTTTGATCATATTGGTTTCCCTTTTCTAAACAACATTCCAGCTTGTCAATATCCTTCTTCAACAGTGGTGTCCAGAACCTGGCACAGTGCAGCTGTCCCTCTACATTTGTGGTTTTAGTAATAATAATAATCATCGTCATCATCATCATCATCCATCATCTTTATTTTTAACCTGCCCCCTCCCCCCAAAGGGACCTTTGTGGGCTTGATTATTCACATATTTGAAGTTTTTTTTTAAAAAAAAATGCTCTACAGGAATCTCTAAGTCAGTGTTTCTCAACCTGTGGGTGCCCAGGTGTTTTGGCCCACAACTCCAAGAAATCCCAGCCAGTTTACCAGCTGTTAGGGTTTCTGGGAATTGAAAACCAAAAAATCTGGGGACTCACAGGTTGAGAACCACTGCTCTAGGTCCTCCAATGTGATTCTATGCGAGCTTTGGGCAGGGGCTAAATCAAAGTTAAACATAATCAAAGTTAAAAACCACAGTACAGTTTCGTCTCTTCCTCTATCCTATAATGACCCCCATGGCCAATTGTCCCTACAGTTCCTTTCTCCCACTTTGGGTGGGATACTGCTTACACAAAGTTTCCACTCCATCAGCTTCACCACCTCATCTTTTCTTAAGTATTTCTTCTCCCGCTCTGCCACAGCAATTGGGAGCTCCTCCTGATACCTACATAGGTAAGGGAAGGGAGTTGAAAGGCGACATTTTAGAGAAAAATCCTTCCTCTTTATTTTTTAAAACCATTTTTGCAATGAAATTTTCATTATAAATTTTACATTCATTCTACAGCAGGCCTGGGTCAACTTCGTCCCTCCCTCCATATGTTTTGGACTTCAACTCCCATAATTCCTAACAGCTGGTCCTGTTAGAAATTGTGGGAGTTGAAGTCTAAAACAGCTGGAGGGAGGGCTGAAGTTGGCCCAGGCGTGCTATAGAATGAATGTAGTGTTATCACCTCTTTAATTGCCATGGCTCAAGGCGATGGGATCCCGGGGTTTATAGTCTGGCAGCTTCCTTTGTTTTCTTTGCCAAAGAGGGCTGGATCCCATCGCCCGGAGCCCACAGCAGTTAAAGTGGCATCAAACTGAAATTAGCCAGATCCTGTTTCCCAGCTGTAATTATCTCTAGCATCCAAGTCCCAAAATAGTCACTAGCCACAGGAGATCTCCATTGTAGTGAGTTTATTTGATCAGATATACACACTGCAAGCTTTACAAACAAATGGAAGCACAACCCACTCCTTATAGACAATTTCACTTTCGTTTCTTATAGAAACTTTTCCCTTTCTGTAAGTATGCACCACAAAGCCATAATGGCACCTTCTATTGCTGGAGCATGTGTATTGGGAACCACTATGTCAGTGCTAGCTAATTAGCCTCTACTTTTATTCCCATTGCTTATGAAAGATTTATGGCCTTGCTGTGTCAACCAGTTTTTCCTCCCTACTATATCACCCTGTGCTTAAGATTTGAAGTCTTAGCAAAACAACTAGTTAAATCTGTTCTTTTGAAGTTCCATGCTGGGTCATGGAGACTGTTAGAGCTAACTAAAACTAACTTTCAGGTGAGGCAAAGAGCAGTTATCATTATCAGATTGCACTACTGTTAAGCTATTAGGCAATTATCAATACAGTGTTGTTGCAAATCAAAGCAGTGATTAATACGTTATGCAATTATTGTTAAGTACACTTATTAAGCGGTTATCCTTTGCAAATATCACAGAACTCAATTATTCCAACCTATGTCTCTTCAAAACTGAATTCATTCCATGATACTGATGCATCCCCTCCAGATGAGCCAAACATGGCAGGGGAGTTTACCATTGATCCAAGGTGACGAGTTCTTTCCGCTTGCTGCCTTTGGTGCTCAATGCGTCCTGATAGAGTCCCTGAACCGCTCTCCAGAGGACAGGGTCGCCGCAGCTGAAAAGCCCTCCTTTGAGCGCCATCCCTCGACCACGGAGGGTGATGGGTCTGCTTGTGGAGAGAAATAAATAAACATAATATTACTAATAATATTAATACATTATAATAATAGATACATAGCTGCTTTGAATGTCCTTGTGGAGAGAAAAAGTGGGGTATATAATAATAATACAGTAATAATAATAGTAGTAGTAGACATATAGACACTTTGAGTCTCCTTGTGGAGAGAAGAAGTTGGGTATGAATAAACATAATAATGATGATGATGATTATTTTATTATTATTTATTGAGTTTTGTATGCCGTCTTTCCCTGAGGGCTCAGGACGGCTTATAGAGAGTATAAAAACACACTTTAAAACAACTGAAAAAATTAAACTCTTAGCTAAAAACTATAAAACTATTTACAGCTGGTTAACCAAATCAGATCCTGAAAGCCTGCTGGAATAAAAACGTCTTGCATGATGATGATAGAGATAAGTCATATAATAATAGATACACAACTACTTTGAGTCTCCCTGTGGAGAGAAGTTGAGTATGAATAACCATAATAATAATAATAATAATAATAATAATAATAATAGAGAGGTCATATAATAATAATAATAATAATAATAGATACACAGCCACTTTGAGTCTCTCTGTGGAGAGAAGTTGGGTATGAATAATAATAATAGAGAGAAATCATGTAATAATAATACATAGCCACTTTGAGTCTTCCCGTGGAAAGAAGTTGGGTATGAATAAACATAATAATAATAATGTTGTTTATTTATTCAGTCGCTTCCGACTCTTCGTGACCTCATGGACCAGCCCACGTCAGAGCTCCCTGTCAGTTCTCACCTCCCCCAGCTCCTTCAGGGTCAAGCAAGTCACTTCGAGGATACCATCTATCCATCTTGCCCTTGGTCGGCCCCTCTTCCTTTTTCCTTCCTTTTTCCACAGCATCATTGTCTTCTCTAAGCTTTCCTGTCTTTTCATTATGTGGTCAAAGCACTTAATATTTGCCCCTACTATCCTTCCCTCCAATAATAGTAATAGTAAGAATAATAGTAATAATAATAATTATTTATTCAATAATAATTATAATAAAAATTTGAAGAGCAAATTAAATGGCGGAAATACGATCAAGGCTATCAACACCTGGGCCATCCCTGTCATTATATACACTGCTGGAATTGTGAACTGGACACAAGCAGAGCTGGATGATCTTGACCGAAAAACAAGGAAACCGATGACAATCCACTACTCATTACACCTGCGTAGTGATGTCGACAGACTTTACCTATCCAGAAAATCAGGAGGCAGAGGGCTTCTGGAAGTGAAACAAACAGTAGAAGAAGAGAAGCATGCACTGGCAGATTATGTAAAAGGCAGTCAAGAACCAACATTGAGGGAAGTCAATAGTAGTAAACTTCTTAAAGTGCAAAAGACAAAGAGTGAATCCTGTAAAAACACAATCCTGAGCAGAAGAGAAAACAGGCAAAAGGAGGCACTCCATGGACAATTTCTGGCAAAAATTGAGGGCCATATTGACAAAGAAAAAACATGGATGTGGCTCACAAATGGAACTTTGAAAAAGGAGACGGAGGACCTGATTCTGGCAGCCCAAGAACAAGCCGCTAGAACCAGTGCCATCAAAGCCAGAATTGAAAAGTCGATGACAGATCCCAAATGTAGACTCTGCAAGGAAGCAGATGAAACAATGGATCCCATCCTCAACTGCTGCAAGAAGTTCGCACAGACAGACTACAAGCAGAGGCATAACACTGTTGCTCAGATGATTCATTGGAACTTGTGCCACAAACACCATCTGCCTGCGATAAAGAACTGGTGGGATCACAAGCTGGAAAAAGTTACAGAAAATGAATATGTCAAACTCGTCTGGGACTTCTAGATTCAGACAGACAGACAGAGTTTTGGAGCACAAGACTCCTGACCTCACAATCGTGTTAAAAAACAAAGTATGGATCGTTGATGTCGCAATCCCAGGTGACAGCAGGATTGCAGAGGAACAACTGGAAAAGCTGGCACAATATGAGGATTTAAAGATCGAACTGCAAAGACTCTGGCAAAAGCCAGTCAAGGTGGTCCCAGTGGTGATTGGCCCTGCACTTCAACACAATTGGCACTGACAAAATTGCCATCTGCCAACTGCAGAAGGCCACCTTACTGGGATCTGCATGCATTATTCGCCGATACATCACACAGTCCTAGACATTTGGGAAGTGTCCAACGTGTGATCCAATACCGTCAGGAAAGCCAAGAGAGATTTTGAGGCACATATAGCTAAGAACATTAAAAAAAATAGCAAAAACTTCTTTAAGTACATCAGAAGCAGGAACCCAACAAGAAAAGCAGTTGGGCCACTTGACGAAAATGGTAAGAAAGGGACGATAAGTGAAGACAAGGAGATTGCTGAGCGGCTAAACGACTTCTTTGCCTCCGTTTTCACACAGGAGGACAGACAACATATGCCTGCAGCTGAGTCAGTTTTTTCAGGGAGGGAATTAAATGAATTAAACCAGATAGAGATAAACAAGGAAGATGTTCTCACATGCCTTACTAAACTAAATGTCAACAAATCACCAGGGCCAGATGGCATCCACCCCAGAGTTCTTAAGGAACTCAAGTGTGAAATTGCTGAAATTCTAGCCAAAATATATAACCTTTCTCTAAGATCAGGCACTGTACCCGAGGACTGGAGGAGGCAAATGTAACTCCGATCTTCAAGAAAGGATCCAGGGGTGATCCAGGAAATTATAGGCCAGTTAGTCTAACCTCAGTTCCAGGCAAAGTGATGGAAACCATTATTAAAGAAAAATTACTAAGCACATAGAAGAACAGGCATTGCTGAAGGAAAATCAACATGGTTTCTGCAAAGGCAAATCATGTCTTACTAACTTGATAGAATTCTTTGAGGGTGTAAATAAACACATAGATAAAGGGGACCCAGTCGATATTGTTTACCTTGACTTTCAAAAGGCTTTTGACAAAGTCCCTCACCAAAGGCTCCTAAATAAGCTCTTCAGCCATGGAATCAGGGGACAGGTCTTGTCCTGGATTGGAACCTGGCTAAACTGTAGGAAACAAAGGGTGGTAATAAATGGACACTTCTCTGGGTGGAAAGAGGTGAGAAGTGGCGTACCCCAAGGTTCAGTTTTAGGACCGTTACTTTTTAATTTATTCATAAACGATCTGGATGTAGATGTAAATTGTGAGGTAGCAAAGTTTGCAGATGACACTAAACTGTTCAGGGTAGTTAAAAATGAAACTGACTGTAAAGAGCTCCAGAAAGATCTCTCGAAATTGAGTGAACGGGCAACAAAGTGGCAAATGCATTTTAACCTAAACAAGTGTAAAGTCATGCACATCGGGAAAAGAACCCCAAATACACTTATCAACTGATGGGATCAAAGCTTTCTGAGACAAACCAGGAAAGGGATCTTGGGGTTTTGGTGGACAGCTCAATGAAGATGTCAACCCAATGCGCTGCAGCAGTGAAAAAGCAAATTCTATGCTTGGCATGATCAGGAAGGGAATCGAAAATAGGTCGGCAAATGTTGTATTGCCTCTCTACAAATCTATGGTGAGGCCACATCTGGAGTACTGTGTACAATTCTGGTCACCGCATCTCAAAAAGGATATAACGGAACTGGAAAAGGTACAAAGAAGGGCAACAAATATGATCCAAGGGATGGAGCAGCTCCCTTATGAAATCAGGTTGCAACGCCTTGGTCTTTTCAGCCTTGAAAGACGGCGTTTAAGAGGTGACTTGATCGAAGTGTATAAAATCATGCATGGGATAGAAAAAGGTGAACAAAGAAAAAATATTTTCTCTGTCACACAACACTAGGACTAGGGGGCACTCCCTAAAGCTCCAAGGTAGGAAAGTTAGGACTAATAAAGGGAAATATTTCTTCACCCAGAGGGTCATTGGGTTATGGAACTCACTTCCAGAAGAGGTTGTGACAGCGGTCAGCCTGGACAGCTTCAAGGCAGGATTAGACAGATTCATGGATACCAAGGGAATCAGTAGCTACTGAAATGGACATCCAAGTGCCACCTCTGTGTTGATGGAGGCAGGCAGGATTTTCCCCGGGTACTGGTTGTGGGGGGTTGGGAGCAGGTGAGGGTTTTGCCCTCCTTTCTGCTAGAGATCCCCGTGTACAACTAGTGGGCCACTGTGTGACACAGAATGCTGGACTAGATGGGCTGAGGCCCGATTCAGCATGGCTCTTCTTATGTTCTTATGTTCTTAATACAAGAGCCAGCAGGGTGTCTGCTGTGGTCCCATCTTGTTGTGTTTCAAATAATAATAATAGGTTCTAATAGTAATAATGGAGACATAGCTGCTTTGAGTCTCCTTGTGGAGAGAAAAAGCAGGGAATAATATTAATATAACTTTATTTGTATTCTGCCCTATCTCCCTAGGGGGACACATGGCGGATAAATAAACATAATAATAAACATAATAATAAACATAATAATAATGGATAGATAACCTCTTAGAGTTTCCTTGTGGAGAGAAAAAGAAATAGTATAAAAATTATTATAAAAGAATAAGAAGAATAATACAGTGTTCCCTCCCTTATTGCTGGGGGTTGTGTTCCAGGACCTCCCGCAATAAGTGAAAAACCGCAATGTAGGGATGCTCTATTTATTTTAATATTTATACATTATTTGAGCAGTTCTACACTATGTTAAGTCTTTATAAAGTTAAAATAAAGGGAAGGGAAGGAAGGAAAGGCCCTTCAAGGCTGGAGGGAGGACTGAGGCGGCGGTAAAACCCCACAAAACAGCGAAAATACCATGATATATATTTTAAATTAATATTTTTTGAAATTCGCGAAACAGCGAAGTAGCGAGGGAACACTGTAATAATAATAATAGAGTGGGTAGTATTCCCCTCAGGAAGGCTAGGCCTCAAAAAACAAAACACAAACCCAATCCTCATCCCAGTCAGGCTTTACCGCGGGCAGCCCTTCTGGCGCGAGCTGCATTGTGGGAAATGTACTTCGGAGAGGCGAGGACCCCTGCGGCGGAGAATTTCACAAGGCGCCGCCCTGGACTACATTTCCCGGAGTGCTGCGCGCGTGAAAGCCTCGACGTGATGAGGCAGCGGCGCGAGGTGTTTTCTGAAGGAGGCTGGGCCTAGTGCGGGCGTGGAGGCCTGCCTCTTTTCCGGGCTGTGGCGGTGAGGCGAGGCCGGGGCGAGTGGTCCTCCGGGCGGGAGGGCGGCAGCAAGGCCGGCTGTTGCTGCTTCTGCCTGGGCGGCGCCATGAAGGGCAAGGAGGACAAGGAGAAAGACAAGGAGAAGGAAGGCGGAGGCGCGGGGCTGGCCGGGCTGGGACTGGGCGGCGGAGGCGGCGGAGGAGGAGGCGGCGGCCTGGTGGGCGGCTTGGGCCTAGGCCCCGGCGGAGGCGGCGGAGTGGGAGGAGGCCACAGCCCCGAGAAGAGCCGCTCCGCCCAGGAGTACAAGGAGCAGGGGAACCGCCTCTTCGTGGGCCGCAAGTACCCCGAGGCCGCCGCCTGCTACGGGAGGGCCATCGTGAGTAGACCAGATTCTACACTATGCTACACACCCCCCGCGCTGGAGTATATACAGCCAATACTCTGCTATCTACACACACGCCACACTGTGCTGTGCATTTATTTATTTATTTATTTATTTGCCATGCTTCTATATGGCCTCTCTCAGCCCAAAGGCGACTCGAGGCGGTGAACAAGCGGCATCAAGTGCCCATATGCAATACATCACAAGATAAACACAGTCATATAAAGACATAAAATTAACAGTTAAAAACTACAAAATACAAATCTCAGCTCCACAATCTTAAAATCGGTTTCCGTTTCGTCGTCATACTGATACAATACTAATCCTTGATCTCGATTAAAGTTCGTCTGCGAATGCTTGCTCGAAAAGCCAAGTCTTGACTTTCTTATGAAATGTCAGGAGGGAGGGGGCCGATCTGATGTCACTAGGAAGGGAGTTCCAAAGCCGAGGAGCCACCACTGAGAAGGCCCTGTCTCTCGTCCCCGCCAGGCGTGCCTGCAAAGCAGGCGGCACCGAGAGCAGGGCCTCTCTGGATGATCTTAAGCATCTTGATGGCTCATAGGGAGAGATGCATTCGGACAGGTAAGTTGGACCAGAACCGTTTAGCGCTTTAAAGGCCAAAACCAGCACTTTGAATTGTGCCCGGTAGCAAACTGGTAGCCAGTGGAGCTGGCACAGCGGAGTTGTACGCTCCCTGAGTGCCGCTACTGTTAACCTGGCTGCTGTCCGTTGGACCAATTGAAGCTTCCGAGCAGTCTTCAAAGGCAGCCCCACATAGAGAGCATTGCAGTAATCTATACGGGATGTAACCAGAGCGTGGACCACCGTGGCCAAGTCAGACTTCCCAAGGTACGGGCGCAGCTGGCGCACAAGTTTTAATTGTGCGAATGCTCCCCTGGTCACCACCAAAACCTGGAGTTCCAGGCTCAGCGATGAGTTCAGGATCACACCCAGACTGCAAACCTGCGTCTTCAGGGGGAGTGTAACCCCGTCCAACACAGGCTGTAACCCTATGCCCTGTTCGGCCTTTCGACTGACCAGGAGTGCCTCTGTCTTGTCTGGATTCAGTTTCAATTTGTTCGCCCTCTTCCAGTCCGAGACAGCGGCCAAGCACCGGTTCAGGACCAAAACAGCCTCCTTAGTAGTAGGTGGAAAGGAGTGACAGAGTTGGACGCCATCTGCGTACAGATAACACCGCACCCCGAAACTCCGGATGACGACCTCCAGCAGCTTCATGTAGATGTTAAACAACATGGGAGATAGTATTGAACCCTGAGGAACCCCATAAGACAATGGTTGAGGGGTTAAACAGGAGTCTCCCAGTAACACCTTCTGAGATCGGCCCTCCAGAAAGGACCGGAGCCACTGCAAGACAGTACCTCCAAGACCCATTCCCGCGAGGCGTCCCAGAAGGATACCGTGGTCAACGGTATCAAAGGCCGCTGAGAGGTCCAGCAGAACCAACAGGGACACACTCCCCCTGTCCAGCTCCCGGTGTAGATCATCCACTAAGGCGACCAAGGCTGTCTCGGTACCTTACCCCGGCCTAAAACCAGACTGCGCTGGATCCAGATAATCCGTGTCTTCCAAGAATACCTGGAGTTGTGAGGCCACCACATGTTCCAGGACTTTGCCCAAAAAGGGGAGATTGGAAACAGGCCGATAGTTGACGAATTGAGTGGGGTCCAGTGACGGTTTCTTCAACAGTGGTTTTATGACAGCTTGTTTTAAGCTGGCTGGAATTTTGCCTTCCCGAAGGGAGGCATTAACCACCACCTTCACCCACTCGGCCAATCCCCCTCTGACCTCCTTTAGAAGCCAGGATGGGCAGGGGTCTAGGATGCATGTGGTTGCTCTCATTGCTCCGAGTATCTTGTCCACATCTTCGGGTTTCACCAATTGAAATGAATCCATCAAAATCGGACAAGCAGGTGCTCCAGCTACATCCTCGGAGACTGCCGTTAACATAGTGTCCAGACCTGAACGGATCAAAGCGACTTTGTCCGCGAAGAACCGAACAAATGCTTCACAGCGGGCTGCCGAGTTATCAGGACTCCCATCCTGAATGGTGGGATGCAATCGGCCTCTGACAACTCGAAACAGCTCCGCCGGACGATTCTTTGCGGACGCAATTTCGGCTGCCAGAAAGGATTTCTTAGCAGCCTTTATTGCCGTGCCATATGCCCTTAGATAGGCATCAAGGCGTGTTCGATTTGGCCCGCTCGGATCCAAACGCCACACGCTCTCTAGGTTCCTCTTCTTTCGCTTCATCGCTGCCAACTCCTCGTTGAACCAAGGAGCTGGTTTAGCTCGGCTACTTGAGAGGGGCTGTTCTGGAGCAATCGTGTCTATTGCCTTAGTCATCTCCCCATTCCAGAGAGTGACCAGAGCATTGACAGGATCACCAACCGAGGTGGCGGGAAATTCCCCAAGAGCCATCAGGAATCCATCCGGATCCATAAGCCTCCTGGGGCGGACCATCTTAATGGGTCTTCCACCTCTGCGGAGGTTAGAGGATGCAGTGAGTCTAAACCTGATCAGGTGATGTTTGGTCCATGGCAATGGAGCGATGGTCAGCTCCTCCACACCTGGGAGGTGGATCAAATAAGATAGGAAAATCCAAAGCACTCAGGAACAGGGGTATTCCCCTGGAGTCAATAAACTAGGCAATATGCTTCACAATACGTGAGTCCCAAAGTTCAACGCCCGTGGGCAATAAAGTTCCTGTAGTGCTGCGAAGTCTGTGCTCCTAGGTGGACATCAATTGTAAATCCGTAGATGGAAGAATAGGAAAGATAGTTCAAAGGATCGGGTAAATGGAAGCCATTCAAGGGAAAAATTCCAGGACGCGGGAGACAAGCAATGGGCGTCTCCTAGTAAAGATGTGGATGTAGAATCGGCGATTCTACATCCACCACAGTGACAGGTTGTGGCTTCCATACTAGCTGGAATTTTGAAACAGAGAAAGGCCCTACAGAAATTAGAAGTGCTTGTAGCTCGAGGTCCCATTTTGGAACTACAGGTAGTCCCCAAGTTACAGGCTCCCAACTCCTAGTTAAGAACAGGAGACCCCAGGAAGTGAGAGGGGAAATCATACCTGAAAGAGTTATACCATAGAAAAGGTCCCTCCACTGAAACTTTATCTTCAACATTTGTTACCACAACAAGCCACATTTCTTAAAATCCAATTATCACAGGGACAGAAAGTGAGAGGGGATCTTCTGAACAGGGGCACAGATAGCAAAGGAAACACCACAGGGGTGCTAACCCTTATGCTATTTATCCATCTATCAAATCTACCAATCTTATCTATCCTATCCATCCAGTCTACCTATCCTATCTTTCTATTTATCTGGAGCCATCCTATCTTATTTATCCTATACTATCTATTCTGTCTGTCTGTCTATATCTGTCTGTCAGGAGTTACACTTTAAAAATGTCTCTGTTCCAACTTACATATAAATTCAATTTAAGAACAGACACACAGAACCTTTCTTGTCCATAACTTGGAGACTGCCTGTATTACAAAAATGAAGGATGTCCATAGCTTGGGTAAGTCATATTTTTGGGACGATAATACTCAAAATCCCTAGATAGCAGATTTTGACCCAGGCAGGTTCTGCAGATAGTGGTCACAGCAAATAGCTGCTGGAGCTTTTCTACAGGGTGTCCTAAAAGTGGCCATATGTAGGAGGAAATAAGCAACTCAGATTATATTTAAATATTATATCTATATATATAATTTTTGAGAGTATAATTATGTGTTTGTGTACAAAGAGGCGACTAATACATAGAGAATATTTTGTAAAAATTATAACAAATATTTTGTAAATCAAGGTACAGTACCTTGAGCTACAATATCCCATTTTCCTTATGTATGGAACTCCTCAGAGATGTTAAGAGTTGTCTCCTTCACATTGTCCTTCCATCAGAAGGCAGAGACATTTTTTTAATCTTGACAGTCAAGGCGGCTTACCAATGCAATATAATTTAAAACCTAAAAATATTCAAACCTTAAAATAGAATTGAATATCAATTGTATTTAAAACAGTTAAAAATCTTTGAAACTGATTAAAAATGTATTCAGAGCTAAAACCACAATACCCCCTGACTTGATCTTAAAATCCTTTAAAAGCCTGCCTGAATTTTAAAAAGTTTTACATTGTATTATACTACATTACATTATTATATTACATTCCATTAAATGTTTGTGATGTAAGTTCCTGTTCCAAACCCAGGAATTTGGGGTTGTTAGCTTTATTTTCCCAAGGTAGATCGGCCCAAGCAGAGGTGACTGCTCCAAGCCACTTTCCATACAATTGCAAGTTTAGATTTGAATCCAGGGCCCCTCAGTTTGCTCCATGGTGCTAGAGTTGGACCTTGGTATAGATACCAAGATCCATGGATGATCAAGTTCTTGCTTATCCAACATAAACGGGCCAGCAGAACGTTGGATAAGTGAAAATGTTGGATTAAGGAAAAGCCTATTAAATGTCAAATTACATTATGATTTTACAAATTAAGCACCAAAACATGTTTTACAACAAATAGAAAAAGAAGTTCAATACACTGTAACATTACGTAGTAATTACTGTATTTATGGATTTAGCACCAAAACATTGCACTGTATTGAAACAGTTGTGAATCCGGAGGGGAGGCAGACTGCGTTGGATAATACAGAAGGTTGGATAAGCGAGACTCTACTTTATGTGTGTGTATTTTCTAATGCAGGGGTGCTCACACTTTTTCAGCATGCGAGCTACTTATAAAACAACCAAGTCAAAATGATCTACCTACCACAAAAATGTGAAACATATAACACAATATCTGCTTTGAACTGGGGTTTCGGAGTCCACACTGCCATATAATCTGATTCAAAGCAGATAAAATGGGATTTTATTCAACTGTGTGGAAAAGACCTCGGATAACCCAGGGCCCTTCCACACATCCTATTTTACAGTTGACACACACAAACTGATTTCTTACTACTGGACGAATTGCTGCCAAATTTGGCCATAAGACACCTACAAGGAGTGACCACTAAAAATATTGATTTTGTCATTTGGGAGTTGTAGTTGCTGGGATTTATAATTCACCTACAGTCAAAGAGCATTCTGAACACCACCAACAAGGAAAGGAAGGAAGGAATGAGGGAGGGAGGAAACAGGAAGGAAAGAAGGCAAGGCAAGAAGGAGGGGAGAAAGGAAGGAAAGGAAGAAAGGAGATGAGGAAGGAAGTAATGGCTCCCATATGGGCCATAGCGACGCTGGTCATGTCGCCGCCATGCTGACTGGCCGGCAGCACCTGGGTGGTGTCGGGAGCCTGCGGGGTGGGACTGAGCTTTCCTCCCGCCCTGCCTGCGATCTACCAGGACGCCCTACGCGATCTACCAGTAGATCGCGATCTATCTAATAAGCACCCCTGCTCTAATGGGTGCATTCATAATAAACAAAAGCAAATACTGACTTTTTCTAATAAATAGAATTACAAATTACCTAACCCAGGCATCGCCAGGTAACTAAGCAAATATATATATAAAACAATGCAGTAAAATGTTGCCCCTTATATAAAATAGCAAAACCACGGTTTGCTTCTTGGAATCTTTTCAAGTCATGGATGGTACAATCTGTCAAAAGGACTTGTGTGGTGTGATAAGCTGTCCTCAATGAGCTCTATCCAAACCTGCCTGCCACCTTAACCCACTTCTCCCCAAAGATCCGTGATCTGTCTGTGCTCAGGATCGGATGTGACTCAGCTCCTCCGTGGAGCCAGGAATGCATCTCCATGCAATTAACCCCAAAACCACCCCAAGTTCTCCAGGGCAAATGTGTCGAGGAGGAGGAGAAGAAGCAGCCACAACAGAACCTTCTGTCAACAGATCAGGAATGGGCACAAACAATTCGAGTCTCAGCTTTGAGGTCAGAACATTTTCCAAACAGGGAGGAGGAGGCTAGTTGTTGCTTGGGTTACAGCTAAGGTTAAGATTTCCATGTTCAGGGGCAGTGTATCTTTGAATACTAATTTCTGGGTAGGAGCAGCCAAAGAGGGCTACTTTGGGATGTAGAAGGTGAAGATATGTCATAGAGAAGAGTGTTCTTGTGTTTTCGTCTGAGCATGGACTGCTTTTTTGGGATGGGGTTTCTGTTATGGGGAGGTTTATCTGTGTCTTTTTCAGCCATTAATCAGCAACTCCCAAACTCTAGACTTTGGGATGTTTTGGACTTCAGCTTCCTTGGCTGATACTCTGGAATTCTAGGACCTGAGGTCCAAAACGCCTGGAAGACCAGAGTTTGGGAAACATTGCATTAAGATCCACATTAATGTGCAGACTATGTGCTAGGTTTTGGGTGTTGTCACTTTTCTTCATCTTTGTCAGGTTTAAATGAGAAATAAGCAAAGAAAACATAGAGAACAGGCTTGTGAATAGTGTGTGAAGTGAATGTGATGAGAATGCCATTGTTGTTGTTGTTTACTACTCTCAGGTTAATTTTAAGTTAGGGTGCCGTTGCTTTTCTGATTTAGTCCATCCTTCTGGAATGCAGTCTTACTCTTTTCCTGCTGCCTCCTACCTCACATCATTGTTTTTTCTTGCAAGTCATGCCTTCACATAATATGCCCAAAGTACACCTGTTTCAGTTTATTCATTTTGGTTTCTAGGCTTGATTGGCTCTAGGACTCATTGATTTGTCTTTTTAGCAGTTCACAGAATCTGTTTTTTCACTCATACAGTAAAATTAGAAATACAATGCCATGGACAACCATAACTTTAGTATTCAGCGATGTTTCTTGACACTTCAGGCTCTTGTTTGGTTCCCTCATACCTGCTTTTCTAGCTCTTAGTCTACTTATTTTTTGACTGTACTCTTTATTCTGATTAGTGGTCAAAGTACGGGAAATCTAGAAATATTTGCTTTAAAGTTATATGAATTTTATTTAATGTTCAACTGTAAACTTGCACTTTCTTGAGGTTCTTGAGTTATTACTCCATTTCTGCTAGTAGTACAGTTTTGCTATATCGCGGTTCGCTTATTGCGGACCCGCTGTTTTGTGAATCCGTAATAAGCTTGGGGGGGGGGGAGGAGAAGGAGGGGGCGGAGCCAGGTGCTAGGCTTTAACCTGGGGCTTCTCTCCGCCCACTCGTCCTCTTAGCTGAGTTTGCTGCTTGCCACCTTGGAAGCCATCAACTGCGCAAGGGGCCTCCAAGGCAACGAGCAGCAAACTCGGTGAAGAGAACAAGGCCGTTGCCAAGTGGGCGGAGCGTCCTTCGCAGGTTTTCACTTATCACGGGTGGTCCTGGAACAGATCGTTCTTGATAAGTGATGGAATACTATATGGTTTTATCTGCATATCTTAGATTGTTGATGTTCCTTCATTCAACAATCATGCTTCCTCCCTCTAAGCCTAAACACTTTGTAATTATCTGACTTCAAACGTCCCATTCTTGTTTATTCATCATCCGATGTATCACAATGTTTATATGTTCTGTTTCTTGTGTCTCTTTTTCCTTGATGCATGCTTCTCACATTCCATATTCCTGCTGTGAGTCTGGTGAACAGAAAGATTTGTATGAAAATAGCCGAGGGAGAGCTTGTCTGCTATCGTATTCTTTATTTCCCTGGGATTATTCATTCAGCAGGGCTCCCCAGTGCCAGCAGGGCTCTTATGCTTAAAAGCCAGATTGTCAAATTACACTTTTGAAAGCTGGGTCTTCACCTAGAAGCTCCAGAGCTGTAAAGAGGCGATGTCTCCCAGAGCAGCAATTCTTCAGGGTTTGGAAGGACAGAAGGCGATGTTTGGTCTTTCCCCATTAGATCGAGAATACTCTCTCCTGCCTGCTTCTCATTTAACTGAATACTCTCTCCTGTCTGCCTCTGATTTTACTGAATCCAGCTGGTTCTATGGGGTCATTAAAATGATTATGTTGTAAAAAAGGGAGCACTTCCTACCAACTAGTAGTAGTACATCAAAACTGCAATGGTTGGCTTGGAATACATTTCTCCCCAAAATGAGTATAGCAGAACTTTTGGGGAATCTATGTGTGTGGCAGGGGCTTTGGCCCTCCCTTTGGATGTTTTAGACTTCAACTCCTACAATTCCTAACAGCCGGTAGACTGTTAGGAATTGTGGGAGTTGAAGTCCAAAACACCTGGAGGGCCAAAGTTTGCCCATACCTGTTCTAACTCCTGTATAGGTTATTAGAAATAGGTGACAGCTACTAGAGCATACCATCTTCTGATAGGCCTTGTCTGCCTTGGTTTATGTTAAATCCACTGCACGATAGACCTGCAGAAGGACATTCTTGGAACTTTGAGAAAACTAGGAACTCTATGCAACCTAGAGGCTTGCTTTGAATTGAAATAATCCACTGTTGCGACATGAGAGAAATGGCAAGGTTGATCCCGACTCCCTTGCTGCATGAAGGCGTTTCAACCTTTGCTTAATCATCTTGCTTGCCTGTAAACCAAATCCGTTAATCAAACTTCGGGTTAGCTTTGCCAGCATTGCTCCACGCATTCCTACTTAATCTTGATCCCAGCAGCTGCAGGACTGCTGTAGAAGCTCAGGCCCTGGAGTCCTATCCAGTTCTCTTTTGGGTCCCTTGATTACCATGCCCCCCCCCTTCCCCGTAATACCATTGTCTTTTGGTTTCCCAGCTTCGTATGTTTCCCCTTCTCTCATTTTAAAAGTTTAAAATTCTTTTCTAATATTTCAGTTACTAAGAACAAGAGCTGTAAGCTAAAAAGTGTTGTTATTTCTGACCTGACAGATTTATCCTTGATCCCACCCATCACTGGATTGGAGCTCCAGTGGCTTGGTTCTCAGGCCAGAAGATATTCTATGTCCTTGCTTTACAAATTCCTGAGGGTAAACTTTGTAGAGCGTCTTTTTCCAAGGGGAAAAATATATACCAAGAAGGCAGCAGGTTTAATCAGACTTTGATTTGGTTCATTGGCAAGCCTGCAAATTGGCATTCCCTGTATGTTCCCCGAGGATATCTGCAATTGTGGATAATATAAAAACCTATATTTGACTAAACTTTGACTGGAGGTATATCATGGAATCACCTTGGATTAAGGACCTGATTCAGTTTGAAAGCAACATTACTTGCTTTGAATTCTATGAACTTTTGGTTGGTGTGTTTCCATGATAGTACCAATTTTGACTTTCTCCAGGCAGGAGGTGAAGAGATAATACATTTCGTTGAGGTGAATCTGGCAGGTATGGATTGTGTTGAACCCAGTTGGACTAGATGTAGAAGTGAACCTCATTTCGGCCATTTTTTTTTGTGTCGGGAGCGACTTGAGAAACTGCAAGTCGCTTCTGCTGTGAGAGAATTGGCCATCTGCAAGGGCGTTGCCCAGGGGACACCCAAATGTTTTGATGTTTTGCTATCCTTGTGGGAGGTTTCTCTCATATCCCCGTATGGGGAGCTGGAGCTGACAGAGGGAGCTCTCCCCGTTCTCCCTGGTTTCAAACCACTGAGCTATCAGTCAGCGGTCCTGTCAGCTGAAGGGTTTAACCCATTGCGAGACTAGGGGCTCCATCTCAGCCAATAATTCAGTTGAAACCAAAGGCTTCAGGCTGTCCAGATGTACTTTGCATTTTTAAATTAAACACCTAGAATCCATTAGTCAGAACATGGTGCAGGCCAGGAATTTATGTTGAGCATCACAATTGAACAGAGGTCACAGATTTTCCATATCAAAAGCAATTTCTTCCCCCCTGCCCCACCCCACCCTTAGTTTTACCTGCAAGGAAGAGAATGTGTGTGTGTGTTGAATTTGTGAAAAGGAAGAAATCCTTGCTGATCTACTTTAGATCTCAACCCACTTGTCCTAGATACGTTGAGGCTGGTGAGAATGAGGTAGTCACCGCAGCAACTGCAGAGAAGGATCTCAGGCCATTCTCCCCTTTGGATGCATGTTTTCTATGGCCCTCTGGAAAGAAGGGTTCCCTCTCCCTACAGTTTAAATGAAAGGCAAGATGTTGTTGTATTGGGCAATGGTTCTCCAAATCCTGCAGCTAGCATAGCTGTAGAGGAGTTTGTGGTGTTTTGGAGGTGCAATATTTCCCTGCCACTCTACAGGAAAGGGCAGCCATCTTTTTTCCACCTTGATGATGGTGTGCATGAAATGTCTTAACATGTTTTTTGCTCCTTCCCTTTTCAGAATCGAAATCCTTTGGTGGCCGTGTACTACACCAACCGGGCCTTATGTTACCTAAAGATGCAGCAACACGACAAGGCCTTGGCCGACTGCAAGCATGCCCTGGAGCTGGATAGCCAGTCGGTGAAAGCCCACTTCTTCCTGGGCCAATGCCAGATGGAGATGGAGAACTATGACGAGGCCATTGCTAATCTTCAAAGAGGTGAGCTGGAATGGCCTAGTAGGCATCCTCTCCCAAGAGTCCCAAATGGAGAGACCCATTGAAATTGGAACAGTGTTCAGATGCATTGATTTTTTTCATTATGTTGATAATTCTGCGTTGTTTATATTTCCCAGGAGCACAAAGTGGCAGGCACAGTGGGCCCTTGGTGTCTACTGAGGTTTACTTCCAGGATCTATCAAAATCCATGGATGCTCAAATCCAGTTATGTACAATGGCATAGTAAAATGGCAAGATCAGGCTTTGCTTTGTGGAATTTTGTGTCTGGATATTTTTAACCTGTTGATAGTTCAATCCATGAATGCAGAATCCATGGATATGGAGCATTGACTGTATGGGCTTTCTCCTCATGTTTATACCTGGTGACCTTTGACACTGCTGAAGTCTACCACTGGTATTTCTCGTAGACCCAACTCCTTGTATTTGCAGTTTGGGTGACGTTCTTAAAATTCTGTTTTGTGCCTCATCAAATTACAAAGACTGGGATTCCATACAATGCAGTCATGGCCCTTTAGGTGGAATTATGATGCCATAACTGTGTAGTGGTGTGAAAAAGCCTTGCTTTTGCTTTCCCCCTTGTAGCTTTGCAACAAAAGGAGAATGTGGTGTCCTCATTCTCAGTCTGGGAACCTGTGGCTTCCTGTTATGGCTGATCCAGTTCTGAATGCTTGTAAGGAACATGCTGCTTCTCCTGGCTTTGGGAAGTTTTCTGGTTCTGCCACATTCCTCTCTTATGTAAGAACTTGGACAAGGCAGTTGCCCAGGAAGTTCAACTCCGCTTCCCCTTTTGAAAAAGCTTCTGGTCCTGGATAATTTGGCACAAAACATTTAAAAATGTTTGGTGAAGTAAATTTTGATTGTGGCTGATTGAGGGTCCAGCCTTTTGCTGCGTGATTTTGTTATTTTGTTTGCATGCCATTCTGCCACAATACTTTTATCTCTCTAGGTGTTGAGAGCTACAGTTCCCATCAGCTCCATTGACATTGCCAAGAGTAAGACATTATGGGAGTTGTTGGCCAAAATAGTCAAGAAGGCCAGCTGTTTTGTGTGCTGCTTTGTATGGTAACCCAGTGTTTGGAATCTGTGCTGAATAATAAAGACATCCATGTGTTTATACATTCAGGGAAGACCCATAACCGAAGTCACATTCCTGAGGTTTAATTGTCTTGTGACCCCAGACAGACTTCAAGTTGTCTTCCAAGTATGGGGACCTTTTATGCTACACAATTAGAGCACAGTGATTTCACTTTAAATTTTATGATTTCATCCACTGGAGTGCTGGAACTCTAGTGCCCCACCAATAAACCCCAGGATTCTCTAGGATGCAGCTATGGCAGTAATAGTGGTATATTTATTTGTTTACGACATTTATAGCACAATTGTGCAGTATGAAAAGTCCTTGGGTGCAATGCTTGGATTTTTGATCTCAGTTTTTTGACACCACCTCTTTCTCTGCCTCTGTTCCCCTTTCTCCCAGCCTACAACTTAGCCAAAGAGCAACGTTTGAACTTTGGGGACGACATTCCAAGCGCTCTGCGGATCGCCAAGAAGAAGCGTTGGAACAACATTGAGGAAAAACGGATCAACCAGGAAAACGAGTTGCATTCCTATCTTACCAAACTTATCCTGGCAGAGAAAGAAAGGTATGGGGTTCCTGCCTACAGTAGAGGAGGATGTGGAGAGTCTTTGTATTACAATCGCATAATACAGTCTTTGTAATAACTTGGTGCATATGTAAATATGCAGGACACTTCATGCTTCTTAGCACTCATTACAGCAGTCCCATAAGGGAGGTTGAGATTGTTGTCTCCAGATTGTAGTGTATTTATTGGCGAGTTTAAGTCTGAGTGAGAGTAACTTACCTAAGATTTTCAAAGGTGGCCTTCCAGGTGCTGCTGGAATCCAGTATCCATCATCTCACTAGAGAAGGGCTGAGTAACCCTCTTTTTTCCTGTTAAGGACAATGTTTCTTCTGTCTTGGGTGGCAGGGGAGGGGAGTCTTCAAATCTTTTTCCTCTGCCTCCTCCTTACCCAGTTTGGAAAAGTTAGTGGTGGTGGACTTAGACAACAGCCTTTCATGAGTAAATACAAATAATAAGTTGAATGGCTCTACCTTGAAAATTAACATGATTAGCCATAAATTTTGTCCTTGATACTAACCTTCTAAGGGTGGGTGCTACTCTGCTGTTGCTGTTTTGAATAAAGAGAACTTTCTGCTGCGCAGTCAAACGTAGTACAGTCTAGGAAATGTTTATAACTCACAGGGAACAAATTGATGACCTTTTTAGTTTAGACTCAGGCCTTGATTATCCCCCGAGCTGTATATTCAGGTAAACTTTAAAGATGGCTTTCCAATGTGATTCCACTTTGTGCAGGCAGAGTGACATCCATGTATTATATGCTGTGGTTAACTCTTACCTTAGAGAAGTTACTTTTCTACAACTCCTGGACTCCCAAGACAGTGTGGTTCAGGGATTCTGGGAATTGTCATCCAAAAAAGAGCTGTTCTCTAGTTCTCTTTGACACATGGGAGGCGTCCATGCGCCATAGCAGCCTGTTTGACTGGCTGGTTCAGTATTGCTTACCTTGCATGGCCATGTTCTCAGGTGGAAGTCTTTCCCATTGCTTCCCACTTGGATCCTTACCTGGAAGTTCCCGAGATTGAACTCAGGATTTTTGCAGTACAAAGCAGGTGCTGTCCTATTGGAAGAGTCATTGTCCTTCCCTCCACCTTGGGTTTCCTCCTAATTGACTTGCTGTTGTTTCTGCTTCCCTCATAGGGAGTTAGACAAATGCCGACGGTCACAGGAAGAGGAGAATGTGGACGAAAACCGAAGCCGGGCACAGCTGGCCAACATCGAAGCCAAACATGTGAGAACTGGGTATCATTTTTGGTCTGGGATCAATCCTTTATTGAAGATAGGAGTAGGCATCCTGTGGCCTGCTAGAGATTACTGGACATCGGTGCCCATTGGCTTCAGCAGGCTCTTTGCAGCCTCTGGAGGCTCATAGGTTGCCTTCCTTGGCATTGTGTTCGCTGCAGTGGTGTCACTTCGTATTTCTCTACAGTGACTGGAATGCTCTTCTAGGCTTTTGCAAAAGCAGTTGAGGATTGCACTAGTGGACCTTTTCTTTGTAATATTGCATAAGGAGGTCTTCAGAATCTCCTTACAGAACAGCTTTGGTTGGCAGCACCATCCTTCTTGGGCTGCATGCCATTGGACCTCCCTCTCCATCACCCAGGCCCTGCCAGAGCTCTCTGCTCCCATTACCTCTTAAAATGGATCTTGGCCCATTTCAGCAGCACTGAAGTGTAGGAAAAGAATCAGTAGTTTTCTCCCTATGCTACAAACAAAATAAATGTGACAATTTTTTTAGTATGCTGGCTGGCAGGTTTAGGCATTGTATTCCCCCAAGCATTACTTGGCTAAGATACCTAGAAAGCAGATTCTGAAAGGGAAGCTCAGAGTCTGGGCATATAGTCTGTGCTTTCCTGTTTGGTAAGGAACATGTTTCATTTATATGGTGCATGTGCGTGCTTATATGTCCTTTGCTTAATCTGTATTTTTTAACTTTGCTTACATTATTATTATTATTGAAGCATGAGAACCATTGGATGATGTTGGACCAACATCAAGGTCTCTTTGTTTAATGAAAGAAACGCAGAATATCAAAGTAATTAATTAAAGAAATTCTAAAGAGTTATAGGGAATATTTTTGTTTATGTTAATCATACAAGGAATTTCCCCCAGGTTTACCTTACTGGGAAGTTGTCTGTGTTCTTGCCATTTTCAATCTCTGCTGGGCCTTTGCTGCCCTGTTGGATGAGGACGATGGGAGCTGTAGTCCTCCACATCTGGAGGTATCACACTTTGCTAAAAGTGTTTGTTTCTTTTCCAGGAGAAATACCTTGCAGACATGGACGAATTATTCTCCCAAGTGGATGAGAAGCGGAAGGTGAGCTATAGATAAGTTCTGAGGCCCAAGTTGGATCCTGCATTTGGCCTGTTAAAGCCCCTATTTGTGGTGTAGCTAAAAGTGTTTATCTAATTTCCACTTTTCATGGATTCAGACATCCTTCTTTGGGTTAAGATGACTAGTGACATCGGATAGGACTTCTTGCAGTGGTGGCGCCTCATTTGAAGAGCTTTGCCTTGGAGGTCCAATTGGGGCTTATTACTGGTCTGATCAAGTTAAAGCACTTCTTACATTTTAGCCCAGATTTATACAGGCAGGTGCCTTATTATTTTAATGTGTTGATAAGATGAACAAATAAAATAAGCCCGAACTATCCTAGCCAGCATTGCCAGTGGCAGTCATAGAAATCTCAGTATCATCCTCACTTGCCCTTGCAGTGGGGGAAAGGTGCTTTTGGAGTCTTGCCTGGTTGGACTGAGTCTCCGATCTCTCCTGCCTCCCCTTCTTCCTAGAAACGGGACATCCCTGACTATTTGTGTGGGAAGATCAGCTTTGAACTGATGCGAGAGCCCTGCATCACACCCAGTGGCATTACCTACGACCGGAAGGACATAGAAGAGCATCTCCAGGTAACAGAAGGGCTGTAGCTGTTTGGATGGGTTGCACTCTCACATTCTCTGGGAAATAATAATGGGCTACTCAAACTGGGACTCCAGACAATTTTGGAGTTGCTAGACCAGACAGGTGTTTTGACCTTCAACTCCCTCAATTCCTAACAGCCTTGAAGCCAAGGCTGAATGGCAATCTCTAGGGCAGGGGTGCTCACACTTTTTCAGCATGCGAGCTACTTATAAAACAACCAAGTCAAAATGATCTACCTACCCACTACTCAGAGAGCCATAAAAGCAAAATATTTGGAAATTTATTTCAGTGAGAGCCATATAATATATTTTAAGACTGAATTCAACTAAATGTGAGTATAATAAGCCCCTGAATTTATTCATGCTGACTGGCCGGCAGCACCTGGGCGGCGTCAGGAGCCTGTGGGACGGGACTGAGTCTTCCTCCCGTCCTGCCTGCGATCTACCAGGACACCCTTCGCGATCTACCAGTAGATCGCAATCTACCTAATGAGCACCCCTGCTCTAGGGGATGGGGGAATAGTTTGTGTCTCCATTCATCTGACCGTTTGATTCTGTGATCCGTCATCCTTATGCCCGCCTTCACGACTCTTTCTGCGTCCTTTGCAGCGTGTTGGCCACTTTGACCCTGTGACACGAAGCCCCTTGACCCAAGACCAGCTCATCCCCAACCTGGCCATGAAGGAGGTGATAGACGCATTCATATCTGAAAACGGCTGGGTAGAAGATTACTGATGACTCTCGGAGGCGAGTGAAAGAGGCCAGGTGTGCCCGGCTGCCGACTGCTTCGGACGGCTCTCTGAACTCGCTGGCCCAGCAGCAGCCCCATGCCTTACTCTTGTATTTATCTGTCTGCCTGACTGTGCCCGTTCTTTTGGCAACACCTTGGCTCTGGGAAGCGAGGGCCAGAGAGCTCCGAGGCCTCCCAGTTTCCTTGGCTTCTTTTCGTGTTTTGGTAAGATGGGCAGGAGGAAGGCTTTGGCCCCAGCCTCAATGCAGCAGACACCCCTGGACAGGCCTTAAAGAAGCGAGGCAAAGAGGGAGGCCCTTTGGAACTCGTTGTGGCCCACGAAGGACAATCCCACGGTGCCCAAACCGTGCCTGCGTCCCTTCACTTGGCACACGTCTCCCTTCCATAACAATGCTGCTGATGTCGTCGGGTCCGGCTCCTGTGGTAAGCAAAACGCCAGAGAGGCCGGATCCATCTCCTTCCTCCAGTCCCCAGCTTGGCTTTGAGCTGTCGTTTATCGTCTGCTTTCTCTCTTTCTGTGTCTGTACATAGGTTTTATTTTTTGTTTCTTCTTTCCATTTATTCCTGCCTGTTCAGGATTGCTGGGTGGATTCTTTTTCCATCTGTTCTTTCTTTCTTTGTAAATAAATATCAGGGAGGGAGGGGAAGTGGGCACACCAAGCGATAATATTCTGCAGGCGTCGACTGGAATTTGGGTTTTGTTGGGAACAGCAGTTCTCCTGCTTGTGTGCCCATTAACCTCCTTCTAGGTAGTTGTTTTATCCATTAAACCACTCAAAAAGAACGTTTTGGGGGTTGCTTTCAATTAAATGTTTCCCCTTTTAATAACACTCTTGTTTTGCAGTATTTCCAAGGTTGTGCTAACTCATGCGCCAGGATTTTTTTGTTTTGCCTCATGAGAAGTGTGTTGCAACTGCATAATATAGACTCCTGATGCATTGCTGGTGAGGGTAAGGACTTAACATTTCCTCCTAAGAACTCCTCAGTGGAGGAAATCCATTGCCAACCTACTTAACTAAAAAATGCCATGTCTGCTTCAGTGCATTTTCGTATGCATCTGCACTGTGGAATGATTACAGATTGGCCCCACTTTAATGGCTATGGCTCATTGTGAGGCAATCCTAAGAGTTGCAGTTTGTCTGTATCTTTAGCCTTCTCTACCAAAGTGCTGTGCCTCGGCAAATTACAACTCTCAGGATTCCATAACATTGAGCCACATTTGAGACGGCGTCAAACTGAACTAATTCTGCAGTGTAGGCACACCCTTAGTTGGTCACAAAACGGCATGGGATGTATTTTTGCCCCATTAAATGTGAAAAACAATCAGTTAAGACGAAAGGCCGGAATGGGATGCATATTGAGCGGACTTTTGTGAGCTCTTTGCAGCTTTGTCTGGCTGAATAAAGCAAATGATCTGAGCCAGAACTTCAAAGCAATGTCTCCGTTTCAGTCGAATTCTTCCACTGCCAAGAGTCAGTATTCTGTTACCATGTAATGGGTTGCTTTCTACTCTTTGGTGGCATTGTGGCTTTGTATGGATCCATAGCAGGTGTGGGCCAGCTTGGGCCCTCCAGGTGTTTTGGACTTCAGTTCCCACAATTCCCGACAGCCTACTAGCCTGCACCAGAGTCCGCTTACCTTTGTCTTACTCATTTTTCCTTCTCCTTTGACATCCCCGTTTCAGTGAGTTTATATGGTTTTTGTAACATCAGTAAATAAACAGTTCATCTTTATGACAAATATTTTAATTCAAAATGTAGTGTGGCCAATACCCATTATGTTACGGCAATAAGATGCAAATCTCAAATGCTCACTCTCCCCACCACCTGTCTTCATCTTTTCCCGGGACACCAATAAAAGCAAGTAAGTACAACTTAACCATAGATCAGAAAGGCGAGTCACGTTAGTGGTTTTCTTTGAAGAACGGGGACAGTTTCCACCTGCTGGTAAATGTTCCACTTAGCACGGTATGTGGGCTGCCATGGCTCTCTCTTCTATGGTTTAAGCTTTGCAGTTTCCTTATTATTCACAATTCGACTTCAATCCAAAATAGACACATAAGAATGGTATCCTCACACCTCTGGTCACTATATTTATTGCAAAGATTGCAGGGCAGGTGCTTGGACTTGTTGGATAGGTGACCACAACTTCCATCAATCTTCACCTATGTTGATGGGCACTGGAGTCCAGAAACATCTGAAGGACTAAAGACTGCTCTCCCAAATAGGGAGGAAACTCACTCAGCCTTAAGGCAGCAAAACCCAAAATGGAATGTGAGGTTCAGGACAGGACCACAAGAAAAGAGAAACATATACAGAAAATGTAAAACAAGATATATAAATACTTGTTGGCTCTTTTTGCCTGTTGTTAGCCTATCTAGAAATGTGCAGGTCTCCTGTAGGAGAAGACCTTCATTGGTTCTTTTCCTGATAAAAGGCACAGGAGCAGGGCTCCTTCAAAAAGTTGGCCACCCCAAAGAAAAACAGACTAAGCTATGTAAACAGACTACTTAATCCCATCTTAAACAGATTCCCCAATTTTTAACTAGATCATCTGCATGCTTGTCATAAACGTAATGGTTGCTTCCTTCCAGGCGAGGAAGCCTATGATTATGAGACTTTAAAGGTTGAGTTCACTGGGCATTGCGAGGCCAGCAGGGATGTCTAGTTCTTTACCCACTATGCTATGGTGATACCTTTTGTGGGTGAGAAGGGCATGAGGGTGGATTTAGAAGCAGGTGACCTGTGAGTGTGCCTTGCAGGTATTTTCCAAGAGCCACACTGGTTTAAGCCCAGATCTTGGCTAAATCAGAGGTGAAGAGTCTTCGCTGCTTCCTTCCTGCAGCTCTTAGAGCAAAAAACAATAAGCAAGCCTTGGAAGTGGGAATGGAAGCAAAATGCATTTGGAGGGCAAGTGCCAAGCTCTGCCATCTCCTCTGCAAACTTTGACATCCCCAACATTTTTAGAAGATTGGAGGTCATGCTGCATCTCCGATCTATGCCTGCTGTCAGGTGCATCCTGGTTGATTCTCAACACTGAGCAAAGAGCAGAGGAATTAAGAGATTTTGATTGCTAAAGCTGGGCTCTTTCACTGAAGAGGCAATTTTGCCTGGAAGTGGTTTTTGACCCAGTTCTTAAACTCCCTCATGAAGTGGATGTCATTTAAGATCAAGGGTCTTGGAAAAAGAAGAACGACAGCGACACCCAATGAACTGGAAGCAAAGCCGATAGGAAAGGCACGAGGGATCTGCTTTGGGGGCTTAGTTAAGCAGAAGCAAATTTGGCTGAATGTGTGGGCAGAATTCAGGAAAACAATTGGGCTGCAGTTGACCAAGCAGTGCTCCGCACACAGCTTTCAATACCAAAGACTTCCATAGTGGGAAATAGGCCAAGGAAGGCAACAGGAAACTCTACTCAAGTTGTTTCAGTGGTTCCAATACCCATTTGCCCAACGTTTCCTCTAGGTTTAATGAACTCTATATGGGAACTAGTCTAAATATTATTTTGCTATAATGGTCCAATAATGGTAATGGTCTACCACCAGCATGTGTAGCTGGATTACAGTTCCCAGTTTCCTTTGCTATTCTGATAGTGAGAGCTGATGGAAGTTGCAGCCCAACACCATTTGCAGGAAATTGTAGCAGTCCAGGTTGTCCAGCCTTTGTCTGGTGGCCTGAGGATTTTTGCTTACTTGGTGATGCAACTAGTTAGTAGGTGGCAGCAATTGTGTTTTATGTCCCAGAGAAGTGCAGGCAATTTTAGTAAAGGATCTATCAGCCTGATGCTAACAAGGCATTGAATGAAGATTATAATATGTTCTGGATACCAGAAGATGGTATGGATGGGGCTGGTCAGTGCTCAATAAGTGCCTGACTTGTGCCAGATGCTGGTGTGCCTTCCTCCTTCCTCCCATTATAGCTGTTTTCAACCCAACTAAAGAAATGCCAGTTAAACTCCTGAGTGGAAGAACAGCTCTAGAAACAAGACTGAACGCTAAACTCAAGTTATCCTTTACAGAGAGAGAGTATTTGATCACTTTTATCACCCACAGCCAACTTTGCCAGTAGTAAGGGAAGCTGTGAGTTAAGTTAGTGCATTTTAACTGAGGGTACTGTTGAAATATTTTTAGTTAAGCAGCAGCTGCTCGGGGTTCAATGATACTGATTGAAGAATGCAAGGGTGTGGTGGGTTTTTTTGGCATGTGCTACAGTTCGCAGAACTCCCTAGCTAATAGTTATTGGGAGTCTGTCTGGAAACTATAGTGCAGAATCAAAACTGCCAAGCTCTTGCTTCAACATGCAGAATCACTTAAGAGCTTGGCAACTTTAGTTCTGCATATATAGCTTCCAATCGCTGTGCTGGGTTGGGGGTTCTGGAGTTATAGTCCAAAAAAACACAAAGCTGCCAAGTTCTGAGAAGACTTACTCCATAGTTGGAATGGGTCCCGGCTGTCTGAATCCCACATCTGCCCAAGTATCTGCCTGCCATCTCCTTGCCCGATGTAACACACCATGTCATAGATGATAGTCCTGTGGTTGTTTGCACACCAACATCAAATTTGCAACTTCATATAAAACAGAATGGGAGACGACAGGAATCCCAGGATATGGCCATCCAGATGGGCTAACCCAGGAAGGTTGAGATGAAAACACTGGTGTCCAGATTGAGAGTGGCATGCCACCAGCGGTCTGGGAAGTACAGGACCTGTGGGAAAGGAAAGTGGACTCAAAGCGGCTTGACATAAAAGCATTGGTATCCAATTTAAAATATATAAATATACAAACATTAAAACAGAATTAAACACAAACAGTATATTTTTGAACTGCCAAGACTCTACTCTTGGAAGAAAATAATACTTGGCCACGAATAATAGCTGCTGCTGCTGCTGATAATGGAGTGGGCATGTGGCAGAATATCAAGCAACACAATACAAAATACATTGTTGTATTTGCGGTGGCCACAACTTGGTTTACATCCATTACAGCTAGCCAATGAATGTATGAACCTAATGTTTGCTGGAGGAACCCCATGGTGGCAGCAAATAGGACCCACATGAATGTTCTCCAATGTGTTATCGTTGGGGAACAAGGGGACAATCCATCCAAATTGCAACAAAGAAACACTGAAAACAGTCACCAAGTATAAAATACCAGGCATAGGCAAAACGTCAGCCCTCCATCCAGATGTTTTGGACTTCAACTCCCACAATTCCTAACAGCCAGTAGGCTTTGTAAATCTAGTAAAAAACAAATTGATTCCAAACCTGGGTTGACTTTTCCATGGGTTACTGTATCTTTAAAACCAATAAAAAAGGACTAGAAGGGTGAAAGCTTAGTACCAGAAGAACTGAAAATAAGCTTTGGCTCCTACTCTCTTTAGTATGCATTGAATGCCTTGGAAGCAGATGCCTGAAGTTGTTCTGGCAGGTTTTCCTTCCCCTGTGGAACGACCCTCGATTTACCTGTGGGTTGTATCGAAACCCATAATTTTAAGCCCCCAAATCTGCCTTTGACTCCTACATGGTCAACTTATAAATTAGTGTATATATTGCTTTACACTGCAAAAAAAAAAACTTTTCAAGAAAAAGAAAACAATAGGATTTTGGAGATGGAAGAATTCTGTGAAATATCTATCTGCACAGCCGGAGTTCTGTGCTGAGTGTGAGGATGCTCCTCTCCTGCTGAGCAGCTCCAAAGTCTCTTTTCCTCTGACTCAGGGCTTACTGAGTCTTACTTTAAGTAGGGCAGGCTGCATTGAGTGGCAGCAGCTGAAACAGTTGCAGAAAGGTTGAAAGGAAGGGGAAAAATGCCCTCAAACAAACAGAAAAGGGTGATTGCTTGCTAAGCAGCCTGCTGAGAATTTCGCTGGGAAACATTTGCCATCTACTGTAGAGCGCATAATCTCTACTTCCAGCCAGAATAAAATTTTAAGGAGATTTAGATGGGGTGGGTTTTGGAGCCGTAACAAGGTGAGGGAAACAGAAAATGTGGTTAATGCCACTATTTCTGGAGGGCAGAAGGCAAGAATCATCAAAGGCACCTCAGCTTGGAGCCCTCTGTATGACTTGGGCTTCAATGCCCAACTATTTGTTGTTAGGTGCTTTGAGTGCCTATCTCGGGAGGTAGAAACAAACAAACACTGGCTTTGGATACCACTAAAGTTAAAAGCTGCCAGCTACATTTCCTATCCAACATGATAGCAACATACCTACCTCGCCAGGATGAATGGTGCATTCCATGGGCCTCTCCCACGACGGCAGAAAAGGGTATGTATTCAGCAACCAAGACAGGGTTGTTCTGTTCGGGTGGAACTCGGGTGTCTTCTCCGGTGGATACAGAAACCAGCGCTGAGGAGACAGAAAGATGCTCAGCTGAAAGGAACCAGAAATTTCCCCTTCTACTCTACTATAAGGATCCACTGCAATTGCCTATCCTGAGAATGCAGGGACGACTAAAGGAGAGCGTGAGACAGATTCCAGGCAATAATAATAATAATATCTTCTGCCCTTCTCTCCATGGGGACTCAGAGTGGATTACAGTATAGATACCAGCAAACATCCAATGCCTTGTAACAATACAAGGAGACACACAAAGAAAGCCAAAGGCTTCTTTCATTTCTGGCTTTGGAGGTGGTGCTCTTCTCTGGCTCTGGGGAAGATGCTGTTTTCCATTTCCAAGCCGAGGAGCCTGCATGGTCACTCCTAGTCGTGTGGCTGGCATGAGTGCTTGGAGCGCCAAATTGGTACCTATTGATCTATTCACATTTGCATGTTTTTGAACTACTAGGTTGGCAGGAGCTAGGGCTAACAGCAGGAGCTCACTTCATCTCACGGAATTTAACTGCCAACCTTCAGGTCAGCAGTTCAACAGCACAAGAGTTTAACCCATTGTGCCACCACGGCCCTTGGCCCCAGCTAATTCAATTCAGTGCGTCCTTCCATCCACACTCTGAGCTTAGAAAAAGTTACTTTTTAAGTTTCCAACACTCAATACTGGCTAGGCATAGTCCTCATACACTGAGGAAAAATTCACATGAAATTGTCTTACATGTAAAGGGCTTCGGGATTCACTCCAGGTGAGTCCCAACTGCACAACAGCACCTTGGTGCAGGGTGCCGGCATGAAGATCATCACCTCCATGCTGCTGAGTCACCAGTCACAATTACATATATTGTTCTGGATGGCTGTTGGCCCCAAATAAAATTCACTGATTGCCCTATGTAACACATTATTTGTTACCAGATTATAAATGTCATTATTTCCTAATTGGTTCTATTATAAAAACATGGAAAATGTTTATTAGATGGCAAAAAGATTGTCTTTCCGGGACATTTATTTAGGATATTTCTATCCCACCTTTCTCTGCATCGTGGACCCAAGGCAGCTTACAAACGAAATACAAACATTAAAATCCTTCAATCAGGAGAACAAAATAAATTAAACCATGATAAAACAACAATCAATAAAATCCCACATTTCAGTTAAAACCCTAACCTCCCCCGCCCCATGTATCCCTCCATCCCAATCATAAAATCCCCAACTCCTGCCATGGCTCAATTAACAGCCTTGTTAAATAATAAAGTCTTGACCCCCTTCCTAAAGCTGAGCAAAGATGGAGCAGCCCTTAGTCTTGGGTTTCATCCCTGGACTGCACAAGTCTCTTGTGTCATCAGGCTTCCAGACCTCAATGAGTTGATAGACAAGAGGTAGAATTAGGCTGAGGGATTCCTTCCTCACATTTCCATAAATGTTTACCAAAAAAGGGCTTTGTCTTTCCTCCTCCTCACCACTGTCTCCTCCACCTTTGAAGATGTAGCAATGAAATCTGTGAGGGAACTTCCTTTTTTATTGCCCTGGGCTGGCCGTGTGGCCGTCCTCCGTTGTCTCTTCTGCCTTTTCTTCCGTCCAGTGAGGATACATTTTGCCTCTCTCTTAGGCAAAATGAAGCTGCATGGATTTTTTTTACTTGTTGCCCTATTTACTTTTTAGAAGATGTAATTTAGTAAGCTAGTTAGCTCCAAGACCTACTTTCAAAAATAAGTACCACACAATGAAAGGGGAAATCACAATTTCCAACCAAAAACACAAAATTGTACACATCTTGTTACATAGTGTTATTTAACCACAGGTGCCTCTCACCTTCCTGCCAAAGATAACCTCTGAGAAGCCTGGGCCGTGCCAATGGAACGGCACACCTGAGCCAGATCCTATGTAAAAGAAGAGGAAAAAAGAAGACAGACGTGTGTCGTACCACCACAAAACCTCCATTCCTACATTCTAGGTCAGACATGGGCAAACTTCGGCCAGCAGCAAAGGGAGGGAAAGGAAAGGGCCTGCAGGCCGTTAGGAATTGTGGGAGTTGAAGTCCAAAAGGGCTGAAATTCGCCCATGCCTGGTCTAGGTGATATATTTATACAAATACATACATCTCGTGTAAGTGAAACACTTGAATATTATAGCAGGACAACCCTAACCGGGGTTATAGAGGTGATAAGTGGAGGTGCTGGGCCTGACATCTCTCAAGGAATCATCTGAAATAGGTTTTACTGCAAGCTCAGCAAAACACCTAGTCCTGCGAAGGTGCCCCCACTCACCCACCCTCCTTACTGACCAGCGATCCCAAAGCTGTAGGCGTCCGTGGTGCCTGGGATCCGGAACGGTGGAGGCGTGTAGCTTTGTAAGAGAGAGCTCCATTCAGTGAAGTTATTATCCCCAAAGAAGTAGAGTGTTTCTGTGGGGAAAGGAAAGGAAACAAAAGACTGAGAATGCCTTCTATAGTAGGGAGAAAGAGAGCATACCATCTGACTATTGGGCAAATGGGCTTATTAAACAAAAGACTCTCATAAATGCACAGTAACTTATTAGCAGCAGCATGAAAGAGCACCAGTAGCCAAAAGTGATAAAAATAACAGAGACCAATGTTGTATGTTCCTTAGGAGGCTTTCCTTTGTAGCAAAATAAGGTTGCATTATTTACAAGAACAATGTTTCTACAACACAAAGTTCTTTATACTTCCTTCTTTGCTTCCAAGCTGGGCTTCTTTCTCATGCAGATAAACAGCTTTGCTCTCAGAGAGCCTCTTCTCACACTGAATTTGCACAGGAGATTCCAGTAGCCTTCACACGAGGCCTTCAACCTGGGGCTTCACTCACCGAAGCTTCTCTCACCAAGCCTTCTCACACTGAGGCCTAATAACACACTGAGGCCTCTCTCACATTGAAACCTCTTCATACTGAGGGCAACTAACACTGAGGCATACTAAGTTACAGACACACCTGCTTATACTGCAGTTTTTGTTGAGTAACTGAATCTATTTAACCCTTTCAGTGCTTGACTCACATTTTTGTAATAAATACCTACTTAATTTTTAATATTTCTGACACCAACTATATCTGGATTTGTCAGGGAGAGTCTCAGTTAATCCTCTTGGTGATAAATGGAGACCAAGTGGAGCGCGGGGGGGGGGGGCAGTTTCAAGTTCCTAGGTGTCATTGTGAAGGAGGATCTGACCTGGGTAACGTTCATAAGGCAGCAGTGTTGGGGAAGAAGGCCCAGCAGAGACTGAATTGCCTGAGACTCCTAAGAAACCAACAACTGCATGGAAAACAGTTGGTGACTTTCTCCAGCTGTGCTCTAGAGTTCCCTAACCGACTGCATTTGCACATGGTTTGCTAATTGAACAGTGGCAGACAGGAAGATCCTCCAAATGGTCACCACTTCTGCACAGAGAAGCATTGCCTGCCCTCTTTCTCACCTCTTTGGGAGAACTTTACAGGTCCCGCAGCCTTAAGAAAACTCATAGCATTCTTAAGGATCCATCTCACCCAACATATTCTTTAGTTCAGGGCTGTCCAACTGGCGGCCCCGGGGCCGGATTCGGCCCCGTAGCCTGTTGGACACGGCCCCACCTATGCCCTCAGCCGCCATTTTTAAATTTGAAAAAAAATCGAATTTTTTTAAAAAAATGGCGGGGGGAGGGAGGCGGGGCAGGGAGGAGGAAGAGAGCTAGCTCCTCCTCCTTTTCGCGCCCCCCTACCTAGGGGCGGGGAGCCAAAGGGCAGAAGGCGGCGCCAACAGCAGCGCGTCACAGGCCTGGCGTGACGCGCTGCCCTTGGCACCGCCTTCTGCCCTTTTTCGGCGGCCCCCGCCCTAGGTAGGAGGGGGCGCCGAAGGAGGAGAGGCGGCGCCAAGAGCAGCGCGTCACAGGCCTGGCGTGACGCGCTGCCCTGGCACCGCCTCCTTTTCGGCACCCCCTCCCTTCCTAGGGCGGAGGCGCCGGGGAGTAGGCGGCGCCAAGAGCAGCGCGTCACGGCAGGCCTGTGACGCTCCACTCTTGGCGCCGCCTCCTCCTCCGCGCCCCCTTCCTAGGGCGGGAGCCGCGAAAAGGGCAGAAGGCGGCGGCAAGAGCAGCGCATCACAGGCCTGGCGTGACGCGCTGCCCCCTTGGCGCCGCCTTCTGCCCTTTTCCGCGCCCCTCTTCCTAGGGGCGGGGGCGCCGAAAAGGAGGAGTAGGCGGTGCCAAGAGCAGAGCGTCACAGGCCTGGCGTGACGCGCTGCTCTTGGCGCCGCCTACTCCTCTTCGCGCCCCTCCGCCCTAGGAGGAGGGCGCCGAAAGGAGTAGGCGGTGCCAAGGGCAGCGCGTCACGCCAGGCCTGTGACGCGCTGCTCTTGGCGCCGCCTTCTGCCCTTTTCGGCCGTTTAGGAGGGGCGGGGCCTGGGTTGGGGGCGGGGCCTGGGGGCGGGGCCGAGCGGCCCCCTAGGTCATCAGTGACCTTTTATCCGGCCCTGGACCCCGTAGAAGTTGGACAGCACTGCTTTAGTTGAATTATTGCCATCTGGCAGATGGTACAGGATGACAAAGGGAAGCACAAACAGACTGAGAGACTACTTTTATCCTAGAGCTGCAATTACATTGAACTCCATGGCTTTGCATTGATGTGGCATTGGGGGTTGTGCAGTGGTGGTGGGAGTATGGAGTGAAGGGGGTGTTGTTTTTTTGGGAAAGCACTGAATTTCATTATGCAATACCACAATGACAATAAAGTTATTCTATTCTATTCTGTCAATCCACCTTTATCAGTTTTGTGGTCCTGAAGTCTCTCTAGCCATCCCTATTTGGATGCTCTGTGTATTTATTTTAAAAAATCAAAACATTCAAATTGCCCTGATTATCACAAGTAAAAAGATGCTTTAATTATACCAGAGAATGCAGCTTCTAAGAATATTGCAGTCCTCCAGCATTCCTCTATGGTCATCTTCTGCTAGAAGTTGACTATGGAGGCTAGAGCAGGTATGGGTAAACTTCCCCCCTCCTCCAGGTGATTTGGACAACAGGGAATTCTTGGCCCAGACTATCCTAGAGGCTTCCAGAATAAACCCATCTTATTTTTTTGGGGGGGGGGGGGGGAAGAAAGATACTCTGAACAGGTAGAATATAGGGCTTGAGACAACAAGGGTCACATCTTGCCACCCCAGGGATGAAACCAAATGCCCTTCCAGATCAAAAGGAAATATGTATTGTTGAAAGCTTTCATGGCCGGGATCACTGGAGAGTTGTGTGGTTTCCAGGCTGTACGGCCAATGTGTTCTAGCAGCATATTTTCGTGATGTTTAGCCTGTATCTGGCTACTGGTATCTTCAGAGGAAGTCTACTTACCACTCCCAAGAGAGTCCAGATCCTGGGGTTCCAGCAGCTGATCCACATATTCCTGGAAGGGGAGGTCAACTGCAACAAGAAGGTATGTGTGTGAACAATGAGAATAGGAGCTGCTGTAAGAGATTTCTCTTTACAAGTATGGCCACCTACAACAGAGCAGATGCCATCCTGGTACTAATGCTTCTCCTTCTTGCCTCCCTCTCTTCCTGCTCTCCCAAACCTTGAGTAGCAAACTTCCAAAGCCCTCTTTGTCCAGTCAGTTTCCCTGGAAAAAGGGAAATTTTAGTAAAAGGATGACCTTTGAAATCATAACCTTTTGAAAAACCAGAATCTCCAAAGCCTTTTGGAAGTATGACTGGCATTCACTACCATTTGGAATAATCATAACCTTTTTGTAAAGTATGATCTTCCTAAGAATAGCTAAAAACTCATTTGAGTCAATCTTCTCTTTATATCCACTAGTATTCATGCAAGGCAAATTAGGTTTCTTAGATGTTAGACTGATATACCTGGTTACATCTTTGACCTGTTGGGAACAAAGATTATGCCAATGCCCAAAATAAATAGCAGATCTTCAGAAGTGTTATTTCAGTTGCCCAAAAACATCTACTCTCCCATAAAATATATTTGGTTTCTTTCTCATGCTCTCAAGAGACAAAAATAAATCGTCTTCTTTAAAAGTAACGTAGTTGGTTTACTTACAACCTTCATGTATTCAGCATACAGGTACTGCAGCTTACTACCATTAGTTGATGAGCACAGTTTTGTTGAGTCTTAGTTGTTGTTTAATATGCCTAGAAGTTCTACTCTATTGTATTTTATACTGTGTTTTATGTTCTGTTTTTAGGCACCTTGTGCCGTGTGTAAGCCGCCCTGAGTCCCTTCAGGGAGATGGTGGCAGGATACAAGAATAAAGTTGTTGTTGCTATTATTATTCTCAATCCAGATACAGATAGGTTTGAAATAGTTTCTCTGTGCAGGACATCTTTCTTAGAATCAACAGCAACATCTTTACATTCTGAGAGTCTAATGGAGTCTCTCCTCTAAAATAGAGTCTCAGCTCTGAGCAGTCTCAGCTCTGATCATGTGGTCTGCAGCCCCTCCCACAACCTCTCAGGAAACATGGCGTAAAGGGAAGTTCAAGCCAAAACATACATATAGAATACAGTAAGCAAAACAGAATAATATACAAACAAATTACAAGTGGAAGCTTGAAGAAGGTTGCAATTTCCAACAAAATTGGCTTAGCGCAGATCCAAAACCCTGGTCTCAAGAATCATAGTTCAGTGCTTAACCTTCCACACCAGACATGGGGAAACTTTGGCCTTCCATTCTGGTGTTTTGGACTTCAACTTCCACTATTCCTAACAACTGCTGTTTTTAGCTTGCCCAAGACTTATGTTCACATGTAAACATGCTTCCATCACACTGCAACCACTGTTTAGGTATCCTGTGGTCACACTCTCCTCACCTTTTTGGTAAGAGTAGGTATTGGCGGTGCTCAGCCGGATGTGATGGTCCCCAAATTTAGCCAGAAGCTCCCCCTTGGTACATTGAGCCTGGAACTCCTGGAGGCAGAGAGATGCAGTTCAGGAGAGGAAAACACATGCCTTGAACCCAGTTGTCAACTTCCATCCACCCTAACCAGCATGAAAAGGGCCAAAGGGATTGAGAAGCCCAAACGGTCTCCATCCTTAATGCACTTTGACTTCCAAATTATGAAACAACATGCAGTTTCCCAATCTGATAAATAAACAAAATATGGACAGAAATACTACTTGGCTTCTACCATGCTCCCTACACATCAATTCTCATTTAGCTGCCCATTGCTGCAGGCTTTCCAAAAGTGTCTGAACGACAATGTCCTTTATTTCCAATCCCTATCAAGGCTGCCCTGATGGGAGTTGTGGTCCAACAGCATGGAGGGAGGGAAAGAAAGAGGGTGCTTTTAGGTATCGGGTTGCTGAACCAGATAGACCCTTTTATCTCCAGTGTGATGAGGAATTCAAAGTGATGAGGAATTGCTCACTTGCTCCCCAATATATTTATTTAACTTGTAATGTTTATAAAACTGGTATTAGGATGCCAGAGCCATGCACGGCAATGAAGCAAACACTGGGTTTTAACATCCACTTTGTGTAGTGCACATACGTGGCCCCAGCATGACACAGCCACTGTGCAAACAGCAACATTGCACAATTAATGTCCATGACAGGGTGCCGCAATGCACTGCATCAATACAATGTGCAACATTACATACAGTGATGTAAAGCTTTACTTCCACAACTGCCAGCAAAATGGATCTGTTGCACTGTGGCAATAACAATTGGCCCCATATGCGCAGCACATTTTACACTTGCATATTTCACTAAAGGAAGGAATGCCAATATACACACACAGTGCACAAAAATACAACATTTAGGCTGTCCATGAAAGCAGGGCAGGATGGAAGGCTTCGATCTTCATTTAAAAAGAAAGAAAATGATTGTAGATATAAATTCTCAGAGGGAGGCTTATTCCACAAAGCAAAATTGTTCACTTCTATGTTTTGGGTATATTCACATAGTTTGATATCATTATAGCTATCTATAATTTCTAGCTCCAATCTAGAAAATCCAGTGGTTTGTAGTCCTTCAAGGTACTTCGCAATCTCTTCTAGTGAGCTATAATGCTGTATGCAGTTCAGGAGAGTGAGTCCTAAATTCTCACATAGGAGCTATAAGTCCCAAGGCGGGTACATGCCTTCCAGGTCTCCTGCCAAGTTATAGCAGTCCAATAAATTTCATAGAATTTTCTTAGGCAAGGAATACTTTGAAGTGGCTTGTTAGCGACTTCCTTGGAAAGATAGCTACAGCAATATTTGTTAGTAAGTAACTTCCAAGATAAGATAGCATCTGCTGCCTTTAGAGTACAGTATTTTGTAGGCATGTGCGATTCATTAAAAATGGTTCAAAAGTACTTACAAAACTAAGGGGCGCTGGCACTTCATTTCTTAAGTGTTTCTAAAGTTTAGGTGGTAAAAATTTGGAACTCAAATGAGATTAACAAAATTTTGTTACTATTTCATTAATGGCTGACCATCTCTCCGTTGCCATGGACCGACCACCACCTGGTCAGGTTTAGACTTACTGCACCTCCTAACCTCCGCAGGGGTGGAGGACCCATTAAGTTGGTCCGCCCCAGGAGGCTTTTGGATCCTGAGGGATTCCTGATGGCTCTTGGGGAGTTTCCCGCCTCCTCGGGAGGTGATCCTGTTGATGCCCTGGTCACTCTCTGGAATGGGGAGATAACTAGGGCAATAGACACGATTGCTACAGAACGTCCCCTCTCAAGTAGCTGAGCTAAACCAGCCCCTTGGTTCAACGAGCTGGCAGCGATGAAGCGAAGGAAGAGGAGTCTAAAGGGCGTGTGGTGTTCGGATCCGAGCGGGCCAAATCGAACACGTCTTGATGCCCTTCTAAGGACATATGATGCGGCAGTAAAAGCCACAAAGAAATCTTTCTTTGCGGCCAATATTGTGTCCGGTGGAGCTATTTCGGGTTGTCAGAGGCCTTTTAAATCCCACCGTCCAGGATAGGAGCCCTGACAACTTGGCAGCCAGCTGTGAAGCATTTGCTCGGTTCTTCGCAGACAAAGTCGCTTTGATCCGTTCTGGCCTGGACACCATGTTAACAGCAGTCTCTGAGGATGTAACACAAGCACCTGCTTGTCCGATTTTGATGGATTCATTTCAATTGGTGAAACCCAAGGATGTGGACAAGATACTTGGGGAAATGAGGCCAACCACATGCATCCTAGACCGTTGCTCATCCTGGCTTTTGAAGGAAACCAGAGGGGGATTGGCCAAGTGAGTAAAGGTGGTGGTTAATGCCTCCCTTCAGAAAGGCAACATTCCAGTGAGCTTAAAACAAGGTATAATAAAACCGCTGTTGAAGAAACCATCACTGGACCCCACTCAATTCGGCCTGTTTCCAATCTCCCCTTTTTGGGCAAAGTCCTGGAACGTGTGGTGGCCTCACAACTCCAGGTATTCTTGGAAGACACGGCTTATCTGGATCCAGCACAGTCTGGTTTTAGGCCGGAGCATGGAACTGAGACAGCCTTGGTCGCCTTAGTTGATGACCTACTCCGGGAGCTAGACAGGGGGAGTGTGTCCCTGTTGGTTTTACTGGACCTCTCAGCGGCCTTCAATACTGTTGACCATGGTATCCTTCTGGGTCTTGGAGGTACTGTTTTACAGTGGCTCCGGTCCTTTCTGGAGGGTCGCACTCAGAAGGTGTTACTGGGAGACACCTGTTCAACCCCATAACCATTGTCTTGTGGGGTTCCTCAGGGCTCAATACTGTCTCCCATGTTGTTTAACATCTACATGAAGCCGCTGGGGGAGATCATCTGGAGTTTTGGGGTGCAGTGTCACCTGTATGCAGACGATGTCCAACTCTGTCACTCCTTCCCACCTGCTACTAAGGAGGCTGTTCAAGTCCTGAACCGGTCCTTGGCCGCTGTGATGGACTGGATGAGGGCGAACAAATTGAAACTGAATCCAGACAAGACAGAGGTTCTCCTGTTCAGTCGTAAGACCGAACAGGGCATAGGGTTACAGCCTATGCTAGATGGGGTTACACTCCCCCTGAAAGCGCAGGTTCGCAGCTTGGGTGTGATCCTGGACTCATTTCTGAGTCTGGACCCCCCCCCCCCCGGTATATTTTGGAAATCGCATTGTATGCACAAATTCACTTCCCAAGCCTTTTCTCAATATGGCTTGGAAACTGTAGTCAGGAGATTGCACTTGAAATGACAAGCATTGCACTAAACCATCAATGTCAGGGTTTCTTAAAATGTGGCTAAGACAATGAAACAGCATTAACTCACCGAGTTGTCTGTGATGCCCTGGAGTATAACCGGCCGAGAAAAGGCATACCTGGAAAATGAAGGAAGGCATAGCATCACAAATAACAACAGCCATCAATATCAGTTTGTCCCGCAACTCTTGAGTCCCACAAGTCATCCAAAGAGTACTTTCACCGACACTGTACTTATGAGCATAGAAATATAGGATTGACATTCATCTTTCTTTCTTCCCCTCCTCCTGTACTCTAGTAAGGGAGCATCTACACTGTAGAATTAATGCAGTGTCACTTTAGTCAAACTGCATGTTTTACAAGGTCTCCACCTTTCCACTTTAGCTAGCTTGTCACTGAAACTTTCAGTCCTCATCCTCTTCAAATTAATCCGAAACTGTGCTGTACTTCATTTTAATTTTGATCCCTTCCCACTCCTCCACTGGTTTGTATGTTTTTGATTCTTTCGTCTTGTAGTATTGTTCTTTTCCAGGTCCATACATGTTGGAATCCAGGTTTTTTGTTTATTTGTTCAGTCGCTTCCGACTCTTCATGACCTCATGGACCGGTTCATGCCAGAGCTCCCTGTCGGCCATCACCACCCCCAGCTCCTTCAAAGTCAAGCCAGTTCCTTCAAGGATACCATCCATCCATCTTGCCCTTGGTCGGCCCCTCTTCCTTTTTCCTTCCATTTTCCCCAGCATCATTGTCTTCTCTAAGCTTTCCCGTCTTCTCATGATGTGGCCAAAGTACTTCATCTTTGCCTCTAATATCCTTCCCTCCAGTGAGCAGTCGGGCTTTATTTCCTGGAATATGAACTGGTTTGATCTTGCGGTCCAAGGCACTCTCAGAATTTTCCGCCAGCACCACAGTTCAAAAGCGTCTATCTTCCTTCGCTCAGCCTTCCTTATGGTCCAGCTCTCACATCCATAGGTTACTACGGGGAATACCATTGCTTTAACGATGCGGATCTTCGTTGCCAGTGTGATGTGTTTACTCTTCACTATTTTATCAAGATTGGTCATTGCTCTCCTCCCAAGAAGTAAGCGTCTTCTGCTTTCCTGGCTGCAGTCTGTGTCTGCAGTAATCTTTGCACCAAGAAATACAAAGTCTGTCACTGCCTCCACGTTTTCTCCCTCTATTTGCCAGTTATCAATCAGCCATCAAAGTGGTATCATCTGCATATCTAAGGTTTTTAATGTTTCTTTCAGCTGGTGGCATCCAGGTGTTCTGTATCAAGCTTATCCACTCCTCTCAGTCGATTTTAACTTGTGGATTTTAACTTGCATTGTATCAGTGAATTTTAGTCTGCATTTCAACTGTGTGTGTCTTGTTATGTATCCTGTGTTTTATCTCTCTAGCCAGGTTGCACCTTGCCTCGAACTGCAAAGAGAGGCTAATAATAATAATAACAATAATAATAATACAAAAGCAAACATAGTGATCTAATACAAAAGGACCTCAAAATTGAACTGCAAAGGCTCTGGCATAAACTAGTACAGGTGGTCCCAGTGGTAATCGGCACACCGGAGGTGCCATGCCAAAAGATCTCAGCCGGCACTAGGAAACACTAAACATTGACAAAATCACGATCTGTCAACTGCAGAAGGCCACCGTACTTGGATCTGCGTGCATTATTTGAAAATTCATCAAACAGTCCTAGACGCTTGGGAAGTGTTCAAATTATGATTTTGTGATACGAAATCCAGCATATATATCTCGTTTGCTGTGACATACTGTGTTTTGTGTCAGTAAAATAATATTAATAATCTAATAATAATAATAATAATAATACAAAAGCCAGCATGGCAATCTAGTTTGCTGTGTACTAATCTTGTTGTGTATCAAATAATCATCATCATCACCATCTCTTCCTTCCTGGGCCACCTTTTCATTTAAATGTGGAGGCATTGCACTCTGGCTGCAACTTAGACCAGCAAAGAGACATTTCCTTGTCAACTTACTGCTGAATGAACTCGGCGTAGGTTAAACTGGCATCTCGCCTTTCAATTGTGCAGCTCTCTTCTTCCGTTAAGGCAGTGCACCTGTTTGTCAGCCTGAAGTGCGGAGGGAAAGATTTAATATCTTATTTTACAAAAGCTATGCAGATACTGCAAACGGATGGCTAAAAGGTTCAGGAGGGAATCAAGCCTGTTCTCTCTCTAGAAGCCCAAATGGCACAGCTGAGGCCATCGTACTTTGGCTGCAAATAATCTCATGAGAAGAGATGACTCACTAGGAAAGGCAATGGTGCTTGGGAAGGCAGAAAGCAGCAGGAGGGGAAGGGGAAGGCTGCACTGGGGGGGAGGAGATTCTCCTCCATAGTCTCCAAGGTTGCAGTTCCCATCACTCCTTGCCACTGATTATTATTACTGGGAGGAAGGGGCTTCCCCTCTGCTGCCCCAAAGGTTGCAATCCCCTATCATTCCATCACTGCCTACCTGACTAAAGAGGATCTCTATTACCTCAGGGTGATTCAAGTCCCCTTGATCTACTCATATCAATCTATCTCAGTGTTTCCCAACCTTTTTTGAGCCGCGGCACACTTTTAACATTAAAAAAATCCGGGGGCACACCACCAACCAAAATGACACAAAATGACACTCTAACACAGTAAAGAACGGCTGGGGGTTGGTGGCCTGCTGGGAGCAGCTGCTGGGAGTGCCAAAGCCGGGAGGGGCGGAGCCAGGCGCGCCATGCCCCGCTCCCTCCCCGGCTTCAGCTCTCAGCAAAGGGGTGGAGCCAGGCCGTGCCATGCCCCGCCCCCTCTCCCCAGCTTCAGCTCTCCCACAGAGGAGGACCATGAGCGGTGGAGGGGATTCAGTGGGCGGGGCTCCTCCTCCACGCGGCTTCAGCGAGCGAGGGGCGAGAGTCATGGCGGGAGTCATGGCAGATTGGAGGCTGGCTGGGGAAACCGCCAAAGGAGCGGCGCCCTGGCCCCTTCTTCTTTTTCTTCGCCGCTGCCCAGCCCTTCCTCCTCCTCCCCCAAGCAGCAGGAGTTCGGCAGGAGGAGGGGGGAAGGAAGGGAGGCAGAGAGCTTTTCTCGCGGCACAGCAGGAGGTCCGTCACGGCACACTAGTGTGCCACGGCACACTGGTTGAGAAACACTGATCTATCTATCTAATCAAAGTGAATGTGTATGTATTTATGTGGGTGGTGGTATATACAGTGTTCCCTCACTACTTCACGGTTCTCTTATTGCAAACTCGCTGCTTCGCGGACTTCAAAAAATATTAATTTAAAATATATACAGTATAATGGTATTTTCCCTGTTTTGTGGGGTTTTGCCGCTGCCGCTCTCCAGGGCGCTTTCCCTCCTCAGTCCTTCCTCCCTCCCTCCAGCCTTGAAGGGCCTTTCCTTCCTTTCCTTCACTTTATTTTAAGTTTATAAAGACTTAACATAATGTCTAACTCCTAAAATAATGTATAAATATTAAAATAAATAGACCACCCCTACATCGCGGTCCTGGAACCTAATCCCAGCAATAAGTGAGGGAACACTGTATATGTTTATGGCTGATTTCCTATTGGCTCCCACTTCCACAGAGCACTGTGATCCCCATGAATGACCTCTCTGGACCACACTTGGAACACAGACAACCCCCCCCCCCAATGACCCACTTTACATCCTGGCGCGGTTTGGGGGAGGATGGACCAGGGATTATGGGATTTGTAGTCCCCTCACCAGCCATCAGCCATGGAGCTGCACCAGTTTCTAATGGGTCCACTCATAACATCCAAAAACCAGCAATGCTTTTTTCAGATAGCCCGGGCATCGCCAAGCTAGTGTATATAATAAAAGTGAACGTCTGTATGTGTATTTGTGGCCGATTTCCTATTGGATCCCCCTTCCACAGAGCACTGTGATCCCCTAGAATGATGGCTCTGGACCAAACTTTGCACACAGAACCCTGCTGACCAACAGAACATACTGGAGGACTTTGGGGGTACTGACTAACCTGGTTGGGAGCTGTAGTTCACCCACTGAACCCAGCCAATGATGGATATGGACCAAACTTGGTTCACAGGCCCAACATAACTAACAGGCAGGGTTTGGAAGGATGGACTATGGATGATGGGACTTGCGGTGCCTTCACTTACTTCCTGAGACCACTGCGACCCTCACCAATGACTGATCTAGACCAAGTTTGGCACACAGAGCCCCCATGACACAGTCTACATCCTGATGCAGTTTGGGAGATGGCGGACAATGGATGATGGGATTTGCAGTACTTTCACTCAATTCCAGAGACAATTGCGACGCACACCAATGACTGATCAAGGTCACACTTGGGACACGGAGCCCCCATGCCCCACTCTACATCCTGGTGCGGTTTGGTGGGGGACGGACCATGGCTGATGGGACTTGCAATACCTTCACTCACTTCTTGAGACCACCGCAACCCACACCAATGACTGATCAAAACCAAACATGGCACACAGAGCCCCCATGACCCACTATGCATCCCGGTGCGGTTTGGAAGAGGACGAACCATGGGACTTGCATATGGGAGTTGCAGTTCACCCGCACCCACTGAACTCATCTGACATTGGATTTAGGCTAAACTTGGAGCGCAGACAATGACTTTCTCATATAACCCGAGCACTGCCGCATCCCCAAGCTGGTGTGTATGTGTGTGTGTGTATACATATATACATTTGAAGACAATCGTGCCCTACTCAGGCCTGCCCGCCTGCCTTGCTTGTTCTTCCTCCCTCCCTCCCTCCCTCCTCTCACCAGCCTCCATCTTTTCCCAGCGACCCTCCGGGGATGAGGAAGAGGAAGCAGAGGCCGAGGAGGAGGCCCATCCGCTCCGTTCGGCAGAGAAGGGCCCACGTCGCGTGCCTCTGGGAGAAGCAATGTCACGAAGGGAACCGTTTGGGGGCGGAACCTTTCGCTCGGGTTCTGTTTCGCGGCGGAACCACCGTCGGGGGCACACTGCAATCTTTCCGGTCGGCCGCTCTAGGAAAGTGCCGGCCGGACTCTAAGTCCTCCCAGCTGTTTGGAGCTTCCGCTTGAGGGTTTTGAAGGCATCTCCAGCCAGAAAGGCAGTGTACGATTCCTTGTATAGGAATGCTTTTGTGTCAAGCCTCTTTGAGTCCCCTTTGGGGAGATCAAGCGAGGGATACATACAGATAATCATAGTGGTAACATGACTTATGGTAGAAATAATTCTCATTCTAATACTTTAAATTGTGTACGAATGCTTTTACGTCAAGCTGCTTTGAGTCCCCTTTGGAAGGGATAAAGCAGGGCATCAATCAATATAATAACAATACATTTTAAATCGGCTTTTATGTCAAGACGCTTTGTGTCCCCTTTGGGAGAGAGAAAGTGGGCTATGAATAAATATTATTATAATATATGGTAATCTATTATATAAATGGGTTCACGTCATGTGATGTATCCCTCAAACAAAGAAACCATACAACGCAGAAACACAATACTTGCCAACAGAAATAGGCCTCAAGCAAGGTACGTTTGTAGCAAAGAAACTTTCCCCCCCAAAACCTAAAAGGCCCCCAAAACAACGAGTAAAAGTAAAACTACATTTACCAGCATCCTCCGGGGCAGCCAAAGACTCACCCAGCCTCTACATTCTGAACATGATTGGCTGCCAATAAGGGCGGATTTGCATAACTGCTGCACTGGCCAGCCAACATGAACATTCCGGCCCATAATAAACTGCCAAAACAGAATAAGGAAAAGGCCTGAGCCAATCCCCAACACAAACACCCAAATCACTTCCAACCGAAAATTTACACCCCAAAAAATCACAGACCACGCCCAAAATTGACAGTAAGGCTTCATTAACTTGATTTCCCTAACTAGTCCTCACTTACTGGATGAGGGTCACAGCATTCTTGGAAAGTGAGTGGAGGTATTTCAAGTCCCATCATCCATGGTCCATCCTCCTCGATACTGCACCAGGATGTAGAATGAGTCATGGGGGCTCTGTGTCCCAAGTTTGGTCTTGATCAGTCATCTGATGAGATTGGCAGCGGTCTTGTGAAGTGAGTGGAGGTACTTCAAGTCCCATCATCCATGGTCCACCCTCCTCCAAACGGCACCAGGATGTTGAGTGGGTCATGGGGGCTCGGTGTGCCAAGTTTGGTCTTGATCAGTCATTGGATGAGGGTCGCAGCAGTCTCAGGAATTTTGTAAAGGTACTTCAAGTTCCATCATCTGTGGTCCACCCTCCTCCAAAATGCAGCAGGATGTAAAGTGGGTCATGGGGGATTTGTGTGCCAAGTTTGGTCCTGATCAGTCACTGGATGAGGGTCACAGCGGGCTTGGGAAGTGAGTGGAGGTACTTGAAATCCCATCATCCATGGTGGGCCCTCCTCTAAGGCAAAAACACTTTGCGCACCCCAACAATGAGATAACAACACCAAACTTGCCACACAGAACCCCCTGACCCACTCTACATTCTGGTGCAGTTTGAGGGATGACGGGACTTGAAGTACTTTAACTCACTTCCTTAGAGCATTGTGGCCACAGCAATCAGGGCCACACTTGGGACACAGAGGCCCAATGGCCCACTTTAAAGCCTGGAGCACGAATGATGGGATTTGCAGTATCCTCACCCAATTCACTTCCCACAGAAAATTGAAACCCCTACAAATCACAGACCACGGCCACAATTGACAGTAAGGCTTCATTAACTTGATTTTCCTGACTAGGCCTCACTTAATGGGATGCTGTTTACGCTCTGAATTGACAGTAAGGCTTCATTAACTTGATTCTCCCGACTAGGCCTCAGCTCATTGGACATTGTGTATGGCCTGAATTGACAGTAAGGCTTCATTAACTTGCTGTTCCTAACTAGGCCTCAGCTCATGGGACATTGTGTATGGCCTGAATTTACTGTAACCTACCTTGGCACACAGAGCCCCGACCATGCATGATGGGACTTGAAGTACCACCATGGAAAACGAGATTTGTAGTACTTCAAAACCCATCATTCCCCACAGACCACTGTGGCCCAGAACCAAGACCAATAAAGACCCAACTTGGCACACCATGCCCCCCCATGACCAACTGCAGTTTAGAGGAGGGCACACCGTGGATGATTGGACTTTCTCGCATCTCCTAAAAAAGGGCACAGCAACGTGTGCCGGGTACAGCTAGTAATAATATATGGTAATAATAATATATTCTAATAATAATATTTAAATTGTGTGCTCATGCTTTTATGTCAAGCGGCTTTTAGTCCCCTTTGGGAGATTTAAAGCAGGGTATCAATCAATATAATAACAATAATAATATATTTTAAATAGTATACGAATGCTTTTATGTCAAGACACTTTGTGTCCCCTTTGGGAGAGATAAAGGTATTAATAATAATAGCCACTTTGAATCTCCTTTGGGAGAGATAAAGCAGGGTGTGTGTGTGTGTATGCTAATGCTTTTATGTCAAGCTGCCGAGTTCCCTTTGGGGAGATCAAATGGGGTATAAATAAATAATAATAATAATAATAATAATAAGAGGCTGTGCATTACATTTGCATCATGTGATCATCTTAATGCTGGGCCAAAGCCAAGCAGAAGCTGCTTTAGGAGATCTTCTTGGAGAGACATCATCTCTCGTTTAATTGCATTGACTCAATACTATGCAATGCTGGGCACCACATTTTAAAAGAGATACTGACTCTAAGCTGGAAGGTGTCCAGAGGAAGAGGACAGTTAAAAGGATCAAAGGTCTGGAGACCATGAATAATCCCTATGAGGAGCATCTTGACAAGCTGGGTCTGTTTAGCCTGCAGAAGAGAAGGTTGAGGGGAGACATGAGTGGAGCCATGTATAAATATGTGAAAGGATCTCCGAAGGAAGAGGGAGCAGGCTTGTTTTCTGCTGCCCTGGAAACTAAGACTCAATGGAGCCATGGGGTCTAATGACATGAGATTCCTGAACATTAGGAAGAACTTAAGAACTGTTCAGTAGTGGAACTCTCTGCCTCAGAGCGTGTGGAGGCTCCTTCTTTGGAGGCTTTTAAACAGAGGATGAATGGCCATGTCAGGCTGCTTTGATTGTGCTTTTTCTGCGTGGCAGGAGGTTGGACTAGGTGGCCCATGTGGTCTCTGCCACTCTATGATTCTATGAATCTAAGGATGGGCATAAATGAGAGGGAGCCGCGATCCCCGGGACAGGACCACCAAGCAGTACTTTATTCCATCACAGATTCCTCATCTCAAGATGCAGGAGATCAGGAAGGGTTGCATTACATGGGTTGCAATACATATCAACAGGAAAAAAGGAGACTTGCGGCTTCAGATTTGGGCAGCAGCTGCAAGCCTCTTAAAATGATTAATACTACGAGGGTGGGTCAATAAGTCTGTGACTTCTTGAATTTCCCACCTCTTAACTGGAAGGGCAACACTGCTCCTGTCAACAGGCATCTGTCAGTTGACTCCTGTCAAAATTTGAACAAGCTGTGTCATTTAGTTTGTGTTTGACAGCCATTGATAGCAGACTACCGCATGATTTGAGGAGAAAATGGAAAAAGTGAATTTCGTGTGCTCATTAAGCATTATTTTTTGCGGAAAAAACCATCACTCAAACCAAGGCTAGGCTTGATAAATACTATGGGGACTCTGCACCATCAATTTCAGTGGTAAAAAAAGTGGTTTACTGAATTTTGTTGTGGCCGTACAAGCACGGAAGATGCCGAACATTCTTGACGCCCAGTTGAGGTCTCTACACCCGAAACAATTGAAAAAATTCACGATATGGTGTTGGCCGATCAGAGATTGAAAGTGCAAGAGATTGTGGAAGCCATAGGCATCTCACATGGCTCAGTGGTTTCAAGTTTAAATGATCACTTGGGTATGAGAAAGCTTTCCGCAAGATGGGACCAGGAAAATGCAAGGGTGCACACAATGCAAGGGTGTACACATGTGCAGTTTCCATGGAAACAATCCATGAATTGGGATATGAATTGCTCCCTCATCTGTTCTATTCTCCGGATTTAGCCCCGAGTGACTATTTCTTGTTTCCAAACCTGAAGAAATGGCTCGGCGGGAAGAGATTTGACTCCCAACGATGAAATCATCTCACAAACAAATACCTATTTTGATGACCTCGACAAATCTTATTTTTGGGAAGGGATAAAAAAATTGGAGAAACGTAGGACAAAGTGTATAGAGCTCAAAGGAGACTACATTGAAAAATAAAATGATTTTTTATCCAAAAACCTGTGTTTCATTCAAAAAGTCACGGACTTATTGACCCGCCCTCGTAGCTTAGCTACTGGAAACAGCCAGTGCTGTTTATATCACATTCCCTATTTACAAAGCAGGATATTGAATAAAAGACAGAAAGTGTTAACTGAGAGCAGGGAACCAATTTCTGCAAAGAAAATTGCAGTTTATAATGTAACAACCATTTCTATGATTTTGTTGGAGTTACCCACCCAAAGTCCCAGCTGAATAAACCTGCATTTTTTCCACCTCAGAGGAAGGTCTGGCGTGTTTCCTAAGAAGCTACCAAAATAATAACATGCTTGATTGGTGGAACAACTATAAAAGCCTTTTACAGTTTAGTACGACTTGACGCTGCTAATATATTTCAGACAATAAGCAATGGAAAATGGACAGTTTGTGCGAATGGGTTTTATTGGATCAACTTCTGTTGGTGCAGGAATGTGCAAGCTTTCTACTTGCAAAGAGCTCTTCATCAGGCAGACTGGAAAGGTAAGTGTAATTCTTAGGAGGAGCAAACAAGGATGATTTACAAATATTTCCCCTCTTGCACAGTAAATAGCCATGGCATTCTGAAGTTCTTTATTCTCAAGAATTCTCCTTTCATGCCAAAGCAGCAGGTGCAGACATGACAAAGCCCTATCATTTGCTCACAGTACCTCTTCTCTCAATCCTGCCAGTATCTTCTACATCTTTCTAGCTTCTTAGCTGTCTACAGAATAAACAAATTGGGTTGTTAAGACATTCTTAGTTCATCTACGATACTTTTTAGGATACTTTTTGGGGGGGAAAGACAAGATGAACCCAGCTGTTCATAGAGTTCTTGCTTAGAGGGCTTTATTAGTCAAGGAGAGAGAGAGTGTTTCACACAGGGAGTGTGCTAGTGGATGAGGAGTACTTGACCTCATCTCTCGGGGTTGACCCCACAAAATTGTCCCGCCTGGCCGCGTACTCCCCAACATTGGGGAGCCCCGGCACCACGCAACAGCTCAGGGCGCTGCGGTAGATGCTCATGTCGTGGGCGTCGTACCACTCGTCCGTCTTCTCGTCATAGCACTCAACATTGAATGTGGTCGTGAAGCCGTTGAAGCCACCCACCACGAAGAGGAGGTCGTCAACCACTTCGATGCCAAAGTTGCTCCGAGGGTTGAACATGGTGGGGATCGTCCGCCAGGTGTTGGCGACCGGGTTGTAGGCTTCCGCGCTCCGGAGACGGTTGGCCCCATCGAATCCACCCACCTGCAGGGAGCAAAACCCCACCATGTGAGTTGCTTTAGACCAGGCATGGGCCAGCTTTGCCATTGCCCAACTTCATGTTTCAATCCCAAGTTCCTAGTCCAACAGTCAAAGCATTTAATTGTCCTATTGTGTAGACCAGTAGGCTGTTAGGAGTTGTGGGAGTTGAAGTCCAAAACACCTGGAGGGAGGGCAGAAGTTGGCCCATGCCTGCTTTACACAGAGTTAGATCTGGAGGGCTGCACTATCTCCACTCCATGAAACGTAATACAGATCAACAACCAAGCAATGGAGGCTTCCTCATTTTCCCCACTGTTTGGCACAGGAAGAAAGCTGCTTCTGGTACCAATAGCCTGAGACATGAGAGTACATCAAAACGGTTCTGGCCCAGTTTACCTGTGCAAACATATCTCCCCCTATGAACCACCTTGGAGATTAAGGTCTTCTGGGGAGGCCCTGCTCTCAGTCCCACCTTCTTCACAAGCACAACAGATGGGGACAAGAGACAGGGCCTTCTTAGTGGTGGCCCCTCGGCTGTGGAACTCCCTTCCTAGTGACATTAGATCAGCCCCCTCCCTCCTAGCCTTCAGGAGAGTAAAAACCTGGCTCTGGGATCAGGCCTTCAGAGAAGCAGTGCTATGATATAATCGGAATATGTACAATGACTACGGAACGGCCTCAGACTACGATTCTTGGATGGCGTGATTTTAATATTGAATGTAATTTTTAAATTTTTAATATGTATAAATTTTCATTTATTGAATTTTAAGCTTAATGTTGCATATGTTTAAGGCACTGAATAATTGGCATATGTAAGCTGCCTTGAGTTCCCCTTGGGGTAGAGAAACGTGAGGTATAAATAGGGTAAATAAATAAATAAATAAAAGTACATCAACACACACCACTACATTTATTTCCACCAAACTCAAGCTGAGGAGATATAGGATACCTCACTTGACTTGGGGAATGAAGTTCCCAGTTTTGGCTTCATCTTAGCATGGAATTAGCTTCTTAACCATCCTATGAGATGACAATATTAACTTTCTGTACAGGGTTTCTGTAAGACCATGGTCTCATAATTGGGGTAGGAAGGAACCTCAAGCTTTCAATCAATGAGCAACCTGCCCCTGCAGCCTGCCAGATTGGGGGAGTGAAGTAGAGCGAGAAAGGCAAGAAAAAAGAGAACTTCCAGGCGCAAAAGGAGCCTGGTCTTACTGCATAGACGTGTTCTCCATATGCGATCACGCCAATGCCACTCCGCCTGCTCCTCATGGGTGCGATCAAGCTCCACTGATCAACCTTGGCATCGTACACTTCTGCCGTAAATAGGCACTCGTTCCCATTGAATCCACCACAGATATAGACCTTTAAAAAAGGAAACAAAAAGGAGATAAAATATTGCATGTGTAACTGAAACTTTTCAACAGTTTGAACTTCTAGGCAACCTTATAGAGCACGGCTGTCCAACTTCTACCGGACCTTGGGCCGGAATTCCGGTCACTGATCACCTGGGGGGCCAAGCCCTGGCTCCGCCCCTCCCCTCCCCCAGCTCTGCCCCCTCCCCGCCCCCGGCATTGCATAAATATACAATTACATATTATATTATTTAAATAAGGGGAGAGGGAGGGATGGATGGAACACATGAGGGGCATAAATATACAGAATATCAAGGCAGAAAATCCCACAATCTCTGCTTTGAACTGGAATATATGACTGTTCCACTGGCCACATTGATCAGCATTAAATGGCCTTGCAGTTGAAAGGTCTGTGTGCTTTCATTCTGCCAGTTTACCCCTGGCTGATTCCATTCAGTGCAAGTCATCAAAGTAAACTTAGGTAATTGCAAAGAATGTAAATAATTCTGGGGGGAGGAAAAGGAGGGGGAAGGGGGTGGGGGCCTTTCCATGAGCTCCCTCTCATTCAATTCCTCCCTCCCTCGTTTTCTCCTCCTCCCCTCTCCTATGGCTGGCCGGTGCTCTCCTTCTCATTAAAGAGACAGTTCATGAAACGCAAATGAAGGGGTCAGAAAGGAAGGGGCTTGTGTGTGTGTGTGTGTGTGTGTCTGAGAGAGCCAGAGAGATCTTCCCTTTGTGCTGGGGAGAGGTGTGCCCAGGGCAGGTCCCCCCCTCTCTCTCTCTCTGTCACTCACTCACTCACTCACGCTCTCAGACACACTCCCTCCCTCCCAAGCCCCTTTTGCTTCCCTGGCGCTGAGGGCCTGAGCACCTCCCAGACGGAGCAGCAGCAATCCTGAGGAGGAGGAAGCGGCGCTGCCGAGGGGGAAAGCCATGCGGCCGGGTCACTCTTCCTGTTTGCTGCCAAGGGGGCGGGGCCCGAGAGACGTCACTCCCTCCCATTGGCCCCCTCCCTCAGGAGAAGAGGAGGCGGCCAATAGAAAGCCAAGGGGCGGGACCAAAAATAATAATAATAAATAATATTTTTTAAATTGAAAAAATATTTTTAAAATATTTTTTAAAATATATTATTTATTGCAGGAGGGTAAGGGGCCGTAGCCAAGGGGCTATGGGGCCGTGTACGGCCCCCGGGCCGCCTGTTGGACAGGCCTGTTATAGAGAACTTTAAAAACCATACAGGAGAGGAATATGATCGCCCTTGGTCAGGGTTTATCATACAACATTGGGTGTGCCCTAGAGTTGCACTGTGCTTGAATTGTGATAGCATTATACTGATAAAAATAGAAGGAGCACATGCGGCTAAATATCTTTTGACCAAAAATGGGCATCTGCAACAGCATTGTTTGTAGCCTCCAACAATTCTTCCCCTGTACACAAGGCAGGGCATAGTGGACAAGCATGCAGATGTGGAGTTGTCTGTTCTGTTCCACAGTCACATAAGGTGGGAGATTCTTTTAGGTAGTGCCATTTTGCCAGGCTGTTTTTTGTGATCTGCCCACTCCGCTTCTGAGCCTGTTCAGGAACTTCCAAGTTGCCAATTCTTAGTTTGCCCCTAGAGGAAAATCCTGGGGAGGGGAGAAATCCAATTTTTTACAAAGCAATGTAGAAGGGCCATCTGGCTGGAGAGTGCTGCCTTCAGGCTTCATTTATTCCACTAGAGACCCAGAAAGAGAAAGAACAGAAGGAAGGAAGGACGGACGGACTGAAGGAAGGGAGGAAGCGACAACCCCTCTCAAATTTGGGGTCAGATTCTCCAGCTTGGCCAACATTGCACTTGGCACTTTTGTCTATGCTGGGGATGGGCCGTTATTGCTTACCTTCCCGTACAGCGTGGTGGCGCTTGCATCACTCCTCTGCTCATGCATAGGGGCTATCAGGGTCCACTGGTTGGTCTCGGGTTCGTACCTCTCTGCCGTGTTGAGGCGTACGTAGCCATCAAACCCACCCATGGCATAGATGAAGTTTTCCAGGACGGTGACGCTCACGTAGCAGCGCCTTGAGTGCATCGGCGCAACCTGGTGCCACGTCTTCTTGACGGGCTCAAATCGCTTGACGCTGTTGAAGTAGTCCACACTGTCAAAGCCCCCGATGATGTAAACGTAGCCCTTCAGGTAGGCAGCACCGTGGTAAGCCCGGGGGCTCTCCTGCTGGCAGGTGACGTTCACCCAGCGGTCGGCACGGGCGTCGTACGTCTCAATGGCATTGGTCGGGCTCCCTCCGCTCCAACCGCCAATAGCAAACAAGATAGCGTAGGGTAGGCGGGGCCGGGTCAATGGGTTGGTGAAGTCGGAGCTGGACGGGCCATTCATGTTCAGGTCATACATGGCCTTCAGGGCATCGATAACAATGGGTTTGCACTCCTCACTGTCTTTCACATAGTCGTGCATTTTGACATTATTCATAAAATATTCGGCATGCATCAAGGCCAGGCGGACCTGAAAAACAGAGAGGAAGATATATGGGACTGTGAGCGGAGGAAACAGGTGAAAACCAAGGAACTTCCCAGCCTTCATTTTGTGAGATATGCTTATTACCCATCAGTAATTACAATCAGCCCCAGTGGTCATGGCACAATATGACCTACAGTATGCATTGAAGCAGCACCCATCAGTCTCGGAGGAATGGAAAGGCAGAACTAAAGCTAAGCACATCCGCCTTGGGTAAATATAATAACAGAAAAGTCTGCATGCCATGAGCCAATGACTCCAGGGACAAAAAGAGGTCACTGTTCTTAGAATGGTGTCATGCAGAGGACGGGACTCTTAGATAACCAAATTAGGTCCAATAACATAATAACTGGAATGTACTCAGGTTGAGAGACCAATTCTGAGAGTCAGCGAACCTTTAATTGCTCTTTATAGGGAGAGTTGGGGAGCTACTGGTAATCCAGCTTCTTCCCAGGTCATAAGTACAGCTGCGGTATTCAGGTTTATTCCTCTGATGTTTTGGAAACCATGACGGCCTCCAGGCTGGTTCCTTGGCTCAGCAGGAGAGAGGGAACCACCGGGAGATCCTGACAGCTACACAAATGAGGATGCATTTGCCACAGTCTGTTCTGACAAATAGTAAAAGTGACAAGACTCTTGCAGCACTTGACGATTTAACCAATTTATTATGGCACGAGCCTTCATAATCCATCAGATGCATGAAGTTTCCCACTTGGCAGGCAGCAAAGCAAATAAACGTAAAAAGGCGACTAGGTTTCCCCCCTGTAACTTGCTAACCTGACCTTTGGAGCAAATGATTGATGTGGAAGCTGCTACATGTGAGTTGGGAATTGTACTACTACGTTGCAATGTTCCCCCAATTTAGGATGCCTATATCTTTATGAATACCTCTCACTAGAGTCCCTTCATTAGTCTAGCAGTAACTGAGTGTGAATCCAGCCTGTGTTGACATTTAGAGCCCTAAACTGCTTGCTCTAGAGAAGGCATGGATAATCTTCGGCCCTCCAGGTGTTTTGGACTTCAATTCCCATAATTCCTAACAGCCTCAGGCTCCTTCCTCCCCCCTCAGTTGCTAAAGCGAAAAGGGAAAAGGAAAGCACCTGAGGCTGTTAGGAATTGTGGAGTTGAAATCCAAAACACCTGGAGGGCTGAAGTTTACCCATGCTTTTCTAGAGTATACTGCCTACCACTGTAAGCAGTGCAAAGTCAGAGGAGATAGGAGAGGGCTACCTCTGCAAAGGTGTTTTGGCTGAGGAATGCCCTTCCCTTGAAGGCTGTCTGCTGCTATTTTAGTGCCAAGTAAGAAGGGCCTAGGCCAGGCATGTTCAAAGTCCAGCCTGGGGGCCAACTGCAGCCCATGTTCAAATATCCACCAGCCCATAGCCTCTACCATAAAAATCAACAACATGCAGCATGCCAGAACTGTTGACCACAGGATAAAATACACACATACAAAAATGCTATTTTATATTTATCAAAACCACCGTTCTGAATATGCACTAAGTCTTTCCAATCCACGTATCATCAGTTCTTTTGTTTTTCAATTAACAATCAAACCAGGCCTCATAAATCCGACAAATTAACATCAAAATCAGATTTGGTCTGGCAACCCTTTTTTCCTTTCATATTTTTGATCCAAGTCTAAACTGACATAATGAAAAACACTGCCTTTTTCATTTTTGATATCTGCTTCAAATTCAAATAACATCTTTTTGGTTTATTAAATTTTTGATGGTTAATCGAAAAACAAAAGAATGAGTGAGACACAAATTTGTATGGCCCTCAATGTTATGTACTTCTGAATAAGATCACCTGTTAGTGTTATTTTCTGTTCACGTGATTTGAATTTAGAAGTTAAGGTGAACATTTACTAGTGAATAATATGTAATGTTTCAAGTGAACCTAGGTAAGTTTGATCTTCCAGACAGACTTTTTCTTCATTTTATGTGGTCTTCAAATAGGAAAGGCAGAGTGATTTGGGTCAAACCTTGTTTAAATTCATTTGTGGGAAGCAATGAAAAGTATGCCATTTGCAAAATTTAATTTTAAAAATTGCATTTCATATTGATGGTTCAAAGAATGTTCAGCTGAATGGTCGGTCCCCACACATTTTCACCTCACTAAATCTGGCCCTCTTTGAAAAAGGTTTGGACACCCCTGGCCATATTTCCTTTAATTTCCAAAGGCTGTTGTAGAGCTACTGTCAATTAAAACAGACAGTAGAGCAGACAGAGAAGACTGATGAATGGATTTGCTTTGACATTAAGACATTCCAATCTCAGACTAGTTTTGACCTGTGTTGCTGATCTGGAATCACAATGGCACCAAGTATTTGCAAAAGGGCTCACCTTTGGGAGCAGGACCGCCATGTGCTGCTTTCTGTTGGGGGGATCGTGGCCAATCCATTTGAGGATGGCCTCAAAGACAGCGTCTTCCTGCTTCACATTGAGTTCGTCCTTCTCAATGATGTCTTTAAATTCATTGACCGAGAGCTCCAGGAATTCGGTCGACGCTTTCACCATCTCCTCGAAGTTGTGGAGGATGAACATGTAGGCCGCTTGCCGCAGCTCCGAGCAGTAATAGTACTCTGTGAATTTGCAGATGCCAATGCAGTTCTCCAGGCACAGCTGGCATTTCATGAAGTCTGAGCAGGCCCTGACGATGCCCATCACGTTAAACTGGTCGGCCGCCACCAGAAGCCTCTCCACATTGTCCACAGTGATGGGGACTGTCCTTGTGTAGGCGTATTCAATAATGAGCTTCATCATGTCTGGAGTAATGCCAGGGATATTATAGACTCTCTTCTCAGAGTTGTTCCAGCTACTGGTGAACAGTGCTCTAAAAATAAAAAAGAACACAACTATTTCTCATTGGTCTTTTATAATACCTTATGGAACCTTGCCCTTCAAAAGGATATTGTTGGGTTTGCTAAGTTTCTCCAGCTGAATATAACACTACAATAATACTTTCTTGGCATTCATCATCATATTAGAACTCATATACTCACATTCCCACAGAAGTAGCTCTTACAATCCATATCCTGCAGGATTACTTCCACAGCAATGCCTTCCAAACCGTGCATATCATCTGGAAAGCCTGCCATGGTTCAGGTGTGTGGTAACACAAATGGATGTGACAGAAGGAGCCCATTTCTTCTGGTATGTTAACACAGCATGATGCAAACATGGAGTTTGCAGAAACTCAGTGGTATCTCAGAAGATGCTACTGAGTATCAAAGAACAGCAGGCTAAACTGCTGTGCTGCAGAAAAATCCTGCCAATCAAAAGGTCAGCAGTTAAATCCTGGGTTGGGGTGAGATCTGCTGTTAGCCCCAGCTCACCTGCCCACCTAGCAGGTCGAAAACAGAATTGCGAGTAGATAAATAGGTACCACTTTTAGTGGGGAGATAATAAAGGTGCCCTTAAGGACATTGATTAGAGGAAAGCTCCTTGGTAAGGAAGATGAAGCGACAGAACCCCATCCTCGCCACCGCCCTCCACCACTGTGGCCGGAGTCAAGCACAGCCTCCAAAATGCCGGCAATAAGATGGGAATAACTGCCATTGCCTCTGTTTGTTTGTCTGTCCTCGTTAAGTATACAATTGGCATTGAATGTTTGCCGTATGTGTGTACTCTGTAAGCCACTCTGAATCCCCTTTGGTGTGAGAAGGGCGGAATATAAATACCGTAAACAAACAAATAAATAAATTTGCTTAAGAAGCATTACAACTAGCTTCTGAATATCCTAGATCAGTAAAGAAGTTTACTACCATTTTCTTTTAAGAGGGAAGGAGGCAAATAAATTCTCCTTCCTAGTTATGAGACCCTTAAACATGTTTTCACTAGGATGAATTTTCTCTGAACAATCAAGTAATACAGCCAGTCTCGAAAGAAAGCGGTTTCTGCTGTATTTACTATTCTGTAAAGCAGGACAGGCAATATGAAGTCCTTTCAATATTGCTGGAAGGGTTGATCCCATTATCCTTCTCCATAGGCTGTGCTTGCAAGGCTTTCATATAAGATTCACTTTTTAAAGATCATGCTTTTGGCCTGATGTTTTCATTTGGTGGGGCCACTCATTTAGGACACACTCGTATATCATATTATGGATGATGCATTGTTCCTATGGCAGGCCTGAAAGAGGAGATGCTACACACAAAGGACAATACAAGAGATCCCTCTGTTGCCTGCTGTTTTGGATGCCAATCCTGTGGCTTTGTTACTACGATCGTTCGTTTATGTCAGGCATCCTCAAACTGTGGCCTTCCAGCTGTTTGGGCCTTTAACTCCCAGAATTCCTGAGAATTGAACAAGCTCATTAGGGCTTCTGGGAGTTGGAGGCCCAAACAACTGGAGGGCCACAGTTTGAGGATGCCTAGTTTCTGTTAAATGCCAGGTGATCAGCAAACCAATTTGACTGACAGTCAGCTCTACTAATCTACTGGTCCTAACTTCCGTGCAATTTTGATGAGGGAAAGGAAAGAAGGCACAAAAGCCACATCTTTGAAGACTTGAGTATCTCTCGTTTTATAAAACGAGCCCTCAAGTTGACTGTTTCATGGGCCAACTTTGGCCCTCCCTCCAGGTGTTTTGGACTTCAACTCCCACCATTCCTAACAGGCTACCTGAGTTGGCCCATGCCTTCTCTATACCATTTTCCTTGCCCTCGATGATTTACTAGATACGCGTCAAGATTTCATTTACTAACACTAATACGAGTGTCCAACTCTTTCCCCTCTCCTTACCATACATACCCTTTGGGGGATTGGAAATGACTCATAGAAATAAGACCTGAAATAGGAGCTGCAGCTACAGAGGATGTTCTTGTGGGCGTTGAACTCGCACCCGTTGACCTTGATGATCACATCGCAGAGCTTCCCTTCCAGGCGCAGCTCATTGAAGACGGTACAAGCCATGGCGCTCATCTTTCTCTCCATGTGGCGGTGGGAGTACCCCGCCGAAGCAGAGGCGTCGTTCATTTCGTTCCCAAGGGGCGTGCGTACTTGTGGGGTGGGAGGCAGCGCAGTGCTGCCAGGCCGTCCACTTCACCCTCCTCTTGGAAAAAGGGTGTCATTGGTCGAGGGGATTCCAGAACCCTTCCATAATGAGGACCCTGACATGGCCGGGTTCTAGAACCCGAGCTCTCCTCCGATGGCCCATCTTATGACTGGCTGCAGTATGCAAAGTCAAGTGGCCTTTCCTCATGCACACATCGCCGATTCTTCACGACAAGCTGAATCCACAGGTCTCAAGATGATAGCATTGGAATATCTTTTTTCTGTGACTGCTCTAATTTGTGCTCCGATTGACCCAGAACACAAACACAAGGCCAATGAATTCAATGAAGACAGAAGGAAGTTTCTTTTTTATGTTTCTTTTTCTCTATGCCTATCAGGATGAGCTACATCGGCTGCTCTCGTGGTGCAAGGGCAATAATCTGGTTCTTAACATTACTATAATATTTATTTATATCCCACTTTATCTCCTCCGAAGGGGACTCAAAACAGCTTAAGATAAAAGCATCAGCACGAGACCAAGGAGCTCATAGTGGATTATAGGAAGAACAGACCAGAAATCCAGCTGTTGGTCATAAATGGAGACCAGGTGGAGCGGGTGGCCAGTTCCAAGTTCTTGGGTGTCACTGTGAAGGAGATCTCACATACAGCAGCGTTCATACGTCAGCATTGGTGAAGAGGGCCCAGCAGACTGTACTGTCTGAGACTCCTAAAGAACCAACAACTGAATGAAAAGGGCTGGTGACTTTCTATCGCTGTGCTAGAGAGAGTTCTAACCTACTGCATCTGCACATGGTTTGGTAACTGCAGAGTGGCAGATAAGGTGCTCCAAAGGGTCGCCATTTCTACAAAGAGAATTATTGATTAACCTCTCATCTCTTAGGAAGACCCTTATAGGTCCTGCAGCCTTAAGAAAGCTCAGAGCATGCTTGGGGATCCATCCCACCCGGGACATATATTTTTTAATTACCATCTAGCAGACAGTACAGGATGACAAAGGGAAGCACAAACAGACTGAAGGATCGCTTTTATCTTAGAGCTGTGGCTATGTTGAACTCCATGGCTTTGCATTGATGTGGCATTGGGGGCTGTGTGGTGGTGGTTGGGGTGTGGATGGAAGGGTGTGTTGTTTTGTGGTATATGTTGGGAAGGGCATGCTGGGGAAAGCATTGAATTTCATTGTACAATGTAAATAAAGTTATTCTATTCTATATTTTTTCTCAGTTATCAACGTTGGCACAACTGATGGTGCCAGTTATGGAAACTGGGAAAAGAACCTAACAAATCCTGTATGTTACCGTTTCTTGACCAAATCTATAATTAAAATTAACATTTTCCACCTAACAACACTAAAGACTCTGGAAAACAACTGTCATTGAAACATAGAATTTCAATAATCTAAAATGGACTAGGGCCGCGGTGGCACAGAGGGTTAAACCACTAAGCTGTAGAACTTGCTGACCAGGTGGGACAGGGTGAGCTCCTGTTAGCCCCAGTTTCTGCCATGCATATGTGAGTAGATCAATAGGCACCGCTTCGGCAAGGTGGTATCGGCATTCCATGTAGTCATGCTGGCCACATGACCTTGGAGGCGTTTACGGACAACACCGGCTCTTAGACTTAGAAATGAAGATGAGCACACACACACACCCCGCCCCCCGAGTTGGACTTGACTAGATTTAATGTCATGGAGATACCTTTACCTTTACTTTAAAGCGAACTAGTGTAGTTGGCACCCTGATAACAGGATACTGTCTCTAGCAAGATCCAACTAGTCTCTGCTCTGACATTTCTTCAATGACAGGTAATAATCTTTTTATTTTCTCAATTATTATTTCTGTTTAAGGTGTATTGTAATTGTAACAGATCCATCTGAATGTAGAGTTTATGCAGTTTTTTGTTAGTTTCTGGAGGGAGGCAACCAACAAATACCTGGTGTCGTAGGACGGAAATTACAAAACCACCTCTGCGTTTTCCTTGCCTAAGAAAACTCTATAACATTCATGGGATTACCATAAATCAACAACTTCAAGGTACAAACTAGGTTGCCTATTGTTGCCTTTTTTCTGTGTCTTCTTTAAGTTAGTGATTGCACAACTTTGACATTTCATATTTGATTTTAAGTGTACTGCCTAATTTTTAAAGCCATTGGTTAAATAAAGCAAATAAATGTGTATCTTGCTAGCGGCAAAGACCACCAGATGCCAAGTTTAAAGCATTGTCACTTAATAAACACACTAAGAATTCAGTGGTGTAAAAAGAAAGAAGAAAATGTCAGTAATTGGTTAAGAATTTAATGGCATAATGGGAGAGGTCCTACTATACCAAATAGAGGAGTTTCTGTGAAACTTGGGCATCATTTTTACACTTCACCACCTTCAGGAAAATTCAGACTTTGGTTGGTGGAAATGATGCATTGATCGTTGGCGACAACCATTTGACGGCTACAGAATAGCCTACCTTCAATATTATTCGTATTATTTTAGGCGCTTGTCTATAATATATTGCCGTCTCTGTTGAAATGCAATTTCCCCTCAGTCAACAAGCTATCACATTTGATTGAGTGTTGAAAAATATTTTACAATGGGGTGAGACACCAGTACAAGGCTGTACAAATGAAATATGATTAACTTACAAGACTGTGATTCTGAAGTTGGAAAAAAGCTAAGAGGGTGTGTTGCTGAAGGCTTTCATGACTGGAATCACTGAGTTGCTGAGTTTTTCGGGCTGTTTGGCCATGTTCCAGAAGCATCCTCTCCTGATGTTTCACCCACATCTATGGCAGGCATCCATAGGATGTGTATCCATCTTATTCAGAGAACAGGATAAACAAAAATATTATCCCAGAAGGTGATGCCTATGTTGGCTGGCTGAAAACTTCCCCCTTACTATATTGTAAGGGGGAAGTTCTTTCAACTTCCCCCTTACAATCGAAAGAAAAAGGCTAAGCACAAAATTGTATATTAGTAAATCAAAAGCATTGCTAACTGGGTTCTTTATCTATGGCTTGGCTTAATACGAAGACTAAAATACGATGTACACTTACCTGGGAGTAAATTCCATTGAATATGATGGGATATACGGTATTTGAAAGGACTATTAATAGGATATTGCTGCATAATTGTTTTCTCCTCGATCTGCAGAGAATCTTTTGCTTGTCTTTAGGAACTCTCACAATGTGTTTATTATATCAGTCTCTTACTGAGCACAGTCATAAAAGAAAAAATATCTTTCCTCACTGACCAGTATTTTTTGTTCCGCATCCATGAACTGGAAATTAGGGTTCTGCTCAAAATTACATTGCCAAACACACGTGCGTGTCTTTTTCTTTTGAGACAAATGCAAATGCAGCTGCATAGTTCACTATACTAAAGAGTTTTGGAACTCCATATGAATCATCAAGCAGTAAAGTTTATTCTGTTCTTTTAATTCAGTATAAAAAATGGGTGAAAGCTCCCTGGGTGCTACCTTGACTTACTAAGAAGCAGGCTTATGTAGAAATGTGGTAACAAAAAACTTTTTACACAGCAGTAAAAATAAATAAATAGAAGAAAGTGAGCAGGTGAAATTTTCCAAAAGAATCACCTAAGAATCAGAGGTTTCACTATCCTTCAGGAAGTATTAATGCAAGCATCTTTCTCTTCTTTGCATGTGAACGCTTTGCATGTGAACGCTATAATCTCTCACGTGCCGCTATCCAGCACACCAAGAACAGTGAGTTCGAATGCTTCCACAAACACAGACTTTCAGTTCTCTTTTGTTTCCCAGCAGCTCGTATGTGCCGCCAGGGTGCTTCAGGTGTATTCGCAAAGGTGTCCGCATCCTGCTGGGCAGTGGGAACTGGTCTCCAGCCATTTCATGATGTGCTGCAGGTGGCCCCCATGGCTGCAGCCCTGGCACCACACAAACAAGCCTTTCACCACATGATGGCACACGGCGCACATGCTAGCGCACTGCCGGCACCTGCGGGAGATGACCAGAGAGGACAGTTAAACAGGGAGAAAACAGGAAAGGCTGTCTTGCCTGTTGAAGGCAACTCTGAAGAACCCAAAGAGCCTCTTAAGCAAAAAAGAAGACCTGAGTTTAACTCAGGCATAGGCAAACTTCAGCTTTCCCCCCAGGTGTTTTGGACTTCAACTCCTACAATTCCTAACAGCTGGCGGAATTGTAGGGGTTGAAGTCCAAAACACCTGGAGGGCCAAAGTTTGCCCATGCGAGAGGTCAGGAGAGACGGGCTGACCCAAAGAGACGAGAAAGGGAAAGAAGAAATAGTTTGGGAACACACTGACATGTTTAGAGAAAAAGAGAGAACACAATCATTGTTTGTAGAACAGAGAGAGACAGGTGCTGAAACTGCAAGGCTGAGAGGGGGGAACATTACAGATGGGGGAAATAAAGTTTTGATTTCTTGGCTTGTTTGCAGCAATTGAGACTATAAAACCCATGATGCAGACAGAGAAATGTAGCACTTTTCTTGATGCTTATTTTCTCTTGATTGTAACCACCCCTTAATATTTGTTGAAAATAGCAACCTTCCAAGCCTTCATTATGTTTGTTAATGTATATATTTGATAACCTGTATTGTAGGTATATATTGAATTGCCAGCTTGACTGACCTCTTTGGTGTGGGTTGTTTTGGTCTCTGGGTGCATATTTTAAGAGGTTTCAAAGGAGAATATATGTTTTGGGCAACTGCAGCTGCAATTTCAAAGAAACATTTCAAAACTCTGCTAGTGTATATACAAGATGTTTATGAGTAAACAAGTTATATTACTTTTTAAAGAAGACTTTGTTTTGGTCTCTGGGTGCATATTTTAAGAGGTTTCAAAGGAGAATATATGTTTTGGGCAACTGCAGCTGCAATTTCAATTTCAAAGAAACATTTCAAAACTCTGCTAGTGTATATGTATAGCGTGTGTGTGTGAGAGAGAGAGAGAGAGAGAGAGAGAGAGAGAGAGAGAGAGAGAGCAGTGACATACCTCTGTCCCCGGAAATTCAAAAACATGGCTTATCAGTTTAACAGCTGAGTTACCTGCATGCCATTACACAAATGCTTGTGAACATCACTTTTTCAGAGTTGACTTCTAACAAGGTCATGCCTTTCCTTGTCTAGTGGTTTTCAAAAGGTGGCCTCCAGATGTTCATGGAGATTCACATTTGCCAAAAAAATATGACATCATTTTTCCTTTTCAAAAAGGTTATGAATGCCATTTTTCCAAAAGTATTAAACCATGGTATTTTATTCTCATTGATCCTTAGTCTTTAACTGGGAAGTAAAAAGGACTAGAGCTATATAAGGGAGCACTGCGCTTCAACATGTGGACATGACTAGAATACTAGAAACACCAGCTGACTGCCTCAGAGCAGGTAGGTTCACATGTTTATGATTCCGCAGTGCGCCATGAACTAAGGTATCTCTTTGCATTGACCTCACCTGTCACAAATCCATCCTTTGTTGCTCATGGGCCTCTTACAATTGCTGCAGTTGATATGCAGGGTGGTGGAGGCCTGGTTGAGGCAGTTGATGGCTCTGCAGGTGCTCAGCTTGATGACTTCGTTGGAGATATTCCACAGCTGGAAGCGCTGCAGAAGGTCAATGTAGGAAGTGTACCAATGTTCCTGTTTGGGTTTGAGACATGCACACAGTTGCACAACAGCCTCCAGATACTGCTCTCAATCTTTCTTTAATGATTCCAGTTTTTCTTTAAAAACTAAAGTGTTAGAGCACCAAAGCAAGGAAAATCTATGCTATAGAATGAACACACTTTAACTATTTTGGTTCAATACTATGGAATCATGGGTTTGACAAGTGTGACAAGGCCTTGAGCCTTCTCTACCGAAGAATGCTGATGCCTGACCAAACTACGAATCCCATGATCGCACAGCATTGAACCATGTCTATTAATAAAGAGCTCCAAGTGCAGCTCTTGAAGCAACTTCCCGTTTGGGCACTAAACACTAAGGTTCCTGTATGACACAAATCTAGGTTTGGAGAGGTCATTTAGCTCAAAAATGTGAGCATTAGATTTGAGTCAATACAGTAATAGCTGATCCCCACAGGATGTGTGTGTTGAGAGCTGAGCCAGCTGTACCACAGCAGATAGAAGTACCTGCGCCTGATCGTCAATCTCCTTCCGGATGCGGTCCCCCAGCACAATAAGCACAGACACTGCCATCTGCACGTCTCCCTGTTCAGCATAGAAGAGCAACATGTTGCGCACAACAGGGCTGAAGAAGTCGGCTGGCAGGCGGTTCTCATACAGGGAGTGAGAGATGGAAATGAGGGAGAACGACTCCACAGGCGTCAGGGAAACCGTCTCGGCCTCATTGCCGCTGACATGAGGAGAGTCCGCTTTGTCTTGCAGGTGGTCCAGGGCAGAAGGATTGTCCACAATCTCGTGGCGCAAAGGGAAGGCTTCCTGGGGAAGGATGTACTCTTGCTCCTCGGCTACAAAAGCACACAGATCCATGAGATTGAATGGAAGTACCCGAGAAAACCCACCCGGTAAATAACGGGAAGGAAAGCACTTACTGTGGGGATTCTCATGATCCAACAGGTACAGATCATCTTCATCTCCTTCCACATCCCCAAGAAGATAATCTGCAGGGACGTCGCTCCCTTCAGTTTCTTCATTCTCTAGACAGAAAATAGAAAGGAAACAGATAGAAATGTGAAAGAATCCTTCTGAACTGGTAAGAAGCAGGCAGGCTTGATATATGTCATCTGCACCTGCAGGATTCTAGGTATAGGTATGTGCTCCTTCTCCATTCCTATCCTTACCATCATTATTGATCAAAGTAGAGGAAGAATCCATGAGGATATTTTCAGGACGTCCCTCTCCCTTGCTCCGTTCCAGCCTTGACTCACTGCCTATTCCAGAGGAAATATCTTTCAGGTTAAAGCTGGAAGACAAAGAAAAATCTGTGTTAACTCTCTAGTAAAATCAGGCGCACCTGTCCTTGTTCCCAGCTTCCTTTCTCTCCTCTCAGCCATGTCTCTAACTTCTTATGACTTTGGATCACCAAGAGAATATAAATTCAGTTTTCCCCACTGCTAATAAAACCACCTTATAATAATAACTTTATTTCTGTACCCCGCCTCTATCTCCCCGAAGGCACTCGGGGCGGCTTATATATGACACAAGGTGCCTAAAAACAACACATAAAATAAACACAGTACAATACAAAAAATAATACGAATAGCACATAAAAACTCAGAACAACTCTCAATAGCTACGGTGACAACTGCTGTAAGAAATGGCCAATTTGTAAACAAGACAAGGGAATGGGACAGTGCAAATTGTAGCTAAGGAACAAGGGCATGGGATGAAAGTGCAGTGCCGTGTCATTAATTGTTGGACGTAAGCATCAAAAGAATAGTAACATGCTTGTTTTCTGCTGCCCTGGAGACTAGGACGCAGAAGAATGGCTTCAAACTACAGGAAAGAAAGGAGGTTCCATGAACATGAGGAAGAACTTTCTAACTGTGAGAGCTTTTCAGCAGTGGAACTCTTCTGCCTTGGAGTGTGGTGGAGGCTCCTTCTTTGGAGGCTTTGAAACAGAGGTTGGATGGCCATCTGTCGGGGGTATTTTGAATGTGATTTTCCTGCTTCTAGGTAGAATGGGGTTGGACTGGACGGCCCATGAGGTCTCTTCCAACTCTTAAGATTCTATGATGGGTTCGGCCACAATTCCCATCAACATAATCACCTGGTATTAATTGCATTTCACATCTCACAACCATGTCACATTAAAAAATGAAGCACTCTTCCTTATGCGTCCTCTCTTTACCTATTCAGGAGTGGGAGATTGGAGCTACTCTTTCCTATGCTGTGGTTTAAGTTCGTGGTAGACACCGCACTAGGGCTGGAGTAAATAACTCGGAGCATTGTCCATGTCTGAGCCACCTGGCAAAGGAAGAGAAAACAGAAAGAGTAAAGAGCCAGCAGCTATGTTTATAGCAAAGTAAAAAAGAGGAGAGGCACATGCAACTCAAGGTGAAAAATCATGAGTTAGCAGCCAACATAAAATTCTTGTAATAGACTCCTGCGAAACAGCAAAGATGGGCTAGACCACGCATGGGCCAACTTCGGCCCTCTCTCCAGGTGTTTTGGACTTCCAGCTCCCACAATTAGGAATTAGGATACAAGTCTGCATTCATCCAGTATTCATCCAATACAAAACTCTCAGACCTATCCAAGGTTACAAGGTTAGGAACTACCCATTTTGACTTAAGTCTCATGTGCCATCGAATCCAATAAAAAAAGGTTTCCCCTTGACATTAAGTCTAGTCATGTCCGACTCTGGGGGATGGTGCTCATCTCAATTTCTAAGCCGAAGAGCCGGCGTTGTCCATAGACACCTCCAGATTATCAACGCTGGAAAACTACATTATCTGCTTTGAATTGGATTATATGAGTCTACACTGCCATATAATCCAGTTCAAAGAAGATAATCTGGATTTTATATGGCTGTGTGGAAGAGGCCTTCATCCAAAGACTTTTTCAGGCCAACAAAAGCATTAAACGTCTAAAGATGGAAAGCAGCCCTAATTCTTATATGCCAAACAAAATTATACCTTCTCTTTCAGGGTCTAACTTAGACTATGGAAGTGGCTCCAATCCAAGAATTCCATTTCAGCAAAAATTATTTCAGTTACTTTGGGTTGGAGCAGCTATGGAATATATCCAGGTTCAGAATCAAATACAGCAACACACAACTCCAACTAATTGTGACACTACTCCAGTGTGAATTGGATAAGCAGCCCATACACCCCACCTTGCTCTTTGCAATTTTATGCAGTGTAATGGTATATTGATTTACAACATGCAGCCAAACAGATGGAGCCCATACATACCTGATTGCGTTTGAGCTCCTTCGCTACTTTGGCGTTATGGTCACACAGCTCCGCCAGAGGTCTCCCTGTCAACACATATTGCTTGGCAGTCCGCACAAACCAGTCCATGCTCCCAACATCGCACTCTGTTTCCGCCTCAAAGACACTCAAGGCACTGGAAGAGGAGATAAATTCAAACTGCTCTGTGGGGTCTAACTTGCGCTTGAAGAAAATAGGGTGCCGCCGGTCACCGATGTAAGGCTTGCGATTAGAATCCGAGGAGATTAGGCTCTCTTTGGCCGCAAAAGCCAAGTCCCCAAAGAGGCTATAGCAAAGCCCTTCAGGATTTGCCCGGTCAATAGGCTGGCTAGCATCTTTGAAGATGTGCTGATAAAGAGTACTATCCTTGGAACCAGAGAGGAGGAAATAAGGATCGTGGAGGTGCCGCCACACAATCCCCGTGGTCACATCTTTGTGCTCTTCAAACATGGCTGAAGGAATGAATGGGCGGCGAACATCCCACACGTAGATGTTGTGGTCCACCATCATAGAGCAGGTGGCAATGTGGTGCTTGCATTCCGGCCGCCACTTGACTCTTGCCACAGAAGCTATCGTCTGCACGCAGTAGATCTCTTTGGCCCGGTTGGTGTTCATGTCCCAGACCTTGACCATCTTGTCTCGGCCCCCGGTGGCCAGCCAACCCCTAGAGGAAAGGCAACAACACAGATACACTTCAAGAGCAAGGAAACAACAGTTCGGAAATCAACACATCCTAAATGCTGCCCTATGTGGACAGTTCAGCCATTCGCAATTCTATTAAATGGCTCAGATTCACAATGAAGCCCAGGTGATGGGGTACAACCACTTTGATGTCCTTGTGGAGTGAAAAAGCAGGGTATAAATAAACATAACAACAACATTACATAACACGATTTTTCCCCTGGGTTATAAATGTCATTCCCAAATTGGTTCTATCATAAAAACAAAAAAAAAGTTTATTAAACTACAAAAACCTGGTTTTTGCAGGAGGGACATCCTGCAGAAACATTTTGCAATAGTTTTTCAATGAATATCTCATAGTCTCAACCAATTCAGCCACAAAAATGAAGTTTCTGGACTATAGCAACTACTTTCAAAGTAAGTATCACACAATTAAACAGGAAATAAAGCTTTCAAACCAGGAACAAAACATTTTCCAAATTTTATTACATAATGTAATACAGTGAAGCCCCTTGCTCTTCTGCACCTGCTTCCCCCATTTATTGAATATATCTAGGTGACAGTATCCTCATTCTTTAGTACAGTGTCCAGAATCTATTAAAATGTAGGAAAATAGCCTAATTCTTCTTGAGTGAAGAACTCTGATTTTTAAAGGAACATGTATCTGTAATGCTTTAAAAATTAAAAATAGTACCAAAACTCCTCTAAAACCAAGTATTGCACATACTCAAGTATAAGCTGAGTTTTTCAGCCCTTTTTTAGGCTGAAAAAATCCTCCTCGGCTTATACTCAAGACAAGGTATACTCTATTATTATTTTTATTACATTTATTATTTTACTCTATTATTATTGTTTTCATTACATTTATTATTTTACTCTATTATTATTGGAAGGATATGTAAGCACATTTACATTGAAGGAGGTTAGAATAATGGTTTAATCAGAGTTGGGCAGTCTTATCTTAAATTACAGTTGTATGTAAATATTCAAAAACATTTAATCTACGGATGCCTCACTTAACGTAAAAGAGTGAGGGCCAGGAAGACCGTTCCGTCTTGTCTCCTGCCTGTGCTATCAATTGGGAGCCCCTGCCCCCATCACCAACGGCTGCTCTGGAACAAGAGTGAAGGGAGGGGGGGCCCAGCAAGACAGTTCCATATTGTCTCCTGTGTTATGCTAATGATATATTGTATATATAAATATATTTATAATATTATAATGCAATACAATATAATACTAATAATAATAGTATATTATAATTATATATTTTATATTATATGTTATATTACTAATAATATTACAGTACAATCAATGGTATAGTACAATATAGTAATATATAATACTGATATTGTGCTATGCTAATAATACATATTGTATGTATATACATCTTGTAAGGCACTCTGAGTCCCCTTCGGGGTGAGAAGAGTGGCATATAAATGTCGTAAATAAATAAATATGTAAATATTTTTGTTGGTATCTATTTTTATTTTGACATTTACCAGTAGCTGCTGCATTTCCCACCCTCAGCTTATATTAGAGTCAAAAAGTTTTCCCAGTAATTTGTGGTAAAATTAGGTGCCTCGGCTTATATTTGGGTCAGCTTATACTCGAGTATATAGTATATATAGTGCACTTTAAAAGTCAATTTTCAAGTAACTGTTCGTCTATTAAGTCTAAGATGCAAGAAGGACAAAATATGAATAATAGAGGAAAGGGACAAGAACATAGTAGGGTACTGGAAGATCAGAAACAGCACTTTTGGGGGGTAAATCAAATGCTATCTGCCCATACCTGTCCTCCGGATGCCAGTCACAACAGAATACAGGCCCATTGTGGGCTGTGAACATCCTTTCGTAGCGGTCCGGACGGCGGATATCCCACAGCTGAACGTTGCCATTTTCAAAAGTTGCAGCAAAGGTAAAGTAATCTCGAATGCTAAACTGGACATCACGCACGCTTTCTGATTGTCCTGAAGAAGGCAAGGGATAGCATGTTTGGCATGTCTGGGATTTGGTAGACCTTGCCTTGCAATTCTGGCTTATCACAGGAGAAACAAACCACAAATACTAGCCAATGCAATGAACAAAGTAAACTTGTCCTAGTTTCAAAGATGTGAGCTGAAGTTTGCCCATGCCTGGGATAGGGAATACATGTGGCGCACCAGTGTGCCCTGACAGTTTGGAAAGCTCTGTCCTAATTCTATTAACTGAATTATGTGGACAGAATGAAGGTGTTTTCAAGAGGTGGGGAGAGCACTAGGAGGAAGCAGTCCCAAGTTAAAGAACCAATAACAAACCAGCCCTTACCTGAGAAGGTGCTCACTGAATCCTTCTTGCGCAAGTCGAAGCACTTCATGTAGCCATCCTGAGAGCCGCTCAGCAGCATGTACACTTCAGTTGGGTGGAAGCACACCTTGTTGACAGTGCGCTTATGTTCGGTGAAGAGCTGGTCCTGCTTGTTGCGGGAGGGCTTGCCGAGGTTCCAGGTAACCACCACGCCGTTGGTGGCCGCCGTGGCCAGCAGATTCTCATCCATCTGGTGCCAGACCACGTCAGCACAGCTGAAGTTCAGAGAGGGCTTGCGGCCGACGCGCAGGTTCAGCTTCTCTACGAACTGATCCTCCTCGATGGAGTAGATCTTGAAGATGTTGCGCCCAGCCACCACAACCTGGGCCGCATCCCGGCACACACTGATAGCATTGGAAGGGGCATCCAGGTGGCAGAACATGGTCCGCCCAGTGATGGTGTTGCCGCCAAGGGCAGTGGTCACTCTCGCCATTTTCTCCATGGCGGCCTTCCCTAGGCTTCCTGGATCACAAAGCAAGGACTTTGACAGTTATACCTCGAAACACACCATCATAAAAGTAAGATGCCTTCTGTCGGTGGCTTGTCCTTTACAACTCAGCCTGTCAGAGGAGTTTCTGCATCTTCTTAACATGAGCAAGAGCTGCTGCTGAATCCATCAAAGCAGATGCGAGCTAATGGCAGTTACGTCAAAAGTTTATTCAACAGTCCTTGTTATCTCCCATTGAAATCTCTTGGTGATATGATAAAGACTTCCCCCCTTTTCCCACATTACTTCAAAGAAAATGTTTCCAGAATGTTTTCTGTTTGCCTGAAGGAAGCTTCTGATTGAAGGAATCCAACAAAATATTCTCCAACAAAGGGACAACACTATACAGGAGGGAAGCAAACCAATACACATCACAAAAAGCAACAATATTAAATAATAATAACTAGCAATTCTTGACATTTAAAAATAATTAGATTAAGATGCATATATATTTGTGGCCTAATCATAATAAATAATAATAATCCCTTTTTCACATTAAACAGCCTCCCGGGCACAGCGGACCACTGTTTTTGTTTTTTACTTATACAGTGATGTTTAGTATATTTTGTTTTTGTTTTGTTTTTATTTTGTTGTACTCTGTTGTTCGGGCTTGGTCCCATGTAAGCTGCCCCGAGTCCCCGTTCGGGGAGATGGTGGCGAGGTATAAATAAAGCTTATTATTATTTATGGTCCTATGTAAATAACTAATAATATTTTTAATGTAATAATAAATTTGTTGGTTTTGTATTTGTACAGCACTATGTACACCAATGGTGCTATATAAATAGGGAATAATTATAAAAATGATGCTTTTGCTATATAAGTAGCTAACGATAATAATAATACAAATAATACAATAAGGAATCTGTTGCTTTCTCTATATAAGTAGCTAATGATGATGATGATAAGAAATTTCTTGTTTTTGGGTTTTACTTGTACATCACCGTGTACATTAATGGTGCTATATATAGAGCTAATAATAATAATAATAATAACAATAAGAAGGAATTCCTTGTACAGCACCATGGACATTGATGGTGCTACAAAAATAGCTAATAATAATAATGGAATGTGTTCCTTCCGCTATATTAGTAGCTAATAATAATAATGTTAATAATAATAATAAGGAATACCTTGTGTTTACTTGTACAGCACCATGGACATTGATGGCGCTATGAAAATAAATGAAGGAAGGAAGGAATTTGTTGCTTTCTCTATATAAGAAGCTAATAATAATAAAATGTTAGTAATAACAGTATTTATTTATTTGCCACATTTGTACCGTGCCCTTCTCACCCCTGGTGGCATAATGGGTTAAACCCTTGTGCTGGCAGGACTGGTGACCGACAGATTTGCGATTTGAATTTGGGGAGCGGGGTGAGCTCTTGTCTCAGCTCTAGTTTCCCATGTGGGGACATGAGAGAAGCCTCCCACAGGATGGTAAAAACATCAAACATCCAGGTGTCCCCTGGCCAACGTCCTTGCAGACGGCCAATTCTCTCACACCTGAAGTGACTTGCAATTTCTAAAGTTGTTCCTTACATGGAACCTCCCCCCCCCCCCCCCAGGGGACTTAGAGCGGCCTTACAAAGGCAACAATTAGATGCTGCACAATTAAAACAATTACAGTAAACAAATGCATTAAAATCCAACAATTAAAACATCAACAACATCATTGAAATCACGCAATCCAATAAAGAATCCCTTGTTTTCATTTATTTGGTCAGCACTATATAACTAACTAATAAAAATGTTATTAGTAATAAAGAATGTGTTGCTTTCACTATATAAGTAGCTAATAAAAAGTGTAAATAATAAGAAACCCCTTGTTTTGTTTACTTGTACAGCACTATACAAATAGCTAATTACAATAACATATTAGTAATAATAAGAAACATTGCTTTCACTATATAAGTAACTAATAATAATACAAATATTAATCATAAAGAATCCAGAGAGCACTGTGGACCCAAAAAAAGATACGAGATCTGGACCAAACTGGGCATACATACCCAATATGCCCAAATGTGAATACTGGTGTGTTGGGTTTTTTGGGTTTGGGGGAATTGCCTTTGACATTTGGATGTTATAGTTACTGGGATTTAAAGTTCACCTGCAATCAAAGAGCACTTTAAATCCCACCAAATATGAACCCTGACCTAACTTGGTACACAGAACCCCCATTACCAACAAATATAATTGGGGGGTTTGGGGGGAATTCACTTTGATTTGGGGGTGTCATAGTTCACCTACATCCAGAGAGGACTGTGATCCCAAATGATGATGCACACATACCTGACACGCCCAAATTTGAATACTGGAAGGGTTTGACCTTGATTTTTGGAGTTGTAGTTCACCTACAAGCGGAGAAATTGTGACCACCACTGATGACTGACCTGGACCAAACTTGGCACAGAACCCCAACTGAACGTACTGCAGGGATCTGAGGTGACACGCCCACCATGGTGGGAGCTGTAGTTTATCCTGCAGCCAGAGATCACATAGAATCCCTCCAATGATGTATCTTAGGGTTGCCACCTGTCCCGTATTATACGGGACGTCCCGTATTTTTGCTCTGAATTTCGTGTCCCATATTTTCAGCTCCTGTCCTGTATTGACAGGACAGGTGGCAGCAGGAGGCGAGGCTTGGCCAGCAGTGAGCCCCACCGCACCGCGAGAAGCTTCTCTGCAGTGCTTGCGCTCGCCTCACACTCACTTGGCAGGCATGGCAGGCAGCAGAGCAGCCCCAGCAGCGGTGTGCCTGCCCGGCCACAGGCAGCACCTTGCTGCACCGCCAGGCCAGCATCCACCTTCTTCCTGGCCTGCCCCCTGCCCTATGGCGGGCTCCGCTCAGATCAGCCAATGAGGGCAGGCCACCACGGAGTGTGCGCATGGGAGAGAGGCGAAAGCAAAAGAGACACCACAAGGCTGAGCTGAGAGCAGGACGACACCGAGAGAGCAAGAGAGCCAGGCCCAGAGAAGATTCCATTCGAAGTTTTGGAACTTAGCAGGGAGCAGGTCAGTGAGGCTTGCTGCCTTTTGGGTGGCGATTTAGGAATTTGCCCATTTTTTCCTGCAACCCCAACCATTTCAGAAAAAATGGGAAGCCTACCATTTAATTCCCTGACAGACGCATTTGTGGGGGGGGGGGATGAGGGAGGGAGGGAGCTAGCGAATAGCTCAAACAAAAGCAGCTCTTTCCATTTGATTCCCAAAAGCAACTGCAGAACCTCTCTGTGTAAAAAGAAAATCTGCCTGGTTCCTAAAGCTGAGCCTGACACAATTCTCAAACTTCAAACTGACAGGAACCTTTCTCTATAACAGAGAGCCTCCTTTCCTCTATAAGGGGGAGCCATGTGGATCCCTCTTACAGAGAGAAGGCAGGCTCCTGCCTTGGCTCCTCTTCAGCCACAAACCTTTACCTACCCCCCTGACCTAGAGAATCCAGGTTTAATGCACTAATAAAAGCTTTTGGAAAGTAGTAGTAGCCCTGTATTAGGCATGACAAAGCATGCAGAAACATACTATGTACTGTTAAGAGAGTGTAAGTCAGTTTCTTTTGTGAATTTCAATCATTATCTTATTCTGTCAATAAAACTATTTATACCTAACGTTTGAGTTTCAAAACGTGAAGTGTCCCTTATTTTTGCGAAAAATCCCGGATTTTTAGATAAATATCCCTTTTTTTCTTATATCAAAAAGTGGCAACCCTAATGTATCTGGATCCAAGTTTCAGGGAGTTAACCTGGCATGATGTGAGTTGTAGTTTATTCACAACCTTATGCATTTGGTAATTTTTTTTAAAAAAAACAGATTTTTTCAAATAGCCCAGGTAAAATAGTAATAATCGTGATGCTCCTTCGACATTTCCCAGATTAGGCCTCTCCCCTCTTCTTAGCTTTACGCATGCGCAGATTTAGCCTCGCCCTCCGGCTGTTTTGGCGTCCAAAACACCCAGAAGGCTCGGCGAAGTCTGTGCATGTGTGCGTCTAATCTTTCTTTCTCCAGGGTAGGCCGAAACCCGAGGGAGGGGCGAAGTTGGCGCATGCGCACTTCATTCTCTCCCTGTGTCTTGCCGAAGTAGGCCGCACCCTCAGAAGTTCTCCTCAGAAGTGAAGGGCGCGAGAGAAGCCAGGTTTGAGGTAAAACGACCAGTCCGCGCCTCACCTGGCGGCGAAGGGAAAGCAGCAGCAGCCAGGCTGGAGCGGGCTCTCGATGGGAAAAGGCCCCGGCTCTTCGGGAAGCCACTTCTCTGCCCTCCTTGCTTCCTTCTTCCGCCTCTTCCTCCTCCCTCCTTCTCCGCGGGAAGGCAGGCCCGCCCCTTCCGCCCGCGGCCTAGGCCGCTCCGCCCTCGCAGTGGGAAACCCCTACAGCCATAGAGGAGGATCATCATCATCATCATCTTAAGCATATAATAAATAATTATTACTTTGAGCGTGGAAATGATAGTAACAATATTGAAATAATAATAATAATATAAAATACATAATATGTAAATAAAATATTAAATATATAGTCTATAATAAAGTAAAATATATAGGATATAATATATAAATAAAATAGATATAATAAAATATATAAAATACAAATGATAATATACAATATATAATATAATATATAAATAAAATAAAATATATGGCATGCAATAATAAAATATATAGTATATATATATATAAATAAAATATATAGTATATATATATATAAACAAAATGCATATAATAAAATATATAAAAATACAAATACATATAATATAAAATGTGATATAAATAAAATAAAATATATAGTATAAGTAAAATAGATATAATGAAATATATACATTAAATTTATATATATTATATAATATATAAATAAAATAATAAAATGTATATAATAAAATATATAAAAATATAAATATGTAAGCTGTGTAATGCTTTAAAGATACTAAATCAGTCGTTTTGTATTTTTAAAGTTTTTTAATATATATTTTTATAAACAGGTCACGTGATAAAATAGCACAAGAAACACTTACCAAATATAAGATTATATCTTCGGAATATACAGGAGAAGGAGGCTTATATATACAATAAGAAAATGATTTTTCATAATTTTATTATTTTCTTTCCCCTCCCTTTTATAGTCATTTGAAACATCACAGCTTCCATCATTTTAAATAAGACTTTGGACCAGCGGATACTTTAAACAGGGGTGCAGTGGGGACATCCCGTTGGCAATGTCTCCCATGCAAGCCTCCACGAACGAAGGAAGCCATTCCCATATATATGTCAATCAATGCGGCTTTCACCAAAGACATTCCTCCTAATGGGTTGTGCCCTAAAACTCTTGGACCAAGACATTGGAGCCACTCTTGCAGGAAATTGAGTCAAATCTTGGCCAGATCCAAAATAGGAGTCATTTAGTATATTGCTGTTTGCATTGGCTTCACCAAATGGCTAACTTTACACCTTTGCTTTCAGCATCTTTCTCTTCTCATTTCTTTCTCAATCAACTTCTTTTTTCCCCTTTCCACTATCTCTTCGCAACCATTTCTCTTGATTCTGTTTACATCGAGAGTTTAATGCAGATATAATGTGATTTGCAGTCTGAGGCTGGATCTACACTACATTATTATTATTATTATTATTAGCCGCCTTGAGTATCCATTGGGAGAAAAGCGGGATACGAATAAAGATATTAATAATAGGGTTGCTGTGAGTTTTCCGGGCTGTATGGCCATGTTCCAGAAGCATTCTGTCCTGACGTTTCACCCACATCTATGGGAGGAATCCTCAGAAGTTGTGAGGTCTGTTGGAAATTAGGCAAGTGGGGTTTATATATCTGTGGAATGTCTAGGGTGTGAGAAAGAACTCTTGTCTGCTTAAGGGAAGTGTGAATATTGCAATTGGCCACCTTGATTAGCATAGAATGGCCTTGCAGCTTCAAAGCCTGGCTGCTTCCTGCCGAAGGGAATCCTTTGTTGGGAGGTGTTAGCTGGTCCTGATTGTTTTCTGTCTGAAATTCCCATTTGCTGAAAGTTGTTCAACAGAAAGGAGGAAACCATGAAAATAAACAAAATCTGGCTACCAGTATTAAAAACTCTAAAATCAGGACAATGACTAAAGAACAGCATTCAGAAAACAGGGGGAATTCCAGGAATGAAACAATCAGGGCCAGTTAACATCTCTCAACAAAGGATTCCCCCAGGCAGGTAGCAGCCTGCTTTGAAGCTGCAAGGTCATTCAATGTTAATCAAGGTGGCCAATTGCAACATTCACACTTGTCTCAAACAGATAAGAGTTCTTTCTCCCACCCTGGACATACCACAGATATATAAACCTCACTTGCCTAGTTTCCAACAGATCTCACAACCTCTGAAAATGCCTGCCATAGATGTGGGCGAAACGTCAGGTAAGAATGCTTCTGGAACATGGCCAGACAGCCCAGAAAACTCACAGCCACCCAGCGATTCCGGCCATGAAAGCCTTCGACAACATAGGAGGAGGAGGAGGTAGACCCATGTAGGCTGGATCTACACCATTATAGAACATCTAGAATTATCTGCTTTGAATTGGATTCTGTGGCAGTGTAGACTCATATAATCCGGTTCAAAGAAGATAATCTGAATAATTTCTTTTGATAATCTGGATTATGTGGCAGTGTAGATCCAGCCTAAGTGCGTTCATGGCAGAATTGAAATGTAATTCAGGGACTTCTTGGTCCATGACTTATGTTCCTGACTATACTCATTGTCCCTTTTCCTTGCCTTGTATCACTGCTCCAAATGACTGCAGTGGTGCAAGGCAAGGAAATCCATGAAAAAAACTTCTGTCCCTGCTACGATTATTTCCAAATGCAAAACTAAGCCACACTTAATTTCCTTGCACAGCGTTTCTGTATTTGGAGTGTGACCCTTTCTCCCTGGGGATCCCTTAGCAACCCGTATTCACGTTTGACTCCAGCAAGACAAGGTGACTGTTGCAAAATATCTGGTCCAATGATCCATTTCTGATAGCACCCACCCCTCTCTTTGATAAGAAAAGGACATGTCAGGACTTGGGATAATGGCTTTCTGGACTACCGCTCTCAGAATCGCACAGCCAGCATGGCCATTGATGGTGAGATTCTGGGAGTTCTCATTCAAAAAAAGCAACACCTCCAAGCTACAGGGGTGGGGGAACGCACCCTTACTGAAGGCACTCTCTGCTATTCAATGGCTTTGTTTTTTTTTCTATGCCCCACCTCAGACCTTCTTGCCTTTCCCTTGTGATGGTCTCAAATGGAAAACTCTGGATGGAAAACTCTGAACACTGAAGCTTCTCTGTGTTATTGAAGGCTTTCATGGCCCGAAGCACTGTGGAATGTCCAGGGTGGGAAAAAGAACTCTTGTCAAGCCAGGCTTTGAAGCTGCAAGGCCATTCAGTGCTAATCGAGGTGGCCAATGGCAACATTCACACTTGCCTCATACAGACAAGTGCTCTTTCTCCCACCACATTATTCCACAGATATATAAACATCACTTGCATAGTTTCCAATAGACCTCACAACCTCTGAGGATGCCTGCCATAGATGTGGGTGAAACATCAGGGGTGAATGCTTCTGGAACACAACCAAGCAGCCCGGAAAACTCACATCAACCCATTGAAGTTTCTGTTCACAGATAATGTGAAAACCAGGAGGTGTTTTTGGTTTTCTGCTTAGTATCCCCCTCCCCCAAACCCAGGATATCATTCAAACATGAGACATAAGCCATCCCTTTTCTAATATACCCACCCAAGCAGAAAGGCTTATTGAGGTCTCAAATTCGAATACAGATCCATGTCACATGTACAGTCAATAGTAAATCCGTGTATATGACATATATATATTAGTACCACATACTAATTTGGACTGTTCACTCCACCCCTTTTAATAAATCAAATGCCAATGGTTCATATATCTCTCTGTTATGCAGTCAACCGAATATGGATTTGTTGCTATTCTTTTGTTTCTGAGCACATTTAGCGTATTATTAGACTTTTCATACTGAAACTTGGCATTCAAATCTCGGAGATGATCAGGTACTTTTCCAACCTCAAAATGTTTGAACACTCTTTTCAGTTTCAATTGTTTTGAAGGATAAGACAATCCCGCTTCATTTGATCTTTGCACTTATCCCCTTCCCTTGTCCTATTGTTTACAGCCTGGCCACATTTACAGTAGCTTATTGCCATTGGTCATTGAGCACTGTTTTATTGAGTTGTTTTTATATGCCTATATGCTTTATTCTATTGTATTTTATACTGTATCTTATTTTATGTTTTGTTTTTAGGTACCTTGTGCCATTGTGTAAGCAGCCCCAAGTCCTTTTGGGGAGATGGTGGGGGGATACAAGAATAAAAGTTGTTGTTGCTGTTGTTGTTATCCAACATCCCTTTATAAAATTAGCCTCAGCCTCCATTGTTTTTTGACAAATAAATTTGCCAGTTTTAGTAAACACTTAACAGTAAACCAAGGAAATCAAATAGTTGCACCTGCTTCCCCTGCAGCTATTAAAGAAAAGCAAGTAATTGGCCACACGGATTCAGTATTCCAAATGCAGAGGAATAGTCAGACAAACTAATAACTTGATGACTTTGGCTTCATTAAGTCAATCTGACCATTTGTTTTTTCTGATATAAACATTTTCCTCTCATTCTTTCCATGAAATTTATGAAGTTCATGATGAGAACTTCTTAGGCTGGATCTACACTGCTGTATAATCAATCCAGTTTCTGAATCCAGATGATCTGCTTTGAACTGGATTATATGAGTCTACACTGCTATTTAATACAGTTCAAAGCAGATTGTCTGGATTCAGGAACTGGATTATTAGGCAGTGTAGATAGGACCTTTTAAAAAAGCCAAATGAAAACCTCACCAAATTCTTTCTGTCTTGTAATCATTTGGATGCTCAGAGACCCGATTCTTTCTTTTGTATATACAGCAACTGAAGAAATGAAAAGCAGGGTGGATTTATCAGCTCTGGTGAAAACAAAATAGCTACTATTTGGCTTCTCTCACACATAATGGAAGCTGGAAAGGAAGTTTAAAACATTTATTATGTGTTAGGGGATAACAGTTTGTTACTATTAGTTAATATTATGGGTCAGGGAGCAAAGGTTTTGTTGGCATTATGGTTGCCATTTTAAAATGTAACTATTTGATTTCCTATGGTTTTTAAGTAACTAAAATATTTATGTTTTTAAAAGATGTCAGAAAAAACACATACTATTGGCTCAGGGTACCAAAAAACCCAAATAGTGAGGCTGTGCAAGTATAAAAATGACTAAAAAGAGCTGCAATTAGATTGCAAAAGCAGTCGTGTCATCCCTTGTTAGTTGTTTAGACACTGCTGGTGTAACACAGATATGCCTTAATTACTGAAGAAAGAAATACATCACCAGCTATTAGTACTCCATAATGTCCAAGTGCTCACCTAATAGCAGCCATTCTATCCAACTGAAGCAGGAGAAATGGAATGGCAATTTGGCTGAGAGATCAGGGATACCTCAGGACAAGATTTTTCCATGCAGTTGTCATGCTTCATTTAATCAACCTAGTGATCCATATAATGTCTTCCATATTTGCACCGTGTTTTACCATCATTTCTTCCAACCTTGTTTTTCCACCAGAAAATTCCCATTAAGGAAGAAAGCCTGCAACAGCGATTGAATGTCATTTGGTGCTAGGAACCTGTTTGAAAGTACCCACATTCCATTTTCCTCCTCTTCAGAGACGTTTCCATTCAACCCTATCTCTGCAAAAATTTTGGAATTTAAAATTGCTATTTTTGTCTGAATTTGTTTGTCCCCCTGTCCCCCCTTTTCTTAATTGAATCTTTTCTGGACATCGTTCTTTGCTTTTCTAGAGATGAGGGTTAAAAATACTGTAAATCATATAAGGAATCACCTAATGCTTGGCCATCCAGAAATGGATACATACCACATACTCAATCATTTCCAAATCTGTGAAATTAAAAGTTGTTTAAATATTACAGAGCCTCTGAGGTTTCCTCAGCAGTGTACAGAGTTTTCCAGAGAACCAACCTTTGAGACGGTTGAAGCTAGCAAATGGCATGTTCAAATAGATCCCCCCCCCCTTTGGAATCACATAATCCGGTCTCCTTTCCCCCATCAAGCTTCAGGTGGGACGTTGAATCACGTGACCAAGAACCCCATCTATAACCCATAACAGGCAAGGCCTCCCCCTCAAAAAAAACCCACCCCAACTCCCACATTCACTTACCCAACCCTCACAATCATGCAGTTCTGCAGGATACGCAAGGCAGGATGAAAGAGCAGGGAGTTGTAAAATGTTACCCTTAAAAAAATAGGCTGGCTTAAAGCTTTACAAAGATGTTATGGCAACAAAATGTTTCGCACCAAAGAAATACCAATGGTTTTTTTTAATAAAAAAAGTGGTTGTCAAAAGCAAGTTTGTTCATGAGTTCCGTACAGATGAAGAGCACGCCAGTCTCCAGGCACATCCATTGGGCGTGATGTGGGAGCAGTTTGCCATGGCACATGGTGCAGGCGCCACATCATTCACAATGATCCATGCCAGTTCTTCCCTTACCCCTCTCTGGTAACCAGTTGGGATTTTTAAAAAAATCAATGTAATGCAGGCATGGGCCAACTTTGGCCCTCCCTCCAGGTATTTTGGACTCCAATTCTCACAATTCCTAACAGCCAGTGAGCTGTTAGGAATTGTTGAAGTCCAAAATACCTGGAGGGAGAGCCAAAGTTGGCCCATGCCTGATATAATGTACCTCCTTGTTTACAATAACGTGTGCACGGTTCCTTCCAGATATCTAATGAGCATTTAGAGAAAGGTATATCCAAACCTCTGCCACTACTTGCATGGTCTACAACCAGAGCTTTCCAAACTGTGTGCCGCAACACATTAGTGTGTCAGCTGCAATGTGAGGTATGTCATGCGAACATTACAAGAAATTTAAAAAAAAATTAAATCCTGGAAAGGTATGTTATTACATGACAAATCATATATTTCTGAAAAATATATAAATGTAAAGGCTTTTATGAGATATGTTGTGTATTCATATATTTAATCGTTATATCATCTGTGTCCGCATCTCTTCTAAGGGGTTGCTTTCACCTCCATTGTGTGCGTTTGGAAAACTGTGTTGTGAAGTAATGCTCATCTCCTACACAAAATGCTTGGACAGCTCTGGTCTACACATATCTCAACAGTAGCCTGGCAACTGATCTGGGGGAAGTGGGGTGGAGTGGCGAAAATGTGCTATTATGTACCTGCCCTTTTATGGGATTAGCTCACCAGAGATCATAGAATGCTTCCTTAAACCAAGTTAGGTCATTGATTCATCTCAGAGCATGGAAAAGGCCCTTTGGAGGGATTACAGCTCCTAAACCACTGGATAGGGATGTTATAGGGTTTTGAAGTGTTGTGTGGTTTCCGGGCTGTATTGCTGTGTTCTGGCATCATTTTCTCCTGATGTTTTGCCTGCATCTATGGCTGGCATCGTCAGATGATCCGATGGTGATAAAGCAAGTGGAGTACATAATATACCTGTGGAATGATGTCCAGGGTGGAAGAAAGAACCAATGTCTATTAACCAAGTACGAAGGATCCAGTTAGCAAGCCTGATTTGCAAGTGTTTGAACGGGATTCATCTGTTATCATGTGAGTAAGTGAGAAGATTACATAGTTAATAGTGAGGGCATCTACCTTACAAGTAGCCTGGCCTTCTCCTTGGAATAGTTTGCTGCCTGGAGACATCCTTAGCCTAGGTGGTGCTCACTGGCCTTTAATTGCTTGCTGCCTGGAGGCCTCCTCTGTGTCTGGGTGATGTTCATTTGTCAGTCGTAATTCTGGTGTTTCTCAATACTGGTCGCCACATTTTGTTCATTTTCATGGTTTCTTCCTTTATGTTGACATTGCCCACATGCTTCTTGTGGATTTCAATGACTTCTCTGTGTTGTCTGACAAAGTGGTTGTCAGAGTGGTCCAGAATTTCCATGTTCTCAAATAATATTCTGTGTCCTGTAAAGGGTGCCTTTAGCAAGCTTGATTTGTGTATGTTGAGTGGGATCCATCCATTAGCATGTGAATAACCATGAAAATTGTATAGTTAGTTAGTGAGGACATCGGCACAGAGGTCTGAACATGATCAAAATTTGGCTACCAGTATTGAGAAACAAGGAGCTGTGGTGGTCCAGTGGGTTACACCACTAAGCTGCAGAAGTTGCCGACCAGAAGGTTGGCAGTTCAAATACAGGGGAAGGGTAAGCCCCAGCTTCTGCCAACCTAGCAGTTTGAAAACATGCAAATGTGAGTAGCTCAATAGGTACCACTTCAGGCTCCGTGCATTCATGCTGGCCACATGACCTTGGAGGCATCTATGGACAATGCTGGCTCTTTGGCTTAGAAAGAGAGATAAGCACCCACCCCCCCCGAGTCAGACTTGACTAGACTTAATGTAGAAGGGAAACCATTACCTTTTTATTGGGAAACACCAGAATCAAGACAGTAATTAATGAATGCCACCCAAACACAGGAGGACTCCAGGCAGCAAGCAATCAAGAGCTAGTGAGCACCACCCAGACCAAGATTGTCTCCAAGGCAGCAAACAATTCAAAAGGAACAAAGGCATGGCTACTTCCAGGCGGATGTCCTCACTATTAACTATGCCATCTTCATGGTTACTCACATTTTAATGGATGGATCTCACTCAACACTTGCAAACCAAGCTTGCTAATTGCACACTTCACATTTAGTTAATAGACATTGGCTCTTTCTCTCAACCTAGACATTATTCCAAAGGTATATTATATACTCTACTTGCTTTGTCTGAAGCTGCCATACACAGATGCAGGCCAAACGAAAAGAGGATAATATGTTGCTAAAACACATTGGCCATACGATGTGTTTTAGCCTGGAAACTATGCTACAACATCCCAGATATTCCGGCTGTGAAAGCCTTTGACAATGCATGCTACAGGGTTGGGTTTTTTAAAAAGAATTTTAAAAGTAACTTTTCTGAGCTCTTCTCCCTGTGTCATCTTTACTGGCACCAGCTCTCCATAGTTTTGAGACAGATGGCTTTCCCAGACCATTGGGACAGTTCAAGGACCAGCGCATGACATTTTTGACCTGCTGCTGCATTCTGCCAGGGCATGTCTGTATTGGTACATGCTCTTGGTTTGGAGTCCATATTTTTAATCTCCCACCAAGCTCTGGGATGATACAATATAGGGGACATTATAGGGAATTATAAATGGCAGCTGTAAAGTGCAACTTGTCAACATTGGAGGGATGAAAGGGAACACAGTGGATGGCCTTGTCTCATAGGGTCCCTTGGACCCGGAGTCGGCCCTTTTGGAGCACCATTTGCACGCAAGGCATGGGATCTCAAACTTCCACAGCAAACATAGGAAGGACATTGCGGCTTAATATCAGCAAGAACCAGAGGAATTGTGGTAGCTATTGTTACAATTCACAGTGGCTCCAGAGGAGTTAGTTACCATTATTACTTTTTATTAGTTTAAAAACAATAGCTTTCCTTAGGAATCTTTCTCAGTCACTTCTTCCCAGTATGCCTGACATTTTAAGAATGGCTGCCTAAAAGTGGTTTTAATAAACAGAAAGTGTCCTTATTGCATGGAAACTGATTATTGAAAAATGCATTATCTTCAGCTTCTGGAAAAATGAAAACACAGAGGATAGGGTTAACTGGAGCTGGGAGATATGGTAGTTAACCCATTAATACTCATAAATTAACTCATCATAATGACCAGAACCTAGTAAAAACTACTTTACTGTACCAAAACTGTCTGAATTCTTCAACTTTTGACTGGTCTTTTTCATGCTATAGGATCCTGAGAACTTAAGCCCTAAAAGTAATATTTCCAAGCTTTCTTGGATGCCTTAATCAAAATTCCAAGTCTAAGCAACTACTTCCTCATTCGCCAGAAAAATTAATTCAATGCCAGCAAACATAGGTTAATTTACATGTCATCACTTGAACTGAATTAGATAAGAGATGTCTTTTGTTTTTCTCCATTTCTTATGATCTTGGAAACTAGTGAGGTCTTTCGCTCAAGTTGAATGTTGGGAGATTCAGGACTGGTATAAAGAATTATTTCTTACATCTTGGAGAAGTAACCATGGAACTTGTGGAATTAGGTATAGCTGCCAAACTGGGTGGCTTTACAAAAAAAGGGGGGGAGGGGGTTGAAGGATGTGGGCTATCAGAGGCTACTAGCCGTGATGGATATAGAGTATATTCCCTTAAATACCACAAGAAGGAGGCTTCTGAACATTAGTTTACATGAATGGCTTTCATATTGATGCTCAGTATCTGCCCTCTGTGTGGAAAGACTGCTGAACTAGATAGGGACTTCTTATATTTATACTACTTTTTAATAAAGTGACTTTTTAACTATTTAAAATGGCTTCATGTATTTTGATATATGTGATTTTTAATAGATAAATCTGCTTGGAGTACCTGGAATGTATTGAAGCAGAAAGCAGGAAGCGAGGCTATCCTTGGTGACTAAATGTATCACCATTGCTGAAGTTTGGCTTGAATCAAGCCCTGGATAGAGACTGGTGACACTGGCTGTACTGGGAAGACTCAAAACAGATAACAAGGTGGACAGTGCCTGTGATCTCATTCTGCTGGCATTGGGGACGATGGCTTGGCTGCTGGAATGACCCCAGCTAGGTCTCCTCCAGATGTACTGGGCAAGAGCTCCCACTGTACCCAGAGTATGGGACTTGTAGTCCAACACAAGTGGCTGGACTGCGGAATGGTGAGCTATGGGAACTTTGGAATTGGAGGCTGCTTCTCCATTGCTATACATTCCCTGCCCCTCCAATCAGTCAGAACTGGTGGTTAAACATTACAGAGCCCCTTCCCAAAACGTAGCAAAAATGAGAAGGCCACCAAAACACCCGAGAAGTGGAAACCTGCACAGTGTGTTGTAGTAAAAGGCCTGGGACTGGATTTAAACAATAGGTGGTTGCTTTGGTTATCAGAACTCCATGGGCACTTGGCTATCCCGCTAGAGCAGGCATGGGCCAACATCAGCTTCCCTGAAGGTGTTTTGGACTTCCAACTCCCACAATTCCTAACAGCCATTTCAAAACAGCTGGAGGGCTGAAGTTTGCCCATGCCTGCACTAGAGGGAAAGACCACCTTCTGTTCGCAGAACTTGGAGACAATGTGGTCTGACGTTTGTGGCCCCTCTTTCCCATCCTTCATAAAAGTGAACGTTATATGGCATTAATTTATCTGTGTTATAAATGCGTCTCCTTGCACTTGTTCCACTTATACGAAACAAGGAAATGGGATTGCAACCACCTGGGACACTTGAGGAGGACTCAATCTCCCTTTCAGTCCTTGCCAAATTCAACAAAAGCAAAATGCTTTTGGCCCTGAAGATCCTCTTCTGATATTCTGCAACAACAGAAGCCAGTGTGACCTCGCTCATGGCCATACAATCCTAAGCATGCTTATTTGAAAGCTAAGGCCTTTCATTCAATAGGATGTGCTCCCAGGGAAGTACACCTGCACTTGTAATGACTTAGGTTTGGTTGGTTGCCGGCACGCTTGTCCTGCACAATGGAGCAAACAGGCAGTGATATTTTCTCCCAGTCTCAGAGAGAAAGGCACCCAATGCTCAGGCATATTCTTTTGAAAGGAGAAAGGCGGGCACTTTGAGCACTGCTTGGGCAAACGCCCTCCCCATGCCTGGTGGACAGGGCACCTTCTGTTATCGGTTAACACAGCCAATGGAGACAAAATGCACAGGCACTAAAGCGAGTGGCGATGGCGGGCAACAACGCTCCTCAAAAGCATACAAGCAGTGGTTCGGAAAGACTCGGCACAACAATATAGCTTGTTGCCTCAAGGAGCTGTGCCATCCATCCAGGTCTTGTTACAAAAAGTTGCTCCATCCAGGAACAGATAGATCTCATGGCAGCTTGTGGATGGAGATGGAGCATGAGTGCCTGAGTCGACCACCCTGCAAACAATAGACAAGGGCCTCCAAAAGCAACTCAGTGGAAGAAACGTGGAAAGAGTCAAGGATGGCCAACGAACAGGTCAACCACGTCCTTGGCTCAGAAGAAAATGGATGAGAAGACCTTATACAGCGCAGGGCCCCCGGCGTGTTGTGACTGGCTTGTAAGCAGTTAGATAAGAGGAAGCCTAAGGAAGGAGATGCCTCTGCCTGTTCTGGGCAGGATCAGGGCACAATCCGTCAAAGATCCATGTCTCAGTCAATGGAAATATGGATGGGATACAATGCCACATCACCTTTACAGTGGGACAGACAAGCCAAACTGGGGTTGAGGCTGTCGCCTGGAGTCCTACCCAGTGGACGCAAAAGCCAGAGCCTGCCTTACATCAAGACGGAAGCAAGCTAACATGCAAAGGCTGCAGGTTTTGTTCTGAAGAGAGGAGAAGGGAGGGAAACTTATTCATTAGCAAAAGAAAAAGGGTTTTAAAAGGAAATTTTAAAAATTCAAAACAAAAGTAGGCAGACGCTGTCTGCCAAAAATCACCGCATGACCTTAAGGGTCAGCCAGGATTGTTCAGGTGAGTTTGTAAAATCAGTTTTCCTGTGAAACTTTGCTCCTTGATCTGTTCTCTGGATTAAGCCAAAGCCCAGCTGGCAACTAGCTTCACTCTCAGGAGCATCCCTTGGTCTCAAATTCCCGAAGGTCTCCAAGACAAGCTTCAGAGCTTTCTTACACAGCATGAGCCGATTTCCTTGCACATTTTCAGCTCCCTTGTTTCTCTTTATGAACACTTTTCTGCAGCGTCCATTTCCTGGAATCCAGTGGCAGAGCCCATGCACATCCAGAGCTGCTCCATCCATCTGTCATCCCATGAACCTCCTTTCTCAGGAGGGCGCTCCTCGTTCCTCCATTCGCTTTCCACCTCAAACACAGAGGACGACGACCATTCCATCGGCAGGCTCGACCATACAGGATCAATACCTGGGAAAACCTTCAAGAGGACTTGCCCCAGAATCTTGCCTTGCAACCCAACTTCTATCCACCATGACACGAAACGCCTGGGCGGTAACCGCTTTCATCCAGCACTGAGTGGCAACAGCATGCCCACCAACTCACCAATCTGCCATTGCAGTTTCTTGCTCATTTTCTATGCCTCTTTCATTTGTTCTTATATTTTTTTGAGTTTTTATCATTTTTTTCTTTTCAAAAATTATGATTTCGGGACAGATCACTACAAGGAAGACAGGAGATGATGGAGGCATAGAAATTTACAAACTTGAGGCGGGATTCTTTCATTTGTCACTGCCACGTCCTTACACCAAGTGTGTTGTCCTTCTGATGATCCAGGTCTTTGTTCATGACATCTTGCATTGTTTTTTCTCTCTCTGTGTGTAAGTGTGGCTTCAGTCACAGCATCCCTCCCAGAAAAAAATCTAGATAGTATATATATTTATATTTATATATACATATATATATATATATTAAATGAATAAATAAAACCATGACTCTGATTGGTTGTTCAGTGCTGGGTTGGGATTGAAGGTCTTGGCTCCAGACGTTGGTCAGATTCTTTCCAGGAGCTTCTTATTCGATCACCATGCAACGCGGCAGGTGTTGCGAGAAATACTTGAAAAGCTCTGGAGTGGCCCCTGGGCAGTTAGTCAATTCCAGCTCTTCCAGGTCTTGAAGCTGGACAAGGCCTGAAAGTCCAGTAGTAGTCAGCAGAGGGCAGCCTGCAAAAGCAGAACAGGAGAGCATGCAGTGAGTGAGAAAGACCCGCTCATACAACAGCAACGTTTTGAATAAATGGCTCTGAGAACAAATCAAGCCAGAGCCTCAAGGACAAAATCACCAAAACAAACAAAACAGCACCCAAAACAAAAACCTGATGGTCAGTGTTGGTTTGCTATTTCACACATGAACCATTTCTTCCTTTCAATCCACAGTGTGAGAAAAGGTTGACCGGGTTTTGCTCTCACCTGCAAGAGAGAGGAGACGTAAACTCCTCATTCCCAGCAAATGCTTCAGGCCGAAGTCTTGCACCTGTAAAGAGCAAAAAAGCAAAGACTGTGAGCAAGCATTCTTCCAACACTAGGAATTAAGACATTTCTCATGGATGTTCTGGGATTCAGGCAATTGGTGCAGTTGGTCTCTGGGGCTCCCACAGTATTTTCTTTCAGATATCCAAGCTAAAATAAAACCCTGCATTTCTTTCCATTGCTTAAAACATGCCCCAGCTCAACTAAATATCAGCGCCAATCAGACTTAGCCAGCGCCCCATCCTTTATCATCACTGAAGTCAGATTTTGTACCTTCTCCATAAAATATCTAAACATGCTGGAGGTTTCCAGCCATCAGAGGGCCTTCACTCTGGCATGTTGCCATTCTCTCCCATCTGCCGTATTGAAAGGCTGTTACCGAAAGACCCCCAAGCGCCAAGAGATGGTACCCATATGACTCAGGACACATAGAGACAACATAACATGTCCTTCTTAAGTACCTGTTCTATAGAGATATTCGATCCCGTCTTATTACGTCATGGTTATACAAACACCCAGGATGCTCTGGACAATTTTATATCTCCCTGTTGCTTTCAGACACTAACTCAGCTGTAATTTACAATGTCACCAAGTTCTGCACGGCAGCATTTGAAATTCGGTGGTCGATGACTGATAGCACAAGCTAGTACAAGCCGGGACTTCATGCTAGCAGACAATTGGGGTTGCAGTCTTTTAATTTTAGTATGGATGTTGCTCCCTCCTCTGTTGGATGGGACTTCCTTTCCCTGTACCACATGAGCACCCTCCCTTTAGATTCCCTTCCCTTTAATTTCATAAATTGTGTTGGGTTTTTAATATAATCCTGTAAATGACTTTTAGCTTAGATTCTCAAGTTAATTATCTTTATGTCCTAACAATGATACACGTATTTTAAAGTTTTAAATCTCTTAACCCTTAACTCTGATATGCTTGTATGGGACCACATCCCTTTCTCGAACGGGTCACTGAGCATAATAAAATGAACTTAAATATCAGAAAAAGCTTCCTTAACTGTGGTTCCCTTCCACCCTGCCTTTTTTTGGCTTCATACTCTCTAAAAGGCAATCCATATAAATAAATAGAGACAAGACAACAGCCCCATCGCCCACAACACAGAGAGATTGCTGCTTGTTCTTGCAAAACAAACAAACAATCAGAATACTAATGATGAAATGTAAGTCCAAATCAACTAATCTTTCCCAAACTTAGCTGAAAGATTTGCTGGTTTGAGTTTCATTCTGGTAAAGCTTTGGAGGGGGTTATGGTGATGTTCTATGGGCAAGCAGATGGCACTGGTTCTGTATCTCAAAAATTAGAGTGGATAGTGTAAAATGTGGTGCCATTTTTGGAATTAACAAGTTAAATATACCCAGAAACAGGGCTAATCTTTGGAGCACCAACATGTGTGTTGAGCAGTGTTATAGCTACACAAATATGTCTCCTGACATATTTGGGTGGAGTTTTTGTTTTTAGGAATCAGGCAGAAATCAACTGCTTCCCGCATTGCCTGGCACGCTAGACCCTGGAAATCTTCTTCCCCACCTTTTCTGCCTCTTTGTTGCTGTCCCAAACTATGCACTGATGGTTCCTTTACCTGGCAGCACCAGCGGAGATATAAGTTCCTAAGCGACGACATGGTGGACAGGTAGCTGAGCCCAGTGTCCGTGATCCGCACACACCTGCCAGAAAGGCGGAAGAAAACATAGCCATCAGCAGAAAATCCCAAACTTTAGATGGAAAGGGGAAAGCGGGACTCTATCAATCAGCAAGGTATCTGCAACCCCTTCTTAATACAGCTCTTGCAATTTAATGTGATTTTACCAAACCTATTATTTAATCAAGTTTTATCATGTTAATTGATTAGGAGTTTTAGCATATTGATTTGTGTCTGTCTATTTGTCTGTATTTTACTTTTTGTCTTTTATTGTTGATATGGTCAGTGGACTAATCAAGAAACAGATCTATCAATCAGTAAGGAATCTGTGAGCCCTTCTCAAAGTATCTCTGCAGCTCATCATTCTGAACCAGACACAGTGAAGACATCTGACCTTGCACTTGGCTATTCTGCTGCTGAATATGCATGCCCAGTGGAATACATCTCACTTCGTTAAAACAGTGGATGGGGCTCTTAATGAAACATGGTACATAATCACAGGATGTCTAGGCCCCACACCACTGGAGAAATTACATTGCTTAGCTGGTATTGCACCACCTTTCATCGGAAAGTAGCTGCCCATAATGAAAGGACCAAGACATGGATATCCCTGGCCCATCCTCTGGATATAAGCTAGCAAGCCAATGCCTTAAATCAAGAAACAGCTTCCTAAGATCTACAGAGATACTCACTGGAACATCTCAGTAGAGTCCAAAAGTAGCAGGCTAAAACCTGGAACCTCAATCCATGGCTGATACAGGATGAGAACCCCCCCCCCCCCGGGCATTCCACAAGTATATATACTCCACTTGACTACCATTCGATCCTCTGAGGATGCCATTACCGACAGATGCAGGTGAAACGTCAGAAGAGAATGCTATTGGAACATGGCAAGACAGCCCAAAAAGCTCACAGCAACCCAGTGATTCCAGCCATGAAAGCCTTTGGCAACACAGTGTACACAGATCTATGCAATTATATTATATACTAGCTTGGGGACCCGGCCCTGCCTGGGTTATTTGAGAAAGGCATTGTGTGGCAAGGTTGGTCCTTATCAGTTGTTTATGTGGCTTGCTGTGGTCTCAAAAAGTGAGTGAAGGTACTTCAAGTCCCAGAATTCATGGTCCATACTCCTCCAAATTGCACCAGATGTAGAGTGGGTCATGGGGGTTCTGTGTGCCAAATTTGGTCTTGATCAGTTATTGGATGAGGGTCACAGCATTCTTGGAAAGTGAGTGGAGGTATTTCAAGTCCCATCATCCATGGTCCATCCTCCTCGATACTGCACCAGGATGTAGAATGAGTCATGGGGGCTCTGTGTCCCAAGTTTGGTCTTGATCAGTAATCTGATGAGATTGGCTGCGGTCTTGTGAAGTGAGTGGAGGTACTTCAAGTCCCATCATCCATGGTCCACCCTCCTCCAAACGGCACCAGGATGTTGAGTGGGTCATGGGGGCTCGGTGTGCCAAGTTTGGTCTTGATCAGTCATTGGATGAGGGTCGCAGCAGTCTCGGGAAATTTGTAATGGTACTTCAAGTTCCATCATCTGTGGTCCACCCTCCTCCAAAATGCAGCAGGATGTAAAGTGGGTCATGGGGGATTTGTGTGCCAAGTTTGGTCCTGATCAGTCACTGGATGAGGGTCACAGCGGGCTTGGGAAGTGAGTGGAGGTACTTGAAATCCCATCATCCATGGTGGGCCCTCCTCTAAGGCAAAAACACTTTGCGCACCCCAACAATAAGATAACAACACCAAACTTGCCACACAGAACCCCCTGACCCACTCTACATTCTGGTGCAGTTTGAGGGATGACGGGACTTGAAGTACTTTAACTCACTTCCTTAGAGCATTGTGGCCCACAGCAATCAGGGCCACACTTGGGACACAGAGGCCCAATGGCCCACTTTAAAGCCTGGAGCACGAATGATGGGATTTGCAGTACCCTCACCCAATTCACTTCCCACAGAAAATTGAAACCCCTACAAATCACAGACCACGCCCACAATTGACAGTAAGGCTTCATTAACTTGATTTTCCTGACTAGGCCTCACTTAATGGGATGCTGTTTAAAGGTCTGAATTGACAGTAAGGCTTCATTAACTTTATTTTCCCGACTAGGCCTTAACTCATGGGACATTGTGTATGGCCTGAATTGACAGTAAGGCTTCATTAACTTGATTTTCCTGACTAGGCCTCAGCTCATGGGACATTGTGTATGGCCTGAATTGACAGTAACCTACCTTGGCACACAGAGCCCCTATGACCCACGCTACATTCTAATGCAGTTTGGAAGAGAGTGGACCATGGATGTTGGGATTTGATGTACCTCCATGGATTATGGGATTTGTAGTACTTTCAAATCCTTCATTCCCCACAGACAACTGTGGCCCAGAACCAAGACCGATAAAGACCAAACTTGGCACACAGAGCCCCCATGACCCACACTCCATCCAACTGCAATTTAGAGGAGGGCCCACCATGGATGATGGGCCCTGCCTCAGCCCTTTGCCTTATCCCCCTCTGGCAGTTTAGTGTGTCAGAATGTTCGTGTTGGCTGGCCAATGGTAGGCGTTATGCAAATACTCCCTCACTGGAACCAATCATGTTGTCAGAATGTAGAGACCGGGAGCCAATCAGAACACTGCCACATACATACAAACCCACAAATATACATACATACAAACAAACATTCTCTTTTATTATATATACAGATGGATTATTATATTTAGACAATTATAGCACCTTAACCCTTCTTTAATGGAACCCTGGAATTTGTAACTTGGCAACCTCTTCAGAAACGTTGCTTGAAAAGCTCCAGTGCTGTACTTCAGGGGAGTGTAAATAGAGCATTCTAAGTCCTTCACCAAACTGCACATCCCAGGATTCTGTGGCAGTTAAAGTGGCATTGTTTCAGATGAATGCATCTGGGAAAGGGCCATGAAAGAAATAGGGAGGACAGGAGTGATAGAGGGAAGATGGCAGCATAAAAAGAGAGGAGTGATAGAATAAGAGAGTGTGTTGTTCCAGAACTGTGTGTCTGCAAAAACTCAGATCTGAGAAGGAATGGGGGGAACTGAATAATTTACACATAGAATAATAATAGTACATTTATTATCCGCCTTTCCCTATACATGTAACATGTGAGCCCTGTTATGCTTAGCTGGATTGGATAATGATTATGGGCTCCTTGGTAGCATTGGGTTGGTTATCATGGGCTTATGGGGAGGAAGAGAAGACATTTCTGGTGGCAAAAACCATTCGGATCAGAGTTGTGGCACTTGCAGAAGGAGGAAAGAGGCATCAGGGGCTTGTCTGCATGAGCTCCAAAATCCAAAGTGGGCCAGAAGTTATTCTTGGAACAAATCCACGCGGCTTCCAGGGCAAACAGGTTTAATTCCCATGTTAAGGAAAGTTGGAGAATACTTTGGAATCTCAGCAGCCCTGAACTTTGGGCAGAGTTTGCCAACAGACCCATTCCAATGTGAACTACATGGTGTTGCTGGGATTCATTGGGAGGATTCCAGCAAAATCAGAACAGTTGTGGCATGATCAGATTCTGAGTGTTCAGAAGATGAGACTGCTGATGCTGAGAGACATTCAGAGGACCCAGAAATAAATGTTTTGGAATCTCCTGATGGTTCCCAGGAGAATGGTGAAGCCAGTTCCCATGAAAACCTGCCAGAAGTGCAGTCTGAGGAAATTGGGGAAGACAAATGTTTGTCGATGTCAGAGAGATTAGAGGTAACACAACAGGGCCAGCAATTAAGGTCTCATTTCTCTTGCCGGCTCAGAGATAAGGGGAGCAGGTGCAAAAGAAATGATCTCATGGGAGGGATTTTGGCTTTTAAAAGTGGTTCATGTTGATGCAATCTTCGTGAGAGCATTGTTGCATTCAGGTATAGACCTCTCTGTCAAGGGCCATGAAATTCATGTAACCAAGTGTCAAGCTGTTCCTGTGTTCTGATCTTGTGAGGCATAGTTTTGCCTGCCTGCGATTTATGTACCCTGTTCTTGCATATATCGCTGAAATTATTTTAGAAACTTTCTCTGAAGGAATTTTTGACTTTTATGGACATAATCTGGTGAATTTGGATTCTTTTTAAAATATTTACTTGCTTTTTATATATCCAGCTTTTATTATACTCTGCTTTTAAGAAACTCTTACATTGGGTTATCTATACAATGTATGGTTTGTGGTGAAAAGAGGCTTCAGGGCTCTAGTGCAACAAGCTGAATGGTATGGACCAGGCCTAGGTTGGTAGACTGTTAGGAATTGTGGGAGTTGAGGTCCAAAATACCCAGAGGGCTGGAGTTGACCCAGGCCCTGTATGGACTCATCTGGCAAAGGAAACCACTGCAATGTCTTCTGACTTTGGAGTAGCACAGCTTGTGTTGTGTGACTCCACAATGTCTCTTGAGATAAGAGGAAGGAATAAAACACATTTTGTAAAAAGCCCAGCCAGTTAAGTAGGGCTTTTCTTGAGGAAATCCCACTGGAATTACAGCATTCTCCAGCACTGTATACCAGGTGCTCTGGAAATCCTGTTGTGTTTTTTTTCCAGATACACAGATTGCTTCCACCTGTAGTTTCCTGAAAATAGTATCTAATTTGCAAAGAATAATTCCTGATTTTATTTTTTACCCCTCCCTTTCAGTTATGATCTCTCCCCCCCCATCCCCCCCCCGCCCCCAGCACAGATTTGCATATGCATCGCATTTGTAAGGCAATGATTTTCTTTTATTCATTATATGTGTCAGGAATGCATGCACAGTGCTACTGGAACGAAATGGTAGCATTGAACACTTCAGGAGCAATTTTACTGGGCATGTACTTTCAGGGCGTTCTGCAGAGTAATGTTCAGTTTACATTGCAAATTAAATCATATATACAGATCTACTTCTAAACAAATTTCAATGAATTCTGTTCAGGATTGTAGCTTGAGATGTTCTAAATGGCCATTGCAATACATGAATGTATGTATTTCAGGGTTTTTTTCTAAATATATTTAATCTGTTTCTGTATATCTCCCAGAGTGAGAAATATTGTCTGTTATTTGTCTCTGTTACCTACCCTCTTTCTATTTTAAGAACAATCCCACAAAGTATTTTAATAATAATCATCATCATCATCATCATCATTCTTTGAAGTTATAATTGGCTCAAGATGACATGTGAGTTATGTTATAAGGACATTCTGATCTGACTTGAGCTATAATGTGAATGGTGGATCTTAGTGAAAAGTAAATGGTTTATATTATAGTACAATGGGTCAAACCACTAGCTGCAGGAAATCTGCTGACCGGAGGGTTAGCAGATCAAAGCCACGAGTTGAGGTAAGCTCTTGGCTGTCAGCCCTAGCTTGTGCCTACCAAGCAGTTCGAAAGCATGTAATGCGAGTAAATCAATAGGTACTGCCTCGGCGGGGAGGTAAAAGGGCGCCCCATGCAGACATGCTGGCAACACAATAGGAGAAGTCTATGGACAACAGGCTCTCTGTCATGGAAAAATGGAACAAGAGCACCTCCCCATGGCCAGAGTGAGCATCGACTCCAGATGCCAAAGATGGAAGGGGAAGGACTTAAAATTAAAATTGATAGAATCTCCAATATTGTATGAAATGTATGTTAAAGAAATAGAGAGGGATACTCAGTTGTAACAATGATAAATTTGTAGATACACCAATAATTCTCACCCTTTTTGTTTTCTTCTTGCGTCATATTAGATTTTTGATTAAGATGCAACTAATAATAAATCCAATAACCCATTTTTTTCTTTTTCCTTCCCTTTCCCCCTGCCCCCCACTCTCCTAATAAAAGTTCAATAAAATTATCTGGGAAAAATAAGTACCATATTTACTTGATTCTAATGCTCACCTCTTTTGACTAAATTATCTTCCGAAAATTAGGGTGCGCATTAGATTCATGTAATATGGCAAATACTTTTTTTGGATTCCAGGGTTTCGAAAACTGAGATGTGCAAAATGGCTCATTAGACTAAAGTAAATACACGTATTTCAATTTTTAAAAAACTACTGGATTGAACAGTCTGCCTCTGTGGTCCCTGTCATAGGAAGCTGCCTCTGAGTTCGGCATCAAAAGCATGCCGGAGCCTTTCTCTCTTTCCTCATGCTGCCTCAGGCTGCTGACCCTGTTCCCGCCATAAATGGCCATGCGTTTCCAGCTCCGACCTACCTGTCCAGTACCAGCTCCTCCAGCTTGTGGAGGTCGCATGCGATGTACTCGAGGGCCATATCAGTGATGCGTGGGCACCAGGAGAGGTCCAGGCTGCGGAGCTTGCGGAGGTTCTCGGCCACCAGCTCCACCCCATCGTCAGTGACTTTGGAGCAGCCTGAGAGGCTGAGGGCACTCAGGTTGGGCAGGCTGTGCACCATGTTGACCACCCCGTGGTTGGTGATCTCCCAGCAGGAGTTGAGACGGAGGGTGTGGGTGGTGTAGCCCTGCTTGGCCGTGAAGTATGCCAGGGCTGTGTCAGTCACGTGGTAGGCCTGCAGGTTCAGCTCGGTCAGGTTGGGGAGCAGCTGGGAGATGGCAGCGATGGCATCATCAGCCACGTTGATGCAGTCGCTGACGCTCAGGGAGGTGATGCGGGCATTCAGGCTCGACCAGAGGCCTGCCTCGGTGAAGTCGTTGCAGCCGGACAGCTCCAGTCGCATGACTCCTTGCATCTGCTCCAGCATCACCTGCAATGGGTAACACATGCACATCTTAACACCCTCTGGCTTTGCACTAAAGCACCCAAAAACATGGTCAATGTAACAAAACACATTCATGAGGGAGGATGAAATCTCTGGAAGAGACGGCAGAGGTCTGCCCTTGCTTGTTTTTCCCAGGAAGGAGATGATTTAGCCTTTCCTGCTCTCCTCCCAATAGGACACTTGGATGTTGAGCTCAGTTTTTCTGCCATTGAAGGAAATTAGGGACAAAGGAAGTGAGGGGAAAGTAGGCGGAAGAGAGAGAAACTGGGATGTTTTCAAAGCCACTGAAAAAGTGGGAAGAAAGAGCTTTGTGTTCCACCAAATCAGGACCATGGGATGTCCTGGAACTGTAAAAAAGCACATACATGATGTCTAGTACATCAACCAGATCATAAGGTGCTGTGGATTTTAGCTTTGGTTATTTTTTTATGAATTTTAACTGATTTTTAAAAATACCATTGATATTTAATTCTGTTTTAATGTTTCTATATTTGTGGATTTTAAACTGTATTGAAAACCATGCTTTTAATGTCAGCCACTTTGAGTCTTTTTGTTGGAGCGAAAAAGCAGGGAATAAATAAACAATTATAATAATAGATGCATAGCCACTTTGAGTCCCCCTGTGGAGAGATAAGTGGGATGATAATAATAATAGTAATAATAATAAAAAAGCCACTTTGAGTTGCCTTGTTGGGGAGAAAAGCAGGGTGCAAATATAACAACAACAACAACAACAACAACAACAACAAAACCTTCCACCTGGGTGAAGGAGACCTACCTCAAGGCCCGCATCTGTGATGGTTGATCTTTTAAGGCTCATGGACTTCACCCCTTTTTTGGACAGGGGATAGTTATCGATGAACTCACAAATGTCCAAGTCTGAGACCCCCACCAGGCAGAAGCCATCAAAGCCCCGAATGGTGAAGCCCTGGAGGTTGACAAACTCCTTGTCCCCGCTGGGCAAGAGGTTGTAGAGCTCTTTGGTGTGCAGGACCGGCGTCAGGCCCACCCAGAACTTGGGCTGGTACAAGACCCTCCGCCACGCCTTGCACACCTGGGCCAGTACACACTTCTCGCAGGCTGAAAAGTACACAAAGAGGCGGTTGAGGATCTTCTCGTCCACTGCCAGTGGCCTCTCAGCCTCAAAAGAGGAGAGGGGCATGTCTCCATTGGCTGGGGGCACCTCGACAGCAGAGCCCAGCCCCACCAAAGTGGCACCAGAGGGGGACGGCACCCCAACCAGGGTGGACAAGGACAAGGGCAAGGGTGAGGCCAGGCCTGGGAGGGGCAGCTCAGCATGGTTGGCTAAAGCTGGGCCCATGATGGCAGCAGGCACAGAGGAGGGCTGGCACAGGCGGTTCTTCATGGCGGGGGTCCCTTTGGTGATGCTGGCGGAGCCAAGCCCATTGGCCTGGGCGGGGAGCTTCACCAGCCCGTTCCGGGGTAAACATGGGGGTTTGGTATCACCGTTGCTCTGGTTCGACATCTTCCAAGATCACTCTGGAAGGCATAAGAGGCAAAATCTTAGTCAATGGGGCTGGAGCTCAGTCAGCCATCAATCATTGCAGTCCTGCCGAACACAGCTAGTTAGCACTCTAAGAGAAATATCAAAGTATCAAATATTTATTTATTTTATTTAACTTCACTTGTATACCACTTTTCTCTCCACCCACCTCCCAAGCAGGGTACTCAAAGCTGTTTCCAACATAATTATGGCAAAATTTGTACTAACAATAATGAAGTGTCAAAGAGCGAAATCAAAGTGTCAAATGATTATATCAAAGTATCAAGGAACGATATCACAGTGTCAAAGCATGATATCAAAGTATTGAAGCACAATATCAAAGTATGGAAAGATATCAAAGTACTGAAGAACTATATCAAAGTATTGAAGCACAATATCAAAGTATCAAAAAACGATATCAAAGTATCGAAGGACAATATCGAAGTATCGAATCACAATATCAAAGTATCTAAGGATGACATCAAAGTCTAGAAGAATGATATCAAAGGACTATTTAAAAGTATCAAAGAACAATATCAAAGTTTTTAATTTTTAATTTTTTTTTAGTATTTTTATATACTGCCTTTTTCACCCCTGGGGGGGGAGGGGGGACTCAAAGCGGTTTACAACATATTAATGGCAAGAATTCAATGCCAACAGGTATGAACAGCTTCCTGTCATCCCGGATTTCCATAGGAGCCTGGATTGCCGGCTCCTCGTTGTCCTGCATGATTGTCTTCATTACTTTATATTGTGGCTGGCTTGATTTCGTATACTGGAACTGAGCCTCTACTTAGCCAGATTTACACCATACTACATGGATTTACATGAATGTTAGATACTTTGACTCTTTGGAGTCAGACCGGCTTCTTTTTGAACTGAACTATTATAATACCGAGTTTTCGCAATGTTCTATGGACTATACTTGGACTATTTATGGGATTATTGGACTATTGAAATAATGTTTAAGGACTGTTGAAATCTTCTCACCCTCCAAAGGAGAACGGTATTGTGTGCGCATTCGGTTTTGGTTATTTGCATAATATATATATTTCATAGAATGCTCAGACTCCTTGAATGTTGATTATATATATATTTATTACTAAGTATTGCATCACAGACATTGGTTGTCGCGTTTACCAACTTTGTTAGTAAGAATTCAATGCCAACATGCATAAATTAAGTATCAAGTTCAAGTTTATTTTATTACAGTCAATTACCATCTCGAGAGAAGGACGTAGTCCTGCACAAACACATCAGATCTCAGGGTCGAGAGATTTTAAACTTTAAAACTTTAAAATAAGTGCATCAATGCCAGGACATTAACCCAAAAATCTATGCCAAAAGCCATATAGAGGATTATATCAAAACCCAAAACAATTTACGGAATCAAAAGGAAGGGAGTATGAAGGGAGAGAATAGGGGTGCTCATGTGGCACAGGGAAGGGAATGATACAAAATTATCGGAGAACAATCCGAAAGTATGAAAGAACAATATTAAAAATTCTCTGAAGATGCCAGCCATAGATGTAGGCGAAACATCAGGGAAGAAATGCTGTTAGGTCACATTGGCCATACAGCCTGGAAACCACACAACAACACTCCAATATCAGTCATTTGAGACTCATTCTATTTACTCGACATAGCTGTTGATCCTTTTTAGTCACACATTCTGTACTACGTAGTCAACCATGCACAGCTTTTTAAGAAGATAATCCAAAAAGTATTGCTTGTTTTTGCCATGTTATATAAGGAACACTATTTTACCAAGCCATTGTGTGTTATGGAACTTCAGCATCTACGGATTTTGCTACCCATGGGAATGGATCCTGGGAAGAAATTCCAGTGGATACCAAGGGCCCATTGTAAATCTAAACCTCAATTTAGTTTTCAAAACTTCAGAATCCTACAAATTTTTGGCTGTGAGCAGAATATTCTGGCCATTTGCTTCATTTTCATTCCCACTGGAGCAGAAACCAGGACCCTGGGATACCCCCATACCTAGAAAAGTCACTCACAAACTTCTTATGCAAAGCGACTGAAGCTATGCCTTGTTATATTACACTCACAATGTCACTTAGTTATATACCTTTGAAATTTGGGGAAGGTACAAACAACTTGTTATTTGCAGGCACTTGCTTCTGAGCTTTGGATGGGACAAGAGTGACATTGGAAGACAAAGTCAACATTTCTCAGACCTGTCTTCTCCTTTTCTCAGGTCCTCAAGGCAAGCACATTGATAGCTTTTGCTCATTGTCTTGGTGTTTTGATCTCAATAGGAATGATGGCTGATGATTGATCATATTAATTGGTGTCATCAGGATTTGCCCTTTGACCCACCTTCCTTGAGATGCAACAATCACTTCATGTGACTTCTTGTGAGTTCATTACTACATCTCAGATGTTGTCCCTTAAATCTTAGCATCTGGCATAATTCTCACATGTCAACCCTATGATGGAGGAAAGTGAATGTGCACTTCATCTCTTTTGCATCCCTCCCAAAGAAGAAGGCTATTCTCCAAATAATCTCCAATTTATTTCCTTCCTTCCTTCTTTCTTTCTTTTGAAAGAAATTTCAGGGAGGACCCATAGAAGCTGACTGACTATTGTTAATGTTGACCCCCACTCAATCTCTTGAAGAGTTTCATCTAGAGAACTTTAAGAGGCCATGTTGACATTTGCACCTTCACAAAGTGGCACAGCCTCTTGGCAGAAAGAAAGATTTCTATTTGTCCAGCGATTTGAATCTGAGAAATGTCACAAGCAGCTGTGCGTTTTTATTTGCAGCCTCATTTTATCGTAAACATTTTACGAGCAAATAGTATATTTTAATCCCTACCGTGGAAATGCCTTTAATTGTGCCATCAAGGGGTGAGGGGTGTGACACCGAAATAAATGCTTATAAAATTTTGCTGAAAAGTATTAATGTTTAAAATATCCCCGTAGTTAACTTGAAGCACAGAAACTTTTTTGCAAACCCAGAGTATGCACTGTGTCAATATACCTGTAAGGCTAGTACTCTATGCTGGTTCATTTATTTATTAAATCACGATTGACTGTCATATACATTCTTAGGGAGGTGTTCTCTAAGGTTAAAATATAGCCTTCTTTTCCCTTGAGTTTCCCCCCACTGTTCTGGGAATCCTGTGCCCATTGTTCCAGTGATTGTATGCAGGTACAATAAACCAAGGGATATAAACCAAATCAATTGATCAATCAATCAAACAGTTGCTGTGAGTTTTCCGGGCTGTATGGCCATGTTCCAGAAGCATTCTCTCTTGATGTTTTGCCCACACCAATGGCAAACTGATCAGCTTCAATATGGTGTCTCTATTTACCAAGGTCCCGGTATCAGACAAAATCACACTAATCAACCAGAATTTCATAGAAAACATCACACCCCTTTTTCACCATTGCCTCACCACAAGCTACTTCCAGTGGGACAATGAATTCTATGAACAGAAAGATGGAGTAGCCATGGGGAGCCTTCTCAGCTTGGTCACAGCAAATTTCTACATTGAACACAAAAGCCCACTCCATGGTTCAGATATTTATTTATCACATTTGTACCCGACTCTTCTCACCCCGAAGGGGACTCAGGGTGGCTTTACTATGGGCAACAATTCGATGCCTTATCAAACAACAAATAATAAAATATGTAGACAACATTTTCACCATTTGGAGTCATGGAGAAGAAGAACTAAACAAGTTCCCGGACCACTTCAACAGCATCCACCCCAATATCCAATTCACCATGGAAAAAGAAATTGAAGGGAAAGTGCCGTTTCTAGATGTCCTAGTCATCTGTAAACCCAATCAATAGTTGGGCCACAAAGTTTACAGAAAACCTACACTCACGGATAGATACCTACATACAACCTACAAACTATCTACAGACCCATTAAGAAAATTCAACAAATACAATGTACAGCAAAGAACAAGATAGATCCTATCACCTCTGCAGGAGTCCAGCATATACCATGCAGCTGTGGACAAATCTACATAGGGACCACCAAATGCAGGCACATTTACCAGGTATGAATCAAGGAACATGAAAGGCACTGCAGACTAATTCAACCAGAGAAGTCAGCCATAGCAGAGTACCAACCTGGACACAGCATATTATTGGGTGAACTAACCTAGACACACCATATTATTGGAGAACACAGAAATGCTGGACACTCTAATAACCATCATGTTAGAGTACACAGATAAGCCATTGAAATCCACAAGCATGTGGACAATTTCAACAGAAAGGAGGAAACCATGAAAATGAACAAATATGGCTACCAGTATTTTAAAAACTCTAAAATCAGGACAGTAAATACTCTTTATGTTTTAATTTTTAACTTATATGTTTAGTTGTTACTGTATGCGTTAAGGCACTGTGGAGGTGTAATTGTAAGATGCCTTGATCCCCCCTCAGGGTATAAATAAGGCAAATAAATAAATAAATAACTGGGGAGTTACAGCAGGAAACATTTAGGGGCAGTTAACACCTCCCAACAAAGGATTCCCCCAGGCAGGAAGCTACCAGGTTTTGAAGCTGGAAGGCCATTCAGTGCTAATCAAGGTGGCCAGTGGCAACATTCCCACTTGCCTCCAACAGACAAGAGTTTTTTCTCCCACCCTGGACATTTTTCCACAGGTATATAAATTACACCTGCCTTTTGGAACATGGCCATACAGCCTAGAAAACTCACAGCTACCCAGTGATTCCGGCCATGAAAGCCTTCATCAACACAAATCAATCTATCATTCCACTCTCTGACCTACTCCGTGTATGAAGTTGCAATTAAGTCCTTTCCAGGCAACACCAACAGTGCTGAGGATGATGGGCATTGTAGTCCAACATTCGTTGAGTGTGCCAGAGGGTGGAAATAGCCGTCTATCAAGCAAGCAAGCAAGCAATCGATCAGAATGATGCATCAAAGTACTAGGCTCCCTTCCACCTGATCAGTCCACCACTTTCCCCATAAAGTCTGCAGGGGTTGAAAAGAAAGCCAGTTTCCTCCAGTGATCTCTCTCTCTTCTGAATTTCTATTTATCCTGCTATTGTCATGCTAACTAACACAACTTTCCTCAGTAACCACAGCAACCGAAAATGGCAGATTAATCCCAGAGCTTGCAAAAAGAAAAAGGTGCAGACCGATGGACCAAGTGGGCAATCCACCCTCCAGCAAGCCTTGTAGGAAATAACGGAGCCTGGGCAAGAAAGGGACAGAACGAGAGAGGCGAGAGCAGGTCCTTCCCAGGCACTCCCTGTTGTGAGTTCGAATCCAGGAAAAGATTTCTGCTGCAAACTAAAAATAAAAAAGGTTGCTGTAAATATTCATGTGCATGAACTCGCAACATATTCCCAGCACAGCTTTGGTGCCAGGCCTGCCATTTATGATGGAACAGGAGCAAAAACACTGCCTCTGCTTCAGGCTTCCTGAAATCATGGTCTGCACCAGCCACAACAGGAGAAGGGTCCAGCTGTGGATCATGGGCTCTCCTCCTCCTCCTCCTCCTCCTCCTTTTCCTTCATAGAATAACCAAGCTGGAAGAGGTCACAAAGGCCAACCTGTTTCCACCATTTGCCGTAAAAGGAACACAATCAAAGCCCTACCGACAGATGACTATCCAACCTCCAGAGAAGGAAGGGGACTCTGCTTCACATTTGAAGGCACCCAACAACAACAGCAAGGGAATGTAAAGACAAAAAATAAATGTTTTTTTCTTTGAAGAACTTTTTAGTGTCTCACTCTCTAAAACAGGAATGGGCAAACTTTGGCCCTCCAGGTGTTTTGGACTTCAACTCCCACAATTCCTAACAGCTTCAGTCCCTTTCCTTTTTCCCCTCAGCCGCTTAAGCAGCTGAGGTGAAAAAGGAACAGGCCTGGATGCTTAAAGGAATTGTAGGAGTTGAAGTCCAAAACACCTGGAGAGCCAAAGTTTGCCCATGTCTACTCTACAATCTAGAAATTGGGAGATTTAAGGTAAATTTCACTTTAGATTCTGAGTTCTTATTTGGAGGAGCGAGGTCCCTTTATGTCAGGGGTGGACAATTACCGGCCCTCCAGGTGTTTTGGACTTCAACTCTCAGAAATCCTAACAGCTGGTAAACTGGCTAGGATTTCTGGGAGTTGAAGTCCAAAACAACTGGAGGGCCGGTAATTGCCCACCCCTGCTTTATGTGCTCCTTCTCCCAGGAAAGAAATGTCTTGTTTTGATTCTGCTATTCCCTTCTCTATATGACTCTGACATATTCTACAGAAAGCAATATTTAGACATTCAAGATTCTGCATATAGTTTGCATTAGATAGCAAGAACTTTATTGATCAATGAGTCCTCAAGATGCATATGCGCACTTTCTGGTTCTTTGATGAATGGCCTTTGGATTCTCTAAACATGGTCTGGGATATTCTGAAGTATCAAACCTTTTCCTCTCAGCAAGGCATGCATTCCCTCCATGATAAGCTGATATCAGTTCCTGGAGAGGTCTGAAAAAGGGGCGAATGCTAGAATAGTGTTACTTATATGGATCAATACAACTGCCTTTATTTTGGGGGCCAAAGCCACAGCAACTCTGACCATGAATGTTTGCAAAACATCAGATCAAATAACACCATGAATGACCGCATAGATGTTGAGTGATTTCAGCTCCACTAAAACCACAGGTTCAGAAGCCTGGCATGTCTAGCTTTCCAGAAGGCCAGATCAGACACAGACATGTAGAAGGCAAAACCAGAGGTTTATTCTCAATGGCTAAAAGAGGATATCAGTGGAGAAAGCACTCCAAAGTACTGACATACCACAATTGTGAACACAGAGCACTTTTATTTCATTTGACAGCTATTCAAGAAACCTATGCTAGCTCCTGATTGGTTGGAAAACAGCCCAGCTAAGATCCATATCCTGAGTGGCTCAGGACTCAGTCAGATGTCATCATGGTTGGCTCTTGATAGTGGACAGAAATTCAATAAACTCTCATTGGAGAATTTGAATTGCCAGTCTTTTTAATGACCGGTCTCTGAGAGGGATGCGATCTGAAAGGAATGTGATGTGATACAAGGTAATGAGTCCATGATACGTTTAATGGTCTGGCTCTGGTGAACACAATTGAGTCAGTCCAATGTACACAATGGATACTTGGGGATGGGGACTATCTCAATAGGTGACGCTGACTTGAGGCATGAGTGCCAGATCTTTCCCACAGATAGCCTCGATCTTATTCATGGGAACAGGAAACGGACCCGGGTGTAGCAACCCAGTTCCCTTTCGTGCCTGGGGGGCAGGGGGCAGCACCGGGGGTCCCACTTGCATTAGGGCCAGTTGCAGCTGATGAGGATATGAAGAGTTAGCTGGGCCTTCCTCTCCCACAGAAAGCTTGGCCTGGGATGATGAATGGCCTGACGGCTATCAGAGCTGGGAAAGTCAGGCTGACCCTGAGAGTGATTCAGATCAGTACGAGAAACCAGGTGGTTTCGGGTCGCAGGAAAGGATCAGGGAAACAGTGGAGGATGAGCCCATGGAAGCTGAAAGGGAGTTCGGCTCTCACGAAGATAGTGACCCAGGTGCTGGGAGGCAAGGACGAAGCTTTGATAGGAGACGGAGCATTGAGTCCAGCAGGAGAGATTGGCACCGCGGTCTAGAGCGCCAGAGAAGCGCTAGATCCCGTAGCACAGATTGGCGCAGAAGCCTAGAGCGTCGGGGCCCCGCCAAGGAATTAAGTATAGGATCCGTGGGAAAGGATCCTCAGTAGCTCGGCCACTTCTGTTCTAAAGGGAGTGAAGCGAGTGAAGATCCACGGAGCCAGGATTGGGCTCGTGCCATGCCAAGAATTTTCTTGGGCTTACTTTCATGAACTTTGTCTTGTTTGCTTTGCCACGGACCAAGTCTGTTTTTGATCCGCTTTGTTTTGCGGAGCCTTGCCAAGCTTTTGCCTTTGGATTTACCTAAGACTCTTACCTTATTGCTCTTACCTTATTGCTATATTTCGATTCTTTTTATGGACAATTACCCTTTTTATCCTCAATCCTTGATTTCACAAGCCATTTTTTCCCAAATCCAATGATCACAGGGATATAAAATGAGATGTAATGCTCTGAAGAGGAGCACAGACAGCAAAACAAACACTACAGGGGGGTTAACCCTTCCTTATGCTATCCAAAGTGCATGCTCGTGTGTGTGTATATATATATTTGTGTGTGTGTGTATGGTTGGAATTAGAATGTACTTGTTCCAACTTATATATACACATTCAACTTAAGAACGAACTTACAGAACCTCTCTTGCTTGTAATGTAGGCACGGCCTATACATTTTATAATTTAGGGTTCTGATTTCTTGATATCACAATCACACCCATGCAGTAATGATTTAGAAATGTGTGGCAAAAGGGCAAGAAGGTCATCTGTTTGACAGCTTTTCAACAAGTCCCTGCATTGTCTATTAAGGTGTACTTTCAATGCTTAGCTGGAAAGCTGGCAAAGGCATTGTTGGCCTCTTGTGATCCATTTTCAGGAGAAGATTTTTTGCTTGTCTATAAATCTGCCCACTAATTATCGATGGCCTCTTTGAGGCCTTTCCTCAGCCAGGTCACGAACCCCACCGGACCACCGAAGGAAGGCACCAGCTGCCTTCCTGTCACTTTGGATGCATTCATCCTGGGCACTCTGACCCGACCTTGTGGAAGCAGGCAAAGGAAGGGAGAGACTGCCTCTCAGGAGATTCCTTGGCTCAGACACATTATCGAAGGGGCTCCGCTGTCTGCCATCTTTGGATGTTGATGCTGCATCGGATCACGTGCCAATGCAGATGACTGGCTGAGCGGAGCCAGCTGGCGTGGAGAGGCACATGTTGAGCAGCAGTAGCAGGCATAGCTTCCGCCTTGCCCAAAAGCAATGGGCAGGCCTTTCCGGCAAGGCACAAGGAAACAGTCAGTTGGGATTGGAAAAGAAATACAGATGCTGGAGCATTTCTTTCTTGGCAGCAGCACGGCAACATTCTCTAGTGAAACCCACCCAAACACAAACACCAGAAAACAACAGATGTGCCCGTGAGCCTGTTGAAAAGACGGGGAAATGAATGAAGCTGCAAAAGCTTCCTCTAGTAGGATAGCTAAATCCCAGGCCTTGGGATTTCAAGGGGCGGGGGGGAGTATTCCCTTCTATTTCTCACAGATGCAAATTGGGATGTACAGGACCTCACCTAGAATAACACTGTGTCCAATTCTTGGCCCCACAGTTTAAAAGAGATATTGACTTTAAGCTGGAAGATGTCCAGAGGAAGAGGGCAACTAAAAGGTTCAAAGGTCTGGAGACTATGACTCCCTCTGAGGAGCGTCTTAAGGAGCTGGGTCCGTTTAGCCTCAGAAGAGAAGATTGAGAGGAGACATGAAAGCCATGTATAAATATATGAAAGAATGCCATAAGGAAGAGCGAGCAGACTTGTTTTCTGCTGCCCTAGAAACAAGGACTAGGGCCATGGGTTTAAATGACAGGAAAGGAGATTCAGCCTGAACAATAGGAAGAACTTCCTGATTGTAAGAAGAGCTGTTCAGCAGTGGAGCTCTCTGCCTTGGAGTTCAGTGGAAGCTCCTTGTTTGGAGGCTTTTAAGCAGAGGCTGGGTGCCTCTAATTGTGCTTTTCCTGCTTGGCAGAATGGGGTTGGACTAGATGACCCATGGGGTGTCTTCCAACTCTATGATTCTATAATTCTAGTGCAAAACTACTTGGTAAGAGACAGATATACAGGTAGTCCCCAAGTTACAAACAAGACAGGTTCTGGAAGTCTGTTCTTAAGTTGAATCTGTCTGCAAGCCAGAACAGGGACATTTATGAAGTGTAACTCCAGACAAATATATTTATATATTAGTCATGACTATATACATATATTTGAGAGACATGAGAGAAGCCTCCTCACAGGATTGCAAGACATTCGGGCATTCCCTGGGCAACATTTTCGTAGACAGCTGATTCTGTCACACCAGAAGCGACCAGAAACGACTTGCAGCATGCAACCAAACAAGCAAACCAACCAGTGGACCTTTTCAGAACCAGCCATGACAATAATCTCAATCAACATTGAAGGCATGTCAGCTGCCAAAGAACAACTACTCAATATACTGTGCCGAGATAAGAAATGTGATGTGCTGTGTGTCCAAGAAACACACATCGATAAACAACAGAAATGACCAAAAGTTCCAGAAATGATCTTAGTAGCAGAAAGACCACATGCACAGTATGGAAGCGCTATCTTCGTAAAACCAGGCCTCCAAGTCAATTGTGCCCATAACATTGGGGAAAAAAACAATATAGAGGTTATAACAGTAGAGCTTAATAACATCATGATTACCTCTGTGTACAAGTCCCCAAATGAAGAGTTTTGTTTCTCCGCTCCTGAGAATTTTGATAGGCACCAAAGGGCGGTAGTAATTGGTAACTTTAACAGCAATAGCCATTTATGGGGCTATGCACAAGAGGATAAAATGGAGAGACTGTCCTCTCCTGGGCTGAACTGCACAAACTATCATTTATTCATGATAGTAAACTCTCGCCACCCTACAACAGTGGGAGATGGCACCCAGGATATAATCCAGAGAGACCTCTTATTTGTGAGCGACAGCATTGTGCAGCAATGCACTAAATCAGTGGGACCACCAATACCAAAAACACAGTACCGGCCAATAGTATGCCAACTGTTCCCAACTATAAATCCTCAAGAAGTTCAATTTAAACAAAGACTCAACTTCAGAAAGGCAGATTGGACTAAATTCTCAGACATGTTAGATCAGTGTTTTTCAACCTTTTTTGAGCCGTGGCACGTTTTTTACATTTACAAAATCCTGGGGCACACCACCAACCAAAATGTCACAAAAGTACACTCTAACACAGTAATACATATAGTCAGGCATGTAGCCAGGGGGGGGCTAAGGGGGCTTCAGCCCCTCCCCCCGAAATTCTCAGGGTGGTCCGCGAAAAGGCCTTACTGGTACATTATTTAAACTGTTATGTTAATTCATATCATGATCTGATCAGCATGCTCATTATATCCCACATTAATGGAGTTATTGGGATAACAATACAAAAGGTTTGCTAGGGTAGACCCTCTTCCACCCAGTCTCAGCCCCGAATCAAAATCCTGGCTATAGTTAATAGGCCCTGCATATAGTTAATGGGCCTGTTTTGATGAACAAAACATATATATGACTTCCTCTCACATATTTATACATGGCTATCATATCTTCCCTCAGCCTTCTCTTCTTCAGGCTAAACATGCCCAGCTCTTCAAGCTGCTCCTCATAGAGCTTGTTCTCCAGACCTTTGTGAAATTTCACCCTGAGTGAAACTTGCTTCCAGTTAACTATGGATGTCATGAAGCTGTTATAAACAGTTCCTTGGGGGGGGGGGGGGGAGGCACTCTCGAAAAATCCAGTAAAATAGTTTTTTTTTAAAAAAAAAAACATTTCCAAGCGGAGAGGCTCAATTTGTTTTTGGAAACCTATGAGGGGCTGCTAGGAGGGGGGGAGAGTGCCAATTTCCCATGGCACACCTGATGATCGCTCACGGCACCTAGTGTGCCACGGCACACTGGTTGGGAAACACTGTGTTAGATGACATGATCATATCGGTCACCCCAATCCCTGAGGAACACAAGCACTAAAATAGTGAAAACTTGCTCATGGGTTTTTTTTCTTTTTAATCTGTGATTTATTTTCATTATACATGTCTGTGCCGTGATCCGGTTTGTGCCTAATGCCAATAAAGGCTGCCACTGGTGTTGCATGCAATCGGTTCTGCCAAATAGCTCCCTCCGTCTATCTTTTTTGTAGGCATGTGGCCTGAAGCCACTCAGATTCCCACCCATTTTGATCTCAGAAGCATTGGGCTCTGCGTAAACATTGCCAACTGAGTGCCTCTGTCGCCACCAGGCTATAGAGCTTTGGGTCCTTGCTTCAAAAGAAGGTGCCAATTGCAGGCTCGCATCCACCTACACTGCTCCCTTGTGTGAGAAGCAGGCATTCCCAGTGTGAAAGCTGGAAAAATTGGGAAGAGATGGCAGCTGTGTTGGGGAAACTGCACGGTCCCTGCAACTACTCTCTCTGTTTTGTATGGGAGGGTATTGTTTAGAAGCTGCTAGGCTTATGTACAGCTGCAGTTGGGTGCTTTTCCTTTTGGTGCCACAAATTTATTTATGTATTTATTTATTTAAAGCATTTAGATTCTGCCCTTCTCACTCCAAAGGGGACTCAGGGCAGAGCACAACATATAAACAGCAAACATTCAATTCTGGGACAAAGAGCTTTTATCCCAGGGCTATGACTATTAGGGGTGTGCACGGATCCGTTTTTCAAAACGGGCTCTTGCTGGTTCGGCTCTTTCAGACAGCTTTAATGGCACGGGTGCCACCACCATTTTTTCTCATGTCTCCTCTCAACCTTCTTTCCATTAATAATATGAATGATACTACTTTCTAATGAAAGATCAGAGGGTGTATAAACACGCCCCTGTGCTGTATGTTTGCCTTCTCAGGTGGAGGTTGGCAAGGTGGCTTTGTTGTACTGACAGCTTCCCTACAGCCATGCTGGCTGGAGCATTCTGGGACTTATAGTCCAAGAAGAAGAAAATAGGAACACTAGGGACCAAAGTCCTGTTTCTTGGCCTAGACGTGCCCAGCCAAGCATCTCCCCACTTCCCTCCTTGACAGGCACTTGCAGCTGCCACAGATTCCCAGCTCTCCATGCTGCCACGCAACCCACCCTTTGTGCTGACTGTGGCATAATTCCCTGTTTTGATTTGTACACATCCCTCTCATTCAGCCACCCGTCCCTCCATGTCTTGGCACTGGCTTCCTCCTAATTACTGCCAGGCAGGCGCTACTTGGCAGACTGGATTTCCCCCCTTGTTCCTTACCCTCCCTCCCTGCCCCATCACTTCTTTATCCAGTCACTTGTATGTAGGCTTAGCAATCCTGAAATGCATGATACTTGCCAACCCATCCTTCCAGACCTCCAATTTAAGGGACATGTCTCATGTTGCCCTCCCCAAACACCAAGCAAAACCACTGAGCTTTGCCTGTGTTGCAGAGGTAAAATGTGACTGCTGTTTGGCCCAATGTTGCCTAATGTTCACCAAAAAGAAAGAGGTGTTGAGAAGGGGGTCCGTGCCCTAAGATCAGGGAACCCTCAGAAAAAGGAGTCACTTAGATATGATCTGTCAGGCTTCCTCCCTTTCTGGCCACACAGCATTCCTCCTTCTCGAAGCACCTGCAATCAACAAACCCATGGCCATTCCTTCCAACATTTTGCACATCAAAACCAGGACCCATGTCACAAAGCAAGGGCAGAGTGTGGGGGGAAATGGCCTAAGTTCAAAGTGAAGGCGAACACACAAACAGTGCAGTGGTTTGCTTAGGCTGGTGCAAACTGGGAAGGGCAAGGTTCTGTCCTATCTCTTTGCTGCTGAATGAACGGAAGGCAAACTTCTTTTTTCACTCGGTTGCAGCAACCAAAGTAAGCTGAGCACAAAGGGAAAAAGGAGGGAGAAGATCTGAGTCACTTGAAAAGGAGTTGGGAAAGTGGGAAGGCAGAGGATGAATCAAGGCTCTCTTTGAGCAGGCATGGGCAAACTTCGGCCCTCCAGGTGTTTTGGCCCATGTCTGCTCTAAGCAATTGAAGCTAGTCTGATGCATCTCATACACTTCATTGATGAGGTGTCAAGTGCTGGAAATCTTTACAGCTAGCTAGGAAGCAATGCTACTGGGATTGCATGATTGTAAATAACATTTCCAGAAGAAGAAGAGGGGGGAAACATCCAATTACTGCATTTCCTAGAAGTCCGAGCTGAAAAAGCTCCTCCTCTGCTATGTGCGGAGACACCCATCCGCCAGACAGTATTGACTGCACTCACAGAAAGGATGGTAGGGAATCTCCCCTTCAATAAAACCCAGCTAGAAATGGGGGGTCATCAGGTCTAGATGCCAACGCTAGCAGATTTAAAGAAAAAGAAATGAAAACGATTGGAAAATGCAACAAAAAGTGCCAGGTTCTTTTCTTTGGGGGGGGGGGGACACCAAAAGCCTTGCTAAAGTTATGACACTGTCAGCAGCAAAATAAGCTCTTAAGAAGAATGTCATACATTTTGCACAATGTTGTTCATATTCCTGAAGATATATTTGCTCAGAGTGTGCCTTCAAGGAGCCGCTTTGTGGAGACAAAAAGTGGGGTATAAATAAACATAAACATAAATGACCTCAAGATCATGGGGGGAAAAACAAGTATCGATCATCGATGTTGCAATCCCAGGTGACAGCAGAATTGATGAGAAGCAATTAGAAAAGCTTACACGATATGAGAATTTAAAGAGAAGAACTGCAAAGACTCTGGCACAAGACTGTCAAAGTGGTCCCAGTAGTGATCAGCACACTGGGTGCAGTGCCTAAAGACCTTGGCCTGCACTTAAAAACAATAGGTGCTGACAGAATTACCATTTGTCAGCTACAGAAGGCCACCCTACATTATTTGTTGATACATCACACAGTACTAGACACTTGGGAAGTGTCCGATGTGTGATCAAATACAAAAGTAAGCATAGTGATCTTGTTTGCTGTGTACTAATCTTGTTATGTATCAAAAAATAACAATATGTAATAATTATAATTATTATTGCTAGCCATCCCCTGCCACATGTTGCTGTGGCCCAACTCTGTGTATATGTGTTTATGTGTGTATATTTGTGTATATGTGTGTATATATTTGTGTATATGTGTATATATGTGGTTTTGTGCATGCATTGTACTGTATTTTTTGTTTTTTGGCTTTTTCTTCTGCTGTGTTTTTTTAGTATTTTATGAGTGATGGTCACTTGTTGGCCTGATAGGTCTATTGTGTCCAAATTTGGTGTCAATTTGCCCAGTGGTTTTTGAGTTATGTTAATCCCACAAACAAACATTACATTTTTATTTATATAGATTATTTGCCTGTCAATTTATGGTCGCCCCATTCATCTGCTTTGAGTCTCCTTTGTGGAGACAAAAAAGCAGGATATAAATAAACATAATAATAAACAAAAACATAAACATAATTATTATTATTATTTGCCTGTCAACTTATAGCTGCCCCATGCATTTCATGAGGTTTGCTTAGGCAAGGAATTCTCAGAGATAGTTTTGTCAGCTCTTTAATAAAGCCTCAAGGACCTGGGATTCATTGACCATTTCTCATCCAAGTACTAACCTGAGCCAGCCCTGTCTAGCTTCTAAAATCAAACAGGATCTGCTGCCTTTCCAAGATGTTCAATGTTGGGAAATGAACTTTCAGCACTATGGACAGCAAGGAAACCCTCCGAACATCCAAGTAGCACTTTGGAGGGCGGCCAAAGTTCAGCCGACCTAGAAGGGGAACACACACAGGCGCCGCTTTTGCTTCTTTCCTGAATGGTCGGAGGCTACAGATATGAGCGAAAGATGATCTGTGTGAATGCATGCAGCCTCTCTCCAAAGAATACCAAAGCTCTTTGGCTTTCAAAGGCCCCGGGGGTATTCAGAGTCATATATTCCCCACTCTTGTTTTACGCTCTAACCTCCCGCTCTGCTTTTATACCATCTGGGGACAAAGGGTCTCAATATTTCCTGCTGCCAATGGAATCCAAAATAATATTAAAAAGAGAGGATGTGGCTATATAGTTATTCTTGCAAAACAGACTTGTTTCTTTTTGCAATCTTTCAAAGCCAGGCCTGTGTTTCCTGCAGCTCTCGGAAGTTTCTCTTTTCTTCTCATTCCACTGAACAGCATATTTTAAGTAAGGAATCTCCATCCCTGATTTGCGTTCTAGTGAGATTTTGTGACAAAAACTGCCCGCGCCTCCATTGAGATGCACAGAAGGAAGGAGTGAAACCTTTCTTATTGCCATACAGCATGCATATCAAAAGCTATGTGAGAAACTCACAAAAAAATATTGACTTGCTTCTAATGTATAGTTTGTGTACGATCGCAGCTATAGCTTGAGAGATTCAACTATGCAAAACCCAAACCCAGAAGCATCTCTGTGTTGTCTGACATGATGGTTGTCAAAGTGGTCCAGCATTTCTGTGTTCTCAAATAATATTCTATGTCCAGGTTGGTTCATCTGCAGGAGTGTATGGTATACCATGCAGCTGTGGAAAAGTTTCCTTTGGACCGCCAAATGCAGCAGCATCAAAGAACATGAAAGGAACTACAGACTTTTTTTTCATGTCAGGAGCAACTTGAGAAACTGCAAGTCGCTTCTGGTGTGAGAGAATTGGCTGTCTGCAAGGACATTGCCCAGGGGATGCCCGGATGTTTTGATGTTTCACCATCCTTGTGGGAGGCTTCTCTCATATCTCCACATGGGGAGCTGGAGTGGACAGAAGGAGTTCATCCATGCTCTCCCCAAATTCAAACTCCTGACCTGTCGGTCTTCAGTCCTGCCGGCACTTAGGTTTAACCCATTGTGCTGCTGGGAGCTCCTACTGCAGACTAATTCACCCAGAAACGTCAGCCATAGCAGAACACTTGATGAACCAACCTGGACACAGAATATTATTTGAGAACACAGAAATGCTCGACCACTCTAACAACCACCATGCCACACTACACAGAGAAGCCATTGAAATCCATAAGAAGCACATGGACAATTTCAACTGAAATGAGGAAACCATGAAAATGTACAAAATCAGTATTTAAAAAAGCAGAATCAAGACAGCAAATAAAGTAAACCACTCAGAAACATGAGAACTCCCGACAGCAAACCATCAAGGGCCAATGAACACCTCCCAAACAGAGGATGCCTCCAAGTAACAGAGGCCACGCCAACTCTATGCAAATACCATCACAGACTGACTTTGCAGCTACAAGACAACTCAATGCTAATTAAGCTGGCTAATTGCAACATTCACACTTGCTTTAAATAGGCAGGGTTCTTTCTCCCACCTTGGACATTATTCCAGCTGTTGTTGAACACAGAACCCACCCCAGGGTCAACATATATTAAATTCTTTCTCCCAGGGCCACTGCAGAGAAAAGCTACACCTGACGAGAACCCTTTATTTGGCAACTACCCATTTTGTGAATGTCTGGAGGCAGCTACAGGCATCCGGGATACGTTTTGAAATTCTTTTCACTTCTTAGTTATATTGTTGCATAACCCTTCAATAAACGTGCACCTAGGTGTGTTATCCTCTACTTTTGTCTACTTTCTGCCTCTTGAGTCTTTTCCCCCCACTTTCACCCTTCGCAGCTGGTCCCTGTGGTTACATGGGCCACATGCCCTCACAGCCCCCACGGCCCTCGGAGTGGGGTTCTCCTTCCCATTTTTCCTATATTAACCTCACCTTTGCCCCAAGAAACCCTGTGTCAATTCCAAATTCCCCTGTGGATACCCATCCACAGGGCTCCCTTTAGGATCCATGGATCCCTTGTGAATGTCTTCCCTTCCTCGTGGATATCTAGAAACCCATTGGCAGGGTTCCCCTCAGTGTCCATGGGCCCTCGTGTATGTGTATTTAATGTGGCAGAATATAAAAATCCCTTTGGAGAAGCATGCCACCAACCAAAACCTTTGGCTGACCTTTCACCAGCACTTCATGCCCTGGGAACTCCATCCAGCTGTCTTCCTGGGCATCATCTTCATATGAAGGATTCAATTACCCATCACCCTCAGGATTAGTCCATCTCTACTGGTCTGGCCCCATAAACCCCGACTGGGCAGAGGACAACAAGATCCAATCGCAGGGCTGCCATCCTATGTCTCAGTCACCTGGACATTACAATGCCTTTGATTAGACAGTTCACCATATAACCATCGAACCATCATGTCCCTATTTTAAGTTTTGCATCTTATTTCAGCCCATTTATTGGCTTCCTTGACACTTTGCCATCGGTTGTCCCTAGCCTGTTCACTCAATCTCCGCACTTTCCTTTGGCTCCTTTAGGAATTATTTGAACTCATTGAGTCTGAACTCAACTATGATCTTTATCTCAGCTTATTGTTTTATGATGCTGTTTTATGACTGTTCATGACTGTGCTATGTTTTATTATTTTTATTGAGTGATTTTAACTGTGTCTTTGTTTTTATCTCTAATTGTTGGGCTTGCCCCTTGTAAGCTACCCCAAGTCCCTTGGGGAGTATATGGTAGCGGGGTATAAAATAAAGTTATTATTATGCAATTCATCATCTGGCATGACTATCCGTTCGCCAGGGGGTCATGTCCCATTGTCCCATAATGATGGCCTCTCTTTGTTCTGTCTCTAGGCTGGGACAAAGGTGATTCACTCAGAACACTGCATTCCTTTGTTTCCTGGACTATCTGCCCCCGCCCCCCCCCCCCCCCCGGTCAGCTATTGGAGAGCAGAAATCTGAATTGGAAGTGGGGAAAGCTCTCCTATTGGCCAGTGGGCACCATAGTCCCACAAGGAATCCTCCCTCAGCTGTTCATGATGTCAACACAGCCTAGCCAATCACGGAGAAGCCAGCTCCAGCTGGGGCAGGAGAAGGAATTTCAAAGGATTTTACTGTCTAAAATGTCTGTTTTTAAATGTTATGGCATCTCACCTTACTTTGGTGGACTACCATGAGATTTATTGATTGGGAAATATTGAGCTATAGCTTCTCTGTCTCATCAGGCACACAGATTCACCAGGTGGCCTACAGCTGGTGCTGGTATCTGCGTTTCAGATTTTGCTATCTCCGGCCCGGATCTCACTATCCGCGGTTGGTCTACTTTGCTTGATTTCATAAATATATTATTTATTTATTTAAAACTTTTATACCCCAACCTTCTCACCTCTATAGAGGGACTCAGACCGGCTTACAGCAAAATTCAATGCTATACAATTTAAAAACAACTACAAAAACATATTAAAATACATAAAAACCCAGCATAAAACCACATCGCTACTAAAACAATTCCACTCGATCTGTAAACATGGTCATTCATTCAGACAATAGCCAATCTCAGCCTATTCTGGGAAGGCTTGGTTCCACATCCAGGTCTTCACCAGCCTCCTAAAGGACAACAGAGAGGGGGCAGATCTAGTATCACTTGGGAGAGAGTTCCACAGCCGAGGGGCCACCACAGAGAAGGCCCTGTCTCTCGTCCCCACCATATATACACTTCACTTGCCTCATTTCCAACAGACTTCTGAAGATGTCATTAGCCACAGATGCAGGTGAAACATCAGGAGAGAATGATACTGGAACACAGCCAGACAGTCTGAAAAACTCACAGCTACCCAGTCAGTTTGTGTTTTCCATTAAACATGTAGTCCTACAGAAAACATCACATTTTACGTGTAGAGTAAGTTTAACAAATGTGGTATTTGAAATGAAGGACAAAATCATGTACTGAGGTAGGCACTGTTAGATCCTGTTTCCTGGAAAAGCAAGATTTGGAAATCTGAAATCAAGAATGGGAAGCACTTTCCTTTGCTTGATTGTGCCATGTTTAAACTTATTTTTAAATAAGAACTAATTACTTACTCATGGGGTATTTACTTTGATACTGTGATGTTACAGATAGATTGATCGATCAATCGATAAATAGATCTCTTTCTTTCTCTCCCTCCTCAGGACAGAAAAATGTGTAAAGGTCATTTCATTAAAACAGAGATATTTAACATGCTATGAGTACTCTTGTGTTGAAAATGTTGAGATTTTGAGTATTTAAATGTATTTAAAACGTTGAACATCTAAAAATAGTATACATAACAATGCACTAACAAACACATTGAAACAATATTTTCCTAAGACTGGTTCAGTAATGAAAAGAAGTAACCCAACAGATAAAACTAAGAAGAATGTCTAAGAAGAGAAAGAAAGAAAACTAAAAGGATATAGAGACATTAAAAAAGAGATGAACAGAATAATGATCTCTCCTTTATACATAAGAAGTATTGACTTTTCAAAAACTTTAGTAGTTTAAATAAAATTTGTCAAGATAATAGAGACTAAAAACTTGGATGTAACATAATATAATGTTATAACATGTTTTGTTTACCTGTCCTCAACAACATTTTCCCTTTCCGTAATTTTTATTTATTTATCATATCAGAAGCAAATTGAGAATACAATTATAATGTATAGGGGGAAAAAAACACCAAAAAAGTTTAAAACTTGGCATTGTACGAAATTTCCTTCTCCACACTCGCATGTGTTGGACTCCACTTTGTGGCCTCATTTCTTAAGGTTGGCTCTGCATCTCATGGTGCCAGAGCATAGCCTATTCAACACCTTCCAAGTCGCCCCGCCTTCTGTGTGTCCAGGAGAGAGTGTCTCATCTGGTCTCAGCCATTGGTTGAGGTTCTGGGTTTTTAGCCTCCCATTTTTGGGCTCTCGCTTGCTGAGGTGTTCCTGCGAATGTCTCTGTAGATCTTAGGAAGCTAATTCTTGATTTAAGGCATAGGCATGCTGGCTGATATCCAAACAGAAGATGGACCAGATATGTCAATGCCTTGGTCCTTTCATTGCTGGCTGCTACTTCCCGGCGGATGTCAAGTGGTGCCATACCGGCTAAACAACATAATTTCTACAGCAGTGAAGGGCGCAGACATCGTGTGACCCCTTAATCAGATATTTACATTACAGATGTATGCGTTGCCAGGAGGTGGTCTTGTGATTGACTGCAGGATTGAGTCTACTCTGCCCCCTATCCTCTCACAAGACCACAAACTCCTGGCAGTGGCGAAGAAATAAATAAATAAATAAATACATCTGTTGGGCCCTGAGCTGCCCATACATAAATACTGCCCTCCCTATCCTGGCCTCATGTCCCCTCCCTCCCTTTTCCCCCTTGCGGGATCTGCACTTGTTGCTGTTACTCTTTTTGTTATTGTGCCCTGTTTTATGTCAAACTTTGTAAACCGCTCCAAGCCCTCGGCTGGGGAGTGGCTGCTCCCCTTCAGGTATAGAAGTTTGAAGAAACTGTTTTAAATAAACTGTTTAATTGTATTGTTTGTTTTAAATAAATACAGTTCCTCGTGTTGTGGTGACTCCCAACCATAAAATTATTTCTGTTGCTACTTCATAAATGTAATTTTGATACTGTTTTGAATTGTAATGTAAATATCTGATACGCAGGATGTATTTTCATTCATTGCACAAATTTGGCACGAATATCTGATATGCCCAATTTTGAATACTGGTAGCGTTGGGGGTGGGTTGACTTTGTCATTTGGGAGTTGCTGGGATTTATAGTTCACCTACAATCAAAGAGCATTCTGAACTCCACTAATGATGGAATTGAACCAAACTTGGCACACAGAATTCTCATGACCAACAGAAAATACTGGAAGGCCAGCTGAGAGGCCGGCCAATCACAGAATAGGAAGGATTTTGGCAGGAGGATTTGTTGTCTGTTTCCAAAAGGGAAGGGAAGGACAGCCAGAAAGATCTTCAGCCTTCTATGCCAAAGGGATTCCTAAGACAATCAGAACACCCAAAGCACCTCCCTCAGGGGTGAAGCCATTAACCAAAACACTCACTTGAGGCTCATTTTGACCAGGTGAGGTGAAACCAAATGGCTTAGGAATGGGGAGAGTCAGGCCTCAACAACTTTGAGAGAGACTTCTCCGACATGTTTCCCTTAGAGGTTGGACGGGTTAGGTCACCAGGGGACCCAGGTGTTTTACTCTAACTAGCCAAGGGATAGGCCAAGCAGGGATGTTACCTCGGCTTTGCCACACCAAGTTCAGGGCACCCATAGAGTTAGATTTTGTTACAAAGTTGAATATATAACAATTAATAAAAGTTGCCCATATTTTAACCCATCCCCTTGCGACTCCTCCCAGAGTTCCTGACCCCCAGGTTGAGAAATGCTGGCATTGACTGATTATCTGTGTAAATATTTCTATAGTGATTTATTAGATATGTGTGAAAACTTATTAAACTACTAACAATAACTTGAATACATTTTGCCCCTCCCTCCCACTCCCTAATGTACATTGTGGAAAATATCAATACAATTATTTAAAATAATAATAGTAACAACAACAACAACAACAACAAAGATTGGACTGATCACTTTCCTTGCTGATGGACACGGCTCACATGGATGCATGGCAAGGGTTAAAGCCAGCTGAGTAGCACAGCCAAAGTTGAAGGGTTTGTGTGTGTGTGTTTGCCTATGGTAATGCAAGCACTTCAAGTTGCTCTTAAGGAAAGAAGGTGGGGGTGGATGAGCACTGAAAACCCACAAGGCCAAACAGCAGCCTTAGAATATATAAGACTGTTCAATGGAGGAGAAAAATAAAAAGGAGAGAGAAAACCCAGAAAGTTAAAGCGAGGCTTCCTTGACTCCTTTGATTGTTGGCCTGGGGGTTTAATTAGTGTTGCCATACCAGGCATATGGTAATCATAATCATGATCAAGCCGCCCTCTGATAAATAATGCACGTCTCCATCTCCTTTTCTGCAGATGCCTCCAAACTGATGTCATCCCACTGACCTCGGCCTGGGCTGTTTGTTTAGGGAGATCAATATGTATTATTATCTGTTTCAATGTTTTTTTAAAAAAAAAACCTATTCAGGTGCTTGGAACCAATGGAGGGAGGGGGGCCAGGAATGTTGCAAATTCCTGGAAAGACAGCACATGAGCATGCTTTTTGCGTGTGTGCCATTGTGATCTCATTCCTACCGCCACCTTTCCATTCCCTTCCATTAGGCACTTATGGCCTACTGCGCTGTATTATTTAGACATTTCTTTATTTTGCAAAGGATTCCAGGATGCACGGCAGGGGACAAAATTTGTGTTTTTTGGGGGGTTCTCTTGGTTGTACCTCGCTTCATATGTATTTGCGGCTGTTATGTGTGTTGCGCTCTTATGAGGACCCTGTCTTGTGGAATGAATTTTAACTGTGTACATCTTGTTACATGTATTTTAGTAATTTTGGCTATTATCTCATTGTTTTCACTATGTTGTATCCCACCTCAAGCCACAAGGAGAGGCGGATTATAACATTGTTGTTGTTGTTTCTGGGGCTGAGAGTGTGTTACTTGCCTGAGGTTTCCATGTCTGGGTGAGAAGTTCAATCCTAACCTCCAGAATCATAGCTCAATGCCCAAACCTATCTATCTATCTATCTATCTATCTATCTATCTATCTATCAGTATACAAACCCCCTATACTATTTTATGGGGGGGAGTGCAAATCTTTGTTTTTAAATCGTAAGTTTTGTATATACAAAGATATATTAAGAAACAGCGGGGGTGGGGTGCCCACGCAAAAACTTAATGAAAACTCATCCAATACTTTTTTGTTTGAATTCTGTAAAGCTCAGAAATCAGTTTCATTTTCAGCACAAGCAAGCAAAGTGAAAACAAAAAAGTTGCCATTAAAATTAATAAGAGATAGGCTGCCTGTCACCATGAGGAGAGGAAAGCAGCAAAGCCAGAAGAGCTAAGTGAGCTGGGAAAGAGACTGAGAGAGCACATTATTCTGGGAAATGGATTTTGGGAAGGTGAGGAGCCCCATGGCAGAGGATTCAAAAAGCCCTGCCCTGCCTACATTACCCAGAATTCTGCTCAGCATCAGAAAGTCCCAATCAGGAGAGGGGGGAGATGTGTCCCTCCTTCCTAACAGCAGCCAGAGTTCCAATAAATTATTGAATCTACAAAGAGGAGGACCAGATGATACTTAAATACCAGGAAGTAAATCTGGGCTAGGCTGGAAAGAAATCCCTAAATTGAAGTTATATTGGCTGAGTCAACATTCAATGAGATAGCTATTGTGGCTTTTTGTAGACAAGGTCCTTTTGCCTTATGACATCCTTTCACATATCGATACATGGCTCTCATGTCTCTTCCCAACCTTCTCTTCTGCAGCTAAACAGACCTAGCTCTTCAACATGCTCCTCATAGGGATCCATGGTCTCCAGATCATTTTAGTCGCCCTCCTCTCAACCCCTTCCAGCTTAGAGTCAATATCTCTTTTAGCGATTTTAACATGACACTGAGAACTGTAATTGTATGTTTTTAATGCTAATTGCTAATTGTTTCTATGGTTATTGTTTTATTTGTTTTTAATTGTGTTTTATCTGGAGGGCAGTAATTGCCTTATGTAAACCACCTCGAGTCGCCTTTGGGCTGAGAGGGGCGGTATAAAAGTACAGTAAATAAATAAATAAATAAATTTTAAACTATGGTGCCCAGAATTGGATACAGGGTCATTCCAGATAAAGAGATCTCACCAAAGCAGAAGAAAGAGATGCTATGACTTCCCTTGATCTGTACGCTATAACCTATTGATGCAGCTTAGAATCGCATTTGCTTTTTTAGTTGCTGCATCACACTCTTGCTCATGTTCAGCTTGTTCTCCACGAAGACTCCAAGATCTTTTTCACATGTATCTCTGTTGCCAAGACAGGTGTCTCCCATCCTGTATCTTTGCATTTTTCTGCAAGGCAGAATTGTTGAAATGCATTTTGTTAGTTTTAGCCATTCAGCTCTCTCATCTATTAAGGTCCTTTTGCATGCTGAACCTGTCCTCTGGAGTATTTGCTCTCCCTCCCAAATCGGTGTTATTTGCAAATTTGATCAGCATGCCTTCCAAACCTTCATCCAAGACAGTCATTAATAAAGACGTTGAACAAAACTGGGCCCAGGACCACTATCAAGAGAAGAATGGATTGAGAAAATGCTAGAAATTATGAGCATAGATAAATTAACATCATTAGTCTCTAAGTCACAAGGTAAATATATAAAAACAACAGACTAGACTCCTTTCACAGAATGGCTGAAGGAAAATAAAGTAAAATTATTAATCTAAATAGAAGAAAGCTGACAGAAGATGCCATCGCTGAGGATACAACAAAAAGCAGCAGAAAGGACTATAAGAAAAATTAAAACCAATATAGAGAAGAATGAAAGCACAAATACCCTTATATCTAATCCTCTCTGTACCTCCCCATATTTTCCACCCCTTTCTCTCTCTCTCTTCCCCTTTTTCTCTTCTCTTTTTTTCTCAACTACCCCTTTCCCTTCCCCCCTATGTTTTACCCCCTTTTCCCACTTTTTAAAAATGTAATTTGGAAAATTTTAATATTTTTTTTAAAAAAAAGAACTGGGCCCAGGACAGAACCCTCTGGCATTCAAATAGTCACTTCTTCCCAGGTTGAAAAAGAGGAACCACTGGGGAGAATCACCCTTTGGATTCGGTTTCTTAACCAATTATGGATCCACCTAAAAGTAGTCTTGCCTATCCCACATTTGTCTAGTTTGATTACAAGAAGGTCATGCATGGGGAACCTTGTTGAAGGCCTTGCTTGAATCAAGATATGCTACATCCACAGCATTCCTCTTTACCTGGAATCACACTGTGACCAGGCACCACATTTTAAAAGAGGTACTGACTCAAAGGAGTCCGAGGAAGTCCTTCTAACTTTTCAGTGATGCAATTATGAACTGTGATATTCTACATACATATCCAATACAAAAAAATCCCACCTGTCTGCCTTCCCAACCATACACACAAATCCCAAATAGTCCTGCTTTGGACATCCCACCTACTCCATTGAACGAAGAGACAGCGGTTAGTTGGTGTTGGGGGGGGGGGGGGGACAAAGATAAAGAGAGAAAGGAAGTTGTTTCTATGCACCGTCCATTATCTCCTCCCGGCCCTGTATTCCTGGAATAGCTTTTGTCCCTCTCGAGGACAGAGAGAGAGAGAGAGAGAGAGAGAGAGAATGTTAGAAATAAGATAATGGATCTTAGCATGGATCATGAATCTAGGCCTCCAGGGAAAGCTGTCTAGAAGAAAGCGGAGCATATTAGCCAGACAGACCTAAAAGGAGGAGAGGGAGGATCAGTGTTGTATGTTATAGTGTAAGCGGACACAGACACATTCTCCATCTGAGTCAATCCAGAACGCAAGGGAAGAGCAATGTTGTGGCAGAATGGAGGTCCGAGACTCCCCTCCAAGCCTCACTAATTGTGTTCTAAGAAAAACTGTCTTGGCTTGCCCCAACTCACAGTTGCCAGGAAGCAGGCAACAACTTCCCCAAATGGATGGAGTTTATTTTTGGTATGCCAGGCAGCTTCCGGAATCTCCCAACCCAAAAGCTATGACAGACGCCGCAAATGGACCCACATCCTGTTTGGTTATTCTTGCTGATGAATCTTTTCCAGGGAGGGATCCCAGTCCAAGGAGCACTCCTACACAACTCAGAGATGCTGGCGGAGTAGCCATAACGCTCCAAAGGGGATTCCCAACACTTCATAGAACAACAGAGTTGGAAGAGACCACATGGGCCATCTAGTCCAGCCCCATTCTGCCATGCAGGAAAAGCACAATCAAAGTACCCCCAAAAGATGGTCATCCAGCCTCTGTTTAAAAGTTTGCAAGGAAAGAGCTTCCACTGGACTCCAAGGCAGAGAGCTTTCAGCAGCTCTTACAGTCAGGGAGTTCTTCCTAATGTTCAGGTGGAATCTTCTTCCCTGTAATTTGAACCCATGGCTCCATTGAGTCATATTCTCCAGGGTAGCAAGCCTGCTCCTTCCTTTGGATGACACACTTTCAGATACATGTCTCCTCTCATGTCTCCTCCCAACCTTCTCTTCTGTAGGCTAAACATCCCCAGCAATTTAAGATGCTCCTCATAGGGATTATTCATGATCTCCAGACCTTGGTCCTTTTATTCGCCCTCTTCCTCTGGACACCTTTGAAATGTGGTGCCTAGTCACAGTGTGATTCCAGGTAAAGAGGACTAACCAAGGCAGAACAAAAAAAGGCACCATGACTTCCCTCAATCTGGACACTAGACCCCTTTGGATGCAGCCCAAAAATCCCAATGGCTTTTTGAGCTGCTGCATCACACTGTTGCCTTGTGTTTAGCTTGTCCATGAAGACTCCAAGTTCTCTTTCTCATGGACTGCTGTGGAGCCAGGCGTCACCCATCCTATATCTTTGCACTTCATTTTTTCTGCCTAAGTGTAGTATCTTACATTTGTCCTTGTTGAAATTCATTGTGTTAGTTTTGGCCAATCAGATCTCTTATCTGTTAAGGTTGTGTCTGGTCGCTTCTGGAGTGAGAGAATCAGCCATCTACAAAGACATTGGCCAGGGGACACCTGGATGTGTTGTAACCCTGCAGGGAGGCTTCTCTCATGTCTAGAAAAGGACATTTTCCAAGCACATACTCAATATTTTCCCAAGTCTTCCCAAAGTGACCCCTTTCCTGTATCTCCCCCATCTGTGCTTTATGTGACATGGGCATTTAATATAATGCCAAGTTTTTAAACTTTGTGTTTTCTCAAATACATCACAAATGTACTTTTGGTTTGCTCCTGATATAAATAAATAAATCTGTTAAGGTCATTTTGAATTCTGATTCTGTCCTTTGGAGTATTCACTTTCCCTCCTAATTTAGTGTCATCTGCAAACTTGATGAGAAGCACACCCTCTAAACCTTCATCGAAGCTATTAATAAAGATGTTGAACTGAACTGAACCCTCTTTATGGCAACAACGAGTCACTTCTTTCTGGGATGAAGAAGAGGAACCATTGGGGGGGTGCACCCTTTGGGTTCGGCCGCTTAACCAACTAGAGATCCACCTAATAGTAGCATTGCCTAACCCGCTTCTGACACGTTAGTCCACAAAGTGGTCATCGGTGGCCATACTTGGTCGTGAGGTATCCTGAGAACAATTCTCCCCAAAATAAACTTTTTCTACTGATGACTTGGGCTGTGGGCAGCAAGGTTCACACTGCTCTTTGCATGTTGGTGGCACACTCCATCTAAACCTCTTCTAGATAACAGTCAGACGTCTAGAAAAGGATCTTTTCCAAGCACAGACTCAATATTTTCCCAAGTCTTCCCAAAGTGACCACCTTCCCTGTATCTCCCCAATCTGTGCTTTCTGTGGCATGGATTGTAACCTCCGCCAATGCAACAGAGGCACCTGGGGCGGGGATAGTTAGCCATTTGTGGCAAATACAGTAATGAGAAAACATAGCTAGATCCAGCCAAATACTCCATCACCCAATTGCCCACACTGGCCAAGCAAATGCCTTTGGGAGGTCTGTGAGCTAGACATGAGTGCTAACATCTATGCCGCTCCACTAGTATTTATTTATCTGGTATTTTAATGATATATTTCATATTATATTTAATAATCTGGTTTTTATCTAGATCCGGCTTAGTCTGGCTTCAGACCGGGTCATGGAACTGAGACAGCCTTGGTATTCTTAGTGGATGATCTATGCAGGGAACTGGACAGGGGGAGTGTGTCCCTGTTGGTTCTCTTGGACCTCTCAGTGGCCTTCGATACCATAGACCACGGGACGTCCTGCAGGATTGGGGCTTGGAGGCACTGTTTTGCAATGGCTCTGATCCTTCCTGGAAGGTAATTCCCAGAAGTTGTTTTTGGGGGTCACCTGCTCGGCCCCCATGTTGTTTAACATCTACATGAAGCTGCTGGAAGAGATATTCTTGAGTTTTGGAGTTCAATGCCATTTGTATGCAGATGACGTCCACCTCTATCACTCCTTTCCACCTGCTGCTAAGGAGGCTGTCCAGGTCCTGAACCGGTGCTTGGCGGCTTTGATTGTCTGATGATGAACAATTTGAAACTGAATCCAGACAAGACAGGGGTACTCCTGGTCAGTTCAAAGGCCGTCCAGGGTGTAGGGTTACATCCTACACTGGACAGGGTCACACTCCCCCTGAAGGCACAGGTTTGCAGCTTGGGAGTCCTCCTAGATTCCTTGCTGAGACTGGAACCCCAAGTCTCGTTTGCGGCCAGGGGAGCTTTTGCACAATTAAAACTTGTGTGCCAACCATGCCTTGGTTACATCCAGGCTGGATTATTGCAATACACTCTACGTGGGGCTGCCTTTGAAGATGGCCCAGAACCTGCAATTGGTACAAAGGTCTGCAGCCAGGCTTCTAATTGGAGGTAATTATAGGTAACGTATGATGCCCCTATTAAAGCAGCCCAGTGGCTGCTGATAAGTTTCCAGTCCCAATTCAAGGTGCAGGTTATGCCCTACAAAGCCCTTAACGGTTTGGCTCTGCTTATCTTCGGGATTGCATCTCCCCCTATGAACTGGTGTGGACCCTAAGATAAGCTGGGGAGGCTCTCCTATCACTTCCAGCACCATCACAAGCACAGCTTCTCGGTGGTCGCCCCGTCTTTCGAACACCTTCTCTAGGAAGATTGGGCAAGGCCCCACACTGTCCTCCTTTCGTAAGGATCTGAAAACCTGATGTTCCAACAAATTTTCAAGAATAATTAGTCCCTAGGCCCAGTCCCTAAATAGACAGATAGCACTCTGCCTTGCACTTCATCCATTTCCCGGCCCTAAGATATGCTGTTTGCACTATCCCTTGCCCAGCCATTTTAGTTGGCCAGGTTCATTTTGCAATCCTGGCCATTAGTTTGTTGTACTTCTACTGGTTGAACTACAAAGAAATGGGTTTTTAATATATTTTAGTGTGTTTAATAGGATTTTGGTATTTTATGATGCTTTTAGTTGTTGGTATTTTGTTCGTTAAATTAAATTAGGTTGTGCTATATTGTTGAATGTGTTTGTTTGGATGTAATTGTCTGTATAATTTTCTTTCCGGTAATTCAATGTTTGCCTTATATGTTGTAGACCGTCCTGAGTCCCTTCAGGGAGATAGGATAGTATACAAATATTTGTTGTTGTTGTTATTAATTTATTTATTTATTCAGTTTTGTATACCGTCCTTCTCCGAGGGCTCAGGACAACTTACAGAGAATATAAAAATGCACTTTAAAACAACAGAAAGAAATTAAACTCTTAACTAAAAACTATAAAACTGTTTACAGCTGATTAATCAGATCAGACCCCGAAAGCCTGCTGGAATAAAAACGTCTTGCACGGAAACTGTGGAACTTTGTTAGATCTCTCAAAGCTCGCACATCTTCTGGCAGAGCATTCCAAAGAGTTGGAGCTATGATCATAAAGGCTCGCCATCTTGTCAATGTCAGCCGATATGAGCGGCAGCTAGGGATCATAAAAAAAATTGATCAGTAGAACGCAGTGACCTCTGGGGCTGATATGGGGTGAGATGGTCCGTCAAGTACGTCGGGCCCTGACCATATAAGGCCTTGAAGGTAATAACCAACACTTTGAAGGAGACCCGGTGCTCCACAGGTAGCCAATGCAGCTGCTGCAATATTTAATAATTATTAAAGGTCAGGTTGGCTTGTATTGCACAATACATAGACTGCAACCTCTGGACGTGATAGCTAAATGAGCCTCCATTTCTAGAGATAATCTAACTTTGACTACTAGTTCCACTCTGAGTCCCCTTTGGAGTGAGAAGGGCAGCATATAAGTCGTAAATAAATAAATAGATACTGGCAGCAGCAGAAGCTGTTTTTCCCTTCTTTTTCCTTATGTAAAATGACTGGTGTTCCTACTCCATGATGAGCTAATTGGCATGTGCTGGTATAAAAAGGGAGGCATTGTGGATTGGCATGCAGGAGGAGTCAGCTTTTGTACGGAGCTCCCGTCTGCTGCCTGATAAAAGTGCAATTTGGTTGTTTTATAACTTTGTGGCATATGGGTGCAGCGATGTTTGTGGAACGTGACATCGGAACTACTATTTTTAGGCTTCGTATTATTAAAGGTTTAGCTTTGGGTTTTGTGCATGTTCAGCATAGTGCTGCTTTGAGTTTCCTTATGAAAAGAGAAAGCGGGATATAAATAAACATAATAATAGTAACAATAATTTTTTTCATGTCAGGAGCGACTTGAGAAACTGCATGTCGCTTCTGGTGTGGGAGAATTGGCCTTCTGCAAGGACGTTGCCCAGGGGATGCCTGGATGTTTTACCATCCTGTGGGAGGCTTCTCTCATGTCCCTGCATGAGAAACTGGGGCTGACAGATGGGAGCTCACCCTGCTCCTTGGATTCGAACCTCTGACCTTTCGGTCAGCAGTCCTGCTGGCACAAGGGTTTAACCCACTGCAGCACCGGGGGCTCCAATAATAATAATAATAATAGGTACATAGCCGCTTTGAGTCTCTTTATGGAGAGAAGAAGCAGGGTATAAATAATAATAATAATAAGTATAAGATTGACACTGAGTTTTGTCAGAAGTCATAAGTGGTGGGTTCACGGGTATGGGGAAAGAGGGAGGAATTTGATATAAGATGTTGTAATTGCACAGTTTCTGTTAGTTACTGTACTATTTGTACTTGAGTGTTGCTTATTGTTTGTTATTCACACACACTATTTGTTCATTATTATTTTCCTCTGGAAAAAAGGGATTTAAATTCTCAATTGCAGGTTCCATTGGAGAGAATGTATACAAAATGTTTATTTATTTATTTAATTAATTTATTTATTTATTCGATATCTTAGCCGCCACTCCCGGATGTTGCCTCTGAATCAGGTCCAGTCCAGCTGTTTAAAGAGCAGGGTATGATGTTCTCTTATATCCACTCCCGTTAACGGCCTAGCTGCTGATCTTTGGACAAATTGAAGTTTTCAAACCATTTTCAAAGGCAGCCCCAAAGGTAGAACGCGTTACAGTAGTCTAAGCGGGATGTAATCAAGGCATGGTTTCATTTTTCCAGGAACGGTCGCAGTTGGTGCACCAGTTTAAGTTGTACAAAATCGATCCTGGTAACCTCTGCCACCTGGGCTTCCAGGTTTAGAGAGTAATCCAATATCACCCTCAAACTTTGAACCTGAGCTTTTGGGGGAGTGTACCCCCTATTCCTGGATCCATCCTACATGAGACCATAAATACTTCTATCTTATCTGGATTCAGTTTCAATTTGTTCACCCTCAACCAGCCCATCACTGCCTCCAGGCATTGGTTCAGGCGTAGCCCGGCTTATTTAGTATTACCTGGTGGAAAGGAGTAGTAGAGTTGGGCATTGTCTGCATACAAGTGATACTGAACTCCAAAACATCGGATGATCTCTCCCAGCGGTTTCATGTAGATGTTAAATAACATTGAGGAAAGTGATGAGCCCTGCAGGACCCAAAATTCTAATGGCCATGGGGCTGAGCAAGACTCCCACCTTCTGGCTGCAATCTGAAAGAAAGGACCGGAAGCACTGAAGAACAGTGCCTCTTGGCCCCATTCCTTCAAGTCACTCCAGAAGAATACCATGGTTGATGGTATTGAAAGCTGCTGAGAGGTCAAGGAGTACCAGATAGGTCACCCTCCCCTTATTTAGCTCTCCATGTAGATCATCCACCAAGGCGACCAAAGCCATCTCTGTTCCATGCCCCAGCCTGAAGCCAGATTGAAATGGGTCTAGAAAATCAGCCTCATCCAAGAACCCCTGAAGTAGTTTGGCCACCACCCGTTTCAAATATTTGCTGGTGTATAGCAAATCGGGCACGGGTCTATAGTTCTCAAGCACGGCCAGATTAAGGGATTGTTTTTTCAACATAGGTCAACACTGCTTCTTTTAGAGCCGTGGGGACCTTGCCTTGGTGGAGTGAGGCATTGATAAGCTCCCTTATCCAAGCCATTCATTCTCTAGCTTGTTTCACAAGATAGAATCCCCCACCCCAGAAAAAAAGCTAAAGCTAAATAGCCTCATCTCTTTAGCAAGCAAATGAGCATTAGGTCCCAGCAATCTTTCCTCTTTTCAGATATGAATGGGGATGTAAATGGGAGTGTCACACACAAAGCCTATGATGCCGAGCATCTAATCAGCCCCACACAATGGGTGGCTTGATTGGCCCATCGGTGGCACTGTCTGGGTGGCACAGTCAGCCGCCTTCTGTTTAGAGGACGAAGGCAGATTGGGATATTGCCATGGTGTGGCCTGCCCAAGTAGGTGCCTGGATTGTGTGGGCACGCTGCAAGTAATTGGGTCCCCGGGTTGATTAAAGCGGTCCGCTCCTAGATGACCCCAAAGTGGGGCAAAAAGAAAGGCAATGCTGGCACAGAGTGGCAAAATGTTATCTGATGTCACGGAAACTCTGGCCTGCAGAGTCACACATTATTCTGAACAGCTGCATAGTGCACTAAACATAGAGGTCCCCATCTACACTGCCATACAATGCAATTTCATGATGCAGTTAAACTGCATTAATTGTATGGTGGAACAGACTCATATAATGCAGTTAAACCAGGCATGGGCAAACCTTGGCCCTCCAGGTGTTTTGGACTTCAACTCTCACAATTCCTAACAGTCCCGCCCCCAGGCCCCTTCCTTTTCCCCCTCAGCCACTTCAGTGGCTGAGGGGGGAAAGGAAATGGCCTGAGGCTTTCCTTTTCACCCATGCCTGAGTTGAGCTATGGAACTGCATTATATGGCCTTAGAGCAGGCACAGGCCAACTTTGGCCTTCCCTCCAGGTGTTTTGGACTTCAGCTCCCACAATTCCTAACAGGTGGTAAAAAAGTGTATGGATCACATCAACAACATTCACCCTAACATCCAATTCACCATGGAAAAAGAAAATGAAAGAAAACTACAAACCAAATCACTAATTAGGCCACACAGTCTACACACACCGATAGATTTTGTTGCTTATTCATTCAGTCGCTTTTGACTCTTCGTGACCTCATGGACTAGCCCACGCCAGAGCTCCTTGTCGGCTGTGGCCACCCCCAGCTCCTTCAAAGTCAAGCCAGTCATGTCAAGGATACCATCTATCCACTTTGCCCTTGGTTGGTCCCTCTTCCTTTTTCCTTCCATTTCCCCCAGCATCATTCTCTTCTCCAAGCTTTCCTGTCTTCTCATTATGTGGTCAAAGTACTTCATCTTTGCCTCTAATATCCTTCCCTCCAGTGAGCAGTCGGGCTTTATTTCCTGGAGTATGGACTGGTTTGATCTTCTTGTGACCCAAGGCACTCTCAGAATTTTCCTCCAGCACCACAGTTCAATCGCATCTATCTTCCTTCGCTCAGCCTTCCTTATGGTCCAGCTATCACATCCATAGGTTGCTATGGGGATACTGATAGATACCGACATAAAAATTCCAACACTCACCCAGGTCGATAAAAAAGCACAATTAAAATATTGGAAAATTGTGTAAACAGAATATGCAGACCCCACCCTCTCCAAAGTGAACTGGACCACCTAAACCGGGCTCTACATGGCAATAGATACTCTACCACAGACACCAGAAGAGCTGCATGACCAAGAACAAGGCATGGGAGTAAAGACAAAGATCCACCCTGAGGAAAAGTGTTCTTACTATACATCAGGGGAACTGCTGACCACAGAGGGAAGCTAATGAAGAAACACAACCTACAAACAATCTACAGACTCACCAAGAAAAGACAACAAACAAACACTATGATCAGCAAAGGACAAGAGGGATCCTCTAACCTCTGCAGGAGTCTACCGCATACCATGGAGCTGTGGACAAGAAGTCTCCATAGGGAAACCCAAATGCAGCAGCATTGCCCAACCACGAATCAAAGAGCATGAAAGGCACTGCAGACTGATTCAAGCAGACAAGTCAGCCATAGCAGAATACTTGAGGAACCAATATTCTGGACACAGATTATTTGAGAACACAGAAATGCTGGACCACTCTGACAACCCTGAATGCCAGACTACACAAGGAAGCCATTGAAATCCACAAGAAGCACGTGGACAATTTTAACAGAAAGGAGGAAACCATGAAAATGAGCAAAATTAGCCTACCAGTATTGTAGAGTCTCGCTTATTCAATGTAAACAGGCCAGCAGAATGTTGGATAAGCGAAAATGTTGGATAATAAGGGGGGATTAAGGAAAAGCCTATTAAACGTCAAATTATGTTATCATTTTACAAATTAAGCACCAAAACATCATGTTTTACAACAAATCGACAGGAAAAAGCAGTTTAATACACAGTAGCATTATGTAGTAATTACTGTATTTACGAATTTAACACCAAAACATCACAATGTATTGATACATCTGTGGATCCGGGCAGAAGGCAGACTGTGTTGGATAATACAGAATGTTGGATGAACAAAGATTGGATAAGCAAATCTCTACTGTATTAAAAAAAAACCACCAGAATCAAGCCAGTAAATAAAGAACACCACTCAGAAACAGGAGAAACTCCAGACAGCAAACAATCAAGGGCCTGTTAACACTTCCCAAGCAGAGCGTGCCTCCAGGCAACAGAGGCATCATTACCTCTATGAAGATGCCCTTATGGATTGACTTTGCAGCTTCATGGCTACTCAATGCTATTCAAGCTTGCCAATTGCAACATTCAAACTTGCTTCAAATAGACAAGGGTTTTTTCTCCCACCCTGGACATTATTCCACAGGGATAAATACACTCCACTTGCCTCACTTCAACAGACCTCTGAGGATACCAGATACAGATGCAGGCAAAACATCAGGAGAGAATTCTACTGGAACATGGCCATACAGCCTGAAAAACTCACAACATAACATAGACAGACACACATAATGCAGTTTAACAGCATTAAGCTGCCTTATATGAGGCCCCATCTACATGGACATATAAGGCAGTTTGGAACTGCATTGTATGGTCATTGAAGAGTTATGCAACACAGTTGAAGTGCACTAAACTGCATTGTATGAGTCTACACTGACCATATAAGGAAGTGTTGATGGAGATTCAAGTCAAAAGTAGGTCTGGATGATGAAGGAAAAAATGGTTCAAAACTCATTTCGGATGTAGGGGGCGCTGGTGCTTTGATTCTGGTAGACTTCTGAGTTTGTTTTTTTAAAAAAAAAATCAGAATGTTTCCAAATTAATTCCGAAATTTCAGAATGGCATCAATAATAACCGGGTTTGAAATAACCGGGTTTGAAAGCCCAGGCCTTCCCTCCGCTTCTGGACGGCCCCTGGTTTGAAAGCCCAGGTCTTCCCTCCGGATCTGAACGGGGCCATTCAGATCCGGAGGGAAGGCATGGGCTTCCGAACCCTTTCTGAAAATGGCGGCGCCAGCTTCAAAACTGCAAATTAACTTCCGGGTTGCTTAAAGTTCTTCAAAAACAGTTCGGAAGTGAATTACATCCGAATTTAATACGACTTTTGGAGCATTCCGTTGAACCTAACCAGGCCTAGTCAACAGGTATAAGGAATACTTGAAACATAACAGAGACCTCATCTACATTGCCATATAATGCAGTTTAGGAACTACACTATATAAAGTATATGGTCAGCTTAGATCCATATAATGCAATCGAACTGCATCATATGACTGCATCATTATGTGGATCGAGTACAGTTAATATTCCGACAATGCTTTAACAAGTCATGTTCTCTTTGTCTCACAACAGTGTTTCTTATTTTGCAGCTCATCAGGCTGGCAACCCTCCTCCTTCAGAAGCCACCCACCATTTCTAAATTTATATATCATCTCATTAAAACAGGCACTCATTTATCTTTAATTTAACTTTTCAGCATTTATTTCTAAATGCTTGCCACTGCTTTTAGGTATGGTGAAGGATATAGTATCCCAAAATGGTGTTGTAGACACACACATATATATGTGAGATGGGAACAAAAATGTATTGCATATTTATAACAGTTTGATACCACTATAACTGCTGTGGAACAGGGATGTGTTATTGCCCCAACCTATTCTCTATCTTCATCCCTATGATATTGCACCTTGTTGATGGGAAGCTTCCCTCCGGCATGGAAGGGAATTGGACAGATGGCAAGCTATTTAACCTCAGTAGATTGAAAGCCAAAACCAAGGTCACAGCAACATCTGTGATAGAACTCCAGTATGCTGATGATAGTGTAGTCTGTGCTCATTCAGAAGCCACTCTAAACACCTTTGCAGAAGCATATGAGAAGCTCGGCCTCTCACTGAACATTGAGAAAACCAAAGTGCTCTTTCAGTAAAAGGCACCAGCCAATGCCTCTGCAGTGCCGGAAATACAGCTTAATAGTATAATGTTAGAAAATGTTGATCATTTCCACTCTTGCCTCCCTTTGGCTGGGCCAGGGGAGAGAAACACTCTAAGCCTGAGTGCTAACAGGAGCCAGGGTTCTGGGACGAAGGAGAAGGGGAGGGCCAGCAGGAGAAGGGTGTGTGTTTGGAGGGGGGATTATACCTGCGGGGATACTTCCTCAACAGCCATGCTACGCCAACTCAGGTTTTCTGGGAAAGACCCCCATAGACCACTTTTCTGTTTCTTGTAGACCACATGTGGTCCACGGACCACTGGTTGGGAACCACTGATGTAAACCCATATATTGCAGTTCAATGCATTCCCCATTTTCCCCGCTTGGTTCTTTTCTATCATCAGCTAATCTTGCTGGCCAATCTACCAGTTTTGTAGCTGTCATTATGATTATAAACTGTTGAACAGCTTGTACACGGCCCAAATATCCTCAAGACCCCAGACCCTGTCTGCTCTTGGAAGCCAAGCAGGGTTAATCTCTGGATGGGAGACCACCAAGTACTCATGAATCTTGAAGTCACACATAGAACACTGCAACAATGTTTAGAGAAGAGATGGCTCTGTGACGGTCCGACCACTGCCTTTGCATGCAGGAGGCTCCAGATCTAATCCCTGGCATCGCCAATTAAAACGATCTGGTGGCAGCCAATGAGGAGGACCACTGATCTGCCTTGAAGCGCTAATGCTACTCACGTTCGACAATAGACTAATCCTGGTTGAAAGATCATCTCTGACCTAATGAAGGGTTTCCTGAGAAAGAGCTTTGTGTCGAGTCTTGGAAGCTGAAAGGTGCAAGGAGGAGAATATCCCAGCACCTATGTTTGCTTTAGATGTGAACATTGTAGCACAAGGAAAGATGCTCTTCTCCTTTGCACATTTGGGCATTTTAGAAATTGGTATCTTTTGTCACCATGCCTTTGGCAATATAAGGCTAACAGCTTTCAACTACCTTACAAGGCGGTTGTGAGCATCTTACTAGATTTATACAAGGCTTTGGAGATCCCGAAGCTTTCTAAACACTAGATTTTCAAATATGCAGGAGATTTAAATGGTTGAACTGTGAATGTATGTTTTGAAATATGGCTAGCGCACAGACGGTGTATCCCTCCACATTGGTCAGTGCATGGGACCCTTATGAAAGTGAAACATGGCAAATAAAGATATCTCTTTGGTCATCATTTGCTGCTTCGTGTCCCAATTCTGGGAAAGGGTAAGGTGCAAAGAAACGTAACAACAATAATAAAGGGTGTAGGGTGTTTATTTTCCAATGCAGATCGTCCTAAGTTTGCAGAAGTGGCATTGCACGAGGAAACACATTTCCCTCAAAGCATTGCAAAGAAGTGCATGCCCCATTGAGTGCGCATCCAGTTTATATGTTGCAAGTATTGCTTCGGTTGCACTGTATGAATATTCAACACTACAGTTGCACACATGGCTCAATAATGCAACGTGTCTGCATTCGTTTAAGTTCAGCAACTGGGACATAGGATCTGAGTCCATGGCAAGTGACAAAGGCACACCAAGGATCATGGGCGGTGTTATTCTTAAGCAGAGATCTGCAGGATCAAAATGCCCTGCTGAGCCATTTTGTAAGGGGGTGCAAAACTTCGGCAGTTTGTAGATTAAAAATTTTCAAAAATTCAGTGGATGACTGGATCTTTTTGAAACATGGCAGGAATGATGTCCAACTTATGTTCCGTCACTGTGGCCAATTAAAATTTTTTTTTTAAAAAAAAACGTTATTTGTAAAAAAAAAAAAAAAAATCCCAAAACAACCCAGTGAATGAGCACAGTGTTTTGAAACTTGACAGGCTTACAGTTGTTAATGTGTTCTACAAGTTTGCCAAGTTTTGTTCTAATAGTATTTAAAATGATGGAGAAACAAGCCTCGCAAGCTTCCACATTGGTGCCAATGGACTGAATCTTACCGAAACAAAAATGGAACCTGAGTCCTTTGGAGGTTAATGGGGCTGCTCTATCGCAAGAACGCACATGCTTCCCGCCAGCGCCCTGCAGGCTTATTTACATGCAAAGACCTGGCTTTCGCCTGCTCTGACATCTTTTCACGGTGGCAGAAAAAAAAGCAGCAGCAAGTCGTCTCTCCTGCTGCAAATGTTTGCTGCCCTTGGAGAACCTAACATATGGCTTTTTCACTAGATGCTCAGAGAAAGCAAAGAAACCAAAGGCCATATTTTCATTCCCCTTCATTGATCAGCATTGAGGGCAAGCCCTGGCATCGCAGTTCATCATTAACAAAGCTAGTCATCATTGTGCTAAACCAAGATAGTACTGGAGGCAAGTTGAGTACTATCATCATGTATATGATGGGATGAACCAATGGTTAAGCTATTCTGCCAGAAATGGAAAAGCACAGGATCATACATTATGGCAAATGGTAGATTTGCGTGAAGCCCAAAGGACTGGATTGACAACAAATCAGATAGGATAGGATAGGATTTATATGTATGTATATTTTATAATGTTGGAAATAGCAACCTTCTTCAAGCCTCCACTAGTTATTTGTTATGTATATAATTCAAATTGATTACTGTATTGTACATGTGTGCATGGATTTGCAGTTTTTCTTTAACTCTTTTTTGTGGGCGGGGCTGCAGACCATGTGATCAGGTCTGGGCTTGTTCAGGATTCAGCTTCTAATTTAGAACAGTTTGCTTTAGACTTCAGTAGGAACTGTATGCATCAGACTTCAATGTAGGAACTGAATGCCTTTAGACTTCAGTAGGGAGTATGCTTAGAAGTCAATAGGAACACAATGCTGTACAGAAGCCACTAGACTCCATTGGTCTTTCAGATTAGACAGAGACTAGGTCTATTGAGTCTAAGAAAGATGCCCTATGTTACCTACACAGAGAAACTACTTCAAATCTACTTGTAACTGGATTGATATGCAAAGTACTAGTAGAAGCAGCCCTGCAGTGCCTCACATCCTGCTTTGCAACAGCTGCAGAGCTGTTTGGGCTGGAAGTCAGCCTGAAGAAAATGGAAGTTCTCTACCAGCCCGCACCACAGGAAGAACATCATCATCCCCACGTCAGCATAGGCGAATCTGTGCTTAAATCCGTTCAGCAGTTCACCTACCTGGGAAGCATCATCTCTTCAGACGCCAAGATTGATAAAGAGATAGATCACAGATTAGCAAAGACATATAGTGCATTTGGAAGGCTTCACAAAAGAGTCTGGAGCAACAAGCACCTGAGGCAAAGTACCAAAATCAGTGTGTACAGAGCTATTGTACTGTCCATTCTCCTCTATGGGTCTGAAACATGGGTCACCTATCGCCAACACCTACGACTCCTCGAACGCTTTCATCAGCACTGTCTTCGCACAATCCTAAATATACACTGGACCGACTATGTGACTAATGTTGTTGTCCTTGAGCAAGCAGGGATCAGCAGCATTGAGGCCATGCTATTGAGAACACAGCTGCGCTGGGCAGGGCACGTTTCTAGGATGGAGGACCACTGCCTCCCAAAGATACTACTCTATGGTGAACTCGCCACGGGTCAGCGCAAGAGAGGCGCCCCCAAAAAGAGATATAAGGACTCCCTGAAACAACATCTCAGGCTCGGCCAGATTGATCACCAATAATGGTCCACTCTGGCCTCACATCGGGAGACATGGAAACACACTATCCACAATGCTGCGGCCAGGGGCGGTCTGACATATACGCGAAGTAAGCGGCCGCTTAGGGCGCCAACTTCTGGGAAGGGCGCCGCCACGCCGGCCGCACCACCGTAGCAAACCTCCCTGCTGCTGCGTCGGCTTCAGCGCCTGGCCTGCAGGAGCTTCTGGGCATGCACTGAGATTTTCGCGCATGCGCAGTGGCTCCGGAGCTGAAGTTGAGCTTCGGAGCCACTGCACATGCCCAGAAGCTCCTGCAGGCCCAGAAGCCGAAGCCTGTAAACACGTCACGTCAGCACTCCGTCCGTATTCGGCATGCAGGGGGTGGAGGCAAAGGGAGAGGCTTAACCTCTCCCTTTGCCTCCGCCCCTGCGTGCCGAACACGGACAGAGTACTGATGTGACGTGTTTACAGGCTTCGGCTTCTGCGCCTGCAGGAGCTTCTGTGCATGCGCAGAAGCTCCTGCAGGCGCAGAAGCCTGTAAACACGTCATGTGACGCAATTGGGCAGGCAGGGGGCGGAGGCAAAGGGAGAGGGGGCGGAGACAAAGGGAAAGGGGGTGGAGACAAAGGGGGGCACCAAAGTAATGTTCGCTTACCATATAAAATAACCTTAGACCGCCCCTGGCTGCGGCCTCTTTCGAGAAGACATGCTGAATGGGTCTCGAAGAGAAACAACAACTTGGAAACAACATCACCCAAGGAAACTTTCTGCTGTGCTTTCTGCAACCAAACTTGCTTATCTCAGATTGGCCTTTTTAGTCATCAATGAGCTTGTAAAAAGCATGTGATGAGTCCTTCCTGAATCTTCGTTCGCGAAGTAATGCCGAGAGTATGCTGAATACATGAAATTTGTGAGTAAACCAACTATGTTACTTTTATAGAAGTTGTCTTTTGAGAGCATGATTTAAACCATGATATTTTAAGGGAGGGTATATGTTTTTGGGCAACTAAAAGGAACACTTCCAAAACTCTGCTGAATAAATACATGTTTGTGCATTGGCGTATCTTTGTCCCTAACAGTTCAAAGGCACGCCTAGGTACATCAGTTTAACAGCTGAGAAACCTAGTTGCCCTGCATGAATGCCATTTTCCCAGAAGGTTGAGCCTCTCATTGTACCAATAGGTTATGGGATGGTGATGATGATGATGATAATAATAATAATAATAATGCACAATTTAGAATCAGACTAAAGAGATTAGGGAAAACAGAGACCAGTTAGATATGATCTCACAAATATTTCTAGTGAATATGCAGTGAAGGTGAAGAATAGATTTAAGGGACTAGATTTAATAAATAGAGTACCAGAAGAACTATGGCGAGAAGTCCGCAACATTGTTCAGGAGGCGGCAACAAAGTATGTCCCAAAGAAAAAGAAAATCAAGGCGGCAAGATGGTTCTCTGCTGAGACACTGAAGTAGCCCAAGAAAGGAGGAAAGCAAATTGAATCAGTGATAAGGGGAGATATGCCCAGTTAAATGCACAATTCCAGAGGTTAGCCAGAAGAGATAAGGAACTATTTTAAAACAAGCAATGTATGGAAGTGGAAGAAGACAACAGAATAGGAAGGACAAGAGACCACTTCGAAAATTAGAAACACTGGAGGTAATTTCAGGTGAAAAACAAAGATGGCAGGGACCTAACAGAAGCTGAAGATATCAAGAGAAGGTGGCAAGACTATACAGAAGATCTGTATAGGAAGGATAATATAGAGGATAGCTTTGATGGTGTGGTGAGTGAATTAGAACCAGACATCCTGAGGAGTGAGGTTGAATGGGCCTTAAGAAGCATTGCTAATAATAAGGCAGCAGGAGATTATGGAATCTCAGCTGAACTATTTAAAATCTTGAAAGGTTATGCTGTCATGCCAGAAAATATGGAAAACACACGAATGGCCATCAGATTGGAAAAAATCAACTTATATCCCCATACCAATAAAGGGAAACACTAAAGAATGCTCAAACTTTCGTACAGTGGCACTTATTTCACATGCCAGTAAGGTAATGCTCAAGATCCTGTAGACTCCAGCAATACATGGAGCGAGATTTGCCGAATGTACAAGCTGGGTTTAGAAAACGAGAAACCAAATTGCCAATATCCACTGGATAATGGAGAAAGGCAGGGAGTTTCAGAAAAAAACATTTATTTCTGTTTTATTGACTATTCTAAAGCCTTTGACTGCGTGGATCATAATAAATTGTGGCAAGTTCTTTCTGATATGGTGATACCAAGTCACCTTGTCTGCCTCCTGAGGAATCTGTATAACAACCAAGTAGCAACGGTTAGAACAGACGATAGAACAACCAACTGGTTCAAGATTGGGAAAGGAGTACAGCAGGGCTGTAAACTCTCACCCTCCATATTTAACTTGTATACAGAACACCATCGATCATGGGTTGACTCACTGGGATGAGACTTGAGGGCACAGTCTTGCTGTGGCTCCGATCCTTCCTAGAGGGTCGTTCCCAGTTGGTGAAGCTGAAGGAACCTGCTTGGACCCCTGGCCTTTGTCCTGTGAGGTCCCGCAAGGTTCAATTTTGTCTCCCATGCTATTTAACATCTACATGAAACCGCTGGGAGAGGTCATCCGGAGTTTTGGAGTACGGTGCCATCTCTATGCAGATGACACCCAAATCCACTACTCTTTTCCATCAGAATCCAAGGAAGCCCCTCAGATACTGGACCAGTGCCTGGCTGCTGTGATGATCTGGATGAGGGCGAAGAAGCTGAAGATTAATCCCGACAAGACAGAGGTCCTCCAGGTCAGTTGTACGTCTCATCAGGGTATTGGGTGGCAACCTGTGCTTGACGGGGTTGCACTTCGCCTGAAGTCACAGGTCTGCAGCTTGGGGGTCATCCTGGATTCAGCGCTGACACTTGTTGCACAGGTGTCGGCGGTGGCTAGGAGGGCCTTCTCACAATTAGAACTTGTACGCCAGCTGCGACCATACCTCGTGGGGTCTGATTTAACCATGGTGGTCCGCGTCTCAGTTACTAGACTGGACTACTGCAATGCACTCTACATGGGGCTGCCCTTGAAGACGGCCCAGAAACTTCAATTGATCCAACATTCAGCAGCCAGACTACTAACTGGGGGGAATTACAGGGTGCGGTCAACCCCCCTGTTTAAGGAGCTCCATTGGCTGCTGTTCATTTTCCGGTCCCAATTCAAGGTATAGGTTATTACCTATTAAGCCCTAAATGGTTTGGAGACCCGCCAACCTTCATGACCGCATCTCCTTCCACAAACCTGCACATTCCCTCCTATCCTCGGGGGAAGCCCTCCGCTCACCTCTTCCTCTATCACAGACACGACTTATTTATTTATTTATTTATTATTCGGTTTTATATTCCGCTCCTCCCAGCAGGCTCGGGGCGGATCACAAAATGTAGGTACACAATAAAACAACGATACAGCAATAAACACATCATAAAACATATCATAAAAACATACAATAAAAACTCGGTACGTAACCATAGTAGAACGGTCTACGATTCCTACTGAGCGAGACGGGCCCAGCGGCTTAAGATTACCCAAATGCCAGTCTGAAGAGGGCCGTCTTACATTCCCTTCGGAAAGGGAGGAGTTCAGGGACCACTCGAATGTGGTCCGGGAGCGAGTTCCAGAGTACTGGAGCCGCCGCAGAGAAAGCTCTCTGTCTTGTACTGGACAGGTGACAGGAGCGGGACGATGGTATAACCAACAAATTTTGCTCTTCCGAGCGCAGTGATCTCGGGGGAACGTACGGGGTAAGGCGGTCCCTCAGGTACACAGGCTCTAGACCGTGCAAGGCCTTAAAGGTTAAAACCAACACCTTGAAGGCAATCCGGTACTCAATAGGGAGCCAGTGCAGTTGCCGGAGGATGGGAGTAATGTGCTCCCTCACTGGTGCTCCCACCAGCAAGCGAGCCGCGGCATTCTGCACCAGCTTGAGTTTCCGGATTGTCGACAAAGGAAGGCCCACGTAGAGGGCGTTACAGTAGTCCAATCTCGAGATGACCGTCGCTTGGATCACCGTGGCCAGGTCGGCCCTGGACAGGTAGGGGGCCAGTCGCCTAGCCTGTCGTAGGTGGAAGAACGACGTCCCGCTGACCATGGAGACCTGGGCCTCCATGGTCAGCGAGGAGTCCAATCTAACACCTAAGCTCTTAACCAAGGGTGACGGGCTGAGTTGCTCGCCATCCAGGGTAGGCAACCGGCACTCATCCAGCCCAGGTCGACCAGGCCACAAGATCTCCGTCTTCGACGGGTTCACCTTCAGCCGGCTGGCACGCAGCCATCCAGTCACGGCTTCAAGGCATTGATGGAAACAATCGGGTACGGTGTCCGGCCTGCCGTCCATTCTCAGCAGGAGCTGGGTGTCATCCGCATACTGATAACACTCCAGACCAAAGTCGCGGGCCAGCTGGGCCAGGGGGCGCATGTAAATGTTAAATAATAAGGGCGAGAGGATGGCCCCCTGGGGGACCCCACAACTTAATGGGAGCCTCCCGGAGACCTCCTCTCCCCTCTCCACACGCTGTCCCCGATCCCGGAGAAAGGAGGCCACCCATTTAAGGGCAGTCCCCCTGACTCCGGTCACGGCTAGGCGGTGGGCCAACAGTACATGATCTACGGTATCAAACGCTGCTGTTAGATCTAACAAAACAAGCAGGGCTGACCCGCCCTGGTCCAGCTGGCGGCGGTTGGTCTGTAATGGCGACAAGCACGGTCTCCGTCCCATGCCCAATACGGAAGCCGGACTGGAAGGGATCGAGTCCAGCTGTGTCTTCTAAGTACTGCTGCAGCTGATCCGCTGCTGCCCTCTCAATTACCTTGCCTAAAAAAGGCAAATTGGACACAGGCCGGTAATTGGAGGGAGCCGAAGGATCTAAATTCGGCTTCTTCAGCAGCGGTCTTACCATTGCCTCTTTCAAACCCCCTGGGAACACTCCTTGCTCAAGGGAGCTGTTGATAATCTTTCCCAGGGGGTCTCGTAACCCCTCCCGGCAGGATCTAACAAGCCAGGAGGGGCACGGATCGAGGGAGCAGGTAGTTGGTCTAGCTGCAGCAAGCAACTTATCGACAGCTGCTGCGTCCAGCAGTTGGAAACGGGTGAAGGTGGGCCCGCCGAGTGGCGGCGGGGTCTCGAGTTCACATACTGTATCAAGAGTGGCTGGGATATCCCGGCGGAGAGTCGAGATCTTGTCGGCGAAAAAGTTCTGGAATGCCTCAGCTGTGCGAGCCAAATCCCTATCATTTGGGACCGTCGAAATTGTGGTCAATGACCGAATTATTTTAAAAAATTGAGCTGGGCGTGAACTGGCCGACTCTATCAAGGAAGAGTAGTGGACCTTTTTGGCTTCCTTGATAGCACGCTCATAAACATCCTTAAATTGTTTATAAGCCGATCTCGATGCTCCGTCACGGAGGTCTCGCCACACGTCCTCTAGCTGTCTCTTCCTCCGTTTCATCGCCCGTAACTCCTCGGTAAACCAAGGCGAGCGATTACTGCGGGGGATGAGAGGGCGTCTGGGGGCGATCTCGTCTAAGGCTGTGGAAAGACAGATGTTCCAGCATTCCACTTGCCTATCGACTGATTCGCTGGTGAGCTCCAAATCCCTCAGAGCATTCAGGAACCGAGTGGGTTCCATAAGTCTCTTCGGGCGAACCAAAATAGGTTCGGCACCCTTACCGGGAGGAGAGGCCACCTCAAGACGGACTTCCAGGACACCGTGATCCGACCATGGAACCTCTACAATAGAGGTTAGGGTCACTTGGACCCCAGCCGCGAAGATCAAATCCAGGGTGTGCCCGGCCTGATGTGTGGGACCGGTCTTACAGAGTGAGAGTCCTAGTGTCTCCATGGTGGACACTAGGTCCATGGCTGCTGGTGACGGGGAGGCGGCTTGTGGGAACGAGGGAGAGAGCCTTCTCCGCTGTGGCCTCCCGGCTATGGAACTTGCTACCTGGTGAGATTAGGCAAGCCCCCACCCTAGCAGCCTTTAAGAAAGATCTAAAGACTTGGCTTTTCCGATGTGCCTTTGGAAAGTGACCATATATTCCAGTCCTGTTGTTTCACCTACACTGTTTCCCTCATATTGCACTTTCCCCCACCTTATTGAAAGTCTAATTCTACTGTTTAGTCCCCTATGAGCTACTCCCCCACAAATGTACCTTTTCATTGCTATCTCATCCAATGTTTTATCATTTTATGTTGTGCATTTGGCCTGCCCACTGTGTTCTATTTTCCATTATGTTATTTTGTACTGTTTATTTTACTTGATGGGTTTATTTTATTGTGATGTTATTTTGTTGTTTATATTTTATGTTGCTGTAATGTATCGTTGGGCTTGGCCTCATGTAAGCCACTCCGAGTCCCCATTGGGGAGATGGTAGTGGGGTATAAATACAGTTTAATATTATTACTATTATTATTATTATGCAACGTGCGTGGCTTGAAGAATCCAAGGCTGGAGTTGAAATTGCTGGGAGAAACATTAACCACCTTAGATATGCAGATGATACCACTTTGATGGACGGAAGAGAAGAGGAGCTCAGGAGCCTTCTAACCAAGATAAAAGAAGAAAAGCTGGATTGCAGTTAAACCTCAAAAAAACCAAGATTATGGCAACCAGACTGATTGATAACTGGCACATAGAGGGAGAAAACATGGAGGCAGTGACAGACTTTGTATTTCTGGGCTCAAAGATTACTGCAACTGCAGACTGCAGCCAGGAAATCAGAAGATGTTTACTTCTTGGGGGGAGAGCAATGACCAATCTAAATGGTTCTGGCACAATTTACCTGTCTGAGCGCATCTCCCCTTATGAACCATCTAGGACTTTAAGATTGTCCGGGGAGGCCCTGCTCTCGATCCCACCCTCATCACAAGTACGTTTGGCGGGGACGAGAGACAGGGCCTTCTCTGTTGTGGCCCCTCGGCTATGGAACGCCCTCCCTAAGGAAATTAGATCGGCTCACTCACTCTTAACGTTTCGGAGACAAGTTAATGGTTATATGAGCAAGCGTTTACAAATGCAGAGACATAGGAAATGGAATCACTTGACAATGGAACTTGGACAATGTTATTTAACAAGGAGACGCTGATGATAATGATGTTGGTTTTTATTGTTTTTATTGCTTCTATTGTGATTTTATACTGTTTTAATGTTTAATTTGTATTTTGTTGTTATGTGTACTGACTTGTTGTAAACTGCCTTGAGTCGCCGATAAGGCTGAGAAAGGCGGTATACAAGTATAGTAAATAAATAAAATAGTGAAGAGTAGAGACATCACACTGGCAACAAAGATCCACATCATTAAAGCAATGGTATTGAACTGTGATGCTGGAGGAAAATTCTGAGAGTGCCTTGGACTGCAAGAAGATCAAACCAGTCCATACTCCTGGAAATAAAGCCCGACTGCTCACTGGAGGAAAGGATATTGGATGCAAAGATGAAGTACTTTGACCACATAATGAGAAGACAGGAAAGCTTGGAGAAGAGAATTATGCTGGGGAAAATGGAAGGAAAAAGGAAGAGGGACCAACCAAGGGTAATATGGATGGATGGTATCCTTGACTTGACTGGCTTGACTTTGAAGGAGCTAGGGATGGCCACAGCCACCACGGAGCTCTGGCGTGGGCTGGTACATGAGGCCACGAAGAGTCGGAAGCGACTGAACAAGTAAACAACAACAATAACAACAACTTTATATTTATATCCTGCCTTCCTCTCCCTGAAGGGACTTGGGGCAGCTTACATGGGGACCAGCCCAATCAACATACAGTAGTTAAAATAAACAAAAGGTTATGACTTCTAACAAAGTCATGCCTTTCCAAAGATCATAAAATCTCCAAAAGATTATTGATATTTCCATTTCCCAAAATATATAACCTAGGGATAATTGTATGCACCATTTAAAAAAATTATTTCATGCAATGTTTGGGAATATTGAACCATCAGAAAGCAAAGTGTTGGATTTTGGAGTATTTCAGATGTCAGAATTATGGATAGAGGATGCTCAAGCAATACAAATACATAATGCGATCCAGAAGATTTTGAACATGAACCTACTGTTCAAGCTAGGTTTGTCTTTGTTGAGATTATTACATGATCAAATAGAGAAGAGGAAGGAAAGGTGCTGATACTGAGGCTGATGATATGCAAGGAGAGCAGCAAAAGTGTTATCGGCTCAAAAATGGAAGCATACAGAGGCACCGATGCAAAATAAATAATTGATGGAACTGATGGAATCGGTGGCAATTGATACATTATATTTATTGTTGTTGCTGTTGTTTTGCAAGAACATAAGGATAAAATATGGATAGTTTTGATAATGACTAGTTTAATCTAAGTACAATAAGTGAATAACATTGAAATGTAAGGGAAGTAATATTATATACCTTAATAAAAACCATTGGATAAGAAAGTCAAAAGGAAATACTTCATTTTTTTCTATCAATCATCATCGGCATTACATCTGTGAATTTTAACGTGCATTTCAACTCTGTGTATTTTGTTGTGTGCCTTTTAATAATATTTTATCTCTTGCTTTAATTATGTTGTATCTCACCTCGAGCCATAGGAAGAGGAGGCAGGATAATAATAAAATAATAATAATAATATCATCATCATCAACAGATCCCAAGTGTAGACTCTGTAAGGAAGCAGATCAAACAATAGATCACATCCTCAGCTGCTGCAAGAAGATCGCACAGACAGACTACAAGCAGAAGCATAACACCGTTGCTCAGATGATTCATTGGAACTTGTGCCACAAATACTATCTGCCTGCGACAAAAACTGGTGGGACCACAAGCCTGAAAAAGTTACAGAAAATGAACACGTCTAACTACTCTGGGACTTCCGAATTCAGACTGACACAATACTCCTGACCTCACAACCGTGTTAAAAAACCAGGAAGAATTGTCAGTGTTGATATCCCTGCAGGGTTGAAGAGAAACAACTGGAAAAACTGACACGATACGAGGATTTAAAGATTGAACTGTAAAGACTCTAGCACAAGCCAGTAAAGGTGGTTCCAGTGGTGATCAGCACACTGGGTGCAGTGCCTAAAGACCTTGGCCTGCACTTAAACACAATCGGCACTGACAAAATTAACATCTGTCAGCTGCAAAAGGCCACCCTACTGGGATCTGCACGCATTATTCACCAATACATCACACAGTTCTAGACACTTGGGAAGTGTCAGATGTGTGATCCAATGCAACAGCCAGCAGAATGATCTTGTTTGCTGTGTACTAATCTTGTTATGTTAATAATAATAATAATAATAATAATAGCAGCAATATCTCTGTCTTTTTCTCTCTGTAATTGTCTTGGTAGCATTGCCATTTTTCTTTAGTCCATGTATTATTTTAATGCCAATGGGTGTTTTACAATCTTTCTTAACAAATTCTAATAAATTTAGAAACAAAGTTGAGTAATGCTTGACTACTTTGTATGACTTCCCCCCCCCAACAGTCCTGTATGTCAAGGACGTGAAACATGTGAATGGCATTGGAGTGCAACTCCCAATTGGCGGCTCTTGCAAGGGATGATAGGAATCGCATTGAATATGTTTGAATGGTTTTTAGCTATGAATTTTTAATACCGCTTATATTTAATTCTGTTTTAATGTTTGTACATTAGTATGTTTTAAATTGTGTACTAATGCTTTTAGTACACATCTTAGTACGCAAGCTGCTTTGAGCTCCCTTCAAGAGAGATAAAGCAGGGTATGAATAAATAAAAAAACATCAACAATAACAATCTTCTATACACAAAATAAAAGTGGAAATATGTAGGTGTACATGGCTGGAGTGTCCACTTTCACAGACAGACTGCCACTTCCACAAAAAGCTAGAGCTCCCACTTCTTAGGAGACACCAATGGCCCTCCCTCCAATGACATTGCAGGTTATAGTGAGTACCATGAACATGTACAAAAGCCCTGCCAATGTCCTCCACCAACACCATACTACCCACCATCCTATATTTCTTGTGTTTCCTGCACCACAGACATCCCAGTGTTTCTGGCTCTCTCCTTTGGTGTGGAACAGGGCTGTCCAACAGGTGGCCCTGGGGCCGTACACGGCCCCCGAGCCCCTTCCCTCCGGCCCCCTAACTTGTTTTAATAAAAAACAAATAAAAAATAAAAAATAAAATAAAAAAATAAAAAAATACCTACTTCCGGGTTTAGGCAAGCATCGCGAGACTACGGCAGCCACAGACAGGATTTCAAGGGAGGTCGAAATCCCGTCTGTGGCTGCGTAGTCTCGCGATAGCTGCCGAAATCTCGGGTCCCGCGGGATTTGCAGCCGGCCTGGGGGCGCGCCTCCTCCCCCCTGGCGGCTGCTTCCAGGCCAGCCCCCATTCCCTCAGAGAGAGGGAGGAGGGGAGTGAGGCAGGGAAAGCCCCTCCTGGCTCCGTCCTCTTCCTCTGGAGGGCCCTCGCTTCCCGCCCCGCGGATGGGAGAGCCACCGCGCCCGGCCTGAGCTTGGCCTCGGCTCCAGCGGGGCTCTTCGGGGACGGCGGCGTTGGCGCTTCGGCCCTGTGGCGGGGCTCCCGCAGTATGGGTAAGGAAGGGCCTGGCTCGAATCAATCAATCTAAAAACAGTGGGACATTGGGGGAGGGGTCCCTCAGCGAAGGTTTCCTTGGTGACGCTTCCTTCCCCTCCCCCGCGCCCCTCCCCCTTGTTGTGCTGCCTTCCCCCGCGTGCAGGGCGCAACGTGGCTTCCTTTGCGCCTGCCCCCGCGGCTTGTTTTCCCTTCAGGGAGGGAGGGAGGGAGGGAGCTCTTTGGGCCTCCTCCCCCCGCCTCTGGGAAAGGAGGCCCCATCAAGCCCTGCGACGGCAGTGAGGTGTTTGGGTTTTTGGTGTGTCCCAATTTGAGTGTGGACTCAAATAACTCAAAGATATTAGGAAACATTCCCCCAAATCCACCAGTGTTCCCATTTGGGTATATTGAGTATTCATGCCAAGTTTGGTCCAGATCCATCATTATTTGAGTCCACAGTGCTCTCTGGATGGAGGTGAACTACAACTCCACAACTCAAGGTCAATTGTCAGTAAATTGGAGCCAGGGAGGGGGCGGAGCCGGGGAGGGGGAGGAGCTGGGGGAGGGGCGGAGCTGGGGAGGGGTGGAGCTGGGGGAGGGGGTGGAGCCAGGGGCGGAGCCAGACCCTTCGGCCCCCCAGGTGATCAGTGACCGGAATTCCGGCCCTTGGGCCCATAGAAGTTGGACAGCCCTGGTGTGGAATTTGCTTGACCCCAGCCACTGCCTCTCCCTTAACTCTTTCCTGATCTTTTTTATGGCATACAGCAAACAAGAATTGAGCAGCAGCTGAACATAATGGAGAGGTTTTGGGAGAATTCACCATGATTTATAGAAGTTGAAGGCATTGGGATGTATAGCTTGTTACAAAATGCAAGTAATCAGTGTGTGTGTCAACTGCAAAATAAAGTGCATGTAGCAGATTGGTCAGGCAATGTATGGGGGTGATGGCTTAGCCTAGAACTTTTAGATACTCTTGCAATTTTGTCCAGGCTCAAGCTAGCAGGTGTTCAGTGAGTTGGAAGAGAGGAGAGAGAAACAGACCTCTTGGCTCCTGAAAAGGAGGTCTCTCACACGAACAAAGAAATACCATTTTAAACTTCTCTAAAAGGACATTTAGTGAGTTGATGCAAATGATCATATATGTTGTTTTGAATTAAGAAGAGTAAACTACTTGTTCTTTACTGTTCACATGCGTGGCATATTTTCTTTCTTTGGCAAGGCAGTGTGTGTCCTGATCCAATGTGAACTACAGGGTGGTTTATTTTACATTCCGCTACATAGTTCACCTGCAATCTACAAGCACTCTGAACCCCACCAACGATGGACCTGGATTTAATTTTCCACACAGAACCCCCTTGACCAACAAAACATACTGGAAGCTTTTGGAGGGATTTATAGGAGTTGTAGTTCACCCACATCTATAGCACACTGAACCCAAACAGTGATGGATCTGGACCAAACTTGACATGCATTCCCGATATGCCAAAATTTGAATACTGGTAGGTTTTATGGGGAATTGGCCTAGAAATTTTGGAGTTGTAGGTACTGGGATTTATAGTTCACCGACAATCAGTGAGCACTCCAAACTCCACCAAAGATGGAATTGGATCAAACTCGGCACACAGAGCCCCCATGACCAGCAAAAAATACTGGAGGTCTTTCAAGGAAATTCACCTCAGTTTGGGGGAGTTGTAGTTCACCTACATTCAGAGAGCACTGTGAACCCAAATAATGATGGACCTGAACCAAATTTGGCACACAGAACCCCCTATGACTAACTCAACCTACTGAAGAGGTTTGTGGGGACTGACTCACCATAATGGGAGTTGTAGTTTAACCTACAGCCAGAGAACACACTGAACCCCACCAATGAAGCATCTAGAGCAGTGTTTCCCAACCAGTGCGCCGGGGCACACTAGTGTGCCGTGAGCGATCATCAGGTGTGCCGTGGGAAATTGGAACCTCCAGGAAGGGGGGGTGGGAGAGAGAGTCTAGTGTGTTGAAGTATAAAAACCCTAAGAAACCTACCTCAATAAAGGTACAAAATTACAAACACCCCCCTCCCCACCCGTTGTCTACTTGGTCTCTACCTCGCCATGCATTGGGAAGGCCCACCTCCCTTTCCTCAAGAGACCTCCTCTTGCCTCCTGGGGGTTCTGTGTGGGAAGTTTGGCCCAGTTCTATCATTGGTGGGGTTCAGAATGCTCTTTGATATTAGGGGAACTATAAATCCCAGCAACTACAACTCCCAAATTTCAAGGTCTATTTCCCCTGAACTCCATCTGCGTTCATATTTGGGCATATTGAGTATTCATGCCAAGTTTGGTCCTGATCCAACATTGTTTGAGTCCACAGTGATCTCTGGATATAGGTGAACTACAACTCCAAAACACAAGGTCAATGCCTACCAAACTCGTATAGCATTTTCTCTTGGTTATGGGAGTTCTGTGTGGGAAGCTTGTGTCTTTCTGCCATTCCTGCCATGATATCTATGTTGTATTCATTGAAACAGGCCCAGGTTTCACACAGAATGTATAAATACATTTTAAAAACATCTTAACTATATGTATTACTGTGTTAGAGTGTCATTTTGTGTCATTTTGGTTGGTGGTGTGCCCCAGGATTTTGCAAATGTAAAAAGTGTGCCGCGCCTCAAAAAAGGTTGGGAAACACTGATCTAGAGTGAATTTTCAGTTAATCAGACATGAAGTGAGTTGTAGTTCACCCACAACCTTATGCATTTTGTACAATTAAACATTGACTTTATCAAATAACATGGGCAACGGCGGGTACCTAAGCTAGTAAGATGATGATGATGATGGATGGACATATTTTCTCGCTGTGACTTCCTGCTATCTTGGCCCATTCAACCCGCCTTGTCATGCGCACACTCAAAAGGTGACCCCATTGGCCATTCCCCCTTTTTAATGTCCCCCTTTTAAGGGTCGTTTTGTATTTATATGCGTGTGTTTAAATATGTACCAGTAAGGTTGTGTATCTCAAGATGATGATAACCACTTCCCCCGAGTCCCCATGCGCAAAACCACAGAGCAAAGGCACCATTCTTGAGGGTCAATGCATGCATGCGCATGAATGCCAAAAGCACCCGACTGTTTGCAACCTGCCATTTCATCCCTTTGCGCTGCAGTTGCTCAGCGGCTTCTGAACGGTCAATAACCTATTTTTGGACAGTTCTCTTCCGGTGTCTCTAATAAATCAAGGGAAGGAAAGTGGTGGCAGAATTAAAACATTCAGTAAAAACATCCAGGAGATGGAAGAAGAACATGGGAGGGAGGAATCCGGCATGCTTTGGCTGGACTACAATGCTCATGATCCCCAGCCAGCATGGCTAATGGGATTTGGGGAACCGTCAGTAAAACATGCACATCCTTTTGCATCCTGATCCTGTCCCCTGGAGTATTCGCTCTCCCTCCAAATTTGGTCCCATCTGCAAACTTGATCAGCCTGTTTTCTAAACCTTCATCCAGGCCATTAATAAAGATGTTGAACAGCACTGGACCCAGGATCATACCCTCTTCATGGCGTTCCACTACTCACTTCTTCCCAGGATGAAGAAGAGGAACCATTGCAGAGAAGCACCCTTTGATTTTGGTCGCTTAACCAATTACAGATCCACCTAATCATCTCCCATAGTGGAATCAAGAGATTCCTAGGGTGATCATGGGAGTTGAGGTTTTGCAACGCCTTTAGCCTTCTTTGCCAAGGAGTGCCGGTGCCTAACCAAACGACAGCTCCCAGGGCTTCCTAGCATTGACCCATGGCGGCCCAAATAGGGTCACACTGCATTAATTCCTCCGTGTGCACACCTCTGCAGAGAACATTTAAACCAAATCTGTGAATAATCCAATCCTCCAAAGTCAAAAACCCACAAACATGGAGTCTGACTGTATATTAGGAGCCCCTGGTGGCGCAGTGGGTTAAACCCTTGTGCCGGCAGGACTGAAGACCGACAAGTCAGAGGTTCAACTCCAGAGAGCACGTGGATGAGCTCCCTCTGTCAGCTCCAGCTCTCCACGTGGGAACCTGAGAGAGGTCTCCCACAAGGATGGTAAAACATCAAAAAAATCCGGACACGCCCTGGGCCACGTCCTTACGACAGCCAATTCTCTCATACCAAGCGACTTGCAGTTTCTCAAGTCTCTCCTGACACGACTTGTATATTATGCTTGGTATCACTGTCTCCCTCTCTTTTTTGCAAGCTGTTATGGCTCCAGTTCTAGAAAAATAGGGTATATAAATCATTATTTCTATTAGTGAACTCATGTGCTGAAAGAGGATCCCTGTGCAGACAAAACAGCAGCAGCTGACCCCCCCCCCCCCCAAAGATGAAGGAATTAAGTAGATCAAGTTTCCATATGTCCGAAAATCTTAGGGAAAATCCTTACAACGGTAACTCCACAAGTAATCCAATGAGGAGAGCATATGCTCAAATGGATGTGAAATGTGCCACCAGAAAATGGATTGGGGAGGAAAGGGAACGAAGTGCAGGGCAAGCTGTTTAGCATCCTGATCAGGAATATATCACAACACAAGCTTCAATGTACATTTCCTTGGAAGCATATCTTGCCAAACACAAGTGGGACTTGTTGCCGAGTAATAAACCTGTGTTATAAATCTATAGTTTTTTTTAAAGGAGCCATGTTATGTATGCTTAACAAGCACCTGTAAATCTGCTTAGGTGTGAGCAGACAGAAGCACAGAAAGAAAACAAACCAGGACTTTAATGAGATTGGAAATGAACAAAGGTGGGCAGTACCGGGTAATATTTGGTTTAAAAGAGTCAGTGGGGCGGATGGCAAGATTGCCAACATATCATACTTTATATAGCAAGTATATAAAGGTCCTTATAGATATATAGTCATGATTATTTGATTATTTCAACCATTAGGAAGCCGGATCCCGTCTGAACTTGGGAGCAAAGCAGGGTCAGCTCAGGTTAGGACTTGGATGGGAGACTGCTAAGGTACACTGAGTGCAATGCTATAATTCATAAGAAATGGGTATCCCTTGCCTAAGAAAACCCTATTCAATCTACTCAATTCTCAATCTACTCAATCTATTCAATTCAAAAGGTACACACAGAGATGCACTGAGTCATAGAAATGAGGATGTGGAGATCTTCCAGTTGAGGAGGAGCTCAAGGCTGTTTGTTGTTGAGTGCTATGTATTCAGGTGCCTTGCTAAGTGACGACCTAGAAGGGAAGGCATGGGTGACTGTCTTTTTCATGTAGAAAATTGCCCCTCTTATATCGTCAGTAGTCCTGTTTCACGTTCTGCCTCCCCATCACACTCACAAATAGAAACCTAAGAGCTTGCAATACATTCCTCTTACAATCATCACATGGTCAGTATTACTTTTTTGTTTTTAATCAGGAGAAACAGCAATATCCTTAAACCAAGAGATCTCTTGCCCAGAGCCCCTTACATTAAAGGAGACTGACAACAGGTTAAAACCATTGCTTTCTTGGGATCCTATGGTTCTTACCCAAACCCTGGGGGGCCATGTCTTCTTGGTGGTGGCTTCCCCAGCTCTGGAATGCCCTCCCTAGAGAGATTAAATTAGCCCCACTCTCCAAGTCTTCTGGGTGAGTTTTAAAACATGGCTTTTTAAACAGGCGTTTGACCTTGTGTAGTTTATGGCTGGATTTGAGGATTTGGTGACTGCTCACTCCAGCACTTTGGACTGTTAATGGAGTGAGCTAGTCTAACTTGCAGGTTCTACTGCGTTTTATGAATTTTAAAATTTTACTAGATGAGGTTTATGTGTGTTTATTTTTTATGGATTTATGTTGTTGTTTTAGAGGCTTAGGTATTGTTTGTTCCATGTCTGGCACTTCAAATGTGCTCTTGTGAGCCACCCAGAGTCCCTCTGGGGAGATGGCGACAGGTTACAAATAAATTATTATCATCACCATCATCATTATCAAATTATTTTTGTTTTCTTTCTGATCATCTGTGTCGTATAAAGATAACAATATAGTCACTGGATTTCTATTAATGTTTTCTTCATAATGTTTTCTATCTCCATTATAACATTACCCCAGAACCTTTGTACATATTTACATTGCCACTGCATGTGAATATACGTTCCCATTTCTTGGGAACCCCTCCAGCATTTTTTCGAACAGCTCTTATCCATGTTACATATCTTTATTGATGTCAAGTCATTTTGGAACCACTGGCAATCATCTTTGAGAGTTCTTGGAGAATGAAACAGGTTCCAGCAGATTGGAGGATGGCAAATGTGGTCCCTATCTATCTACAAGGAGGGAAAAAGCATGACCCAAACAATCACTGTCCAGTCAGCCTCACATTGATGCCAGGCAAGATTCTGGAAAATATAGTTAAGGAAGTGGTCTGCAAACACTTGGAAAGGAATGCAGTCATCACTAATAATTAACATGGATGTATTTTTAAAAGTCATGCCAGACTAATCTGATCTCTTTTTTCAATAGAGTTACAAGCTGGGTAGATGCAGGGAATGCCTGGCTGTAGTGTATCTGGATTTCAGGAAGGCCTTCCTTCGACAAGGTCCCCCATGACTTTCTGGCAAGGAAACTAGTCCAATGTGAGCTAGGCAAAACTACGGTTAGGTGGATCTGTAATTGGTCAAGTGCACGAACACAGACGGTGATTCTCCTCAATGCTTCCTCTTCATCCTGGAATGAAGTGACGAATGGAGTGCCATAAACAGGGTTCAATCCTAGACCCAGTTCTGTTCAACATCTTTATTAATGACTTAGATGAAGGGTTCGAAGGCATGATCATCGAGTTTGCAGACGGGACCAAATTCGCAGGGAGAGCCAATACTCCAGAAGACAAAAGATTGGCCAAAACTAACCAAAATGAAGTTAAACATGGACAAAGCAGAAAAAATGAAATGCAAAGAAACAGAATAGGGGATGCCTGACTTGACAGCAATATGTGTAAAAAAAATTCTTGGAGTCCTTGTGGACAGGAAGTTAAATATCAGCCAACAATGTGATGTGGCGGCTAAAACAGCGAATGGGATTTTGGCCTGCATCAATAGGAGTCTAGTGCCTCGATCCTGGGAAGTCATGCTACCCCTCTATTCTGCCTTGGTCAGACCACACCTGGAATCACACTGTATCCAATTTTAGGCACCGCAATTGAAGGGAGATGTGTCCAGAGAAGGGTGACTCAAATGATCAAGGGACTGGAGAATAAGTCCTATGAGGAGTGGCTTAAAGAGCCGGGAATGTTTAGCCTGCAGAAGAGAAGGCTGAGAGGAGACATGACATGGATAAAGATGTGGGGGGGGGGGGGGGAGGTAAAGGGAGGAGGGAGCAGGCTACTTTTCTGCTGCCCTGGAGACAAGGATGCGGAACAATGGCTTCAAACTACAGGAAAGGAGATTCTACCTGAATACTAGGAAGGACTTCCTAACTGTGAGAGCTGTACATCAGTGGAACTCTCTGCCCTTGAGTGTAGTGCAGACTCCTTCTTTGGAGGCTTTGAAACAGAGGCTGGATGACTATCTCTCGGGGGTGCTTTAAATGGGATTTTCCTGCTTCTTGGCAGAATGGGGTTGGAGTAGATGGCCCACGAGGTCTCTTCCAACTCTAGGATTCTATAATTCTACTCAAAACCATGGAGAGGAATTTGGAGTGAGCTGCAGAAATAGTCTTCTATTTTCCTGCGACAGAAATTATCTAGTATTGGATGGATTTTTCAACATCTATCAAAACTTCCAATATGGAAGGATAGCTGTAGTTAGGGACTGCCAAGACTGGACCATCTCAAGAGTCTGAAGCAGTGGTCAGCCTCCTGAACCTCTTGTACTGCATCATAAGGCACAACATTTTTCTTAGGGAAACACTGTCCAGGGTGCTGAATAATATTTCAGCTCTGGCCCTTTCTGCCAGACCAAAGCCTCACTGTGTATGTGTGTGTTATGTGTGTTTGCATTCATGCCAACTTGCATCGACCTCAAGGGGAACTCATCGTGACATTTCCTCAACCTCAAGCATTGCTATCCTCTGAGGCTGAGAGAGTGCGACTTATCCAAAGCAGCACGTATGTTCCTTTGGCTGAACAGGATTTGAACCCTGGTCTCCTGGAGATCTAGTCCCACACTCAAACCACTTCTCAGTGTTGACTCTCTTTAAACATTTCATTAGGGCTCTAAAGCAGGCCTGGGCCAACTTCGGCCCTCTCTCCAGGTGTTTTGAACTGCAACTCCCACAATTCCTAACAACTGGCAGGAATGTATTGGTGGATGGATAGATAGGCAGGTAGGTGGATGGATAGGTGGATAGAGAGAGACACAGATGAAGAGATAGAGAAAGAAAGAGAGAAATGTATTGATTAATTGATGGATGCATGGATTGGTAAATAGATGGACAGATGGATAGATGGATGGATAGATACACAAATGAAGAGAAAGAGAGATAGAGAAAGACAGACATGTATTGGTGAATGTATGAATTGGTAGATAGATAGCTACATAGATGGATGGCTAGATAGAGATACTGATGAAGAGATAGAGAAAGAGATGTTTTGGTGAATGGATGGGTGGATAGATAGATAGATGATAGATAGATAGATAGATAGATAGATAGAGACACTGATGAAGAGATAAGAGATATAGAGGAAGAGGGAAATGTATTGGTGGGTGGATGGATAGATAAATAGATAGCTAGATTTCCTGCTCGCAATTCTTACTTATGGACTGCTCCTCAGTTAAAGCAGAAACCAGTAGACATAACCTGGTCCTGATAAGGATGCCATATAGATAGCCTCATGAGTCTCTCTAAGGAGGACAAAAGCCCAAAACATGTTCCTTCCTCCAGTTTAAAGCAGGAGAATAAAATCACAGATGCGATTTTTCAGCTTCATCTTGATATGGCTTTAGTGTGGGCATTTAACTTACATTTAAATGGCAATTTCACATAAATGTAATCGTTAATTTTCCCCTTTCTAATGGACATGCAGTTGAATTAGATTTTTAAAGCTTATGAATGATTAACTAAACACATTAGTCCCTTTCTACTAGCTTTCCTATCTCCCTCTTAGCATCAGCTTGGGTAGAAGTGGGAGGGAAAGGCCAGTCAGCTGAGCTTGCCTTCCATCATTTAAGACTTGGCAATGGCACCTTGAAGAGGGCCTGCAAACTGGCTGCAAGTGAATGCGAACCATAAAGCACATGCACAAAGCACAAAGCCGCTTTGAATTCCCTTTGGGGAGATACAGTGAGGTATAAATAAATATTATAACAACAACATGCATGTGAAACCCAGGAAAAAGTCAATTTTTGATACTTCGGATCCTTTAATATAGATGGAAGCTCCTTCTTTGGAGGCTTTTAAGTGGTGAATGGGTGGCTATCTGTTGGGGTGTCCCTGGGCCTGCTCCTATTATTATAATAATTACTATAAAGGCTATATGGCCATCTGTTGGGGGTACTTTGATTGTGCTTTTCCTGCATGGCAGAATAAAGGGAGTTGGACTGTGTGGCCCCCGGGGTTGTTGTTATAATATTACAAAGGCTGGATGGCCATCTGTTGGGGGTGCTTTGATTGTGTCTTTCCTGCATGGCAGAAGGGGGTTGGACTGGATGGCCTCTGGGGTTGCTTCTATTGCTACTATTATTATTAATACAAAAGCTGGGTGGTCATCTCTTGGGGGTGCTTTGACTGTGCTTTTCCTGCATGACAGAATAAAGGTGGTTAGACTGGGTGGCCCCTGGAGTTCTTATTTTTTATTATTATTATTACTATTATTACAAAGGCTCGATGGCCATCTGTTGGGCTGCTTTGATTGTAGTTTAACTGCATGGTAAAATGAGGGTAGACTGGGTGGCTCTTAGGGTTGCTATTATTATTATTAATATTATTATTATTGCGAAGGCTGGATGGCCATCTGTTGGAGTGCTTTGTCCTTTTCCTGCATGGCAGAAGGGGGTTGGGCTGGATAGCTTATGGGATTTCTGCAATTATTATTATTATTATTATTATTATTGCTGTATGGCCATGTGTCAGGGGTGCTTTGATTGTACCTTTCCTTCAGGTCAGAAAGAGGATGGACTGGATGTCCTATGCAGTCTCTCCCAACTCTTCTATGATTCTATGATCCATCACCAACATGTTCAGGATTCCCTGACCTTTAGGACTTCATCACAGGAGGCAGGCAGACTGTTATTGCAGTCGAACCATGACCTTTGGTGATGCTCCCTATGATGTGACACCATGTGCATCCCATTGCTGGTCTGCCTCGTTCCCATGATTCTTCTGTCTCCAGCTATTGATGGGTAAAACTTGTCAATAGCTGCCAGCCCTGCAATATTCCCATCACTTCTCTTGGTGCAACAGGTCCTTTCCCCTTCTCTGCTGGCTCTTTTCTTTGCATTTTATATGTTATGTTTATATGTTTATATTTGTACCTTTCTTTTTTCTTTTTATATGCTGGAAGCTCTCAAATACACAATGATAAAAATCATCAACCAACAAATAGCAGGCATGCAGGAAGGCCGGGTTATGAGGGTGCATAGAAGTAAGATTACAAGGCCATGCATTGGTGAATTGCCGCAGTTGTATAGCATGATGTAACACTATGGTTTTTGTTCCTTTGGTATAAATATCCTTTCCTAATTGGTTCTATCATTAAAAACATGGAGAGAAATGTCAAAACTGTCAAAATTTAGGGTCCTGCCATATAATCCAGATTATCAAAGCAAATAACCTACATTGTCTGCTTTGAACTAAACTAGATTGCCCTACAATGCCACATAATCCAGTTCAAAGCAGATAATGTGGATTATCTGCTTTGATAATCTGGATACAATATGACAGAGTAGATCCAGCCTGAGTTTTGGAAAAATAGGGAAAGAAAGGCCAGAATAGATGACTTTCGTGGCCCCTTCCAAGTCTAGTGATTCTGGCCCCTTCTACATATGAAATCCAGATTATCTGCTTTGAACTGGATTATCTGGCCATGTAGACTCATATAATCCAGCTCAAAGCAGATCATGTGGATGATCTGCTTTGATAATTTGGATTATATGGCAGTGTAGAAGGGGTCTAGGGAATTCTGGGTTTGTGGTGGTTTGAGTATTGGATAATAATGCCGCAAGAGACCAGATAGATTCGAATCCCACCCAGTTATGACACCCACAAGTTCCGCTCTCTCAGGGCCCTTCCACACAGCCCTATATCCCAGAATATCAAGGCAGAAAATCCCACAATACCTGTTTTTAACTGAGTTATCTGAGTCCACACTCAGATAATGTGGGATTATCTGCCCTGATAGCCTGGGATATAGGGCTGTGTGGAAGGGCCCTCAGCCTCAGAGAAAGGCTTTCCTGAACAAATCTTGTTAAGAAAACCTTAGCGTTGCCATAGGGAAGGAATGACCTGAAGGCAACACTGTTTTTCAAAGGAACTTTTCTATAAATCCAGGAGCCAGATGTAATGACAGGCTCATATACCTTTGCGAATCTTATGTGTCAAACTCAAGGTATGTAGGCCAAATCCAGTCAGCCATATCATTCTATGTGCCCCTCCTCCAGTTGCTGGACTACAACTCCTATATTCTTCCTCATTCAACATCATAACTAGAGCTGGGAAGAGTTGAGATATAGGAACATCTGAAGGTTGCAGTTTGTTCTGTTTAGTGAAGAGACTGGAGTTTGGATTGAGATCCAGGGTTTATGAATACAATGTCTGGCTTTTACAATGCCTTTGAACCTTTCCCCTGGACCTCAGAGTCACAATTGCTGTTGGGTTGCCATTCCCATTATCCCCAGTCTGCATGGTGGAGCATCAAAAGGGATGGGAGTTGCCTTTCGACAACATCTGGGGTAAAAACTAAAGAGCACTTCTTCATGATGTAAAAATAGACAAAAGCAAACTTGGTGGACTTCAACTCCGATAATTCCTAACAGGTTCAGGCCCCTTCTTTTTCCCCCTCAGCTGCTTAAGCAGAAAAGGAAAGGGAAAAGGAAAAGGCCTGAGGATGTTAGGCATTGAGGGAGTTGAAGTCCAAAACACCTGGAGGGCCCAAGTTTGCCCATGCCTGGTGTAAAACAATTATAGTTGGCCCTCTGTTTGCACGGATTCTCGGACCTTTGAAAACAAGCCTGAGGCCGAGGTAGCCCTTGACATCTATGTGTCTAGACCACAATTCCAGTCCCAGCAAGCACGGCTGATGGAACCACTGTCCAAAACAAAACCAAACACAAATGACATGGTTGGGCTTTAACGAAGGGCACAAAAATGTCTCCACATTGAAGATGGAAGAACATCTCAAGGTGGCAGGACTTGCTATCATGTGGGACTAATGGACATTTTGAGACAAGTGGAAGAGGCATTGCGTGAAAAGCCCTAACAAAGTTTGTGGAGAAGTTTCACTGGATGAATCTCGGCTTGCTGTTTATCATTCAAACTTTATGCTATGGCAGTGTTGTTGACTCACGGATTGCACTAATACAGGCCCCAACGACACTGTCATAGCACAAAGTTTGAACAACCTCATCTGTTGCTTGTGTGGATCAAAACTTAGATTATACTTTCCAGCTGTTGCTATTAGGAGAAAACCATAAAAATGAACAAAATCTGGTTACCAGAATTCTTTTTTTTAAAACCCACCAGAATCAAGACAGTAAATAAAGAACACCACTTGGAAACAGGAAATTCCACACAGCAAACAACCAAGTACCAATTAACACCTCCAAAAGAAAGGATGCCTCCAGGCAACAACACCCAGGCTACCTCAATGCAAATACCCTCACAGATTGACTCTGCAGCTGCAAGGCTACTCAGTGCTATTCAAGCTTGCTAATTGCAACATTCACACTTTCCTCAAACAGACAACTTGAACCCTGGACATTATTCCACAGATAGATAGATAGATAGATAGATAGATAGATAGATTCTCTCTCTCTCTCTCTCTCTCTCTCTCTCTCTCTCTCTCTCTCTCTCTCTGCTTTCCTCATTCCCACAGATCTCTGAACAAACCTCTGAGGATCCCAGCCACAGATGCAGGCAAAACGTCAGGAGGGAATGCTACTGGAACATGGCCATGCATACAGCCTGAAAAACTCACAGCAACCCTGTTGCTACAAACTCTCATAATCTGCAATTGCGGACTGGTTTGGAAGAGGATGGTGAGAACTGGAATCCATGGGCATTTAGGGACTGAGCTGGGGAAAATGAGGCACATGGTTGGATATCATGTTATTTTGTTTATGCATGTAAGAGTTATGTAGAAAAAGAAACAGTCATATCTGCTTAGTACTTATCGAAACTTAATGGGGGAAAGATCTTGCCTATAGGCTTTCCCCTTTGAACTTCTTTTTAAATGCCAGGCCCTGACAAGAGTTTCCCTGAACTTGCACCAAAAGTGACATTGGAAAATTGCAGCCAGCTCTCAAACACCTGGATGGAGGGGTATGAAATTACATAACATGTTACTTCTGTTAGGGACCATCCATACATAGAAGCGAAGCAGGGAAGAATATGTTCATTGTATTGCTTACTCTTGAGGAAACATTAAAACAACAGGACCCATTCCATCAAGTACCAAAGGACCCTCTGGTGTTAAATTAATCAATTTGCACAGGACCCTTCTGAAAGCAGCTTTCCCTCCCTCCCACTTGTAGGCTACCATCCAGTTGCAAAACACAGCACCCTTGAAAGATAAACAGAGCATCTTTTGCAAACAACTGGAGTTGCCAACTGACCAGAAACAACCTTTTCCAGGCTGTTCTTATTCCTTTTGCAGCTGGGGGAAGCCTTTCGTGGCATGGAGACTTGCTGCTTTGTATGTTCATCCAGCTGTCGGGAAAGACACAAGAGCACATGCTGATAAAAATATTGGCAACCCTACCTGTCGGTGATCCTAATGAACAGAGAATGGCTTTAAAGGTACAACAAGGAGGTTCCTGGCTAGCTTGAGTTCAAAACTTAAAAGCAACAAGCAGCAACAAAACAAAAGTAGATTTGATGATAAATACAGGGGCTTCCATCCATGTTGATACTTTTTAAAGCACCAATGACCTGCACAGAAAACATCTGCAAAATAACACCATTCTGCTCTGCTAGCTCCATAAAAAAGTCCACTGCATATCTAAAGAAGCTGGCGAAAATATCTCTTAAACATCATCCACTTCCAATGTCTCCTCTATGGTTGTAGAACTGTAATCATTCTAATAATCTAGGCAGAAACCTAAAGGGTGCTGTTTTGCAAGTGTGGTGTTGATGACAACACTGCCAACTTTAAAAACAACCATGGCTTCGCTGCTGTGCCTTTAACAGCAAGAGTATCACAGGTGAAGCCTATCAGAGCCATGTTGCTTTTGGGCCCAGAAGAGCAGGTTTCCGTGCTCCTTGCATTCTGGTAAAGCCAGGTTATTGTAGCATAGGGGCCCGGTTTGGAGAAAAGTTGGGCAATCCCAGAAGATGACAACAGGCCTGGGCGATCCATGTTGCGTAGGTTGGGAGTCACTTGTGCCAAGTCACCTCCCAAATCAATGGACCCCAAAACAAAGCTGGAGAATTGTGTACAAACAGAATGATTCGACACAGAGAAAGCACAGAAGCAAATGAACTAAACAAGCAGGGCCTTGCATCCAAGGACTGCCAAATATACAACCAGCTCTACAACCTTAGAGGAGACTTATTATTATTATTATTAATCCCAAACAGTGAAGGCCACATTTTCCTTTCCAGATTCAAGATCCATGTGGCTTCCAATTACAAGCAAGTAGGCATCACCAAAAGACCCCTTTCCTTTCAATGAATCACACAGCAAGATGAATAAATAAAATAGGACGACAACGACACAAACAGTTCAATGTTCAAGCCCTCCCTAAAATTCCCATTCAATGCAGCAAATCCAAAAAAAGGCGGAAGTAAAAAAAGGAAAGGGGAGGGGGGCATCCAAGCTGGAACCCCCATTTAAAAATGTTTATGAAACCTAAGCACTATGTCTAAGGAGCCTGAGATGGAGAAGGATGCTAGCCTGAGAGAGACCCAGCCCTGTCCAGCGAGACAAGGAGGCTTGTCCTTATGTAACACCAGCACGGTGGCGGTGCTGTGATCTCCCTTGCGAAGGGATGTAATTACAGCACATTGGCCCTCCCTGGGCGGTGGTGCAGATGCGAGAGAACCCTTTGGGTGGGAGGCCCAATTTGGGGAGGTGGGATGGAGCTGGGGCTGCTTTGTGCTGGGGAGGAAGATGCATACACGCAGCCTACTCCCAGGGATGCAGCAGGCTTGTAAGGCTTGCTTGTGCTTACCTCCAGCCACGTTGTTGTCTTCTTCCCAGCTCACGCCATGCCTTCTGCGCACACCGCTGGCCTCTTCATGTCCAGAGGCGCACCTGGAAGATGGAAGGATGCCAGGAGTGGGGAGACGGCCCCTGATGTGATGGGTAAACAACACAAGAGGGAGGGCGAGGCGCCACACAGGCGCACCGGCGCACACTGAGCTCCCCAGTTTTTGGGCTATTAATGCAGCCTGATGTCAGCCTTGGGAAAGCTCAGCAATTGCCCTCTTCTTCCTTCTTTCCTTTCTTTCCTTAGCGCCACCTTCTCTTTCTTCTCCTTCACAGCTCTCCTGCTCCTTGGCAGCCTCCTCCAGATTGCCTGGCACATCAGAACATCCACTGCTTTGGGGTGCCTCTCCGAAAGAAAGATGCTTCAAAAGGAGAAGGAGAACCTGGTGGAAAAGGCCATGGATGGATCCCAGCTGGAGTGAATGGATGGATGGATGAGGGGAGAGGCTCCCTCCTGTAAAACAATAATAATAAAATAAAAAGGGATGCTTATGCTTATTCCCAAAAAGCAGAGGATGGAGGATGCAGGCTCTGGCTCTCTCTCTCTCTCTCTCTCTCTCTCTCTCTCTCTCTCTCTCTCTGCCTCCCTGCTTGCCTGCCTGCCTTCACACACACTCACACGCATCCAATCCACACACGCTTGCTGGCTTGTACACTCACGCACCCTCAAGTGTCGTAGCACCAAGCCAGTTAAAGAGACACGGCCATTATTATCAATAATGCATGACTGCAGGCCAATGAGTCCCGTACCTCGCCTCCTCCTCCTGCCTTGGATCCTAAAGAGATTACAACCATTCAGTGTGGATAAACACCAGGACCTGCTGGTTTGCCCCCTTCCTCTTCCCCCCTCTTGCTTGATTTTTATTTGTATTTTTTGGCTATGGATTATTCTTTGTAGGCCGAGGAAATTGAGTCGAGATGCTCGCACACGTACATACATCAACACACTGCAAGCCAGCCAGCCTGCCGAGATGAATTGCATTAGGGCAATAAGCAAGCTACAGCGGGAGGGAGAGGGAAAAGCAGTAAGGATGATGGATGGAGGATTAGTGTGTATGGTTTATAATAGGGCTGTCAAGAGGCTATTTATAGCCCAATCAACAAGCAGGGCTCAGCCTGGACTTAAACCAATTTACATTCCGATCCTAAGGCTTCCAAGGCCGAGGTGCTCCTTCCCAGCAGCTATAAAGGCCAAAGCGATTGAGTTTAAGGGTCTGTCTACAATGCAGCATTATAGCACTTTGACACCACTTGAACCTCATGGCTGGAATCCTGGGAGCTGCAGTCTTCTCCATGGTGGAAACAATACTTAAGACACCCCATGCCCATCCTTTTAAAATGGACATGTGTTGTTATCCTTCATAAGAGCCGTTGTCATATGCTGTCAAGTAGAGTCGCTTCCCATTTATCACGATCCTGTCGTAAGGTTTTCTTGAGCAGATTGATTCAGAATAGGATTGATCAACTGGAAACTGGAAAAGGCTACTGTCGTAGAATCATAGAATAATAGAGATGGAAAAGACCCCATGGGCTATCTAGTCCAACCCCCTTCTTCCATGCAGGAAAAATACAATCAGCGTATCCCCAACAGATGGCACCCAGCCTCTGTTTAAAAGTCTCCAAGGAAGGAGTCTCCACCAGACTCCAAGGCAGAGAGTTCCACTGTTGAACAGCTCGTATGGTCAGGAAATTCTTCCTCATGTTCAGGTGGAATCTCCTTTCCTGTCATTTGAACCCATTGCTCCTAGTCCTTGTTTTGAGGGCAGCAGAAAACAAGTCTGGTCCCTCTTCCTTAGGACACCCTTTCACATATGTATAAGTGGCTCTCATGTCTCCTCCCAACCTTTTATTCTGTAGGCTAAACAGACCCAGCTCTTTAAGACGCTCCTCAGAGGGATCCATGGTCTCCAGATCTTTGATCCTTTTAGTCACTCTCTTCCTCTGGACACCTTTTTAGCTTAAAGTAAATCTCTCTTTTGAATGGTGGGGTCCTGAACTGGACACATTATTCCAGGTGAGGTCTAATCAAAGCAGACTACAAAGGCACCATGACTTCCCTTGATCTGGGCACTAGACTCCTTTGAATGCAGACCAAAATCCCATTGGCTTTTTGAGCTGCTGCATCACACCCTTGGCTCATGTTCAACTTGCTCCCCATGAAGACTCCAAAATTGTTCTCACAGGGATTGTTGTCGAGGCAGGTGTCACCCATTCCGTATCCTTGCATTTCAATGTTTTTGCCTAAGTGTAGTATCTTATACTTGTCCTCGTGGATCCCATCTTCAAACTTAATAAGCATGCCCTCTAAACCTTCATCCAATTTATGAATACTCTACCTTGAGGGAACTGTTTGGCGAATGGGCTTAATAACAAAAGACCCTCCTCAAGAATGTATAGCTGAGCACCAGCAGCCCAAAGTGATAAAAAGAACGAAAACACACAGACCAATGTTATATCTTCCATAGGAGGCTTTTCTTTGTAGTAAAATAATATAGTTGCACTATTTACAATAACAAGGTTTCCACAATACGAATAAACAAATACATAGTAGCTTTACATGGAGCAGCCTTCATACTGGAGCTCTCTCACACAAGGCTTCTCTCATACAGATGTTTACCTCACACATAATGAGGAGTTCCCTCACTGAGGCAAACTAACACTAACAGACTTCGGCCTACTCACTCTCCTCAGGGCGATGCCAGCCTTGGCCCACTAACTCTAACAGGCTTTGACCTACTAATTCTTTCAGTGCTTGATTTCCACTTTTGTAATCAAAAATACCCAGTTAATCTGTATCTGTATCTGTATACCTTTATAAAACGGAATGTTTGTATGTATGTATGTATGTGTGTGTGTATGCGGAGGGCGGAAGGGCGGATATATGGCAGCCACTTTCACAGGCCAGGGCGGATATGTGGCAACCACTTTCACAGGCCACAGCGACCAGCGCGGGTGATGGACCTGCACCAAACTTGGTACACATAACCCCCCTAACCCCCTTTACGTCCTGGCGTGGGTCGGGGGACATGACCCACGGACTATGGGATTTGTAGTACTTTCCAACACTTTGGTTCCCACAGACCACTGAGGCCACCAAAAAGGACCAATACAGACCACACTCAGCACACACAGCCCCCATGACCCACTCTACGTCCTGGTGCAGTTCGGAGGAGGGTGGGCAATGGATGATGGGACTTGAAGTGCCTCTACTCACTTCTGCAACCCTCATCCAATCACTGATCGCGACCAAACTTGCCATACATAACCCCCATGACTGCCTTCACGTCCTGGTGAGGTTTGGGGGAGGACTGACAATGGATGATGGGATTTGTAGTACTTTCACACCCCTCTGTTCCCACAGACCACTGTGGCCCCCAACAAACACTGATAAAGACCACACTTGGCACACAGAGCCCCAGTGACCCACTCCACATCCTACTGAAGTTTGGAGGGGGACAGAACATGGATGATGGGTCTTGCAGTACCTTCCCTCACTTTCCAAGACTGCTACAAACCTAATCCTATGATTGATCAACACCAAACTTGCCACACAGAGCCCTCATGACCCACTCTACATCCTGGTGCAGTTTGGAGGAGGGTGGACCATGGATGATGGGACTTGAAGTACCTCTACTCACTTCCCAAGTCTGCTGCGACCCTCATCCAATTACTGATTGAGACCAAACTTGGCACACATAACCCCCATGACTGCCTTCATGTCCTGGTGAGGTTCGGGGGAGGACTGACAATGGATGATGGAATTTGTAGTACTTTCACACCCCTCTGTTCCCACAGACCACTGCGGCCCCCAACAAACACCGATAAAGACCACACTTGGCACACAGATCCCCAGTGACCCACTCTACATCCTACTGAAGTTTGGAGGGGGACAGAACATGGATGATGGATCTTGCAGTACCTTCCCTCACTTTCCAAGCCTGCTACAAACCTAATCCAATGACTGATCAACAACAAATCTGGCATACAGAGCCCTCATGACCCACTCTACAGCCTGGTGCAGTTTTCTGTGAGACGGACCATGGATGATGGGACTTGAAGTACCTTCACTCACTTCCGAAAAACAATGCATCCCTCATCCATTCACCAATACAGACCAAACTTAGCACACAGAGCCCCCATGACCCAATCTACATCCTACTACACTTTGGGGGAACAGAGATGATGGGACTTGCACTACCTTCAGTAATTTCATGATACCACTGCAACTCCCAATAATGATGGATCAAGACCAAACTTGGCACACAGAGCCCCCATGACCCACTCTACATCCTGCTGCACTTCTCAAATGACCCGGCCACCGCCGGGTCCCCAAGCTAGTATTTAATATTTCTGACAGGAACTTCAGCTTTATTTCCCTTTTATTTGTTTTCTTCATTATCATTGCTTCTTAATACATTTTCATCGCAGTATTTACACTTATTTCAGTTAGGTGCGGATATTCATAGACCTTTTGTATACATATTTGGAAATCCTATTGTTAGTATTCACACTTATTTTTGTTTGGTGCAAGTACATCTAGGACATTTTGTAGCCCACATTCCTATATATTATTCATTTCTTTTGTTTATATCTTAACATTTTACATATTCTTTATCTTATTAACCTTTACTACTCAATTTTAAGAAAACAACAATAAAAAAACTCTCGTATTATCCTCCCCATCACCCAACTCCCCAAGCACATTTTCCACTCTATTGTCATCTTCAGCCATGTGCGCAATTCTCTTAATTTCTTTATAATCTTTGTATTGGCTTTATCCTTTCTAGATATGTTGTCTATTTGTTTTTTATTTCCTCTTTTGTATCCTCTTGCATATCCTCCTTCGTTATGCTTGTCATAATTTGAAATTGAACCTGTTCATACATTATTTAATTGTTCCAGTTCTCCAACATCCACTTTTTTCACCTTATCATGCAACTGGGCAACCATTCAATCTTCCCCATAAGCTAAAGCAAAAACAAACTTTGGCAGCTTGTCCCAACTTTCTTTTGCACCTTTTTCATCCTGGCCACATGTGTCCCAGGTTGCATTTGTGAAATGCTGGAGAATAGGCAGCATTTTATTAATTGCATGACTTGGATAAAACCGATCATCTGGACCCATCTCAGTCTGGTTTCAGGCCTAGCTATGGGACAAAGGCAGCATTGGTTGCCTTGGTGGATGATCTATGAAAATAACTAAACAGGGGGAATGTGTCCCTACTAGTTCTCGTGTACCTCTCAGTGGCTTTTGAAACCATCAACCATGGTATCCTTCTGGGTCGTCTCTTTGGGATGGAATGGGAAGGCATTGTTTTGCAGTGGCTCTGGTCCTTCCTGGAGAGTCAGGCCCAGATGATGGAGCTGGGGGACTCCTTTTCGACTCCCTGGCCAGTGGCCTGTGGGTTTCCTCAGGGCTCGGTTCTGTCCCCCATGCCGTTTAGCATTTACATGAAACTGCTGGGAGAGATCTTTTGGAGTTTGCTGTCAAATTTATGCAGACAACACCCAATATTACTCCTTTCCACCTAATTCCAAGGATGCCCTCCTTCCCCTAAACTGGTGCCTGTCATCAGTAATGGACTGAATGAGGGCTAATAAGTTGAAGGTAAATCCAGACAAGAGAGAGGTACTTCTGGTCAGTCAGAAAGTGGATCAGGATGCAGGGTTACAATCTGTGTAGGATGGGGTTACACTCCCCCTGAATATGCAGCTTGGGGATGATCCTAGACTCATTGCTGACCCTGGAAACCTAGGTGTCAGCAGAGGCCAGGAATGCCTTTGCACAGTTAAAACTTGTGCACCAGATGTACCAGTATCTTGAGACACCAGATCTGGCCTGGACAGTCCACGACATAGTTACATCCTACCTGGACTTCTGCAACGCTCTCTACGTGGGGCTGCCTTTGAAGATAGTACAACTGGTTCAGAGATTGGCAGCCAGATTACTAACTGGAGTCCTGTATAGGGAGAGATCCACTCCCATGTTGTGGAGGCTGGTCTGCTTCCAGGCTAAATACAAAGTGGTGGCCGTTACCTTTAAAACCCTAAATGGCTGGGGTCCAGGCTATTTGACTAATTGCATCTCCTCCTATAAACCAACTCGGGCACTGCAGTCAGCGAAGGAGGCCCTGCTCTTGGTCCCACCTGCATCTCAAGTACAGCTGGTGGGAACAAGAGAGAGGGCCTTCTCTGTGATCTCACCACCCCCCCCCCTGCACTTCTGGAACTCCCTGCCTGAAGAAATAAAGATGGCCCCTTCCTTCTCTCCTTCAAAAAACAACTGAAAACTTTTTTGGCTTATTATCATACGGAGAGGAAGAGGATTAGATGATGAGAAACTGGTACTAGACCTCTGACTGAAAACTATTATTATTGTATTTGGGCTTTGTTAGACCTTGTTTGCCCAGTTAACACCACTGGCCACATAATCAACTCACACATCCTTTGTTGGCTTCTGTAAATTAATGTGGATGTTTTATGTTTAGATTTTATGTTAGATACAATTTTGATAGGTTACATTTTATTTAATTTATAGATGTCATGTTATAAAATGTTTTCATATATGGGGTTACTTTGGGCTATTATGTTTGTATTTGTTGTTTTATTGAGGCATTGAATATTTGCCTGTTTTGTTTGTTGGAATCCGCCATGAGTCCCCTCAGGGAAATAGGGAAGAATATAAATAAAGATTATTATTATTATTATTATTCACCATCAAAGCTGTCCTGACAGATGGCCCCCCAGCCTCTGAATAATGATAGTAATGAAGAAAATCTGGTCCTAGTATGAAAGTATTATTTCCTTTTTAGTTATGTAATCCTTACTTTGAAAATAGTTGCTGTACTCCATAAATTTTGTTTTTGTGCCAAAAACTAGGTTAAATTGGTGGGTGTTGATGTCCCTCTTGCAATGACAAAGTTTTTGCCGTTTAATAAGCTTTCCTATGTTTTACGATAGAACCAATGAGGAATTGACATGTATCTGTATGGACATCGGAGGGACATATCCCGGGACATATAGGTCAGTGTGGGTACCTTCTCTCATGTCCCTTTTTTTCTTCCTGCTGTAAAACCCGCAATTTGGCGTGGTCTGGAAGCACCCTGGGTTACCTGAAAGATCTCCAGCATTGGTTGTTATTAACTGTCATCAAGTCAACTCTGTCTTATGGCAACCCTATGAATGAGAGATTTCCAAGTCACAGTGTTAGGAGCTTCCTTGATTGAGTCTGGCCATCTTGCTGCCTTATATCATACCAAGCCTTCTTGTCTTTCCAACTATTCAGCCTTCTCACGATCAGTCCAAAGTTTTACAGCCTCATGTTCTAGGGAGAGTTCTGCATACTCTTATCCAAGTCTGAAATCTTCTCTTGAAGGCTTCTTTTTAAACTCTAAGCAAGTGATATGAGTTTGGGGACTTATAAGGACAGGGCCTTCTCAGTAGTGGCATCCCTGCTGCGGAAACTCGCCTGGCAATTCCCTTAGGCTGCTTTTGGCACTAAGTCAATGCTTCTATTGAGCCAAGCCTCAGGCTCGATAAACACATCTTTTAAATAAACAAATACAGGCTGTCACTGTTCTAGCCGTGGCTGGTTATTAATCTGAGCTGCTAATGATTATATTCTGCCTCTGCCAGAAGGAAAGTGGGAAAGGGTGATCCGTCTGACACTTTTGCTTGCAATACTGGAAGCTTTTGGCCATGCAGTGAGACTTGTCTGTCCAACAAGCTTCTATAGGTGTATCAACACTGTAGAATGAATGAAGTTTGACACCACTTTACAAGTGCATCTAAACAGTTGATTTAATGCAGTTTGACACCCCTTTCTCTGCCAGGGCTCAACAGTTTGGAGCTCTAGGATTTGTGGTTTGGTGAGGCACCGGCACTCTTGGGCGGAGAAGGCTAAGGACATTGTAAAACAACCATTGCTATGATTCCATAGCATTGTACCAAGGCAGATAATGAAAGTAATGCCAAACTGCATTCGTTCTATAGCGCAAAGACCTTGTTACAACTTCCATGATGGTCTCTGTCCTCACCTCCTGTGCAGGTTAGGAGTTGTAGTCCAACACATCTGGAAAGGGCAATGTGGAAGAAGACTGGGCTAAGGGGAGGATGGTCCCCAGAGGACCATTCCTAAAGCATATGAAACTGAACATGCTTTTTGTTTACTTTTCTAAGTGCAAGGATACCGTTCCTTGCGTTTCCAGATTTGGACGAGTGTGAATGCCATTGCTCATTATGCAACCCAAACAGCAGGTCATATATACATGGAAGCTGGTGTCTCAAATCATGAACACGATCTCATTATCAGGAAAGAAAAAAGATTAATATTAGAAATGTACCTTTGAGGAGACAGAGAAAGCTGGGGATCTGCTGTGACTGGCTGCAGACTACGAAAAAATATATAAAAGAAGCGAAGTCGAGTTTGACAGCATCACTTTAGAAAGGTGAGGCTGGAATAGAGCTGACCATATGGAAAGGGGACATAATAAAGACACCCACTGACCTCTTTCTCCCTCTGGTGCACCCATATGCTCCTTGGGGAGGCTCATTTTTCCATCCTGAACAGGTAGCACTGCAGGGCACTATTACCATCAAATATGTCCCTTATAGGGCTGGCCAGTATCATATATTATAAAGCAGTGACACCCAAATCTAGATTCTCCAAGTGTTTTGGACTTCAGCTCCCAGAAGCTCTCACTTATTTGGCCAACAGCCAGGAGTTCTGGGAGTTGAAGTCGAAAGTTTCTGGCAGATCAAAGCTGGTATAAAAGACATCTTTCATTTGAGGGTTGGAAAGCTTTCCCTGTGGTAGACCGTAAGAGTTTGCCCAAAGGTATGAGCCCTTCGGAGGCAGAAATGTATGCATTGTGGAGCTTCTAAAAGTGGACAATAAGTGTCCATTTTGCAGAGGAACACATGGCTAGGCTAACTAAAACCCATGCCTTTGTTGGGTATTTCAGGACAGCACAGACATGCGAATACTAGCGCCTTTCTGGCTGTCAATCCAGCAAGTCGTGATTTTCAACCATGCTGTCGTGCTATTTTGGAAACCTGGCAACACTTCCAGCAGGGGACACACCAAAACAAAAAAAAGTGATATTGGCAAAAAAATATTGGAAGGGGGATTCAGCCTGCTTAATGGGAATAGTATGCCAAATGGCTTTGGAGGAAGAGACGTCAGAAGGAAAAGTGCAGGGAATGGGTCAGAAGGGTGACAAAGTATCTCAGAACAGAAGTAGGTAAGCCACCACACATTGAACTGCACACACTCACTGTTCACCCAAAATCAGTGCAATGGTGAATGTTCACGTAGGAAATCATTGTGTGACCAAAGAGGGAAAGGGGGTAATGTGTGTGTGTGTGTGTGTGTGTGTGTGTGTGTGTGTGGTGTCGGTGTTGGTCAAAAGTATCTCGTTTGAAATGGTCTTCCATACAACAACAACAAAAGAGTGACAACTTTATGTAGTAAACCACAACAGAAGGTGGCATTATCCAAATGCAATTGCAATTTACCCAGACGATAAGGCTCTCTGCGTACATAATAGAAGAGTTGCATGGGGCTGGAGAAAAAGAAGCAGGGCGCATTTGCCCTATATTCTTCTGTGGTGATTTGGACACTTTCTGTGCTCGAATCACAGATTGAACACGTAAGAGACTGAGGAAATTGGGATGTCTGAATATAATGGTGGAAGCATGTACTGTAGATCCTAATAATATGCACCTTTGAGATCGTTTCTCCAGAAAGCAAAATGAGAACCGTGATTGATCAAAGGTGTAGTCCCAAAAGACAGGACCTGTCCCTAGTCGTATGTCATTGGAACATAGTTGGTTCGCTGCATCCATGGATTCTGTATCCATGACTCGAAAATATTCCAAGAACATTCCCCAAAGCAGATGTTTGCCATTTTGTATAAGGGATGCCGTTTGCTATATGACTGAAACCAATGGGACTTGAGATCCACTTTGGTATTACCGGGGAGGGGGGGGCTGCCATTAGTTGACAGGCAACTTGAAGGCATGTACACACAGAGGATATTATCTCAGTCCTTCCCTCCCCAAATGCTGTAGAGTTGACTATAATTTCCAAAGCTTCCAGAAAAGTGCCTTTTTGTTCTGTCCTTAAAGCAACCCCCTCAAGATTGCTCCCCCAGAAAGGAACATAGGAGCTGTGATTCCTCAGGGGTCCAGTCCCAGAAAACCGAATCTGTCCCTTGTAAACAGGGCCAAATAGTCTTGGTATATGGCATCTAGATATAATCGGTCCATGACATCCATTGATACGATTGTTCGCGGGTTTGTCAGCTGGAGGGATTCTGGAAAAGCCAGTCCAAAGAGGAAGCTCTTTCCAAAACCCAAATGAATATCAGGTGCCCGGGGATATCAGGTGCTGCATGTTCTTCTATTTCAGATAGATCGACCTCTGAGTATTCCTTGCCTAAGAAAACCCTAGGAAAGTTGTGGGGTCTCTAGACATCAAGAGGAGAAGCGAAGACATATATATGCATGCACACTCAACCCAGCCCAGAATGTTCGAATGGGGAATGGAGATCCATCTTGAGAAAAGCTGGTAGACCGGAGATTGGAACAGGGCCCTATTTGGGAAACTGAGGGAGAGTCGGTCTTATGTGAAGGGAGAGGGATGGAGAGAAGAAAAAGCACCGCGGGAGGGAGGGCTTGTTTCTATTTTGAGAGCCGTAGCCGCTCTCTTCTCCTCCTTCTCCTCCTTTCCCTCCACCACCAGCCCCCTCAGCATTTTGCACGCCTGCCAGATTGAGAAACCTGACCTGCCTTTTAAATAATCCAAGAGGAGGAGTAGGAGGCATGGGCAAAGCAGCCATCCAAGCATCCCTTCCAGGCCTTTCCTCATCCGCATCCCAAGCCCCAGGGACTCTCTGCTGGTCCCAACAGCAGCTGGAAGGACCTCTTCCCTTGCGCCTCGCTGTGTGTTTTGGTGGCTTCGACATTCCCCCAACAGATGACACATGGTTTCTCCCACCCGCTGTGCCGTGGCCTGAATTCATGTGCTGTGCCCACCCCCAGTGGGGTATTTTGGGGCAAAGGAAACAGCATGTGCCATAGAATAGAATCGCTTTATGGTCATTGTACATTGCCATGCAATGAAATTAAACACCATCCTCAATGCACATTATATCTATAGAATTAGAAAGCACCCATCCTTCCACATTCTAATCGCTATTGCACAACCTCTCATGCCACATAAGTGTGAAATCATACAGTTCAATAAAATCACAGCTCTATGACAAAAGCTCTCTCTCAGCCTATTGGTCCCTGTTTTTATCATTCTATCTGCCTGTCAGCAACATCCTTGAAGGGTGATGCTAAATCCCAAGCAGCCAAGTGGGTGCATTCACACCGTTGAATGAATGCAGTTTAATAATAATAATAATAATAATAATAATAATAATAATGATGATGATGATGATGATTTATATCCCACTCTCTTCTAAGAGACTTGGAGCAGCTCACAACAAAGAAAATAGAAACAAATAATAATAAATGTAGACACAGTCAAAATAACTCAGTAACAATAAAATAAACAAGGCAAACACAAAACATAGTGCATATAACTCAAAAAATGGCAACTATAATCAAATAATTATAAAATATAGTGCAAATTTAAAACAGTTTTAAACATCCCAGGACTTATTTTAGTTTGTAAAACAATAGGATCTATTTAGAGTTTCATCCCTTAAGACCTCCATCAAAGCATATTAGACATTAGCCAAATGGGGTCATTAGTCTGACCCCAGTTGAGCTACTGTGACTCAATGCTATGGGGTCCCCGGGTTTGTCAAATCACCGGCACACTTTGGCAGAGCAGGCTAAGGCTGGTGTAAAAACCATGGTGGTTAAAGTGGGGTCAGACTGCATCCATTCAACAGTGTAGAAACAGCCATCGTTTATGTATTCAATGTCTTCACTGATTCATGCTTTTCACATTGCATGTTCCTATACGGGGGGGTTTTTTACATGGAAAAATGCAATAGGAGCACTCTTGAAAGACTGACTTTGTTATTTTAGGAACATAAATACATAACTTGGCAACAAAAAAACCCCCAAAATCTAACCATCCTTTATTTTTAAAGTACAGTTAATAATTACGATTCAATCTACTGTTTTCATTTTGGTCGATAGGAGCCCCCGGTGACGCAAAGGGTTAAAGCCTTGTGCCAGCAGGACTGAAGACCAACAGGTCGGAGGTTCGAATCCGGTGAGAGCGCAAATGAGCTCCCTCTGTCAGCTCCAGCTCCCCATGCAGGGGACATGGGAGAAGTCTCCCACAAGGATGGTAAAACATCAAAAAAACATCAGGGTATTCCCTGGGCAACATCCTTGCAGACGGCCAATTCTCTCACGACAGAAGTGACTTGCAGTTTCTCAAGTCGCTCCTGATATGAAAAAAAATGGCCGATGTTGCTTGTTACCCAATTGCACAAAATTCCCTCTTCTCTTCAACTATAGTTGACACGGGCACCATCTAACATAGTTAAACTGCATGATGAAACTGCATTATATGGCAATGTAGATGGGGCCACAGTGGCCCTCTACCATTTTCAGTGTGGCAATCCTCCCAAGTTCAGAGAGCAAAATACTTGCAAGTTTGGACTGCTATTCCCAGAAGCCCCAACCAGCCCTGCCAGTGTTGAGTAGGGGATTATAGGGGTGGTAGTCCAAGGAGTAATCTCCCCAAGTTCTGCCTATGGTGGCCTCTGCAATGTGTCCCTTCCATGCCTCAATGGGTGCATCTCCGCTGGAGAATGAATGTTGTTTGAGCTCACTAACTGCCATGGCACAATGCTATGGAAACGAGAGAGCTGTCGTTTGGTGATGCACCAGCATCATAAGCAGCAGTGAAGGCCTTACAAAACTACAACTCCTAAGGTTCCGCAGCAGTCAATAAAGGCAATTGAAGTGGCGTCAAACTGCATTCATTCTACAGTGTAAGATGCACTCGATAGTATCTCCTTTCTGCATCCCTACACTTTTCAGAAAATGCAACCAGGCCTGTTGTTGTTGATGATGTTATTGTTATTTATTATTATTATTCCAACACAAAAACACAATATGTCACAGGAAACGAGATATATATGCTGGATTTTGTATCACAAAATCACAAGTTGAACACTTCCCAAGATTTTAGGACTGTGTGATATATTTTTCAATGATGCGCACATACCCAAGTAAGGTGGCCTTTTACAGTTGACAGAACATGACTTTGTCAATGTTTATTGTTTCCAAAGGCCGGCTGAGCTCTTTTGGCATGGCACCCAGTGTGCCAATTACCACTGGGACCACCTGTACTGGTTTATGCCAGAGCCTTTGCAATTCAATTTTGAGGTCTTGATAACAGCTGAGTTTTTCCTGTTCTTTTTTGTCAATGCGACTTTCACCTGATATGGCGACATCAATAATCCAAACTTTTTTCTTTTCCACAACCATGATGTCTGGTGTATTGTGTTCCAAAACACTATATATTATTAATAATAATAATATATATACAAACTACATTAATTCTGCAATGTAAGATGCACTTGATAATATCTCCTTTCTGCATCCCTACACTTTTCGGAAAATGCAACCAGGTCCCTTATGGTTGTGTTTGTGGCTAGTTACAACCAGACCTGTTATTATTATTGTTATTGTTAATGTTATTATATATATAGTTATTATATATGAACCACATCAATTCTGCAATGTAGGATTCACTTGATAATATCTCCTTCCTGCATCCTCACACTTTTTAGAAAATGCAGCCAGGTCTCTTATGTCGTGTTTGCAGTTAGTTGCAACCGGACCTGTTATTATTATTATTGTTATTATTATATATATTATTATTATATACAAACGGCATCAATTCTGCAATGTAAGATTCACTTGATATTATAATATCTCCTTTCTGCATCCTCACATTTTGCAGAAAATGCAACCAGACCCCTTACATTGTGTTTGCAGTTAGTTGCAACCAGACCTGTTATTATTGTTGTTATGATTGTGTGTGTGTGTGTATATCAGTGATGAAAAAATAAATCGAATGCCCTTGGCTGTACAGTATTTAAAATTATATTTAAAAGTCCAATTCCACCCTAGTCAAATCCACTGCCTTCGGCAGCCAGAAACAAAACAAAAACCCCATTTTGTGGCTGCAAAATCTCCCAGTGGGGGCTCCATCCGTCCATCCATCGCCGGTTTGGCCAGCACTTGCCCAAGATAGACTGCACTGCAGATGACTCAGGATCCCAGCTGTCGCCACGGCAACCAGCGTCGCCTAGCAATTCCTGCCTCCTAGTAACCATGGTGTCCTAGTGATAGGATGGAGGCATTCCCCCCTCCTCCCCCTCCCCATCGCTCTGGACTAAGAGTTTAAAGTTATTTTTAGCCTAGCTGCAAATCAATAGACAGCTTGAGGAGGAGATGCTTGGGAAAGGAACGGCGGCAGCATGGTTCCTCCTGGCTTTTGTTTGTGTGTTTTGTTTCTGTTTTGTGTGTTGTTTTAATATTTCGGGCCAAGAGGTGGTTTCGGAGGTTCATCCAAAGTGCAACCAGAAGCATAAAGGGCTTGGTTGCATTTGTCCTGGCTCTCGGCCTTGAGGAGAAATGGCTATGGAAGGGAGAAGAAGAGAAGCCTATATTGAGAGAAATGGGCATACTCATCTTTTTTTTCTGGGATTATCAAGGCTGATGGAGGAGTCTCATGGAAAGAGTACTGTCTTGCACAATGTGCACATGTGCATATTTCTATATCTATCCATCCATTTATCTAAATCAGTGTTTTTCAACCTTTTTGGAGCCGCAGCACATTTTTTACATTTACAAAATCCTGGGGCACACCACCAACCAAAATGACACAAAATGACACTCTAACACATATAGTTAATATGTTTTAAATGTATTTATACACTCAGTGTGAAACCTGGGCCTGTTTCGATGAACACAACATAGATATCCTGGCAGGAATGGCAGAAAGACACAAACTTCCCACACAGAACTCCGATAACCAAGAGAAAATATTATAAGAGTTTGGTGGGCATTGGGTTTTGGAGTTGTAGTTCACCTATATCCAGAGAGCACTGTGGACTGAAACAATGTTGGATCAGGACTAAACTTGGCATGAATACTCAATATGGAGTTTGGGAAAAATAGACCTTGACATTTTGGAGTCACAGTTTCTGGATTTATAGTTAACACACAATCAAAGAGCATCCTGAACTCTTGCAACAATGGAATTGAATCAAACTTGACATATTGAACTCTCATTACCAACAGAAAGTACTGAAAGGGTTTGCTTGGGAATTGACATTGAGTTTGGAAGTTGTAGTTCACCAACACCCAGAGAGCACTGTGGACTCAAACAATGTTATGTTATGTTGTTGTTTGTTTTCTATCCAGAATCACAATGTTGGAAGGAGGCTCACCACTTTAAGGTCCCTAAAAGAGTCATGGGAAAACTTCGGCCCTCTGGGTGCTTTGGACTTCAACTCCCACCATTCCTAACAGCCTGAGGCCCTTTCCTGCTTAAGTGGCTGGGGGAGGGAAAGGGCCTGAGGCTGCTAGAAATAGTGGGAGTTAGAGTCCAAAACACCTGGAAGGTCCAAGTTTGCCCATGCCAGCTTTCGACAGACATCTTCCTCCCCCTTACCCCTTTGCGCCCTTTCTTCCCCCTCCTGCCGAACACTTAGTTTTTCTTCTACACAGCCGCTTCTCTCGCCATTTTGATCCAAGAGGGCAGCGTGAGCGTGTTCAGGAGGGGGGAGGGAGGGAGGAAGACGTGACCTGTGCGGGCGCTACTGCGCAGACTCGCCCCAGAGCAAAGCGAGGCAAAACAAGCAGAGCAAGGCTGGGAAGAAGGGAGCCCGAGTGGAGAAGAAAAAGTGTTCGGCAGGAGGGGGAAGAAAGGGTATTGGAGGTTCCAATTTCCCACGGCACACCTGATGATCGCTCACGGCACACTAGTGTGCCATGGCACACTGGTTGGGAAACATTGATCTAAATCAAGCATGGGCCAGCTTGGGCCCTCCAGGTGTTTTGGACTCCAAGTGTTGAAGTCCAAAACACCTGGAGGACCCTAGTTGGCCCATGCCTGATCTAAAGCAAAGTCAAAATATGTTTCTAAGTTCATGTGGATGCATGTACGTATGCGTCCCGATGACTCTTAAATAGCTTGATGGATCTGGACTAAACTTGGCACACATACCCATTGTGACCAACTTTAAAAACTAGCAGGCCTTGGTGGGATTGACACAGAATGATAGGAATTGTAGTTCCTCCAAGAAGTGACTAGAAGGCTGTGGGAGAGAGCCAGATATTCCCCTACCATGGGGAGACCTGTATCTCCAGGATGTACTCACTCTCCAAAGGACAGAAAGTACTGCTTTGTGTTTTCACTCCTGAACCACTCCCGAAATCATAACACTCACAATTGTTTACTAACTGTTTACTAATACATACCATTACAAAATGCAAACCTGGACAGTGCTTGGTTCCTAACCATGTATATGTGTGTGTGTGTCAAAACATGTATGTATGTATGTATCTTGGTTAGTTGTTGGTTTGTATTACAAAGACTCTTGATGGAGCTGGGTCAAACTTAGCTTACATAGCCTTCACTATCCAACTTAAAATCATTGTGGAGTTAGAATTAAAAGAATTACCCCTTTCAGACCCAGAGCTAATGGAAAGAAAACCAAAAAAGCAGATTGGCTTTTGCTAGGTGAAGTAATCCTCTGTCACAAGACTGGGAATATAAAGGAGCAAAGCGGATGACCTGTGTATGAGGGGAATGAAGGAGAGAATGAAAGAGAAAGAAAGAAAAAGAAGGAAAAGGAAGGAAGGGAAGGAAGACATCAGAAGAGCTGCAAGACCAAGAACATACCACGAGAGTAAAGACAAAGACCCATCCAAAGGAAAAGTGTTATTGCCATACATCAAGGGAACCACTGACTGCATAGGGAAGCTGATGAGGAAACACAACATACAAACTATCTACAGACCCACTAAGAAAATCCAACAAATGCTATGTTCAGCAAAGGACAAGAGGGATCCTCTCACTTCTGCAGGAGTCTACCGTATACCATGCAGCTGTGGACAAGTCTACATTGAGACCACCAAACGCAGCACCCAAACATGAATCAAGGAACATGAATGGCACTGTAGACTGTTTCAACCTGAGAAGTCAGCCATAGAAGAGCACCTGATGAACCAACCTGGACACAGCATACTATCTGAGAACACAGAAATGCTGGACCACTCTAACAACCATCATGTCAGACTTCACAGAGAAGCCATTGAAATCCATAAACATGTGGACAATTTCAACAAAAAAAGAGAAAACCATGAAAATGAACAAAATCTGGCTACCAGTATTTTAAAAACTCCAAAATTATAACAGGAAACAACACTCAAACACAGGGAAACTCCAGAGAGGAAACAATCAGGGACAGCTAATCACCTCTCAACAAAAGATTCCCCCAGACACTAACAAGCCACACCAAAAAACTGCCAGTCTATCAAATGCTAATCAAGGTGGCCAACTGAGACATTCGCACCTACCTCCATCAGACAAGAGTTCTTTCTTCCACCCTGGACATCCCACAGATATATAAAACTCAGTTGTCCTAGTCTCCAACAGATCTCACAACCTCTGAGGATGCTTGCTACAGATGCAGGCGAAACGTCAGGAAAGAATGCTTATAGAACATGGCCATATAGCCCAAAAAACCTACAAGAACCCAGAAATCACCAGGGTCTGCTTTCCTCCCCGAAGAGATCCATCATGGCATAATGATTTGCGTGTCAGGCAATTGGGAGAGCCACACAATCTCAACTGCAGAAAACCTTGTGATAAATAAATCATTGTCTTCGGGTCGCCATAAGTTGGAGATGGCTTTTAAAGCAACCAGCAATAACAGAACAAGGGCAGTAATTCAATACATTTCCAAGTAGGTTTTAGGCCTGTTACTCATAACTAGCTACGGTAGGTGTGTTCTGACTCACTCTGAGCAACGGGAGAAGTGGGAGAAGGAAGGATCGCATCAGTGGCTGCAATGGGCCATGTGACTTTCCTTTGAGAGATGCTGCACAACTCACAGGAACTGAGGAAGAAGCAACGATGATAGAGGGAAGGAGAAAAGACACAAAAGAGAAAGTGAAAGACCGAAGGCAAATGTGTTGGACTGAAAACATAGAGTAACCACAGAGTAAATTATCTTTGAGAATTCTTGGAAAACAGGAGAAGTCCCAGCAGACTGGAGGAGGGTAACTGTTGTCCTGATCTTCAAGAAGGGAAGGAGGACCTAAACAATGACCAGTGTCCAGTCAGTTTTCTTATCAGGTTTGCAGATGACATCAAATTAGGAGAGATAACTAATAACTAACTAATACTCCAGAGGACAGGATCAGAATTCAAAAGCACTTCAACAGATCAGATAGCTGATTGGCCAAAACTAACACAATGAATCTCAACAAAGACAAATGTAAGATACTCCACTTAAGCAGAAAGAAGGAAATGCAAAGACAGGGTGGGGGACACCTGGCCCGACAACAGTTCATGTGAGAAAGATCTTGGAGTCTTGGTGGGGAACAAGCGGAACACGAGCCAAGAGTGTGATGCAGCAGCTTAAAAAGCCAATGGGATTTTGGACTGTACTCAAAGGAGTCTAGGGTCCATATCAAGGGAAGTCATGGTTCCTTTGTATTCAGCTTTGGTCAGACCTCTTTGCTTGGAATCACTCTGTGTCCAGTTCTGGCCCCACAGTTCAAGAGAGATATTGACTCTAAGCTGGAAGGTGTGCGGAGGAAGAGGATCAAAGGTCTGGAGACCGTGCCCTATGAAGAGCATCTTAAAGAGCTGGGTTTGTTTATTCTGCAGAAGAAAAGGTTGAAAGAAGGAGACATGAGAACCATGTATTAATACACAAAAGAGTGTCACAAGAAAGAGGGAGCAGGCTTTTTTTCTGCTTCTCTGGAAATTATGACTCAATGGAGCCATAGGTTCAAATTATAGGAAGGGAGATTCCACCTGAACATAAGGAAAAATTTCCTGACCGTACAAGCTGTTCAGCAGTGGAACTCTCTGCCTCGTGATCTGGTGGAAGCTCCTTCCTTGGAAACTTTTAAACAGGCTGGATGGCCATCTGTCAAGGACACTTTGTGCTCTTCCTGCATGGCAGAATGGGGCTGGACTAGATGGCCCATGCGGTCTCTTCTAACTCTATTATTCTAAAACAAGGATAAGGAATATTATGCAGAGGTAGAAGAGAAAAGAAGAAAAGAAGGGGAAATAAAAGAAGATATAATAATAACAACAACAATAATGACAACAATAACAACAACAATCTCTCACTCCGAAGGGACTCAGCTCAATGCAGTTCAAACTGAATTGTAGGGTCAGTGTAGACCTTAGTATATAACTGCATTGAACGTCATTATATACTAAGGTCTACATTGACCCTATAATGCAACTCAGTGCAGTTCAAACTGCATTATAGGGTCAGTGTAGACATATATATATATATATATATATATATATATATATATTTGATTTCCACATCCAAACCTTGAGGTGTGACCCCAAGGTTGGAGGATCTGGACGAGCCCCAAGCCCCCTGTCCACCCACACGGAACGAGCCTGCCACGAACCTTGAAGCCCTGCCACCGTTGGGGGTCCCACCGCTGGAGGAGCTGAACATCTCGGCCATCCTTGCCGATGCCCCAAACCCCGCCCCCCGCCGACATTGCATCGTGGGTGGCTGGGGAGCCAGGTCGAGCTGGAGCTGCTCAACATGGCGCCCGACCTTGAAGACGCCCAGCCAGACCAGGTTCACCAGGCTGGGGAAGAAGGGAGCCCCGGATGCAGTCCACAGTGGAAGTTCCCGCCCTTGGAGGACCCCAAAACCGGAAGCGACCCACAGTGGAAGCTCCCACCCTTGGAGGACCCAGAAACCGGAAGTGGCCCACAGCGGAGGAAGCGGAAACGTCGGCGGAAGCCCAGGCATGGGCCCAGCCCCTCCGACATACAGAACAAACACCGGACAAGTCTGGCCCCCCACCGAGGACATCGACCCGGTAATGTGGCCAGGCAGTGGATGCCCCGTCCCAAGGGAAGGAGGTCCAGACCGGTTGAGGCCAGGACTTATAGGGCCTCTTGGACCAGAACTTTCTGGAACTCATACTACGGGCAACCAGAGCCCCGACGGACGCGCTCTGGCCCTAGTAAGGACACTGCTGCGGCAAACCAGGGCAACCCCCCCGGACTGCCACAGGGCAGAAGGCCGGCCGCAGAATCTGCTGGTGGTAAGCCACCGGTGATTCTGATCAGGCCGCCTAGTCTTCCGCCTTTTGACGGTTAGACAATGCCCTGTCAGGACTGTGTTGTTTGTCATTGTCTGTCATTGTTGTATTGTTTATATTGTTTATATGTTACCCTGTAAGTCGCCCAGAGCACTTTCCGTGGAGGGCGACTCACAAATAAATTTATGGTTTATGGTTATGGTTCCACCTTCTTCCTGGGCCCCATATATGCTGCCATATAATTGCATTATATGGTCAGTGTAGCTTCATCGAACGCTGTTTAATGGCATCAAACTGCATTCTATGGCAGTGTGGAGCCAACCTAAAAGACCTTTGTTTAGCACAGTCCATGTGCCCCATTATTTTTTTTAATAATTATGATTATCATTATTGTTGTAGATCAGTCAGAGGCTGATGGTTTAATTGATGCTTTAGAGAAGATTGTGAGCTTTTCTTTGGCCCAAAATGATGGGACCTCAAGTTTGGGAAATTCAAGGCTGGGAAATGATGGTTCTCTCTGTGAGAAGACTAGCTCGGAAAGTACAGGGCTTCAAGGCCTTTCAGAGGAGTCAGAAGTAGCAACAGCAGATAATCGAGTGAAGAGCTGAGTGATAAGGAGGGTTCCCAAGAGAAACCACCTGCAGCTACTGAGATCAACAACTGTCTTTGTTTACAAATCAGAGCTGAAAATAAATTACGTCAGTCAGAGAGATTACATGGGAAAGTTGTAGAGAAAATTCACAGGAGACATAATGCTTCAATGGGTGTCTATTTAACAACAAGTTGTTTACCTTAAGGGCAGTCCAGGCAATGCTGCATTACTGAGAAGCTGGTTCCTGGTTCAAGTCAAGCCTTGGTTTTGGATTTAATATATCCTGGAAGTTTTCTATGGTCCTGTTCATGTATTCCTGTTCAAGTTTTCACTAGTTATACCTTCGTGCTTGTGGACTTATGCTGTACATGTGATTTCTAACTGTTCCTGGACGTTGTCACCTTTGTAACTTTATGAGACATTTGGATTATTGTTTGGTTATCACAGGCTGCCAAATCTTTTTGGATTATATATTCTCCTTTCTTTTTCCTGATTTGTATATGCTTTTTATGTGTTTTTTTTTTTTACAATAAACTGTTTGCTTATATTCCGGGTCTCTTGTGTGGTGCAAAAAGCGACAACAGCAATCCCCTTGAATGCCTGCCTGTCTTTATGACACACAATTAACCACATAACTTCAGCCTAGCACAGATTTATACTATTGCTTGCTTACTTTAGTCCTCTTTGCAGATTCATTAATTTTATTTATTATTATTAGACTGACTCTAAAGGGCAGGTGCTGCCCATTGGGGCGTTTTGATGCTGAGCACTGCATTTTGGGAAGTGTAGTTTAGGGCAGGGCCAGGGCCGTAGCCAGGATTTTGATTCGGGGGGCTGAGTTTGGTTCGGGGGGCTGAGACTGGGTGGAAGAGGGTCTACCCTAGCAAACCTTTTGTATTGTTATCCCAATAACCCCATTAATGTGGGATATAATGAGCATGGTGATCAGATCATGATATGAATAAACATAACAGTTTAAATTATGTACCAGTAAGGCCTTTTCGCGGACCACCCTGAGAATTGGGGGGGGGGGCTGAAGCCCCCTTAGCCCCCCCCCCCTTGGCTACATGCCTGCGCAGGGCCTTTTGCATTCTCCTCCACAGGGGGCCTCACCTCCCAAACTACATTTCCCAGAATATTGTGTTCTCAGTCTCCTACCTATTAACTTTGCTAGTCCCGCCCACAATGCCTCTGCTTATTTCGATGATTGGGCCAAAGAAAAAGGATAGGTTTTTAAAGCACTTTATGTCCTCATGGCTTTACCAAAGTTGCTTAATGCTTATACTGAAAATTAAACGGACCTTGGGAGACATCCGAATGTTACAGAATCTTAACTAAAATTATTAGCTAGTGTTTCAAATCTCCCCCCCCCCCCGCCATTCCTGCATGTTTCTAATATTGATCTGTATGCACTAATCTAACGAATTTGATTTGAAAAACGAATTTAAAATGTAATTTTGCACACCACTAGTTCTAAAGGCTTCCAGTTATTTTGAAAACATTGTATTGTTTTATTTCTAAGAAGACTATTTTATTTTTATTTCTAAGAAGACTGTTTGCCGGTCTGAGTCCCTCTTCGGAGGTGAGAAGGTCGGGGTATAAAAGTTTTAAATAAATAATAATTTTATCAAATTCTGCAAAATTTAGCAGTTTGGTCAAACATTTATTTACAGACAGCCCGTTTATTTAAGTCCACCTCAAAATGTGGGCCATTTGCCAAACCTTCTGGGCCATTAGAAGCGTTTCCTCTTTCTTTCTTTCTTTCTTTCTTTCTTTCTTTCTTTCTTTCTTTGCTTCCTTTCTTTTTTGCTTATGAAACACATTCTCTCTTTATAAATAGACGGCAAGATAGATAAAAATAAACATATATCATAGCTTATGGGAGACAGTCCTGCACATGAGGGGGTCTCTCTTGCCTCGCGGTCAAATGTTGCACCGGCCTGTCAAAGACGGTCAAGATCAGAAATGGCTGCAATGGAAAGCGACGTGTGGCTGGAAAGCAATGGAGGTGTGTGTGTGTGTGTGTGTGTGTGTATCTACACTGTGGAATGAATGCATGTTGACACCACTTTAACTGCCACGGCTCCATGCAATGGGATCCTGCAAGTGCGAGTTGCAATTTGGTGAGGCACCAGAGAAGGATGAAAAGACCATGGAAGCAATGGTTATCTGTTTTGAACTAGATCAGGGCTGTCCAACTTCTACCGGCCCAGGGGCCTGAATTCCGGTCACTGATGACCTGGGGGGCCGTAGGGTCTGCCCCCGCCCCCGGCTCCGCACCCAGCTCTGCCCCCGGCTCCGCCGTCTCCCCAGTCCCCTTATTTTTATTTAATATTAAATATATTTAATTCCATCCTCCCCTCCCCCTTATTTTAATATTAAATATTTATTTTATATTTATTTATTTTATATTTAATACATGAGGGGAGATGGGGGAGGGAATGAGGAGCCCCCTGAGGAGCCCCCTGCTTCGGCCTACCTTTTCCAAACGCGCAGGATCCAGGAGTACCCGGACGACGAGAGAGGCGACGACCGACTGAGTCGAAGAAGGTCCTAATCGCGCCTGTGGGCCTCAGCAATCCAGTAGTAGAGTAGCCGAAGAGTATCGCGAGAATACGCAATCCACAAGTAGGTTTTTTTTAAAAAAATTATTATTTATTTTATTTTTCAATTTTTATTTTTTATTAAAAAGCTTAGGGGGCCGTAGGGAAGGGGCTGGGGGCCGTATACGGCCCCCCAGCCCCTTCCCTACGGCCCCCTAAGCTTTTTAATAAAAAATAAAAATTGAAAAATAAAATAAATAATTTTTTTTTAAAAAAAAACCTACTTGTGGATTGCGTATTCTCGCGATACTCTTCGGGGGGGGCCTGGCCGCCAGTTGGACAGCTCTGAACTAGATTATAGGGCAGGTTATCTGGGATCACATTCTGGAATATAGGGCAGTGTGGATCCAACATTTGGTCACATCTACCCTGCCATATAATCCATATAATCAAATCGAATAATCCATATTAATTTATTTGGATTATATGAGCCCCCTTTGGACACTGCCATATAAAATCCAGATTATGTGCTTTGAAAGGAATTACATACCGTAGCAGTGGGCCCTTCCACGCAGCCATATAACCCAGAATATCAAGGCAGATAATCCACAATATCTGCTTTGAACTGGATTATCTGAGTCCACACTGCCACACATATCATCCAGTTCAATGTGGATTTTATATAGCTGTGTGGAAGAGGCCAGTGTTGACTCAAATAATCCAGTTCAGAGCAGATAATGTGGATTATCTGGTTTGATAATCCTGATTATATAGCAGTGTAGAAGGGTCTCATGCGTACATATTCTCTGGATAAGGCCATGGTATCCCGCACATCATTATGTGTGCTGCAAATTAATGGTTGTTATTCTTCTGCAGATGGAGATGCTTTGGATGGGATGACTTAGGACCATGTGCATGCAGAGTGGGTGCGCTCCCCCCTGAAGTGATGGCCTTTGGGTAGGAAAAAGCACAAGGAAGAAGAAGGGCTCACAGTTTTAACTGAGGGCTTATTTTTCTGCATTGCAAAGGTACTGAGCCCTAGGACTGAGCAAAAGTAGAGAAAGACCTTACAAGGTTGTGGAAGTTCATCTCCAAGAACCGAAATAGATCCCAGCCTCTTGGCCAGTCACAATGCCACCCCTTTAAGGCTCAATGGCCACTTCTGCCTGCTTCTCCCACCATTCCAGGAATGATTCTTTTGTGAAGGTTATTTTCAAAGCTGGGGATTGAAGAGCTATTAGATGGCACATCTCTCTGACGGAGACGGTTATTATAAGAACCGCCAACTTTGGAGAAGAAAAATAACATTATCTCCTCATTGAAAGGGTGCAATTTCATTTAGAGCCTGCTGTGACTCAAAGACACAGTGACGCGTGTTATGAATATGCAAGCGTTAGTCATGAGATGGATGGCAGCAGGAGCGAGGAGCGACTTGCAGGCCCAATCGCTCTACCTCTTGACGCAAAAGATGAGGCGGTGGAGGATTTAACATTGGAGCCTTTGTTCCTGGTTCCTGCCCAATAATCCAGGGCAACTCTGGGAGGATGGAACCATTGCCTTGGATTATCACATTCCTCTTGGTCAGCCTGGCCAATAACATAAGGAAAGACCTCACAACCTCTGAGGATGCTTGCCATAGATGCAGGCGAAACATCAGGAGAGAAGGCTTCTAAAACATGGCCATATAGCCCGAAAAACCTACAACAACCCAACATAAGGAAAGTTCCTAAATTAGGAGACATGCTCCCTCTAGTGGTGAAAGATGTCTGCTTGTCATAGCACATGATTGCCCCCACTGATTACACTTTTGATGTTGTTGATTCATTCAGTGGTTTTCGACTCTTTGCGACCTCATGAACCAGACTGATCCAGAGCACCCTGTAGGCTGCCGCCAGCTCCTTCAAGGTCAAGCCAGTCCCTTTAAGGATAACATTTATCCATCTTGCTCTTGGTCTGCCCTGCCCTTCTTTCTTTTTCCTTCCATTTTTCCCAGCATCATTGCCTTCTCCAAGCTTTCCTGTCTTCTCATTATGTGGCCAAAGTACTTTATCGTTGCCTTTAATAGCCTTCCATCCACTGTGGAGTCAGCCATTATTTCCTGGTGTATGGACTGGTTTGATCTTGGGGTCCAAGGCACTGTCAGAATTTTTCTCTAGCACCACAGTTCAAAAACATATCTCTTCCTTCGCTCAGCCTTCCCTATGGTCCAGCTCTCACATCCATAGGTTACTATAGGGAATATCATTGCTTTAACTATGCATATCTTCATTGCTACTATGATGTCCCTACTTTTCACTATTTTATCGAGACTGGTCATTGTTCTCCTCCCAAGAAGGCAACGTCTTCTGATTTCCTGGCTGTAGTCTGCATCTATAGTCATTTTCATGCCAAGAAATACAAAGTCTGTCACTGCCTCCATGTTTTCTCCCTCTATTTGCTAGTTATCAGTTAGTCTGGTTGCCATCATCTTGTTTTTTTATGTTTAACTACAACCCAGCTTATACACTTTCTTCTCTCACCATGCTTATCAGGCTCCTCAGCCCATCCTTGCTTTCAGCTCTCAAAGTGGTATCATCTACATATCTAAGGTTGTTAATGTTTTTCCCAGCAATTTTAACTCCATCCTTGGATTAGTCAAGCCCCACACATTGCACAATGTGTTCTGCCTATGTTGAATAGGTAGGGTGAGAGTATACAGGCCTGCCATACTCCTTTCTCAATCTTGAACCACCATGGTCCGTTCTGACTGTTGCTACTTGGTCGTTATACAGATTGCTCAGGAGACAGGCAAAGTGGCTTGGTCTCCACATATCACCAAGAACTTGCCACAATTTATTATGACCCACACAGTCAAAGGTTTTAGAATAGTAAATAAAACAGAAATAGATGTTTTTTCTACACTATGCAACAAAATTTGAATAATAATAATAATAATCAACTTTCTCTCGGCATTACTTTGCAAATGAAGATTCTTTAGGAAGGACTCATCTCATGCTTTTTACAAGCGCGCTGATGACTAAAAAGGCCAATCTGAGATAGGCAAGTCCGGTTTCAGAAGCACAGCAGAAAGTCTCCTTGGGTGATATTGTTTCCAAGTTGCGGTTCTTTCTGCGTTGTCGTTTCTCTTCTAGACCCGTTCGGCGTGTCTTCTCGAAAGAGACCGCAACATTGTGGATAGTGCATCTCCATGCCTCCCGATGTGAGGCCAGAGTGGACCATTGTTGGTGATCAATCTGGCCGAGCCTGAGATATTGTATCAGGGAGTCCTTATATCTCTTTTTTGGGGCGCCTCTCTTGCGCTGACCCGTGGTAGTATCTTTGGGAGGCGGTGATCCTCCATCCTAGAGGCGTGCCCTGCCCAGCCCAGTTGTTTTTTCAATAGCATGGCTTCAATGCTGGTGATCCCTGCTTGCTCAAGGACAGCAACAATCAACTTTATTTGTATCACATTCCCTCTCCCAAAAGGGACTAGGGGTGGCTTACAACAAAAATACAATATACATAGTAATAATCAGCAACCAAAGCATCACAAATCAACAAATCTTAGTACAAAACAAAAGTAACCATAAACATATTAAATTATAAAAAATGTTCTGCTCCTTGTTTAAAGTTGTTATTTCCTGTTTAATTGGGTGGTCCTTACTTACTCCTCCAAAAACTTTTTTTTGTTGAAGTTGAATGCATTGAGACTCAATGATGAGATATTCATTCAAAAGCTAGAGCCAAACATGCTACAGTAAGATGTCTCTCCTGCAAAAACAATGTTTTGCAGTTCAATAAGCTTTTCCCATATTTTTAGGATAGAACCAATTAGGAAATCATGACATTTATAACCCAGGGACAAAAATCATAGTGTTACAGGCAATGCAGACATATTTGAAAACATGAACATAAACTTGGGACTTTTCCAACCCAGAGCTTGGAAACATTGTCAATAACAATTCCCCAAATCCTCCTGATTGTAAATTGTATCAGAAAGTGAGAGACTTGTACCTTGGTCCATATATCAAACAGACAGTTCATTGGGAATTTCACATCAGAACAACATATTTTATGTATGGTCAAGGCCCAAAAATAACATATAGAACAGCCCTGTATTTAAGCAAAGCAATAACATTTAAGATCTACATATGTGGGGCTGGTTGGGTTAAATTGTAGGTGGAATAGGGAAATAGGGTGTATATATTTAGTTTTATCATATCTATTTATTATAAGTGTCTTATTTAACTTTCTACATAGAGTTTTATTAAGTTGTAACAAGCTTCTTGTCTTGGAATGTACATTGGAAGGTCAAAGCCTATGCGGATGACATTGCTTGTATTACAGAAAACCCGCTGGAGAATATCAGGAATTGGTTAAAGAAAATAAGAGAATTCGGAGAGATGGCGGGCTTAAAGATTAACAGCGGCAAGACAAAAATTTTGACAAAAAACATCAACAGGGATAGAAGGAATCATCTACAAGAAATCTCCTCATTGGAGACGGCCAGGAAAATAAAATATTTGGGGATCTACATAACAGCTAAAAATAACCAGCTGTTAAAAAATAATTACGAGGCAACCTGGTCAGGGATTAAACTGAAGCTGGAAAAATGGAAATTTCTTAACCTCAATTTATTGGGAAGAGTTTCAGTTATTAAAATGAGTGTACTCCCCAAATTATTTTTTTTCCAGAACTTACCAGTGATTAGATCCAATCACTGTTTTAAACTGTGGAGGTTGAACATCCTTAAATTTGTGAGGGGGGCTAAAAAAGCGAGAATTAAGTACAAAATTCTTTGCGACCGAATAGAAAGAGGCGGCCTCTCACTCCCGAACTTTCAACTTTACCATGACGTGGCAGCCCTAAGCTGGGTGAAGGACTGGGCCACGTTCAAGAACAACAGCATGCTAGCGCTGGAGGGATTCGACCTGCGCCGGGGGTGGCACGCCTACCTTTGGCACAACAAGGCCTTAATTGAGAAAAACTTTTCAAACCACTTTGTCAGGGCGGCCCTCCAAGAAACATGGTATAAGTACAAGGACCACCTATACCAATCCACCCCCCCAATGGATCTCACCCCTGGAAGCACAACACAGGAGAGAAACACCAGCAAGTAGATGGTATACATACGGCCAATTGATCAGCAAAAAAGGAACCCTGTGGGCCCTCAAATCCTTAGAGACGCTTCGGGATCAAGGCATAGATTTGACCTGGTTCCAATACGCACAGATTAAAGAAATATATAAATTAGATGCGAGCAAGAAGTTTAATACACAGGACTCAGTGTGGGAGAGAATAATGAGATCGGAGAAAAAGGTAATAAACCTTATTTACAATAAACTCCTCGAATGGGACACCGAAACAGAGGCGGTTAAGGGAACCATGATAAAGTGGGCACAGGAACTGGGTCACTCTATACTGATTAAAGAATGGGAAACATTATGGAAGAAGAAAATAAAATACGCTGGGTTCACCAATATTACCGAAAACTGGTATAAAATGTTTTTCCATTGGTATCACACACCGGTGAGCTTGGCAAGGTGTTACCCCACAATGAACGACAGCTGCTGGAGGTGTAAGACCCAGAGAGGCAGTTTCATGCACTGCTGGTGGACCTGTTGGGCACTCAAAAAATTTTGGCAACAGATTCACGTGCATATGGAAAATATTCTTAAAAGGAAGTTAGAAATGAAACCCGATTATTATTTACTTCATCTGTGGGATTGTGAAATGGAGCGAAATGATGAGAAGATTTTCTTTTTTTCTATCGGCTGCGGCCAGAATAGAAATAGCAAGACAGTGGAAGAGCCGTGACCCGCCCTCTGTGGCAAGCTGGTTATTAAGAATCAGAGAGATCATAGATCTGGCTATTTTAAAGAGCATAGTAACAGATCAAAGCCCTAAATACAGAACCAACTGGAGAGAAGTTAAAGCATACCTGAAAAAGGTGAACCCCAAAGGCACAAGGGGGAAGTAAGGCAATCGACTTAGCATATGGTGGAGGAAGGTGACGAGGAGTAAGCAGGTAGCCCACAAAAGGGCACCCAACTGCTAGAAACTTGGAGACCCTGTGGACTGGACGGGAGTGAACGTTTGGTGTAGCCCCTAATTTTCCCCTGTGTCTATCCCCCACTCCCTCCCCCTCCACCCATCCCCCCGTTTCCCCCTGTTTTATTTCATGTACAAAATTGCATTAAATAAAGAAATTTTAAAAAAGTTGTAACAAGCTTCTTGTTTCATCTGGTATGGTGATATGGCCTAAGGGTTAATGCCAGGATGGTCACTAATAATGCCAAGTACCCTCCAGCCGCGTGGCCTTTGTAGGACTTTCGGAGTTGTTGTCTCCAAAGGTCACTTTCCACATTCTAATAGTAACTGGAATATTAATTCCAAACCCATAATTTATTATTATTTTTTGGAAAATGGCATTCATAACCATTTGGAGATCATAACATTTTGGAAAAGCATGACCTTTCAGGGAAGAGCCGAAAACCTGTTTACGCATAATCTTCTCAAGTGGTATAAACCAAATGTAAATATGCAAAGCAATTGGCTTCAGTTGTTAGACTGATGTTGTCTCTGATCTGTTAAGAAACAGAATATGCCAGTGCATAAAATAGCAGTGCTTTAGAACTGCTTTTCAGTGCCCAATATATATATATTTACTCTCCCATGAAACAACTTGTTTTATATTATGAACTCAAGAGACCAATAAGGTAGACTTTGTTTTTAAAAAATTGGTTTATGTATTCAGCATACATAGGTGTTATGCAGGTGTCAGCCACTACAGGTACACAATTTATCAGTCAGTTACACATACTGTATATTTGAGTTTCAGTGCCATCTGGTCACAACATCTCTCTACATCAATTATGGGCAAACTTGGGCCCTCCAAGAGTTTTAGACTTTAACTCCCACAATTCCTAACAGCATGACTAACTTAACCTACTGGAGGGGTTTGAGGGGACTGACTGACTGAAAGTTGTAGTTTACCCTACAGCCAGAGAGCACACTGAACCCCACTGATAATGCAACCAGAGCAAACTTGTCCAATATAACAGACTTTAAGTACTGATGGAGTTTCTTGGGGTTAACCTGGCATGATGTGAGTTGTAGTTCACCCACAACCTTATGCAGTTTGTAAACTAAAATTTATTTATTTATTCAATTTTGTATGCCGTCTTTCCCCGAGGGCTCAGGACGGCTTACAGAGAGTATAAAAACACACTTTAAAACAACCAAAAAATTTAAACTCTTACCTAAAAACTATAAAACTATTTACAGCTGGTTAACCAAACCAGACCCCGAAAGCCTGCTGGAATAAAAACGTCTTGCATGCTCTGTGGAACTTTGTTAAATCTCTCAAAGCTTGCACATCTTCTAGCAGAGCGTTCCAAGAGTTGGAGCTATGATCGTAAAGGCTCGCTGTCTTGTCGATGTCAGCCGAAGTTGACTTCTTCAGCTAACCCGGGCAATGCTGAGTACCCAAGCTAGTATATAGATATAATTGATATACAGCTATATAGATAGATATAGACAGATATAGATACAGAGATATAGATAGACCGATAGATTGATCTGCCATAAGTGAGCAAAGTGCAACCCTCCAAGACAATGTTGGATGGCAACTCCTAGTACTCCTCAGTATTGGCTATGCTCTCAATAGTTGATAGGAGCCACATTTTGCTCATTTCTCCATTTACATAGCCTTTTCAGGGAGGCCAAATGAGCTAATCGGCTCTATGTGAAGCCCTGTAATAATGGAATAATATCTCTGTTTCAACTCCTCACATCTTTGTTTGTTTGTTTATTAGGTCTCAAGTATTTTCTCGCTAATAACTGTCAGTGTTTTGCCCACACTCAGATGTTGCTTGACTGCATGCATCCTGCTTCTGATTAACATAAGTAAAGGTAAAGGTTTCCCCTGACATTAAATCTAGTCATATCCGACTGTGGGGGTGGTGCTCATCTCCATTTCTAAGCCAAAGAGCCAGTGTAGATGCCGCCAAGTTAATATGGCTAGCATGGCTGCATGGAGCACCGTTGCCTTCCCACCAAGGCAGTACCTATTGTTCTACTCACATTTGCATGTTTTCAAACTGCTAAGTTGGCAGAAGCTGGGCCTAACAGTGGGAGCTCATTCTGCTCCCTGTATTTGAACCGCCAACCTTTTGGTCAGAAAGTACAGCAGCTCAGCGGTTTAACCCGCGTTGCCACCAGGGGGCCCTTAACAATTAACCTACAAGTTGTTAAATACCAGGTAAGCAAGAAACTATTATTATTATGTTTTTTTATTCCCCGCCTTTTCTCTCCACAAAGGAGACTCAAAGTGGCATTTTGATATAATTTAAAATCCAAAAATATACAAACATTTAAACATCAATGGCATTAATTAATTAAAAATGAACAGTTAAAATGGAACTGAGTTGGTTAAAACATGGAACAGAGTTGGTTAATTGAGAGGGGAAATGCCCTGATCTTTGTAGAATTACCAGGATGCTCCAAATACCTTTAAAACACACAAGAAGGCCAAACGTGACCAATGCAAGCCAAGGAGGATGGAGCATGCTCAGCAGTTATGGGAATGCTAATGCTGCATGCCAATTGGAAAAGCAAAAGAGGGAGGTGGTGAAAATGACATCTTCTGCTCTGGATCTATTGCAACCAGTGATGTATCACTGCCCTCTGCTGTTTGCATGCAAGCACATCTGCATGTGGGCCTGTGATGGAGAATAGGAAAGTGCTTTTCATTGCAGTTTTTGGGGATGGGAGGCAATAGAGAAGGAATATCAAAGCCCTCATAACTGGCAAATAGTCCTGAGTTTAGTTTTAAATACAAAGCAGCTCTATCTGCCTGTCAATACAAAGCAGCCTCCATACAATCATTCCCTGCTTGCAGACCAGCAATCTAAATGATGTCATTTTAGTTATGTTTTCATAGCATTTTAACTGTTAGATGCATCTGCCTTGTTTTTAAGCTTGATCTATTGCATTGTGTCATGTCACTGTTAGCCACCTTGAGTACCTATGGGGTGAAAGCTGGGATGATGGTAATAATAATAACAACAACAATGTAAAAGTAAAGGTGTCCCCTTGACATTAATTCTAGTCGTGTCAGACTCTGGGGGTTGGTGCTTATCTCCATTTCTAAGCCGAAAAGCCGGTGTTGTCTGTAGACACTTCTAAGGTCATGTGGCCAGCATGACTGCATGGAGTGCTGTTACTTTCCCGCAGAAACGGTACCTATTGATCTACTCACATTTGCTACTAGGTTAGCAGAAGCTGGGGCTAACAGCAAGCGCTCATCCCACTCTCCAGAGTCGAACCGCCAACCTTTCGGTCAACAAGTGTAGGAGCTAAGTGGTTAACCCACTATGCCACCAGGTGGCAATAATAATAATAATAATAATAATGCAGGAAACCCCATCCCCCTGGTCAAAATATTATATTTTTTATATTTTTAAATGCTTTTTATTAGGTTTTGGTTACAATGGGTTCAAATGAAAAGGGGGTATTGGGGGAAGGGAAAGAAAAGGATTGAGAGGTTTTGGAAAGGTCTAATAAAAAGTACAGGGTGGGAATGATGGGTGGGATTAATAGGGAGGAGTAAAGTGGGGGGGGGAGAAGTTTGGGGGTGTTTCTTTGTGACTTCCATTCTTCTTCACTGTGGTTAATGATGTTCTTTGATTCTTCTTCTAGAAGTATTTTTTGACAGCTGACTTTTTGCTGCAGATATTCTTAAGAGCTATTTCTTTGAAGTTATTCTTCTTTCCATTGGCCATTTCAGGCATGCTTGTCTTCTACAATTTCTTCAATTGTGTTCAGTTATGTTTCCATAATCATCGGTCTGCTTTCAGGGTTATTCGTCCTAATTAGAATCTTCGTTTAACGCTTATTTTTCTATTTGGGTTTCCTATTTTGTCTAGAGTCTCGTATACACTATGCCTTGTGATCTTCTGATCTTTTATCTTGTTGTTTTGTCAGTACGTCGTCTTCTTTGGAGTGTTTCTGATTCTTAGAGTCTGGTGATTTTTCCCTCAGGTCTTTAATATTTTTTTGTAGAAATCTTTTGCTTTTTCTTCTGAAGTAATCCAGTATCTTGTTTCATTGTAGGTTAACATAAGACCTTCCCCTTTCTCCCATCAGAATCTTATGTTCCTGTTCGAGTTCGTCTGTGAAAAATGTATATTTCCTTCTCTTGTTTGAAGTTTCTTTTGGAAGTTCTTTTAAAATAACCACTTTCTCTTGTTTGTAGTATATTGGTTTTTTCGTGTTACAGTTTAGGATTTCATTTCTGATCTTTCTTTTTTCAAATTGAACAATTACATCTCTTGGGACATTGTGTATCCTTGCGTAATTAGTATTTGCCCTATAGACTTTTTCTATGTTTCATTTGTTTCTGTGAGGTTTTTAGTAGTTCTGCTGTGAGGTTTACAATGATTTGACGGATGTCTTTCTTCGAATCTTCTTGTAGATTCCTAAATCTCAGCTGAAATTCCATTCCCTTTTGCTCTATTAATTCTTGTTTTTTAATTGAAGTTGTTATTATTTCTTCTATTTTTCTTATCTTGTTTAACATTTCATATTCGTGTTCTGATTTCTTTATCATTGGTTTAATATCATTTATTTCCCCTTGAATTTGTGGCACATCTTTTTAAATTTTTTCCACTTCCCCTTTAATGTCCTTTTGTAAAATTAATAATTGTTCATTGAATTGGGATTGAAATTCAACTTGTTTCCTTGATATTTTTTTTTGAATCTCTGTTAGTAGGAGTCTCGGGTGTACTTCCTCAGAAGGTGAGGGTTTCTTTTGTTTATCCATTTTCCTCTTTACTCTTAAGTTTCGGGTTATTCTTGATAATTTTTCTTCTCTTTATTATAAAGGTACGGTTCCAAGAAGGTTGTAGTTTCCTCTGTGGTCACAAGATGGCAGCAAATGATTGCTGAATGAGTTGTTTCTTCTTGGCTTTTCTTCGCAAATGAAGATTAAGGAAGGACTCATCCACGCTTTATTTATTTATTTATTTATTTCGATTTGTTCGTCGCCACTCCCATCCGGCTCAGGGCGACTTACACAAGATAAAAACACAGTAAGATACAAACACAATAAAAACAGTTTAAAACATCAGAATTTACACCAGAATTAAAACATACAATGGGACGTAGCACCCAGTAAATGCTCCTGGGCCTATGGCTAGAGTTGTTAGCCAAATGCCTGTCTAAATAGGAAAGTTTTGCAGGCCTTCCTGAAGGCCAGCAGGTTGGTGAGTGCGTGGACCTCGGGAGGAAGAGCATTCCAAAGAGTTGGAGCTATGGCACTAAAGGCTCTCCTCCGTGTCGAGGTCAGATTGAGGGTTTTGACGCTTGGAACCACAAGAAAGTTAAGGGACTCTGAACGCAGTGGTCTAGCTGGGCAATATAGGGAGAGGCGGTCCCTTAAGTACACTGGCCCCAGACCATTCAAGGCCTTAAAGGTTAAAACCAGCACCTTGAAGGTGATCCGGTGCTCAATCGGAAGCCAGTGCAGTTCGCGCAGGACAGGCGTCATGTGGCAGGAGGATGGTAGGCCTGCCAGTAGCCGAGCTGCAGCGTTCTGCACCAGCTTCAGCTTCCGGATCACTACAAGCGCGTTGATGACGGAAGTTGGATGTATCCTTCGAGCCTGTGCAATGGATTTTTATTTATTTCATTTATTTCATTTATAACCCACCATTCTCTGCCCCCAAAGGGGGACTCAGGGCGGCTAACAAAGGCATACACAGAAACAACATATCAAATTACAACAAGGCAGATTAAAAGTTACATATTTTTTTTAAAAAACCACATAATCCCCGTTCCACATTCATAGACTGTCCAAACCAATCCGTAGTCTCCCAACACAACCCTATCATACTCAAATTGCCCGTCCGCTGCCCCACATCAACCAAATGCCTGGTCCTAAAGCCACGTCTTTAGCTTTTTTCTAAAAGAGAGGAGGGAAAAGGTTGATCTTATTTAGCTGGGGAGCAGGTTCCACAGGCACTACGGAGAAGGCCCTGTCCCTCGTCCCCACCAACGTGTTTGCGACGAAGGTGGGATCGAGAGCAGGGCCTCCCCGGAAGATCGTAAATTTCGAGGTGGGACATAAGGGGAGATATGTTCAGACAAGTAAGCTGGGCCAGAACCGTAAAGGCCATTAAGGGTCAAAACCAGCACTTTGAATTGTGCTCAGAATTGGATAGGCAGCCAGTGGAGCTGGCTCAACAGAGGAGTGGTGTGCTCCCTGTATGTCGCTCTAGTTAGTAACCTGGCTGCCAACCGCTGGACTAGTTGAAGTTTCCGAACAGTCTTCAAAGGCAGCCCCACATAGAGTGTGTTGCAGTAATCTATTTAGAATGTAACCAGAACATGGACAACCGTGGCCAGATCAGACTTCCTAAGGTACTGGCACAGCTGGCGCACAAGTTTTAACTGTGCAAAAGCTCTCCCGGCCACCGCCGAGACCTGGGGTTCCAGGCTCAGCAATGAGTCCAGGATCGCTCCCAGACTGTGAACCTGCATCTTCAGGGGGAGTGTGACCCCATCCAGCACAGGCTGTAACCCTATACCTTGTTCGGCCTTACGACTGACCAGGAGGACCTCTGTCTTGTCTGGATTTAATTTCAATTTGCTAGCTCTCATCCAGTCTGACACAGCAGCCAAGCACCGGTTCAAGGTCTGGACAGCCTCCTTGGTGACAGGTGGGAAGGAGTGACAGATTTGGACATCATCTGCATAAAGATGACATTGCATTCTGAAACTCCGGATGATCTCCCCCAGCGGCTTCGTGTAGATGTTAAAGAACATCGGGGACAATATTGAGCCCTGTGGGACTCCACCAGACAATGATTGTGGAGTCGAACAGGTGTTACCCAACACCTTGAAACTGTCCCTCGAGAAAGAACCGGAGCCACTGCAAAACAGTACTTCCAAGCCCCATCTCCACCAGGCGTCTCAGAAGGATACCATGGTCAATGGTACCGAAGGCTGCTGAGAGGTCCAGCAAGACCAACAGGGACACACTCCCCCTGTCTAGTTCCTGGCATAGATCATCTACCAAGGCGACCAAGGCTGTCTCAATCCCATGTCCCGGCCTAAAACCAGACTGTGCCAGATCTAGATAATCAGTGTCTACCAGAAACCCCTTGAGTTGTGAGGCCACCACATGTTCCAGGACTTTGCTCAAATAGGGGAGATTGGAAACTGGCCAATAGTTGACTGATTGAGTGGGGTCCAGTGATGGTTTTTTCAACAGCGGTTTTATAACAGCTTGCTTTAAGCTGGCTGGAATGTTGCCCTCCTGTAAGGAGGCATTAACCACCACCTTCACCCACTCTGCCAAACCCCCTCTGGCTTCCTTGATCAGCCAGGATGGGCAGGGGCCTAGGATGCATGTGGTAGGCCTCGTCTCTCCAAGGATCCTATTCACATCCTCAAGCTGAACCAATAGAAATGAATCCATCAAAATCAGACAGACAAGTGCTCGTGTTACATCCTCAGAGACTGCTGTTAAAGTGGTATTGAAATTGGAATGGATCAGAGCGACTTTGTCCTCAAAGAACCCAGCAAATGCTTCACAACGAGCTGCTGCGTTGTCAGGGATCACACTCTGAGGCGGATTTAACAGCCCTCTGACAACACGAAACAGCTCAGCTGGTTCTTTGCGGACGCAACAATGGCCGCAATAAAAGATTTTTCTGCAGCCTTTGTTGCCACGTCATAGGACCTCAGAAAGGCACCTAGGCGTGTTCGAGCTGATTTGCTACGTTTCCGATGCCACACGCTCTCTAGCCTCCTCTTCTTTCGCTTCATCGCTGCCAACTCCTCAGTAAACCAAGGGGCTGGTTTAGTTTGGTTACTCGAGAGGGGGCATTCCGGAGCAATTGTGTCTATTGCCCTAGTCATCTCACTATCCCACTATTTCTGATGGAGCGCAGTGTGCTCAGAACTGGCCTCACCCTTTAAACCAAAGGTTCATCTGCCGGAGCCTAGCAAGCTTGGACGGTGGCAGCGAGGTCCTCAGGTTGTAGGTTTGATTAGAGTTTCCTTCTCTTAGATGGCTGATCTTACAAGGTTAGACGAGCACCATCTGCTCGGGTTTGAAATCAGAGCTTTCCTTCTTCTAGGATGGTTGCCAAAAGGCTAGAGAGCCCATCCTGCCCGTTGACACTCTTTGTCAGACCCTTCGGTTGTGACCTGTCTGGCATGGGAGGCCCTACCGGTGGCTATTATGCCACCGCCAGCATAGCTCACAACTTCATTAGGGTACAGAGGCCTCTCCTCCACAACAAGGGGGCGCCAATGGAGAGGGAGTTGTTTCAATCTTCTGTAAAGAAGCAAAGTATCAAGGAGGTTGCAGTTTCCTCTGTGGCCACAGGATGGCAGCAAATGGCTGCACCTTGGAGCTTCTTTCGTGTTGAAGTTCCGATTGTGGCTGTTCTCTCCTCTCCTCTCTTGCCTTCCCGTTTCTCGCCAGTTCCTGCTTCTTTGCTGCTGAAGAAAGGCTCTTCTGGACAAAGCCATTTCTCTCCAAGGTCAGGCTGGAGATCTGCTCTCTCTCCCTTTTTCTTTCCGCTGTTCTCTGGGAGCCTCCAAGGCTCGTTGGAGTTGTAACCGAAAAGCAGTGGTTTACAATGATTGTAACTTTCCGGAGTCTCTCTTTCCCTCTTGTCTCTGTGTTGTGCGCCTAAGTTGTTGTTTTCTGAATACTATTCAGCGGCCTTCTCTCCCATAGTGAAGCCATGTGTTCTTTGAGACGTACGTTTCTACGATCTTCTGTGTTCCCCTCGTCCTCTTCCCTCCTGTTCTTGGCGATCCAACGTGGATGGGCCTGCTGCGTGCCAGCCTCATGTGGGACTCCAATCGCCTTGCCCGCCTCCCCGGTGGGCTTTGTCCCGGGTCTTTGGAGTCAATCAGCCGGAGGAGAGCGAGCGATGAGCTCAACCCGAGCCCTTGCGCGGCTGACACCCTGCGAGCCTCCCAGCTGGCCGTCCAGCAGCCATTGCATCCACACCGGAAGGCCGCTCCAAAGACGCTCTTGATACACGTGGTGCCGCACTGGAGAGTCCTGCAAGTAACAGGAGCCTGCAGTTCCGTGGATTCGCTTTGCAAACGGAGGGGGGAGCCCAGAGGCAACTACCAACGCTCGGGATACTTTCAAAAAGAGACTTTCCTTTTGGTAGTTCTGTCCTTCCCAACTCTAAATAAACACGCACAAGATTGTGCTATCCACTGCTTTTGCTTCTTTGTCTCTCCTTTTGCCTTTTCCAGTCTTTTTCTCTCGTTTTCGCTCTCTGCAGCCAGCCAGGTGTCCACTTCACAGCCCTGGAAATGGAGCTCTCCTTCTCATTTTCTATTGCATTCCCTTAACCTTTGCCCCAGACTAACCCCTTACCAACTCGAATATCCCTCGTGAATACCAAGACGCCCAGCTGCAGGGTTCCCCTCGGTATCCACGGATCTCTAGTGTATGTCTTCCCTTCCCGTAGGTGCCCAGCTATCCATTTGCAGGGTTTCCCTCCACAATCACCAACCCTTTTGCGTGTGTGCATTTACTATGTCATATTTTGGGGTTGAAGTATAAAATCCCTTTGGAGAAGCATGCCACTGACTAAGTCCTTATGATGACCTTTCCCTGTCATCTCATGACCCAGGAAGTCCAGTCAGCTATCTTCCTGGGCTTCATCTACATCAGTGATTCCCAAACTTTTTTGGCCTATCGCCCCCTTTCCAGAACAAGAATTATTCACCGCCCCCCCTAGACATTATTTTTTAAATTCTAATGCAAATATCTCGTATGCATGATGTATTTTCATTGTTACAAATTGAACATAATTAAAGCATAATGATTAATCACAAAAACAATATGTTTGGGGGAGTATGGGCAACGGATGATGGGATTTGCAGTACCTTCAATCGATTCAGCTCTGACTTCCACAGACCACTGAGACCCCCACAAATTACAGAACTGGACCAAACTTGGCACAGAGAACCCACATGACCAACAGAAAATACTGGAGGGGTTTGGGAGGAATTGGCAGTGATTTAGGGGAGATGTGGTTCACCTACATCCAGAGAGAACTGAGAACCCAAACAACTATGGATCTGGACCAAACTTGGCACGAATACTCAATATGCCCAAATTTGAACACTGGTGGAGTTTTGAGAAAATAGCCCTTCTCATTTGGGAGTTGTAGTTACTGGGATTTATGGTTTACCTACAATCAAAGAGCATTTTGAATTCCACCAACAATGGAATTGAGCCAAACTTGGCACACAGAAAATACGGGAGGGGCTTGGAATGAATTGCCTCCACCAGGGAAGGCCGCGCTTTCTTCCACAGTGGCGGGGAGGCTCTGCTGGAGGACGCGGAGGCCTTTGCACTGCAGCTTTCGCATTGCACTGCGTGTGGGGGTCAAAGCGAAGGGGGCGGGACCAAAGAAGAGGGCCGCGTGACCCCTCCTAAATGGCCAATCCTTCACCGCCCCCTTAAAGGGGTTCACCGCCCCCCAAATTCCCCTGAGCCTCCCACTGCCCCCTTGGATCGCCTCACCGCCCACCAGGGGGTGGTACCGCCCTCTTTGAGAATCAGTGATCTATATGAAAGGACTTAATTACCCATCACCTTTGGGCTAGTCCAAGGCTGTCCAACTTCTACCGGCCCAAGGGCTGGAATACCGGTGACTGATCACCTGGGGGGCTGCAGCGGGGGGTAGGGCCGCTCGCGGGGGGGTGTCCTGCACGGCCCGCCCCTTTTCAGCGGGGCTGGGTGACATCAGGCATGTCGCCGGCGGCGAGGAGGAAGAGGTGGAGGCAGAGGCCCTGGCGTCCCTCCACCTCTTCCTCCTTGCCACCGGCGCCACGCCTGACGTCACCCAGCCCCGCCAAAAAGGGGCAGGCCGCGCAGGACGCCGGGCATGCGTGGCAGGGCGGGAGCGGCGAGGCGCTCTCCGCCATGTCCCTGGCTGTTGCAGCGGCCGCGCCCGGGAGCTTACCTTCCTTCTCCGAAGGAAGAGAAAGGAAGGTAATCTCCCAGGCCCGGCCGCTGCACCCGCCAGGGACATGGCAGAGAGTGCTCGCCGCTCCCGCCTGCCGCGCATGCCCGCGAGCGCCCCCAAGAGAATTTAATTTTTTAAAAAAAAAAAGCTGATTTTTTAAAAAAGCTGATTTCTTGTAGGAGGGTAGGCGGGCTGCATCCAAGGGGCTGGCGGGACGCGTGCGGCCCGTGGGCCGCTTGTTGGACAGGTCCGGGCTAGTCCATCTCTACTGGTCCCATAGCCCCCAACTGGGCAGAGGGCAATAGGATCCATTTGCAGGGTCACCTATCCTTTGTTTCAGTCAGCTGGACATAACAATACAATTCATCACCTGGTATGACTACCAGTACGCTAGGAGGTCATGCCCTGTTGTTCAACAATAACATTTCCCCTTTCCCAGGAACAAACTACTTAATCCTATCAGCATGGACAATATTTCTGCTCTTGGGCTCTATGGTCAGCAGTGCCAGAGGCTCTGCGCCCATTCACTGGGGACTCATATCACGCATATCACAATCATCTTGACAATGGGACCTTAATGTTAATCATATTAAAAATGTCTGTTTTGCAATGTTAAGGTATCTCAGCTTACTTTGGCGGATTACCACGTGCTGGCATCACTTCAACTGATTTCAATAAACAACCTTGGTGGCTTCTTCTTCAACTTGGTGAGATTTATTTGGGAATATTGTGCTTCTTTGTCTTGTCAGGCACACGGACCTACAAGGCAGCCTGTCGCTGGTACCAGAAACCGCGTATCAGGATTTGGTGTCCGCCCTTCATGTTTAGCTATCCGTAGCTCAGATCTCACTATCTGTGACTGTTTTAAATTGCTCTATTTCAATAATAATAATAATAATAATAATAATAATAATAATAATAATGGAAAAATAGATTGGGTGGGAAGAAAAAAAACATTTGGCATCAGCTTTTACATAGGAGTTGTTATAAGCCTTTTTAAATTAATTTTTTTAATTAGTTGTAGACACAAGTAGTGTAATACAAATCTCGATATGAAATTCTGCTTACATTTTCACTCAATATAATGTATCTTATTTACTTAATCATACCAATCTCAATTCCACACTTATCAAACACTTATAAGCCCTTTTTTTGTAACTCTCAACTGTGATCACCAGAGGGTGCCTTGAGCCTGCATTGGTTTCACTCTCAAAATTGCAGTATTACCTTTCCCAAAAGGGAAAAAAGAGGAGAAAGCATTTTCTTTATGTGCAGCTCTTACCTGGAAGTGATCTACACCGAATGCACAGAAGTCACCCAAGTGCTCATATCCAAGGATGCCTGAATGCGAATGTATGGGGAAAGAGTTTGCCCTCTTTCCTGCACTTAGAAGGTACTGCTACTCTCCTGAATGTTCCGCATAATGTATTGATGGTAACAGCTGTTGTTCGGCAGTGGGGTCTGCTGCCTCTGTGTCTTGTGGTGTCTACTTCCCTGGACGGCCATCTGCTGGGAGTGCTTTGATTGGGTCTTCCTGCAAGGTGGAATGAGGTTGGACTGGATGGCCCTTGGGTCTCTTCCAAGTCTAGGTTTCTTTACAATGGTTGAAAGATGGAGACTTTGGTGGAGGGTTTCTCCCAGGAAAAGGGAGGTCCAGCTGGGCAGAAGTGGAAATTTCAAAGGGTTAAAAAAAACTTTAAAAATTTAGTTAATTCTTTTATATTTTATAGTGTATATGGCAAATAAAACAATCAAAAAAGAAAAAAAGAAATACAAAAGAGTAAGCAGATTTATAAAATGGTATATAGTCAGCACCATGTGAAACATCAACATTGGCTGTATAGTTATTTATTTATTTATTTATTTCGAGCATTTATATCCCTTCTCACCTCTGAAGAGGGACTCAGGACAACTTACAACAGGTAGCCATTAGATGGCAAAACAATGCATTAAAAGTCAAAGTTACAATTAACACAATTATAACATTCCACTTAAAAACAGTTTGCCGGTACAAAATCATAGTCCAGATCAATCCATTGTGGTCACTGAAAACATTCTCTTCTCAGTTGATCTATCTATTGTTCAAATGCTTGATCTCACAGCCTGGTTTTAAGTTTTTAAAGGCTTTTGTTTTACTATAGCTCAGGAGTGAGGGGGTAGATCTAATGTCATGGAGAAGGCCCTGACTCTCATCCCCACCAAAGGAGGTGGGACCAGAAGCTTCCGAGCAGTCTTCAGAGGCCCCAGTATTCTATCTTAACTACCCATATGTCTTCTTCCACTGATTTCCTGGTCCTCTTTTCCAGATACCCAAGTATCAGCCTCCATTTTTTTGTGAATTCGTCATTATTTCTTCTGCTGCTGCTATTTGTCAGCTTGGCCACTTGGATATAATCTACTAATTTATCTCTCCAATCGTTAATAGTTAACTCTTCTTCCCCATCCATGTTTTAGATATTTTAGTCTCACAGCAACAAAGCAATATTAACAAATTTCTTCATCTCCTGCACTAATACTTCTTCGGAAGAGTACTACTAAGCACATTTCCGGGTTTTTCTTGACCTATTTGTTGACCATATTGTTTGTTTGTTTTTCACCACCTTTTTCCAGAATTCTTGAACTATATTACAGGTCCACCATATGTGGAAAAAGATCCCTTCACCTTCTTACATCTCCAGCAAGCCCTTCAACCTGGTTTCTCTATTTTGGCCCAATAACTCCGGATTTATGTAAGTGCTATAAAACATTGAAAACATATTTTCTCTAATTAAGCCAGCCACTGAAAATTCAAACCCCTTTTTCCAAAGATGTTCCCAATCTTCCAAGTCAATATTGAGCTGTTTTGGGATTTAAAAATGCGAACATGTGCTGGAGCAGTCCACGCCAGGACATACAAACGAAGCCATGTGTTTTCCTTCACTGCAGGGATATACAGCCATGCAAACATACAGCTATTAATCCAAATCAGTATGCATTTTTGTAAAACGTCATTAAGCCACCACCCCTTTTATCCCAGTTTCTTCTGCGTTTTAGGGCCTGCATAGATGGGCCCTAAATAAACAAGCCCTGCACTGCAGAATCAAATAATATTGCTTCCTTCCAGTAGAGGCTGCTAGAGGGACACTCACTGTTCCATAGCCTGCTGGCTGGGTAGAATATGCGAAAGGGAGCACTGAACCATGTGGCTTAGACCAGCAATGGGTGGAGTTTCCAAAACAGGGATTTGGAGAGGGATGCCGTGGGGAAATGCTGAAGTTCTTGGCTTCTAATTTTAGCTTTGTTGGCTGTGATCGGGCCATGAAGTGTCAAAAGATCAGAACTTGCATCTTCCTTTCCACAACATGTTTTCATCTCGGTCCAGCACACCTCTGTTGATAGCTCAAGCAAAGGCTGCAATACACCTTGAAGAAGATGACGACTTGGAAGGACGTCTATGAAGAAACTAGACAGGATACCGAAGTGATAAGACATTATACCGAATAGTAAAGCTAGTAAGTGTAAAGCAGGGGTGCTCATTATGGTGATCGGGAGCACCTAGGTGAGCTTTGGCCCTCTTCCAGGTGATCTTTGGGCCTCACCAGCCGGATGGCGCGCTCCTGCCATGCGTGCGCACGTGCGCTCCCCGCCGCCGCTTTGGGGGGCTTCTTTTGCCAAAATGTGGCTTTAGTGGGCGGGCCCTGGCGCTCGTCTTGCCACGCACGGTGTGGTGACATGACCGCCCATTGGTTGCTGGGGGGGGGGGGGGGGAGCAAGGCGAAGGCACGCACACGGATAGGATGCGAGGCTGTTGGAGGGATGGAGGGAATGTGTGTGTGTGTGTGTGAGAGAGAGAGAGAGAGCCAAGGAGAGAAGAAAGAAATCCGGAGAACTTTTTCGGATCCTTTTGGCAGGCAGGCAGGCGGGCGCTGGAAGGAGAGAGGGAGAGAGAGAGAGAGAAAGGTGAAGGAGGCCAGGCAAAGTGGGGCAAAGCCAAGCAAGCCCCACCGCAAACCCTGCTGCTGCCCTCGGGACTCCCATTCCAAGCCGAGACCTGGGCGAGCGAGCTGTGTGGGGCTGCTTTCTTTCCTTGGTTGAGGGCGAGGAGGGAGGGCTCCGCCGTGTTCCTGGGGCTGAACCCGAGGAGGGGCTGCGGGGATGGAGACTCCACTTGCTGCTGCTGCTTGTGCCCTCGCCGCCTTTCTCTGCCTCGCCCTCCCTCGCCCTCGAAGGAGAAAGGCGGCGAGAGGCCCACAGAAGAGAGAGAGAGAGGGTGGCTCTCTTTCTCTCCCGTGGGCATGGACTGCCACCAGTGGGAGGGGTCCTCCTTCCTGCCAGCTGTCCACTTGGGCGTCCTTTCTGAGTGACACCCTCAAAAGGAAGGGAGGGCGGCCCCACCTGCTGCATCTGTCACTTTGGGGAAGCACCTCTTCCACTCTTCCTTCTCCTGCCCAGGTAAGGAAGCCTTGAGGGAGGAGGGAGGGGGGGGGAGGCTGCCGTGGGGAGGCTCCAGCCTCACGTGGGTCCCTCTCTCAGTTGAGTTTTCCCGGCCCAGGCAGCAGCCAGGTGGCCCCTCTTCCTAGCCCTGCGCCTTCTGAGCTGCCGCCGAAGCCATATCTGGCCGGAGCGCTGGCGGGTGCACCTATAAATACCCTCCTGCTGCGTGTGTGGGAGGGGCCTGCTGTGCATGCAAGAAGCAGGACAGGATGGGGACTTCCTGCTTCGCGAAAGCATGCAGCAGGAAGGCAACAAAGACATTAAGAGAGAGAGAGCGCACAGGCAAGGAGGATCCCCTTCCTGGGTGCGCGCGGCGGCGAGTTCGTGGGCAGGCAAGAAAGAAGCCCCGGACGGACGGAAGGCTGCAGTAGGAGTGTGCGCACGCATGCGCTTACATGCACAACAGGTGATCTTTTCAACTTGATTGTTCATATAGTAGCTCGCAAGTGATGAAAAAGTGTGGGCACCCCTGGTGTAAAGGTTTCCCTTGACATTAAGTCTAGTCATGTCCGAATCTGGGGGATGGTGTCCATCTCAATTTCTAAGCCGAAGAGCCAGCTTCCGCAGACACCTCCTTGATCATGTGGCCAGCATGACTGCATGGAGTGCCGTTACCTTCTCGCTGAAGCAGTACCTATTGATCTACTCATATTTGCATGTTTTCGAACTGCTAGGTTGGCAGAAGCTGGGGCTAACAGCAGGGGCTCACACCCCTCCCCGGATTCAAACCGCCAACCTTTTGTTCAGCAAGTTCTGCAGCTCAGCAGTTTAACCCACTGCACCACTAGGGGGGCGTAAAGTTAGGATGGTCATATTAGTAGAGTTAGTAAAGATATGATGGTCCTATTTCCCCTTTCTGCGTATTGTTCTGAAAGCTGGACCATTAAGAAGAATGATAAGGAAAAAATCTACTTCTACTTGAGATGCAGTGCCAGAGAAGGATTCTGTGGATATCGTTGACAGCTAAAAAGACAGATCAATGTATCCCAGAGCAAACAAAGCCTGAATTCTCTCACACTGGAAAGCTTGTCACAAGACAACATGATTTGTTCTGGAAAAAAATCATGCTTTGTAAGGCAATAGAAAAAGAAGGAGACCACTTTACTTGATACAATAGAGGACGTTATGGCCCTGAATGTGAGCAGGGTTGTTGAGAACAGGGCGGCTTGGAGATTTCTCATTCCTGTAAAAGCCATGAGTTGAAGTTGACCTCAACTTGATTATACTTTTAGAACAGTCCAATTGAATACAGACGACTGGCTTCTCCTCCCTTCTACCTTATTGTTGCCTTTGTTCCTACTGCTATAAAAGTAACTTTAAATGTTCCTATTGCACTGCAAAAGGAATGATAATTTACAATCATAAAGTAGTTGTGTCGGTGTTACTTGCTAAAAGAACTATTATAGGTAACTAACTAGTCACTGTAACTAATTACTTCCAGACTCAAAGCAAGAGTCACCATAAGTTGTTTAGGGAAAGTGGCATCTCTCAGGCTCCCATCCCTACTTTTGGGATCTGTTTCGAATAAAAGAGCAATTACTGTCATGCCTTTTAGTTTTACAATGGAAAGCTGGGGCGGGTGTAAGTGAGCGCCAAGTCAATTTCCTTTGGAGGCATTGGGAGAGATGGGAAAGGGAAGGGTTTGGGCCTGAAGTTGGAGAGGGATAAGAGGGGGAGAGAGGGAAACTTTCAAATCAAAATAATTAAAAAGGTAGAAGAGCAGCAGCAGCAGCTGAGGAATGTTAATGCTCCGCAGCCTTCCTTTCCGCACTCGCCGCCGCATTTACCACACCAGCAGTTTCCCAGCCGATTTGCTCATAAGCCATGCATTCCTCAGGAGCCCAAAGACAGGCCAATTTCCATTGCAGAGCTTGGGTCAGAGCTCACAATACCTGTCCAGTCACTTAACTACTTTGCACACATTTCAAATTGCTATTCTATGTAAAGGGATCCATTTCTGAAATGATATTTCAGTGTGTTTCATATGACAGGGACCCTGAAACTCAGCTTGGAAGTGTCTGTTGGGTATTGTTATGCTCTTGATGGGGTTTGCCCTGGTCCATAGAAAAAAAATCTCTTTATCACTGGTGATAAATGTGAATGACACCCTATACATACATAGTAAGAGAACACGGCACTGTAGTGGTTTGAGTGTTGATCCATAACTCTGGAAACCAGGGTTCGAATCTCCGCTTGTTTCCAGCTGCAGCTACTTTGCAAATAGGAAGTAGCACAGCTGGTTATGAATGCCCAGAGTTGCAATTTACTCCAGATTTTGCTAGCTAGCTCTGGAATATCCAATTGCTTCTATGACTGGTTCACGGTTGCACTCCCCTGCGTTGTGGTAAATGTGGCAGTGAAGATACACCCATAGTGGTCTTCTTCAGCTTGTAGAGGACGTTCCAGCTTGGTTTTCCATTATTATTATTATTATGTTATTATATTAGGAGCCCCCAGTGGCGCAATGGGTTAAACCCCTGTACCAGCAGAACTGAAGACCAACAGGTTGCAGGTTCGAATCCGGGGAGAGCGTGAATGAGCTCCCTCTATCAGCTCCAGCTTCTCATGTGAGGACATGAGAGAAGCCTCCCACAAGGATGGTAAAAACATCAAAACATCTGGGCATCCTTGCAGACGGCCAATTCTCTCACACCAGAAGCGATCTGCAGTTTCTCAAGTCGCTCCTGACATGACCAAAAAAAGATTATTATATTATTTATCACATGTACATAACATCACAGCACACATGCACATTAGGTCCAAGTGTCTGGGATTAGTCTCTGAATATCAGGCTCTTCCCAAGGACCTAGAATATTAGAGGTGTTTTCGCAGAATGTGCGCAGTTCCAAGAAGGGCTGCCTTCCTTCTGCAGCGTGTGGATTGATGTTCTGTGCAAATTAAGGCTTTTCAAGTGCTTTTTGAGGTTTCCTGGAATGCCTCTAAGCACACCAACGACTGTTGGTCCCACTGTTGTTCTCTTTGGCCATAGTCGTCCCATTTCAATGTGCAAGTCCTTGTATTTCTTTATCTTTTCCAGGTCTTTGTCCCCCATTCTACTGTATCCTGGTACTGCCATGTCTATAATAAAAGCATGTTTCTTTTCCACAGCCATTATATCTGGTGTGTTATGTAGCAGGTGTTTATCTGTTTGGATTCCAAAATCCTAGAGTATTTTTGCTTCTTTGTTTTCTGTGGGTTTTCTGGCTTGTGCTCAGACCAGGTGTTACTACAAGAGAGGCCATACTTTTTGCAAAGGTTCCAGTGTACCATTGCTGCTGGCCTGTTGTGATGCTCAATATAGTCAGTCCGGGCTATTTTCTTGCAACTGCCAATTAGGTGCTCTACTCCCTCATCACTCTCTTTGCATAAAAGGCACTTTCGGTCACTGTAGGACTTTTCAATTCTTGTTTTTATTGCATTTTTGTATTATTATTGTTACATGTATTTGTGTTCAATTAATAGTGACTCAAAGTGGCAAAATGATTTTGGCTCCTCTTTGTGTACCAAGGCCCTCCCTGTTGCCCTGCTTGGGTTGGCTTCTCTTCCTCTCTCCATTCGTGGTAAAATTGGGTTCACTACCAGCCTCATAGTTTCACTATATCCACAGCGGCCTCCCCTTGTTGTGCCCTTCCCACCCGCCTCACTTGCACTGCTTGCTCTTTCTCCCGGCTGCATCTGACATCCGGCACCACCTGTTGCATCCATCCACCCACCCACCCTGTGTTCCCATTGAGATGCCCAGCTTAGTTTCCCCTCCAAATCAAAGCCGGCTTGGAAACTGATGCTGAGGCTGTGGGAAAGTCCTGGCATGTGGGAAGACAGTGGGGAGCAGGGGAGAAAAGTGGCTGGGGAGGGGGCTTGTATGTGCACACAGGCATGGAGGCCGGGGAATGCAATGTGCTCACTTGGTCTCACACTCCTTGTTGAGGAGGAGACCAAAAGTGCCCACCCAGAATTAAAGGGGCGAAAAGAGATGAGAGGCCCAACAATGGGTCAATTAGAGAGAAGGGGGTTTTGAAAGGAAGAAAAAAGGGGAGGCAGGCATCTCCGTGGCCGCCCAGTGACAGTTTCTGCCACAATCTATCTGTCTCTTGGGCTCCTGCTCTCCTCCTTCCCCACACTTACTCACTCCCCCTTTCCCCATCCTTCCAACAGTGGTGCAACCAGATTCGGCCCCCTGGTGTTTTCCCCATGAGAACGAGGGCGGTGGGAGGAAGAAGGGGCTCACGCCAGGGGTCAGCAGCCCAACCCCCTACCCTCCTCCCGGCAGAATGATAGAATCATAGAATAATACAGTTGGAAGCGACCACATGGGCCGTCTAGTCCAACCCCCTGCCATGCAGGAAAAACACAATCAAAGCATCCCTGAAAGATGGCCATCCAGCCTCTGCTTAAAATATTCTGAGGAAGGAGCTTCCACCAGACTCCGAGGCAGGGAGTTCCACCACTGAACAGCTCCTATGGTCAGGAAGTTCTTCCTCATGTTCAGGTGGAATCTCCTTTCCTGCAATTTGAACCCATGGTTCCATTGAGTCCCAGTCTCCAGGGCAGCAGAAAGCAAGTCTGCTTCCTCTTTCTTAGGACACCCTTTCACATATTTATGCATGGCTCTCATGTCTCATCTCAACCTTCTCTTCTGGAGGATAAACAGACCCAACTCTTTGAGACACTCCTCAGAGGGATTCATGGTCTCCAGATGTTTAATCATTATAGTTTTCCTCCTCTGACCTCCTTCCAGTTTATCAATATCTCTCTTGAACTGTGGTGCCCGGAATTGGACACAATACTATTCCAGGTAAAGAGGTCTAACCAAAGCCGAATAGAGAGGCATGACAACTTCCCTCGATCTGGACACTTGACTCCTTTGGATGCAGCCCAAAATCCCATTGACTTTTTTGATCTGCTGCGACACCCTGTTGGCTAATGTTCAGCTTGTTCTCCACAAAGACTCCAAGATCTTTCTCATATGGACTGTTGTTGAGCCAGGCGTCACCCATCCTGCATCGTTGCATTTCATTTTTTCTGCCTAATAAGTATATTAAGCGCAAACCCACCTCACCAGTGGCCTCTTGCCACCTTATCAGGCAGGGAGAGGATGGCCATTGCAAATGAAGATGGCACGGACCTAATCTGCAGCTCTGGGTTGAAATCCAGACCCTTCGAACCCACATCTGGAGTATTGGTCAAGGGGAAGGAGGCACAAGTACTTTGGGTTTATTTGTTTAATTGCTTCCTTGATTTATATCTTGCTTTTCTCCTAACAGGTAGCCCAAGGCAACCTCATCAATCTTCACCACCACCATCATCATCCCTGTTTACATAACCAGTAGAGCCTTGGTATCCGATGGGGTTTGGTACCAGGACACACACATATTCTATACCAGGCATGGGCCAACTTTGGCCCTCCTTCCAGGTGTTTTGGACTTCAACTCCCACAATTCTGGTAGGCTGTTAGGAATTGTGAAAGTTGAAGTCCAAAACACCTGACGGCACGGGAGGGAGAATACCTTGAGGTTGCGGACGGTTGAATCCATGCATATTAATAACTAACTATATTCTATTTATTTATTTGCAGTATTTATAGTCCACCCTTCTCACCCCAAAGAGAACTCAGGGTGGATCACAGAACATATATACGGCAAACATTCAATGCCATTTACATACTGACAAGACAACTGTACGTAGATAGGGGTATATGTAGGCTTTTCCATCTTCGGCATCTTGGAGGTTGTGCTTGGTTCCAGCCATGCGAGGGGGTGTGTGGCAGTGCGGGGGCTGTTTGTGTGGTCATTTCATCCTCCTTGCCGAAGAGCTTTGTTCGTAAACTTCCTCTTGGATTGAATCATGCATTTCTTTATGGGTGCCTTAAACACCTCCCCACTTAAAGCGGTACCTATTTATCTACTCACATTTTGCTTTCGAACTGCTAGGTAGGCAGAAGTTGCATTAAAGGCCAGGAGGTCACCCCGACCTGGGCTTCGAACTGTCAATCTTTTGAATTGCAAGATTTACTGCAGCTGGTGGTTAACCTGCTGTGCTAAAGTCCAACCCATACAGCCTGCTTTATTTATTTCCAGCACTGGACTTCAAAATGTCTCACAAACTATTGAGACCAGTAAAGGAAAACACCAGTAATATAATATACAGATTACATATAGTATAGTGCTGTGAATGTTGGACTACACTCTGTAACACTATGATTATTGTTCCTGGGTTATAACTGTCATTTTTGAATTTGTTTTATCATAAAAATATGGGGAAAGTTTATTAAAGTGCAAAAACTTGGTTTCTGTGGGAGGGACCTCCTGCTACAGCACATTTTACTATAGTTTTATACCATAAAAATGAAGTTTCCAGAGTAGAACAACTACTTTCAAAGTAAGGACCGCACAATGAAACAGGAAAGAACACTTTCAAAGCAGGAAAAGAAAATATTTCAAATTGTGTTACGTTGGTTTATGACTCTGCAGGCTATGGTTTGGATCTTGAACGACAAGATGAGAAGGAATTAGACTTCCTCTCCCCATCCCTTGGGGCTGCAATTAATACAACAAGGGCGATAATCTGAATTATCACCATGCAATTAACACCACGTCTAATTGGGGTCCCCAAGCCCTTCCAGAAAGCTGTTTATAACCTTGTAAAAAAGGGGGGACTAATGGATAACACCTGTTTGGCGCCTCCTTGTCCACTGCATTGAGCCAAAACAGTTAAAGTGGTGTCAAACTACATTAATTCTACAGTATAGATGCATCTTTGGGCTGAAAAATTCTGCACATTGAAAAAAGCCTTTGAAGCAGAGGAGTGTTATCTGAAAAGCTCTTGAAACAGAGGATAGCCCTCCAGTATCTCCATCAATTCCTATTGTATGTTCTACTAGCTTGGGTACCCAGCGTTGCCCAGGTTATTAGAAGAAGTCATTATTTTTTTATAAAATGCATAAGGTTGTGGGTGAACTACAACTCACATCATGCCAGGTTAACGCCCTGAAACTGCAACAGTACTTAAACCCCATCAGTACTCCATCAGAACCCAATCATTGGTGGGGTTCAATGTGATCTCTGGCTGCGGGATAAGCTACAGCTCCCACCATGGTAGGTCAGACCCCTTAAATCCCTTGAGTAGGTTCAGTTGGTCATAGGGTTTCTGTGTGCCAAGTTTGGTCCAGATCCGTCATCAGTGGTGGTCACAGTGTCTCTGGATATAAGTGAAATACAGCTTCCAGAAATGAAGGTCAGTTCCCCCCAAACCCCTCTGGTATTTTCAGTTTGATTCAGGCCCATTGTCGGTGGCATTTACAGTCAACTACAACTCCAAAAATCAAGGCGAATTCCTACAAAACCTTTCCAGTATTCGAATTTGGGTGTATCAAGTATGTGGGGATCGTCATTTGAGATCACAGTGCTCTCTGGATGTAGGTGAACTACAACTCTCCCAAATCAAGGTGGATTCCCCTCAAAGCCCCTCATTATTTTTTGTTGGTCATGGAGGTTCTGTGTGTCAATTTAGGTCCAGGTCCATCTTTGGTGGGAATCAAAAAGTGCTCTTTGATTGCAGGTGAACTTTAAATTCCAGTATCTACAACATCCAAATGTCAAAGGCAATTCCCCCCAAAACCCACCAGTATTCATATTTCAGGATATCGCGTATGTGTGCCAAGTTTGGTCCAGATCCATCTTTCTTTGGGTTCACAGTGCTCTCTGGATGTAGGTGAACTACAACTCCTATAAATCAAGGTCAATTCCTCGCAAACTTTCCAGTATTTTTCATTGGTCATAGAGGTTCTGTGTGCCAAATGTGGTCCAGCCCCATTGTCGGTGGAGGTCACAGTGCTCTGTCTTGATGCAGGGTGAACTACAACTTCTATCATGTTGAGCCAGTCCCCCAACCCCTCCAGTATGTTCAGTTGCTGATCAATTCTGCTCTGTTTGCTGTGCACCATAGAAAAGAGTAGTGGGAGGGATCATGCAAATTCCACACTAATGGAGAGAGTCAGAAACACTGGGATGTCTGTGGTAGAGGAAACACATAACATCTAGGATGAAATTGTTTCCGCATGAAAGCCTTCACTTGGGTAGTGAGAAATGTTGTGTATGTGGAGGATACTGGCAGGCGTTGTACATCTTCACTGCGCTCGCTATAACCTGCAATGTCATTGGAAGGAGGGCCTTTGGTGGGTCCTTATAGGTAGGGATCATGGCCATTTGTGGAAGTGGGAACCTGTCTGTGAATGTGCATACATATTTTCACTTTTAATATGTGTATCAATGCTAGTAAAAGACATGCTTGAGTTGGAAAGGCAATGCTGCCAAGGTTTCTTTTGTTTTAATTCTCTTTTGCGTGGGAACCAAATAGTTTGTCTCTTCTTGGAACTTCTCCCAGTCCCGATCTCCCTCTCATACACTCACACTGTAATCTAGACAATCGCACAACAGGGATTGCAAGTGCTACGAAATGTGTTCGAATCCCATGAGGGGAGGCTGTATGGAACGTAATGAATGAATACCAAAAAAAAAAAATCCCGATAAGGAAACATATGGATCTCTTCAGCCCCGTCTCTTTGTGTATTTTAATTCTATGGGAGGCTAGCTATTTATAAATACTGCCGTTACGCTGAGTTGATGAAATGTTAACACTCTTGGGAAGAGTGCCTTGATAATGCAGCAAGAGGCTCTCTAAACCACAAGGAAACATAGCATTAAAATACACAAGGCATTTACAACGGGGCAGTTCTGCTTTATTTGCTGTCCTTCCCTTGTTGGTTAGGTTAGGAATTTGCCCCCAGATAATACAGTTTGACATCACTTTCAATGCTTTGGGGTCATTGAGTAGTCGTTTGATGAGGCACCAGCTCTTTGGCAAAGAAGACGAAAGGGTTGGTAAAACCCAGCTTCCATGATTCGAGACATTTGAACTAAAAGAGTTAAATCGGCATCAAACTGAATTAATAATAGAGTGTAGATGCACCCATGGGTCAAATCAACAGAGCACATCAACAAGAAGCAACAGCTCTCTTAAGATATAAATAGGGTTGTTTAGGCTAAGACTTGGAGTTAACCATGAATTTTCCAAGCAGCAATGTCTTCTTATGGACTGTGTTGCTTTGCAAAGTTGCTATGAAAAGTAGCCTGACTTGGTGCCAAATGGGCAACTGAGGCCCATTCTACACTGCCATATAATGCAGTTTGAAACTGCATTCTAATGGCCAGTGTAGACTCATATAACGGAGTTTAACTGCACTGAACTGCATTTTATGAGTCTACATCTGTATACCTTTATAAAACGGAACGTTTGTGTGTATGTGTGTATGTGTGTATGCGGAGGGCGGAAGGACGGATATGTGGCAGCTATTTGCATAAAGTCCTTTGATTGGACAGCCTCGCCACTCCAAAATTCTATGGCACCAGACAGAGGGCATTGCTAGCCACTGATTAGCCAGCATCCCAGAATCCAGGCCTCTACATTCAAACAACAGGATTTCTTCCCACTGAGGGGAAAAAAGCCAGCAACCCAGAATCCAGGCCTCTACATTCAAACAACAGGATTTCTTCCCACTGAGGGGAAAAAAGCCAGCATCCCAGAATCCAGGCCTCTACATTCAAACAACAGGATTTCTTCCCACTGAGGGAAAAAAGCCAGCAACCCAGAATCCAGGCCTCTACATTCAAACAACAGGATTTCTTCCCACTGAGGGGAAAAAAGCCAGCATCCCAGAATCCAGGCCTCTACATTCAAACAGGATTTCTTCCCACTGAGGGGAAAAAAGCCAGCATCCCAGAATCCAGGCCTCTACATTCAAACAACAGGATTTCTTCCCACTGAGGGGAAAAAGCCAGCATCCCAGAATCCAGGCCTCTACATTCAAACAACAGGATTTCTTCCCACTGAGGGGAAAAAAGCCAGCAACCCAGAATCCAGGCCTCTACATTCAAACAACAGGATTTCTTCCCACTGAGGGAAAAAAGCCAGCATCCCAGAATCCAGGCCTCTACATTCAAACAACAGGATTTCTTCCCACTGAGGGGGAAAAGCCAGCAACCCAGAATCCAGGCCTCTACATTCAAACAACAGGATTTCTTCCCACTGAGGGAAAAAAAAAGCCAACAACCCAGAATCTAGGCCTCTACATTCAAACAACAGGATTTCTTCCCACTGAGGGGAAAAATGCACCATCAACATTCCTCCCCCACTTGGCTCTGTGAAAACAAAATGGATTCCTGTATTCTCCTCCCCTCAGCTTTTAGAAAACGGCTGCCTGCCATTCACCTTTTAAAGTTACCAATAGCAGGCCATAACATTACAGGCCCCAAAATAGAGTTTAGGGCAGGATGGCCGACGAATGATGGGATTTGCATCCCAATTCACTTCCCAGAAAACATTGTAGCCCCTACAAATCCCTTCTCCCAGATAGGCCCAAAAGAGGCATCCATCTTCCCTCTTCAACACAGTGTCAGAGAAAGGCAGCTTCTGACAGGATCTTTAGAACAGGCACTGTCACTCTACAAGGTAAGGCCCTACTTCACTCAAAAGACACAAGAGAAAACAATAAATACCTTTCTCTAATGCCTTTTAATGCTTATATAAATAATTCTGGCCCAAAGCCCCTCACCCAGCCTCATTGGACCTTACTGCTAATTCCATGCAGGCCTTTTCCATTTTTTTACTCCTTTCTGTTTTACGGTATACTTTCACAGGCCAGGGCGGATATGTGGCAGCCACTTTCACAGGCCAGGGTGGATATGTGGCAGCCACTTTCACAGGCCAGGGCGGATATGTGGCAGCCACTTTCACAGGCCAGGGCGGATATGTGGCAGCCACAGCGACCAGCGCGGGTGATGGACCTGCACCAAACTTGGCACACATAACCCCCTATGACATGACCCACGTATTATGGGATTTGTAGTACTTTCCAAGACTTTGGTTCCCACAGACCACTGAGGCCACCAAAAGGACCAATACAGTCCACACTCAGCACACACAGCCCCCATGACCCACTCTACGTCCTGGTGCAGTTCGGAGGAGGGTGGACCATGGATGATGGGACTTGAAGTGCCTCTACTCACTTCCCAAGTCCGCTGCACCCTCATCCAATCACTGATCGAGACCAAACTTGGCATACATAACCCCCATGACTGCCTTCACGTCCTGGTGAGGCTTGGGGGGGGACTGACAATGGATGATGGGATTTGTAGTACTTTTACACCCTTCTGTTCCCACAGACCACTGTGGCCCCCAACAAACACCGAGAAAGTCCACACTTGGCACACAGAGCCCCAGTGACCCACTTTACAGCCTACTGAAGTTTGGAGGGGACAGAACATGGATGATGGGACTTGCAGTACCTTCCCTCACTTCCCAATCCTGCTACAAACCTAATCCAATGACTGATCAACACCAAATCTGGCACACAGAGCCCTCATGACCCACTCTACAGCCTGGTGCAGTTTACTGTGAGACGGACCACGGATGATGGGACTTGAAGTACCTTCACTCACTTCGAAAAACAATGCATCCCTCATCCATTCACCAATACAGACCAAACTTAGCACACAGAGCCCCCATGACCCAAACTACATCCTACTACACTGGGGGGGGGGGGACGGGACACACAGAGATGATGGGACTTGCACTACCTTCAGTAATTTCATGATACCACTGCAACTCCCAATAATGATGGATCAAGACTAAACTTGGCACACAGAGCCCCCATGACCCACTCTACATCCTGCTGCACTTCTCAAATGACCCGGGCAGGGCCGGGTCCCCAAGCTAGTTGATCATAAAATACAGTTTCAAACTGCCTTATGTGGCAGTGTAGGTGGGGCTGTAAAAGCTGTTGGTTTGGCTCTAGTGGCAAGTGAAATCCTATGGTGCTTACAATGTATTAAACCATTTTGTTGATAACTTTACTTTGTTTGAACTCTCCTTGGAGTAGTACTTATAGAGACTGTAATGAAGTACTTATAAGGGCTGTAATCCATTTCCTGCTGTACACTAAGACCACCATATCCATAAGAATACTGTGGATAAATGAAACCAATTACAGATCTAGCTAACTGTAGTTTTGCCTAGCTCACATTGGACTAGTTTGTTTGCCAGAAGGTCATAGGGAACTTTGTCCAAGGCCTTTCTGAAATCCAGATATGCTCCATCCACGGTTAGGGTTGCCATATGTCCCTTATTCTAAGGGGCGTCCCTTATTTTGGCCCTAAAATTTGTGTCCTTTTTTTTCAGGCCCTATCCCTTATTTTTGACTAGCAGGACAGGACTGGGCGGGGTTGACCAGAGGAAGGTGCGCGCTACGGTTTCCACGGGCAATGCCTGCCCGGGATTCCACCTTGCAGGGCAGCCTGCATCCCGTTGGAAGGAAGAGGCAATACAGGACTTTTTCAAAGTACAGTAGACCAGGGCTGTCCAACTGGCGGCCCTGGGGCCGTACACGGCCCCCAGCCTGTTGGCTCCGGCCCCAGCTATGCCCCGGCATTTAAAAAAATTTAAATGGCGGCCGGGGGGAGGCGGGGCAGGGAGGAGGAAGTGAGCCAGCTCCTCCTCCCTGCACCGCCCTCTTTTCCCTCTCTCGCCGGCGCCGATGCAAACCGGTTTGCATCGGCGCCGGCGAGAGGGCGGGGCAGGGAGGAGGAAGAGAGCTAGCTCCTCCTCCCTGCACCGCCTCTTCTTCCTCTCTCTCCGGAGCCAATGCCTTGGAAGGGAGGGGTCCCAGCGGCGCCTCCCTCCCTTCCAAGGCATCACGACAGCGGCGAAAACTCCCCGCCAGCCTGGATGGCTGGCGGGGGGAAGCGGCTCGCTTCCCCGCGAGCCTTCCAGGTTTGGGAAGGGTATTCACCCAGCACTCGAGGCGAGTGCCGGGTAAAACCCTTCCCCAAACCTGGAAGGCTGGCGGGGAAAGCGAGCGGCGCCTCGCTTCCCCCACCAGCCATCCAGGCTTGCGGGGGAGTTTGCCAGCCCCGTGTCCCTCTGCTCAGAGAGACACAGGAGCCGGCGAAAACCCTCCCGAAGCCTGGAAGGCTGGCGGGAAAGCGAGCGGCGCTTCGCTTCCCCACCAGCCATCCAGGCTTGCGGGAGGGTTTCCCTGGGTGACGTTAGGCTGGGTGACGTCAGGCGTCACCCAGCCTAACGTCACCAAGGAAACCCTCCTGAAAATGGGCGGGCCGCGCAGGAGGCCGGCCATGCCCGGGAGCGGCCACGCCCCGGGAGCGGCCACGCCCTGGGAGTGGCCACCCCCGCTCACTGATCACCTCGGCCCCAGGTGATCAGTGACACTTCTTCCGGCCCTTGGGCTGGAAGAAGTTGGTGGCACTGCAGTAGACTAATTAACTGTTACCCAAGGGGAATGTTGGATCATGTTGGATAAAGATAGTTTCTGGTTGCTTGAGAGTTACTCTTAAAATAGGCCTAGCTGTGCATCCCAATACTATACAATGCTGTGTATCCCATACTATACTATACTATACCATTAACTATTGACATAATAATCATGAAGATGTACTGTCTTATAAAATTTATTTTATTTTAATGTTTAGACAGTGCACTTTTAAAGTCAGCAAAGTCAAGTACTAAATACAGATGGAGAAAATTAGGTAGTTCTGATAATGTTTTTTTCTGCATGACAAAACATGCAGAAACATACCATGTACTGTTAAGAGGGTACAGGTCAGTTTCTTTTGTGAGTTTCAATCATTATCTTAATCTGTTAATAAAACTATTTCTACCTAATGTTTGAGTTTCAAGTTTTTAATGAAGTGTCCCTTATTTTTGTGAAAAATCCCGTAAATGTCCCTTATTTCTTATATCAAAAAGTGGCAACCCTATCCACGGTGTTCCCTGCATCTACCCAGCTTGTGACTCTCTTGAAAAAAAGAGTTCAGATTAGTCTGACATGACTTGTTTTTGATACATCCATGTTGACTCTTCGTGATTACCACGCAGACCACTTCTTTAATGATATTTTCCAGAATGTTGCCTGGTATGGATTTTGGAAATTGCTTGGGTTGTCCTTTTCCCCTTCTTGAAGATAGATAGGGACCACATTCACCCTCCTCCAATCCGCTGGGACTTGTCCGTTCCCAAGAACTCTCAAAGATGATTGCTAGTGGTTCTGAAATGTCTTCCGCTAGTTCCTTCAATATTCTTGGATGTAGTTGATCCAGCCCTGGGGACTTGGATTCGTTTAGAGCAAATTAGTACCAAAAGGGTTGCAAATCACTTTTGGTCAACTTTAGATTCGGTTTGGTTATTTGGAGTGCTGATTCACAGAATTGCATTGGATAGACCACATAAGCTCTAGTTCCTGATACGGAATATATGCCATCCAGTGTTGCCATCTGGTCACCCACAGAAAACCACAGCACCGGGAACGTGGCGCAGCTGACTGGGTGTCAGCTGCATAAAATCTCTACTGACCAGAAGGTCATGAGTTCAAAAGCCTGCCGGGTCGGGATGAGCTCTCAACCAATTGTGTAGCTCATTGTCGACCTTTGCAACCCGAAAGACAGTTGAATCTGTCAAGTAGGAAATTTAGGTACCACTTTGTGTGGGGAGGCTAAATTTAACTGATTTACGAGGCCATAAAATCTCCAGGAAGTGCACAAAAAACATGAAGGAATGCGACAGCTCCTCCTGGTGGCCAAAAGCTGGAATGTTAAATTGCCTCTATGTCTGTCTATATATTTTGTATGTCAAATGGCATTGAATGTTTGCCTGTATATGTGCATTGTGATCCGCCATGAGTCCCCTGTGGGGTGAGAAGGGCGGAATATAAATTTATTTATTTATTTATTACATCAAACTTGTATACCGCCACTCCCCGTAGGCTCGGAGTGGTTTACATAAGTTTGAGTGCCCAGTGGCAACACCAAACAACACAAAAATACAGTGGACATGGAAAGCACACAAGGATAGGGAAAGGGAGGGGGGGAGGGATGAAGTCAGCAGCGGTGCCTACTGAGACACCACCTCACCCTCAAAGAAGGTAGGCGGGAGGGCCCAGCAGGATCGCTGGCATTAGAGCGCAAGCGGGAGACAGAGACCGACGTCTCTCCCTTGGGGGATCGTCTTTGGGGTCCTGAATCTGTTTGCGCAGTGTCCTCGCCGGCTTTCACGAGGGTCTGACAGGTCCTTTGGAGCTGCAACTGCCTGTGGCAGGAGCTCCAGAATGTCCTGGGTGAGAATGTCCTCCGAGGTCTTGCCGTCCTCGTTGTTGCATGTCCGTCTACCGGAGAGCCAACAGAAGCTCTGGTTCTGTCGTCCCGGGTCCTTTGAGCTCTCCGGCAGGGGAATGGGCCTGCTCTCGGGTCCGCGGTGCGGGGGATGGGAAATTCACCTTCCCTTCGCTTCCGGCGTCGTCTCCTCCTCTTCCGGTGGCCGTGTTTCTCCCTGGCCAGGCCGCTGGTGGGAATCGAGTCCTCCGGGGGCGGAACCTCCGAGGCTTCCGGTGGGCTGCTGCATCCGGGTGCTGCCTCCTCTTCCCCAGGTCCCGACACATGGGGTGGCTGGGTGTCAACCAGGGAAGAGTCCTCCGGAGGCGGGACTTCCGGGGCATCCGGCAGGCCACTGCTTCCGGGTGTTGCTTCTTCCTTGGGTTTTGGCACATGGAGTAGCTGGGCGTCGTCAAGGACGCCCGCCATGTTGGGCCTCACCTCTTCCAAGATGCTCCCCCATAAATGATGTAAAATAAATAAATAAATAAATATTTAATAATCTAGAGCTGATATGGTCTATCAAATGCAATTTTCTGAAACAGTATCCCCAAATAACTCCCAGGAACAGGCCTAAAAATGAAGATACCAAGAAAAATAAATTTTGGTAATGAGATCAGAGGTGACCCCTCCTCCCAGGACTCTGCAAAAGATAGTTCAAAATCAAAGAATTCATAGTTTTGCCAAGGACACTGGGCTGGAATGATCCCATAATCCCCTATCTCTCCTCCATGTGGGAACCTAAGGCTCTTCCCATGGCCCCACATGTAACCCAAACTAGCATCTGACCAATTTGGCTATTCTTTATTAATTGGATTCCTTTTTTTATTAATGAAACTCCTGTTTTATGAATTGACTCTGGCTACTCAGTGTTCATAAGGCCTTCTAAACACCCCCCATGAACTCTTACAGACTTTCTATGAAATTTCATGAACTTTATAGGAACTTTTATGAACTCTTAGCAAACTTCATCAACTTTTATGGGTTTTGTGGGGTTAATACGATTTCCCCCGAGGCTTGCATGATTTGCCCTCTCTTCCTATTAATTTCTTGTATGTTTCCTTACCCCCATTTCCCATCCCCTATGTGTATGTATGTATCTATATGAAATATGAAGGAAAAGCCACTGCTTTCATAAACCCAGCAATCCTCTTGACTCTAGAAGCCCCCTCCAGCACTTCCTAAGTTGAAAATCCCCTGACAAAAGGATTTCACCAAACCCATTTGATAGCGGACAACGGAAAGCCCCCCTGCATTCAAGCTGATCTGACCTGCAGCAGGGAGTTCCGCAGTTCCTGGTTGTCTAATTGGGCCAGAATCGCTGGGAGTGTGGCAACAGACAAGGCAAAAAAAGGGGGTGCAACAAATCACCAAAATACAGTGAAACACATGACTTAATATGTTGTTATATAATAATATATCTATTTAAACAAGTTAATGTAAGACCTAGCTCATATATAGGGCATATAGAAGAGTAAACTTATCTCCCCGCGTTCATGGAAGGAAAAGGAAAGAAAAAAGGATCTCAATATGCACTGTATATATGACAAAATATAGCTATCGTAATATGAATATATAGAGTGGTGTAGCATACAATACATCAAGGTAATGCATACAACATCATATAACAGGACAAAGAATGCAGTAATCCCCATTCACCTCAGAACGAAAAGGAATCGTATGACTATCGTGATGCTGGTATGCAGAATGGTTGTTGCACCGTAGACCTGAAGGACCCCTCAGTAAACCACTTGAGACCAGCCGTGGTTAAATGCTTTATTTAGAATAAATGAATAGAGTACAGAAGATAGAAATATAGTCCATAGATGCTTCCAAGCATCAGGTTATTGCAAAGCAATAGTCCAAAAGTAAAACAGGATCAAATAGGTAAAAAGAGTCTTGATGCCCCAATGGGCTAAATCCAGGGAATAGTTCTTGGCACAAAGGCTTGGCAAACAGAGTCCAAAGGCTGGAAGGCCCAATGGCCCAGGCAGGGTTCCGTGAAGACGTGGCTTGAAGCTAAACGTTGGCGAAAGATGCCACACATCTCTAAGACCCAACTTAAATAGGTCTCACAGGCTTTGATCCTTACGACGCAAAGGCGCGTTGTAACTGGCTCTCATGAACTGATCCCTGGCTGGGCTTTCTCAAGCCTCCCGCATCAGAATGGTATGTCAACTCATTAACGCCTGCACCTGGAAGGAAAGGAGTTAACCCGACTCCACTTTCCCAGCGCTTCGCTCCGGCATGGAAGCTTCGCCTGTCCTTGAACGTGGATTGAACTGGGGCCTCTGCAGAGGCTTGCCTTTTGGGCCTGGCTGGAATCATAGGCACAACATGGCTTTGGTCTGGTTTGGCTAAGGAATCAGGCTGGGGTCTGACACCCCCCCCCCAAGCCCCCCCCCCAAGAGTCCTCCACGTGGTCGGGGCTTAGCGGGGTATGTCTGATGGAACTGAGTCACTAATTCATCGGCATGAAAGTCCCTAGCATCAACCCAACATCTTTCTTCTGGGCCATATCTGGACCAGTCTATAAGATATTGGAGCTTGCGATGACACAAACGCGAATCCAAAATCTCCTCGACCTCATAATCCTCCTCTCCATCTCGCAACACAGGGGCAGGGGGTGACTTACCCACATCCGGGCGAATTTCGTTCGCCAGTTTCAGCAAGGATCGATGGAACACCGGATGAATCTTCATCCCCCTAGGGAGTTGTAGCTTAAAAGCCACCGGATAAATCTTTTCCACTATTTTGTAAGGTCCCAGGAATTTAGCATCCAACTTACGGCAAGGCCTTTGAAGAGGCAAATTTCAGGTGGACAACAAAACCCTCTCTCCCACTTGTAGTTCAGGCCCCTCTTGCCGGTGGCGATCTGCCATTCTTTTATAATCCAGTTTAGCTTGTTCCAACTGCACCTTGAAGACCCCCTGAACCGCAGTCAGCTCTTGCAGCCAGTCCTCTGTGGCAGGTACATTTCCAGGTTCAATGATCGCCGGATAGAACCGGGGGTGATATCCAAAGTTAGCGAAGAAAGGTGTTTCTTTAGTAGTACCTTGAACAGAATTATTGTAGGCAAACTCGGCTAACGACAACAGAGAGGCCCAATTGTCCTGTTGATAGTTTACATAGCAACGAAGGTATTGTTCTAGAGTGGCATTGGTCCTTTCTGTCTGACCATCCGTTTGAGGGTGGTGAGCAGATGACATTCGAGCATCAATTCCCAACAGCCGCTGGGTCACCTTCCAAAACTGAGAGGTAAACTGACTGCCTCGGTCAGTAATCACACTCTGAGGAAGGCCATGAAGCCTGAAAACATGGTGGAGGAACAAATCTGCCATCTCTTTGGCAGTAGGCAATCCTTGGCAAGAAATAAAATGAGCCATCTTTGTGAAACAGTCCACTACCACCAAAATCGTGGTCTGCCCCCGGGACGATGGGAGGTCGGTGATGAAATCCGCAGAAATGATTTCCCAGGGATGGGAGGGAGTTAGCAGTGGTTGTAACAGACCCGGAGGTTTTCCCACAGAGTGCTTGGCCCGCTGACACACCAGACAAGTGGACAGATATTTCTCCACCTCCCTCCGGATCTTAGGCCACCAAAAATCCCTTAAGGCCAACTGTAATGTCTTGAACAGTCCAAAATGCTCGCAGGCCGGCTGTCGTGGCACAGCCTCAAGATTTCCAGTCTTTCTGCCCCCGGGGGTACATAAACTTGAGTGCGGCGGCACGAAACATTGTCCTGAACTTGAAACGGGTACTGCACCCCCTTACCCAGCTGCTCTTGCACCCACGGGTCCTTTTCCTGGCTGAAACGGATCCGGTCGGTCAGGGAAAGTGCATCCGGGGGACGGGAGGAGTCACTGCGAACGGCCTGGGGCGGGGCTGCAGTTGGCACGGCTTCTGAAACTGCGGCGAAGTTTTCAAGATGCAGGAGCTGGGAATCCGAATTTTCCTCACAGCCGCGAGTGTATCAGGCTGGGGTCTGACAATGGTGTAACATTAGGTACATCAATCTAGTTCATACAGTCCCCACGAAGGAGAAAAGTGGAAGTCACCTATATGTTTTTTGCTTTTTTTTGTTTTCTCTTTTTTCCTTTCCCCCCCTGCCCTCTTCCTACCCCCCCACCATTCTTGTCACTTTTTTTCTTCTTTTTTTCTTTTAATCTTTATTTTTTACTGATGTAATGTCTTTATTATTTGTATCACACTTATTCACAAAACTAATAAAAATATTTCTAAAAAAAAAATCTAGTTCATACAGTCTCCACACACTCTCCCAAAATGTTGGCAAATAATCATGAAGGAAATAAATCTTGCGGAATAAATAACCTTTTAAAGTCAAAGATGTGGGAGTAAAAGTTCCGAGGCGAGGAAAGAGGGCTGTGTACACCAGAGAGTTCCAAGTGGAACGGTGAAAGACCAAAGCAAATGATAGCCGTATAACAGATGAGTCTGCCTTTCCTTCAGTACACCAAAATGGGCGAGTTGGAAAGTAGCCAATTAAATCTGTATTGGAACGGCAAATGATCCGAAATGGAGCAGGTGTCCTGTGGAGTCCACGAAGAATAATTCATACAGTCATGGGAGAGAAATTCTAAATTTATAAATGTCCCATAGGGAGCTAAAGATCTTCAATATATAAGTCATACAAACGTGAAAAATAGGTAAGGGGATGCTAGTTGAATGTCCAGAGGATAGCCAACGGATAATAAGAAATGGTCACAGGACCCATCCCGTTTCTCCTTATAACTAGGTTTTCTCAAGGCTGAACTGAGTAGACCTTGCAAAATCACATCTTGAAAAAAGGTGTCCACAAGTGGAAATGTGTCATCTATAATAGATGACACATAGGATTACAAATATAATACCCTAAAGTGAGGCAGTATATAAACAGAACAAAATAATGATATCTATCATAATAAAGCAGCAAGATACCAAGACCATACATACAATCGAAATGCTGAATGAGAAGAATACAGCAAGAAATTCAGTACTCTGAGTAGTGGTGTAGAGTACTGGTGCAAAGGGATGGAATTTAAACCGAAGCAGCAGAGACAGGTGAGTTAAGAGAGAAGAGTGGAGATGCTTAAGGGCTCATTAAGCCAGTTTGGAGATTCAGATGAAAGGGTTAAAATCCACCTATTTCCTGCCCTAATTTGTTGAGGTCACCATGTGTGTTAATACGAATCCTCTCCAGCCCCATGAATTTAAAAGAATCACAGTCATACCCTTTGGTCTTAAAGTGAGTGTACAGAATTGAATTGTTTGCCAAACTGCGTATTCTGGACCGGTGTTCTACAATTCTTGTCCACAACATGTGACACGTTTGACCCACGTAAATAAGTCCACAGGGATAGGTGAGGACATATACAAGGTGACAGAAGGATCATGTAGAAAAGATTCTAATTTTAAATGTTCTAGACTTATGTAGACAAAAGCTTTCCTTATCAGTATTAACCACTTTACAAACACTGCAGTGGCCACATGGTCTCGTGCTCAGTGAAAGCGAACTTAACGGAGTGTACAATGAATTTTCAGTGTGTACTAATAAGTCATTGATTTTCCTGGTGTGTTTATATGCTAAAGTTGGTAAGTTCTCTAAGCCTCATAAAGCCAGCAATCCTCTTGACTCTAGAAGCCCCCTCCAGCGCTTCCCGAGTTGATAATCCCCTGACAAAAGGATTTAACCAAACCCATTTGATAGCGGACAATGGAAAGCCCCCTGGATTCAAGCTGATCTGACCTGCAGCAGGGAATTCCGCAGTTCCTGATTGTCTTATTGGGCCAGCATCGCTGGGAGTATGGCAACAGAAGCAGCCTCAACTAAAACCCTTCTTTTTGCCTCGCTTTGCCTTGCTTTCTCCCCCTCACCCTAACTTTGTAACGAATCCCCCAATAAAGTATCATTGGATTGCAACATTTTTCTCTTCATAGTGATACATTGAGTACTGTCTCCAACTCTTTCCAGCATGAACCTTTCCTTTTCCGAGCCGCGGCCAGCTGCGGGCTCGCTTGGGATGCTTTTCTGGTGTCCCGGGGAGGCCGAAACTGCGCTCCCCATAACCGTTGAGGCCTCTGCATCCACGGGTCAACGGATCGCCTCCATTTTGGTGTCATATTTTTCCTAGACTAATTATAAGACTAAATGCTATCTCACTTTTGCTCTTTGGGCCACTCTGGCCCCATGGCAAAGCGGGATTTGTAGTTTCTTCACCTGAATGGACAAACCTCATCCTCCCATGTCTGCAATGATCCCCAGTATGAGTCACATGAATTCACCAAACCCCTTCTTTTACACTTATGAACCTTCTTGAACTTTTATGGATTTTTGCCCACTTTTGGAGGACTTTCAATAACTTTTTGGGAACTTTTTCCTTTCAACTCCCATGGACTGTCCTCATGATGTATGAATTCCAGTGGGCTCTGGTGGGTGGAATGGGCTGATATGAGATTATATGGTTCCTATTTTCCTTCTATATGAATGTATTCCCTATATTATTTCCCGTTTCCTGTGCCAGCCACGCCTCCCTGCCAGCTGATGACTCCAACCAATCAGCGTGAAGCTGGCAAAGGGGGCGGGGGGCAGGGAGTTTGAACTTTTTCTATAAAAATGTAATGTAGTGCATTGTGTGGTATGTCAGCTTTTGGGCAAATGATTGCAGCTTGACATCCGCTCCAGCTGGAACTAAATAAACAACTTGGTGGTGTTTCTTCAACTTTGGTGAGATTTTATTTGGGAAATTCAGGGAAAATCCAATTGATAGGTTCCTATCTCGCCAGGGCTATATTGGATCCTCTTTGGTGGGTCTGACTGGTCTCTGCCTTCATGGCAAGACCCCAAAATTCTTGCTCGATATCACATTTGCATGGATAATAATTAAATGACTCTACTGATCTGGGCCTCGGAGAGCAAGCAGCTAGGCCACCCAGAATTATAGGGTCTATAATACCTATCATCCCTCCTGGCATTCAGGAAAAAAGTAAAATCCTGGCTGTGGGACCAGGCGTTTGGACAACCAGCACAAGGCAGCACTTTAGATGGGATTTTAATGGAAAGTGGATGAATAGGGCCAATGCTTTTATGGACAGAACATTTTTTTAATCTGGAATGAATGCGTATGATGTTTAGGTAATTGTATTTTAATGTATTTTAATTGTTGAAGGGTTCTGGGGTTTTATATTGTTACTGTGTGGGCATCGAATTGCGCCTTACTGTAAGCCGCTCTGAGTCCCCCCTCGGGGGTTGAGAAGAGCGGGGTAAAATCCTGAAATAAATAAATAAATAAATATAATTATATCACCCAACATAAAGGGCATTTTCCTATCTGCGAGGAACCAGGAACTTTGCTACAGCATCTCCATTGTGTCCAGACAACTAGGCATTCCTTCATTGTTTCTCTGTTGCCCGCCTCCCTTCCACCTCGTTGGCTGAGAGGCCAAAGCAGGACTCAGGCCGCCATTGGCTCTCCTGCTGGCTTGCTGATGTCACAGCCAATCATAACAACGCCAGCTCGAGGGGTGCAGGTCGGCATGGGAACTTTTGAATTTGAAGGCTATAAATATTGTATCTCTTTGCCCACTGGGCATGTCGATTTGTTGGCAGACTACTGCAATCGTCATTCTTTCCAGCTGGAATGAAATAAAAACCTCAATGGCTTTCTCTTCAACTTGGTGAGATTTATTCTGGAATACTGGCTTCTCTTTCTCACCAGGCAACCCACAATGGTTTTGGTCTATCAACAGCCATTCTAAATTGCTCGACAACAGTTGGGCTGTGTTATTATCAGTGGATTTTGTTAACACTTGTGTTAAAAAAAAAAAAGAAGGGGAGAGGGTTGAGATTGAAAAAAATACAAAAAGCTGAGCATGAGACCCAAGAAACTGTCCCTAACAGGATTAATGATGATGATGATGGTGGTGATGATGGTGATGACTTTGGAGGACCAAACAGGGTCTTACAAAGGGCTGCTTTCCCATTACAACTCTTGTGTTTGGCAATGGGAGTTATTATTATTATTATGAGTTACTACTACTTTGGGGGACTGAACAGGGTCTTACAAAGGCCTGCTATCCCATTACAAATGATGTGTGGCAATAGGAGCTGATAATAATAATAATAATAATAATAATAATAATGAAAGATCTCAGCCAGCATTTGGAAACAATAAACATTGACAAAATAACAATCTGTCAACTGCAAAAGGCCACCTTACTTGATCTGCGCACATCATTCAAAAATACATCACACAGTCCTAGATGCTTGGGAAATGTTCGACTTGTGATTTTGTGATACGAAATTCAGCATATATATCTTGTTTGCTGTGACATACTGTGCTTTTGTGTCAGTAAAATAACAACAACAACAACTTTGGGGGACTCTCCTTCTCTCGCTTGCTTTCTTCCAATGGTGCTGGGGAAGCCGCAAGAGGGCAAGAGGATGAGGGCAACAGCGCTGGCTTCCTTCCTTCCTTCCTTCTCTCCCTCTTCTTTTCTCTCTCCCTTTCCTCCAATGGTGGCACGCACCCCCAACCATGTCCTTATTTTAGGTATCATTGGTGGGCCATGGCCCACAGGTTGGGAACCACTATCAGGTAGGAGAACAGGCTGCCTTTGCTGCAGAAGATAAAAGTCAAGATCCAAAAGTCTGCTCTTGACTAACCTGCAGGCTTCTACATTTTGTGAGCATTAAGAGTGCATTGAAGGACAGGCCAATGGCGTTGGTCTTTCTGAGAATCAAAGAATATCATTCTGAAATAAAATAAACAGATAACAAAGAGGGAATGTAGCTATTGGAATCTGCTTGAAAATGTATATGCAGCCAGAATTGTATAGCTCTCATCCATGTCAAGGTTTCAAGAGTGGTTTGGCTTGTCTCAATGCATAGAATGGCATAAGGTAGGTAGGAGTTCAAGAGGCATTGTCTCCAAAGTTTCAAAAGGTTACCAGTGACCAATTCTCTTGAGCGAGACCCAGGAAATAATGAACCCCTTTGCTCTGCATCCAGTTTGGAGGTGCAATGAGATCCCGAAGGCTGGGAATCCGTGACAAAGGGTTACACTAACGTAAACAATCTGCAGGCCGTGGCCTTCCCAAATCGGTCGGCCATGGTGACTTTTCCAATTTTATGGCTCTCGCTGGCAGGTGCAGCCAATTAGACGGATCGCAAGCAGAAAAAAAAATCCAGATGAGAAAATACAGGGAGACAAAAGGCAAAGGGGAGGAAAAGAGAAAAGTGGGAGATGATGGCATAGAAGGAAAGAATGCTGACGCACATGAAACCACAAGTGGCGTTGCACACTACGTCCCTGTGGCTCTCCACCCTGCATTTAGAATAGGATATAGTAACTTTATTGTCATCGTACATTGTATAATGAAATTAAACGCTTTCTCAGCAAAACACAATACACCCGTCCCTCCACACTCCCACCATCACCACACAGCCTCCAATGCCACATCAATACGAAGCCATGGAATTCAGTATGGTTACAGCTCTAGGATAAAATCTGTCTCTCAGTTTGTTTGTCCTTGGCTTTGTCACCCTGTAGCAATAATTCAAAAAAGAATATGCTGGGTGAGGTGGGTCCTTCAGAATGTTCTGAGTTTTCTTAAGGTTGTGGGACCTATAAAGTTCTTCCAAAGAGGAGAGAAAGAGGGCAGCCAACTATTATTTGTGCCAAAGTGGTGACCCCTTGAAGTGCCTTCCTATCTGTAGCCAGTGTGCACAGATGCAGTCGGTTAGGACACTATAGCACCGCAGGATAAAATCAACGGCAGGTTTTCATTCAGTTGATGGTTCCTTAGGAGTCTCAGACAGTGCAGTCTCTGTTGGGCCCTCTTCACTAACATTGCTGCCGTATAAACACTGCCCCAGGTTTATGGCACAACCTCCGAATGAGCGTGAAAACCGAGCATATGGTGTCTCTGGCAATGCAGCCTATCTTTCCCAGATTGTATGGATGCAGCCTATACACATGACCTTCTCTACCCAAGAATACATCCACCTCACCAAACTATAATGCCTGGGATTCTATAGCACTGAGTCACATGGTACAGCAGTGAATGAATTATTCGACAGTGTAGATGCAGCCTTTGTATGCCAATCAAGCCAGGGTGGCTAGCATTTCCCCACAGCATTTCCCCTACCTATACCATTAACACATTTCATAGATTGAGGTTGGATCGACACTGCTATACAATTCAGTTTGGAAATGCAGCTTAAATGCTTTGAACAGGACTATATTTTACAGCAGGCATGGGCCAACTTCGGCCCTCCAGGTGTTTTGGATTTCAACTCCCACAATGCCTCACAGCTGACATGGCAAAGTAGATCCAGTCTGAAAGGCAACATGATGCATTTCCCCTTGCTATATAGTCATTTAATGATGGGAAATATTACTTTGTTTCACCACTACTCTTGTGAAAGGTATAGGCAGCTTGCTTGCGAAATAATGCCCGCCGGCATCTCCCAGAGAGGTTGTTCTGTGCTAATGAGGGAAGATTTTTAATAGTCAGCTATTGAGAAAGGCAGCTTTTCTCCATCCCCCGCCAATCCCCCCTGCACGCAAGTCTTTTTCTCAGAGGCTGTAAAGTAGCCATGAATGTAAAGAATTTGTCGCTATGCATGGCTAGGTCCTGCCTTCCCCAGCTGTCAGAGGAGATTGTGTGCTGCCTTTCAGAGGAAGGAACTGGCAAAACAACCTCTTAGTATTCCTTACCAAAGAAAACCTGTTGAAATGTATGTGGTTTCTCTAAGTCAACAGGCAACCTGAAGGTATATATAGACACGTTTACACCATCCTTCATGGTATTAAGAGGACTGTGCTGTAATGTAACTCTTAATAAAATAGGAACCATCTCCTTGTCTGATCAAGTGGCGAAAAGGTGAGAGCTTTGTCCATATCAGGAGAACCTAAAAGGAACGCTGAGCCCTCTGGTGCCACTTTTGATCTTTTTGAATAGGAAAATGGTGATGGTGGCCAAGGGCGATTGGCCACCGGTGGCAGCATTGGCGCTTGTTTCCCTTCTCCACAGAATGACCTTTGATTGAGCCACAGCTCAGATCAAAACCCATAATTTTGGTTCCAACCTTCCCTTGACTCATACGTGAGGTCGCCTTATGCATGAGGTCGATATACATGATATTGACTTATACATGAGTTCAGCTTATACTCACATTTGACATATACATGAGTTTGACTTATACATGAGGCCAACTTGTACATGAGGTCGACTTATACATGAGGCTGACTTATACATGGGTCAACTGATACAGTTCTACTTATACATGAGGTTGACTTACACATGAGATCAACTTATACATGAATTCAGCATGTATATAAGCTTGTACATAAGTTTGACTTGTATACATGAGGCCAACTTGTACATGGGGTCAACTTACACATACGTTCGCCTTACATGTGAGATCAACTTATACATGAGTTCAGTTTTACTTATATATGAGGTTGACTTGTACATGGAGTCAACTTACACATGAGGCTGACTTGTGCATGAGGCTGTCTTATACATGAGGCCGATGTATACATGAGTTTGTCTTATACATCAGGCTGACGTGTACATGAGTTTGTCTTATACATCAGGCTGACTTGTACATGGAGTCAACTTACACATGAGGCCGATTTATACATGGGGTTGTCTTATACATGAGTCCGACTTGTACTTGAAGTTGTCTTATACATGAGGCCGACATATACATGAGTTTGTCTTACACATGAGGCTGACTTGGACATGGGGCCAACTTACATATGAGGCTGACTTGTACATGAATATATTCCATGGGCCAATCTCTGAAAATGATTTACCATTTGGTGTGCCAATAGTTTGGGTTGTTACAGATGGTTTACCAAGTCTCCCTTTTCCAGTGGCTGACTTTGATGGGACATGGCAGCCAGGGCCTGCCCTGCCCTCTGCCCTGAAAGCACCTGCTGTCCGTGATGCCCCATTGTGCAGGAGGCCTTGCTCTCCATCCCATGCCCAGTCCTCGTTGGGAAGGATTACTTTGCAACCAAAGCTCTCGGAGTTCAAGGGCCGGGGAGGCCGGAGTGGGGTCTTTCACCATTTGCTCTCAGCAACAGAGGAGCCCCCCCCAATCCCCCAGCTGCTGTTTCATTTCAGCTTATAGGGTCCAAGCCCTTTCAGTGGGGCCTGGTTGGGGTGCCCCCCCCTTCTTAGCCTTTGTGTGCCTTGCCTTTGTCTGGGGCTGATTCACAAATCCAACCTTTTATCTCCCAGGGAGGAAAAAGAAGGAGGAAGGAAAGAAGAAAGAAAGAAAGGGGGAGATCGATGTTGCCGGTGAGGATAGATGGGGGGTTGCAAGTGAAAAGCCACCCGAAAAAAGGGGGAGAAATGGCGGGAAACATCTCCATTGTGCAGCCATGCCGGTCTTACAAGGCTAAGCACACTAATCATGTGTGAGAAGGAGGCCTCAGGGCTTCAGCAGAGAATTCACTGACAAGCCGCACATTCTTCAATGCATATGTCTATGTGCCCATTGCTTGGTGTTTTTTTTTCATCTTCTTCCCAAGGCTTTGGGAAAATCACCCATCAAAAGTCTTTTCCCCCTCGCTTGCCCCCCTCCTAATTTGCAAGAGAGTTCTTGAATGCAGAAAAAGTGAACCTCTTCTATTGAGCTCTCTGAGCTTTTCAATACAAGAGATGCCCAAGCATTGTCGTTGTTGGGATTTTTTGTGGATTGGAAAAGAAAAGCATAGCATCGGCTTCAGGCCTTTGCCCTACAACCCCCTTCAAGGGATGGATTTTACCCTGCAGTTGCAACCGTAGTCACGATAGTCACACACACACACACACACACAGACTTTATTGGCATAGCATCATCATTTATATCCCACTTTATCTCCCCCATAGGGGACTCAAAGCAGCTTAACATAAAAGCATCGGCATACAGTTTAAAATATACCAATATGCAAACATTAAAACAGGATTAAATATGAACAGTATTAAAATTTTCTAGTTAAAAACATACAACAAAATCAGAACACAGGCATGTACAACAATATGAAGTCACAGATAATGAGGAAAACAGACTTAAAAGGTACTAATCTCAAGAATAATAAAGTTTGCAACAGTCTCAGCAAAGTATGTGCAGAGGTGATCAGAAGACATGGGATTCTAAAACACCCTTGCCAGGGCCTTAGCCAGGATTTTGATTCGGGGGGGGGGGCTGAGTTTGGTTCGGGGGGCTGAGACTGGGTGGAAGAGGGTCTACCCTAGCAAACCTTTTGTATTGTTATCCCAATAACCCCATTAATGTGGGATATAATGAGCATGGTGATCAGATCATGATATGAATAAACATAACAGTTTAAATAATGTACCAGTAAGGCCTTCTCGCGGACCACCCTGAGAATTTCGGGGGGCTGAAGCCCCCTTAGAACCCCCCCGGCTACATGCCTGACCTTGCCATAGTTTCCAAATTGCGACCTCCCTGAACCGCTGCACTCTGGATAGCAAGTGTTCCAGAAGCGAGCAAAACTAAAGCAGAGTCCTTTCATAGCAAAAACATGCTTCAGCCAGTCTTTCAGCAAAGTCCAACTGCCAGCATCTGACCTTATCTACACACTATTTAGTTAATTCGCAGATAAAGGTTTTCATCCAAAATATTCGGAGGCTTTAATCTTCACCATGACAATATATACAATTATACAATCAGGATTCGTAGATCCACTTTCCGGCTTCTCCTTACAAACAATCAGACCCTCATAGAGTCATTTACAACACAGACTCACACTGAGTCATACAGGAGAGAGGAAGTTGGATTATTTCATCCTCCTATAGTCACCTGCTGACAGGTCATCAGTAAGGGGCACTGGCTGATGCAACCCTTTTGCAATACACCTCAGATGTCTATGATTCAGTCATTAACACATTCTCTTAGGGATTGCATCATGATATTCACAGTCCTTACCCAGGTGCTATACACCACATGTTCATCAAACAGAATTTTATTTGGATTGCTGTGAGTTTTCGGGGCTGTATGGTCATGTTCCAGTAGCATTCTCTCCTGTTTCACCTGCAACTGTGGCTAATGGCATCTTCAGAGGTTCTGCTGGCAGCAAAGCAAGCAGAACCCTTGTCTGTTTGAAGCAAGTGTGAATGTTGCAACTGGCCAGCTTGATTAGCATTGTGTAGCCTTGCAGCTGCAAAATCAATCAGTGAGGGTATCTGCATAGAGGTAGCCTGGCCTCTGTTGCATGAAGGCATCCTATGTTTGGGAGGTGTTAACTGGTCCTTGATTGCTTGTTGTCTGGAATTCCCCAGTTTCTGTGCGGTATTCTTTATTTACTGTCTTGATTCTAGTGTTTGTTAATACTGGTAACCAAATTTTGTTCATTTTCATGGTATTTTATTCTATGATTATTTATTATTTATTATTTCAGGAGTTTACCCCGCTCTTCTCAACCCCCGAGGGGGGACTCAGTGCGGCTTACAGTACGGCACAATTCAATGCCTACATAATAACAATATAAAACCCCAAAAAACCCCTTCAACAGTTAAGATACATTAAAATACATTAAAACAGTTGCCTTAGCATCATACACATTCATTCCAGATTAAAACCATGTTCAGTCCATAAAAGCATTGGTCCTCTTCATCTACTTTCTATTTAAAATCCAGTCCTAAAATGCTGCCTAGTGCTGGTGAGCAAACGCCTGGTCCCACAGCCAGGATTTTACTTTTCTCCTGAATGCCAGGAGGGATGCGGTGGATCGTACATCGATAGGGAGCGTATTCCACAGGTGGGGGGCCACCGCAGAGAAGGCCCTATCTCTCGTCCCCACCAACCGCATCTGGGAATTAGGCGGGAGCGAGAGCAGGGCCTCCCCGGATGACCTTAGATTACGAGGTGGGACGTAGCAGCCGATGCGTTCGGACAGATAAGCTGGGCCAGAACCGTATAGAGCTTTAAAGGTCAAAACCAGCACTTTGAATTGGGCTCGGAATTGGACAGGCAGCCAGTGGAGCTGATACAACAGGGGGATGGTATGCTCCCTGTATGTAGCTCCAGTTCGTAAGCTGGCTGCCGCCCTTTGGACTAGTTGGAGTTTCCGAACCGTTTTCAAAGGCAGCCCCACGTAGAGTGTGTTGCAGTAATCTATTCGAGATGTGACCAGAGCGTGGACCACCGTAGCCAGATCAGACTTCCCAAGGTACGGGCGCAGCTGGCGCACGAGTCTTAACTGTGCAAAAGCTCCCCTGGCCACCGCCGAGACCTGGGGCTCCAGGCTCAGCGATGAGTCGAGGATCACTCCCAAGCTGCGAACCTGCGTCTTCAGGGGGAGTGTAACCCCATCCAACACAGGCTGTAACCCTATGCCCTGTTCGGCCTTGCGACTGACCAGGAGGACCTCTGTCTTGTCTGGATTAAGTTTCAATTTGCTAGCCCTCATCCAGTCTGACACAGCGGCCAAGCACCGGTTCAAAGTCTGGACAGCCTCCTTGGTGACAGGTGGAAAGGAGTGACAGATCTGGACGTCATCTGCGTACAGATAACACCTTACTCCGAAACTCCGAATGATCTCTCCCAGCGGTTTCATGTAGATGTTGAATAACATCGTGGACAGTACTGAACCCTGAGGGACTCCACAGAACAACGGCTGTGGAGCCGAACAGGTGTCACCCAATGACACCTTCTGGGTACGACCTTCCAGGAAGGATTGGAGCCACTGCAGAGCAGTACCGCCAAGCCCCATGTCTGCAAGGCGACCCAGAAGGATACCGTGGTCAACGGTATCGAAAGCCGCTGAGAGATCCAGCAGAACCGGCGTAGATCATCTACCAAGGCGACCAAGGCTGTTTCAGTCCCATGTCCCGGCCTAAAGCCAGACTGTGCCGGATCAAGATAATCAGTGTCTACCAGGAACCCCTGGAGTTGCGAGGCCACCACACGTTCCATGACTTTGCCCAAATAGGGGAGATTGGAAACTGGCCGATAGTTCACTAATTGAGTGGGGTCCAGTGATGGTTTCTTCAACAGCGGTTTTATAAGAAATGCTGTTCCATTTCTATCTAACAAAAAGAAAAGCCAGATGAAGCAGAAGGACGTCTCTTGCCCGGCAACACTTCTGGCTGCAATGGGAAGCCTATCCTCCCATTGCTTCTGCCCAGAGCAAACTTGGGCAAGCTCCACAGCATTGCCAAGGGAGGAAATGGCCAACGCAGGGGGGGAGAATGGAAATGCCAAGCGCAAGGGGAGGGACGCAGGACCCCCTGTTTGTTTTGGCCACTGCCAATGGCCACAGCTGGTTTTGCTGCTGAAAACTTTGCCGATGTTTATGGAAACAGACCATTCCTCACTCTGTAGAGGGCTCTGCTTTTTCACATCCTTTCTCTCTCCTGCTCCGGACATTGCATTATGCCTGTGGTTAATACACTTGTTTTTGCACTTGTAGAGGAAATATTAATCCAAATGCCTCCCTTGAGGTGTTTGTTTTGCTTTCCAATACTGATTGGCTCACTTCTGGGCCAAGGTATGTGCACTTAGACCATGCCAAGTATAGTAAGTGCGAAGCTTGTACAGATTATCATGGGATTTTTGGAGGGTTTTGTTATTGTTTGATAAGAATAATAAAACCGCAATGAAGCTATAGTATAGGATGAGCAAACTGGCAATTTGAAAACAATGGCCTGAATTATGTTGCTAAACCTAATTGGGACATACCCACCTATCTTCTATACACATAATAAAAGTGAAAATCTGTATGTGTGTATGTGGTGGGGAGTCCACTTACACAGACAAGCTCTTGCGGTTTGGGGAACTGACCCACCTGTGTGGGAGTTGTACTTCACCCTATATCCAGGGAGCATTCTGAACCCTACCAATGACAGACCTGGACCAAACTTGGCACACAGAACGCTGATGACCAATAGAACATACTGGAGTGGTTTGAAGAACTGACCCACCCACATGGGAGATGTAGTTCACCCTGCATCCAGAGTGCATTGTGAACCTCTCCAATGACGGATCTGCACCAAATTAGGCACAGAGACCCAACATGGCCAACTGTGCATACAGGCAGGGTTTAAGTGTGATTGTCCTTGGGAGATGGGAGTTGTAGTTCCAGAAGGCCAGGACAATGGCTTCTTTGGCATATCCCTACACACATGTGATTTGTTCATGTGAATACTGCTTCTGCTTTGGTGCCGTAGATTTAAAGCAGCCAGAGTTTCTTTCTCTACCTCTGGCTGAGCTGCTTTGCTTTTGGTGCAAAGCCTGCAGCCTATACCTTTCTTTTGCTCTCCTTTATGCAGGCTTTCCGTTTTGCCCTGAGTGATGGCGTCTGGCTTTTCTTTCCCGCTAAATGAGCTTTTCTATAGCCCTGCGATGTTGGCCAGGGCCCAAACATTGCTCTGGAATGACAGAGATGTGGGGAGGCTGGATCTGACAAGAGGGCAAAGGGCAGCACAAACAGCAAAGGGGGGGGGGGGGGAACCACACTGGGGACCGAGAAGAATAAATGTTTCTCTTTGGCAGAAAAGGCTAGTATCTGATTTGGCCAAAAATAAAGCCCACGTTCAATCCAAAACGAGATATATTTTCCCTCTCCTGGGCTGAAACTCTGCCGGATGTGCACAGTTTTAAACACAACCATTTACATAAGAGCAATGCATTAAAGATGGGAAAAGGGAGCCAAAATTGTTCCATTAACGGCGTCCTCCTCCCACCTCTTTTTCTTTCTCCTTTTCCTCCCATTTCCCCCCTGGTTTTCTCCCCACTCTGTTCCCAGGCTTTTTTCCCTTTTCTTTTTCTTTTCTGTGCTCTGTTTCTAATGTATTATTACAGGAACCCTTCACACACACAAAGTAGCCCCTTTGCCATGGTACTGTTCCAAGCTGCAGAAGTATGTGTGCGGATGGATACCAAGGCTGCCCAAATCCTTAGCCAAACGTCCCACGGCGCGCCTCCTTTCAAACCGGAGCATCCCTTGAAGACAGTAGATGTGACACATAAATAGTAGGCATGAGCAAAAAAATTGGAATTACATGACAAATTGGATATGGACATGCAAATTTCACTTTCGAAGTGAGTTTTGAACCATGCAGGAAAGGTGGGGAGGGGGAATTCCGAATTTGAACCAGTTACCTTTTTTTGGGGAGGGGGGGGGATATTCTGTAATGTTCGGCTGTCTCCCAAGGTTATTTTAATTTTGATAACCATTAAGCAACTTTGGTAAAGGCAAGGGAACTTTAAAAATCAGCCAGAAGGGATTCGGTGGGCATAGCTAATCACAGCCATCTTAACTGTAGTTTGGGAAGGCCAGGCCCCCAATGGTAGAGATTGCAAAAGGCCCTGCTGTTAAACTGCATTTACCACAATGCATACCTGCTCAGTAGCCAAATGATGGCTGAAGGACCCAAAAATAGCTGTCTGTAACAGTCTTTGCCTAAATAGAAAATAGACTGATTGAATCTACAAAGGGTTCTAAAGAAGGCGGCAAAGCAATACGCAACTTTTGCAAAGCCAAGAGAACATGAACTGCTTGAAAAACCAATCATTTTACCTTGGCCTGATTGCCATGAACAAGGCACTGGGGTAGCCAGCCACAGCCGGCCAGCCAGCCCTTTACAGTCAGTCAGTAAGTAATGATAAAATAAAATAAAATAATGATTGCATCTGCAAATAAGAATAAATGGATGGATGTGTCTTGAGGGTCTCCTCCAACTCAGTAGAGGAAGCAAATGGGTGTCAGAAGAGTTTGGATTGTGCATTTCTGCACAGAAGAAAGGGGTCAGTCTAGATGTCCCTTGATGAGGTCTGTACTATGATTTCTGTTCTCCACCAATTTAACACAGTTTGTGCCACACAAGCAAAGTTTCTGGAGTAGGACAACTACTCAAAATAAAGACTACCCAATGAAACAGGAAATAACACTTTTAAACCAGGGACAGATTTTTTTAAATAAAAACTTTGAAAAATGGCCAAAAATCCATAAATAAGCCAAAGGTTGTGAAATTTGGTGAGCTAACAGTGGTCCATGTGTTCTACCACCGTAGCAAGTTTCGTCAGAATTGGTCTAAAATGAGGGAGAATCCCCTGAAGTATCCCCAGTGCCAGTGTTGTTTTCCCCTATGGTGCATGCACGTCCGGATTAACGATGGCCATGTTCCAGCAGCATTCTCTCCTGACATTTCGAGTGCATCTGTGGCTAATGGCATCTTCATAGGAACTGATATGAGTAAAACAAGTGGAGTGTAGAAAAATGTCCAGGGTGGGACATTTTTTTAATTTTTCTGTTTTGTTTGAAGCAAGTGTGAATGTTGCAATTGGCAAGCTTGATTAGCATTGAGTAGCCTTGCAGGTGCAAAGTCAACCAGTGAGGTTGACTTTGCCTGGCTGTTGTGTCTGAAGGCATTATCTGTTTGGGAGGTGTTTACTGGCACTTGGTTGTTTGCTGTCTGCTGTTGTACGTAATGCAACGTACTCCACGAAAGCACGCTTTAAAGTGACACAAGCAAAGTTGGGGAATTGTCTGAAATGGAGCTCTTCGTGTGCATCAGTGTGCTCATTGCATGACAAAACGTACTTCAGTTTGCAGAGTGCGACTAAAAGTATGCCCAAAGTACTTTGCCGATGCGCACAATGCACATGGCTGATAATGCAGATCCTGGAACTGGATCGAAGGCAGTCTCTGCGTTTGGCTAATCAATCGCCATCCAGCAAGGCTTTGGAACCAGTTCTAGTCACCCACGAACTGCTTTCTTCTATGCTTTTTGAAGCTATCCTCAGTGTAGCTAATATGCCTCCAACAGTTCTTCCTCTTGCTTTCCTTTTGTGTTCTCAGTCTATTTCAAGTGCCATCTGGGTTTAAAGTGCAGAAGTACTTTGCACTCTATCATGAGAGAGAGGAAGAGGAAAAGAAAAAAATTGGCCCTTCCCTGGAAATCCAGGCAAAAGCAAACTGCTGCAGCCTCTTCACACTCATGTTTACTTTCTCTGCTTTGCATATTGTATGGTATGCAAAATGGGAAAAGGGGCAGCATGTGAGTAAGAGGGTCACTATTTAAAATTCCTATAATGTCTCAAAGCAACAGTATCTCCTGGGAATATTTATGGGACTCGGGGCTCATAGCCTCACTTACGGGGACAATTCAAGGGGGGAAATTGTGGCCATGCGCACACAGTTTGGCCTGGGATCCAAGTCCAGCAGTCTCCCCCCCCCCCCCTTGCCAATATTCCTCTTCTGCCTCTTCTTATTTCCAGTTCAGAAAGTGAGGTTATGCACACTCAGGATGCTTCATAACAGGTATGTGACCTTCTTCTTCTTATTATTATTATTATTATTATGTTGCTCTCCTTTTAAAAAGCCTGCCCAGGATGACTTGAGGTAAGAAGACGACTTCTCAGTTTGCTCCAAAATTTGGAAGCATTTCTTTCCTTTGCAGACCAGAGGCTGGCATTGACACCACTGAGTGAATGCAGTTTGGCACCTCTTAATCTGTCATGGCACAACGCTATGGAATGCTGGGAGTTGTGTTTTGGTGAGGCGCCGTTCACTCTTTGTCAGGGAAGGCTCAAGACCATGCCAAACTACATCTTCCAGTACTATCAAACAGCATTGATTCTGCAGCGTAAATGCACTCCTATACAAGGTATCTCTCGTGCTCTTAGTGCTGTAGACCAGGGGTGCTCACACTTTTTCAGCATGCGAGCTACTCTTAAAGCAACCAAGTCCAAAAGATCTACCTGCCCCGCCGCTGTGTGCTCCCGTGCGCTCCCACCGCCGTGCGCTCTTGCCACCGGGCGTGCTCCTGCTGCTGCTTTCTGCCCATGCAGCGCTTCTTCCGCCTGCCGGGGCATTGCAGGAAGGAGAAAGCATGAGGCGGGGCATCCAGAGGGAGCGGTCCGCCCTGCCTGTCTTGCCGGCAACGGAGGCTGCACAGCTGCTTCTGGATGAGAGAGAGGCAGGGCGCTCCCTCCAGAGGCCCCGCCTCGTGCTTCTTTCTTCCTGCAATGCCCCGCAGGCGAAAGAAGCACCGTGAGAGCAGAAGCCAGCAAAACACCTGGAGGACTGAAGTTTGTCTGTGCCTGCAGTAGATGCACCCCTATACAAGGTCTCTCATGCTCTTAGTGGTGTACAAATTAAAATACTATAAAATCCATAATAAGGCACAATAAGTAGGTCCACCCAGAAGGCTGCTTTGCCTGAGGTCCCAAGCCACTTACGCTGAACTCTGAACCAGCTCTTTGAATTATAATTATAATCCAAGACCAACCTGTACTGCACTTTATTCACTTTCCTGGACCTTTCCACGTTGCGCAAAAAAGGAATCTGCGTTCTTTCCCAAAAGTGTGTCTCTTATACGGAGTGTAGATTAATGCAGTTAGGCACCTCTTTTACTGCTATATAATTTTAATAGACAGTCGGACATCCACATCCACGGAATTTGCAACCATGGCTTTAAAAAAGCCTTAATTTTGCCATTTTGTCGAAAAGATACCCTTTGAGCAAGGTATTGTATACAATAGGAGTGGAGTGTCTGCTGTTGGAAATAGCAACCTTCTACAAGCCTCCTATACTAGGTATTTGTTATGTATATAATTTGGATTGCTTACTGTATTGTATATGTGTGTATGGGTATGCAGTTTTCCTTAACTCCATGTTTTGGGAGAGGCTGCAGACCATGTAACCAGATCTGGGACTGTTTCAGATCTCAGACTCCATTTTAGAAGTTAGAGTAGTAGAAACAGGATGCTTTTAGACTGAGACTCCGTTCAGGCCCGGATTACCCATAAGGCCAGACTAGGCCATGGCCTCAGGTGACAGGTTTTGGGGGGCAGCGGATTCGGTCCCCCGAAAACATTTTTTTAAAAAACGCCCCCTCGCAGCACTTTCCCCCCGCCCTCTCCTGAGAGAGTCATTAGAGCGCCGCGAGGGGGCGGGGAGGAGGGAATGGCACCCTCCCCTCGCCTGGGCCGCCCCCTTGCAAAGGAAGGAGGCAGCGAGGAGGAGGAAGGGAAGCTTTGTCGTGCCGGCGGGCATGCATGCATGCGCAGGCATGCGCGCCAGCGGGCTTCCCTTCCTCCTCCCCCCTCCTGGCCGCCTCCTTCCTTTGCAAGGGGCGGCCCAGGCGGCGAGGAGGAGGGCGGGACTTCCCTTCCTCCTCCTCGCGCCTTCCTTTCGGTCGCGGGAGGAGGAGGAGGAGGTGGACGGTAGCCGCGCGGCACTGCTCGTGGGGCTTCTGTCCGTCGCCTCCTCCACCTCCCGCAACCGAAAGGAAGGCGCGAGGAGGAGGAAGGGAAGTCCCGCCGTCCTCGCGCCCTCCTTTCGGTCGCGGGAGGTGGAGGAGGCGGCGGACAGAAGCCCCACGAGCAGTGCCCCGCGGCTTCCGTCCACCTCCTCCTCCTGTGACCGAAAGGAAGGCACGAGGTGGACGGAAGCCGTGGGGCCGGTGCCGCGCGGTTTCCGTCCACCTCCTCGGGCCCTCCTTCCGGTCGCGGGAGGAGGAGGTGACGGAAGTCGCATGGCTGGGGCTGCTGCCGCACATGCGCAACAGCGCCCTGGGGGCGTGGCTTTCCACGTCATGGGGGCATGGCTTTCCCCGCCCTGGGGGGGGGCGGTGTGGGGCGTCTTGGCCTCGGGCGGCCGAAGAGGCTGATCCGGGCCTGACTCCGTTACACTCTCATACTGGAGAGATGCTTTTTGGGCTATTAATTCTAAGAAAGATGCCCTGTGTTATCTGCACAGAGAAACTACTTCAAATCCTATCTGTAACTGGATTGATAAGCAGTATACCTGTATACTGAATACATGAAGTTTGTGAGTAAGCCAACTAAGTTACTTTTAATGAAGACTACTTTGTTTTTGGTCTCGTGAGAGCATGATTTAAACAAAGATGATTTAAGAGAGAGTTAATGTTTTTGGGCTAGTGAAATAACACTTAGGAAACTCTGCTATATGTGTGTGTGTGTGTGTGTGTGTACATGTGCAAAACTTTCAAAATTTCATTATTATTTCATCATTGGCGATTTTTAAGACAGAACCAATTAGGAATTTCATTTATAATGAAATTTTGAAAGTTTTGTTAGAGTTCTGAAATGTTCACCACCAGAACTTTAGCAACACTATAGAAGCAAAGCACCAGCGCCACCTAGTTTTCACCACCAGAACTTTAGTTTTGTAAGTACTTTAGAAACATTTAGAACCATGGATTGCCCAGGCCTACTAGGTATATCAGTTTAACTGCTGAGAAACCTAATTGCCTTGCATGAATGCTAGTGGATATTTACCACTAAAGAGAAGGTTGACTCAAGTGAGTTTTTAACTCTTCTCAGGAAGATCATACTTTACAAAAGATTACAATCTCTAACAAGGCCATGCCTTTCCAAAACGTTATAATTATACCAAATAGTGTGAATGCCAATTAATCTCCAAAAGGGCCACACTTCCTAATGCCTGTGAAGATTCCTGGTTTTCCCAAAAGGTTATGAATGCCATTTTTTCCAAACGGGTTTCTCTGTGGATACCGAACCCTCCCCTGTAATTCTTCCACGCCTGACACCCCTGAAATGCTGAAATGCAACGTTCCCAAGTGCCGCATGAGAGAATGGTGCCAAGTTTCTCCCAAGTCTACAGGCAGCCGGCCTTTCTTTGGGGATGGATGACATCCGTGAGATGAGAGAGACAGGCTGTTGTTTGGGGAGAATGTATGCAAGAATCGGCCGTGGCCCCTATGGAGAGGGGACGATGGGTAGCTGAGGAAATGAGTCATCCGGGAAAAGAGGGCGGAAGGACTTTCTTCTTGTGGGAGGATTGGGGGGCCAAATATCCCTTTTGAGGAACCGCACAACCGCTTTCCATGCTCTCCCCTTGGGTGGTGGGCTCCAGACAGGACTCTAAAGGGTTCCAACGAATAAGGAATCCCATAGCCTTCTTCACCCTCAACCCCAAGAAACCTGAAAGCGATGTGAACGGGGAGAGATGCAAATAAAGGGCCAAATTCATTAGGAGCCCCAAAAAGGGGCAGGCAGAGGGAGGACAAAGGATGGATGGGAATTTGGGAGCATGTAAGCATTGATGCCAGATCTCTGCGTTTGGCTGGGAAAATCATGTTTAACAAGCTGTGACAATGAGGCCTTGTGGTTTGGAGCATATGACAGAAATAGGGTCTGACAGCCTCTCGGGTGGGAGAGTCCCTCCACCAGCGCTGTTTGGAAAACGCTGCCCCCCTTCCCAGCCAGGCTCCCACCTTCCTTCCCCCTCTCTACACGCGTCTTCCTTGGGCCCATAGCAACACCAGTGAGAATTAAGATCAGCCCCAGCAGCTCCATTTGGGGGAAATTGCTCTTGGAACAATGCTGCCCAAAAGTGGTGGTCCTTGACAAGTCTCAGAGCCATTGGTCGGCAGTCATAGGAGCTCCTGCAAAAGGACCTTATTGCACATAGCTGCTAAAGTGCAATTGCAGCAGGATAAAAGTGCACATTGATGGAACTAGTCCAGGCATGGGCCAACTTTGTCCCTTCCTCCAGGTGTTTTGGATGCCAACTCCCACAATTCCTAGCAGCTGATAGTCTTTTAGGAATTGTGGGAGTTGGAGTACAAAACACATGGAAGGAGAGATGAAGCTGGCCCATGCCTGCGGCTGTCACGTAGCCACATTGTACTCAAACCTTTCAATAGAAGGGGAAGACTTGTCAATGAATCCAGTCGTATCCCTCTTCTTCCATCACTCTTCCTTGTGCAATAATAATTTCCTTCCACTGCAGGACAAAATTGCATCTCGATGGGACAGGTCTCAAGGTAATGTGGAGCCATCCCCTAATTACGTTGTACTTGAACCATGATTGGATCGTCTCTTTTAGTGGAGGATTTAAAAACAGACCCATCCATGAATCTAGTATCACTGTTCTTCTGTCACTCTTCCTTATGGGACCATTCCCTCCTGTTACAGTCCCATTATTGCAAAGTGGAGGATTCATTGTTGGATGCAGCCCTTCTGCTGCGAATCCAGCCATATTATGTATGGATCCCCACCAGCAGTTGAGAGGGAAGTCCAGCTTTTTTGGCCAGAGACCCCATCCACACTGACCATTTATTGCAGTTTCAAGAAAGTGGTTTCCTTGTGCAGGTGATTACATAGGAAATCCCGGAACCAGTTTGAGGCCCAGATGGTGATCACACAAATCACACAATGAGGCACATTGCTTACTTTTGTGGGAGTTGTCTTTCTGCCTCAGTTTGGAGCTAGCTTCGAATTGTATTAAACACTCAGTGTAGATGGGGCTGTAGTTAACCACTGTATGTGGAGGGATGTCATCTTCTTTGTCTTCACCTCCGAAAGCAAAATGTCTTGAGCTAGGTAAAGGTAAAGGTTTTCCCCTGACATTAAGTCCAGTCATGTCAGACTCTGGGGGTTGGTGCTCATCTCCATTTCTAAGCCGGAGAGCCAGCATTGTCCGTAGACACCTCCAAGGTCATGTTGCCAGCATGACTGCATGGAGCACCGTTACCTTCCTGCTGGAGCGGTACCTATTTATCTACTCACATTTGCATGTTAGGTTGGCAGAAGCTGGGGCTGACAGCGGGAGCTCACGGCGCTCCCTGGATTCAAACCTGAGACCTTTCGGTCAACAAGTTTAGCAGCTCAGGGCTTTAACCCACTGCGCCACCGGGGGATAAAGTCCTCTTCAAATTTACACTGGACTTTGATAGGTGCAAATCTGTGTCCTTCTCTATTTTCCTGTACTTCGTGTTTCAAATGACCAAATTTCTTCAATTTTAAGATGACAATTAGTACAAGACGCATTTTAATTTCAGTACCACCAACAGGGGAAAAAAGCTTTCTGTATATTTTTAAAGCACCCATGATTCTCTCTGCTTTTAGAGATGTTTATATTCAGGAAGGAAGTGTGCCTATAAATCGAAGAAATAGAGGTATTATCTAAATATGAGATGTCCTGGACTAGGAAAAACTGTGTTCAAAGCCATAGATTTCAGTTTCACCAAGTCTGACGTTTTTCCTTCATTTGAGTACAGAAAAGACAGCAATGGTGATGATATGATGATACTTTCGGTGCAGATCAACTCCAAATCACTGCCCCTTGCATCTAGCTTAGCCATTCAAAGGTGGCCAACGATCAAGGATGATGATCTGTGTGCGTTTGCCTGAGCGCATGAATCTCCTGGGGATTTTCTGCTTGGGTGCCAAAACCAATGACCTGGCTCTGTTTTGAGCTGCCACACATTCCTGGGCTTGTTCAATTATTCAAGCTCATTTGATTGCTGCTGTTTCGGAGCCTTTCTCTGGGCAAAGCATGATCTGGCTGCTGAACATCCTCTGGGGCTTTTATCTCCTTGGTTTCTTTTGTTTCAAGTTAACAGACAGTTTTAAGGACTTATTATAAATTTGCATCTTATATTTAATTTTTGTTTTATGTAGTTTAATATGTATTTAGTGGAAATATGTTTTTAAAATTTGTATTTTAAATAATGTGTTTTTTTAGATAAATGTGTGTTTTAGCAAAGTTGTAACCCACCTTTAGCAGTGAGAAGAGATGAAATACTATTATTATTATTATTATTATTAGAAACACAAAAAGATTAGTACAAAGAAAACAAGATCACTCTGCTGGCTGTTGTATTGGATCACAAGTCAGACACTTCCCAAGTGTCTAGGACTATGTGATGTATTGGCGAATAATGTGTGCACATTCCAGTAAGGTGGCCTTTTGCAGCTGACAGATGGTAATTTTGTCAGCGCTGATTGTGTTTAAGTGCAGGCCAAGGTCTTTAGGCACTGCACCCAGTGTGCCGATCACCACTGGAACCGCCTTTACTGGCTTGTGGCACAGTCTTTGCAATTATTATTATTATTATTAACAAGTGAAATTCTTGCATTTCCTATGGTTCTAGTGGCCTCATATATAGTCCATACATATATATTGTGACATGCACCTTTTAAACATTCAAATAGAGAAGGGCGAAAGCCTGTTCATAGAGAGGAAGGAGTGGAAGCTGCATGAAGTAAACTAAAGAGCGCATCAGCACAGAAAGGGGAGGTCAATTCCACTCCTCTCAGTGCTCTTTTAACATTGCAAGCTATAACGAAATATATAGGCTGTCCCCAAGTTATGAACAAGATGGGTTCTATAGGTTTGTTCTCATGCTGAATTTGTTTGCAAGTCAGCTGAGCACTGAAAGACCTTCTTGTCCTTTTGGCATACATTTCTGAATTACTGCATTGACACGAAAGCATGCGGGAGCTCATCCTGGCTCCCCATCTGCTTTTTGTGAGCACAAGTGCATGTGTAGCTTGCAGGCCCAGAAAGTGTGCATGCCTGCTTGCAACTGACTGCCTCCTCTGGAGTAAATTTGCCTCTTTGCCTTGGAAAGTGTGTGTGGCATGCAGACCCAGAAAGCACACGCATCTGCCTGCAGCTGAGCGCCTTCTCTTGAGCAGTGTTTCCCAACCACTGTTCCACGGCACACTAGTGTTCCGTGAGCGATCAGCTGGTGTGCTGCGGTAAAACCTCTCCCCCCCCTTTCTTCCCCCTCCTGCTGCTGCTGAGAGAGGTTTTCCCGCGGCACACCAGGTGATCGTGGAACAGCGGTTGGGAAACACTCTCTAGGACCTAGAGAGGCAGGGGAGGCTCAGGAGGAGCCGGGCCGGGCGACGCTCTTTCCTGTGGGCTCACTTCCAGAGAGGAGGAGGGAACCTGGGCACCTCGGGGAGCCTTTCTCCCGGTTCACTCAGGGCCGGACTTGGCGGAGCCGCAAACCGGGAGAACGGCTCCCTGCAGGACCCAGGCCCTGCCTGGGAGCCGAGTTTGGCCAGCTTGGGTCTTCCGCCGAGCCCGGCTCCCAGGCAGGGCCGGTTCCTTTGCGAGGAGCCTTTCTCCTGGTTCGCGGCTCCACCAAGTCCGGCCCTGAGTGAACCGGGAGAAAGGCTCCCCGAGGTGCCCAGGTTCCCTCCTCCTCTCCGGAAGTGAGCCCACAGGAAAGAGTGTCGCCCGGCCCGGCTCCTCCTGAGCCTCCCCTGCCTCTCTAGGTCCTAGAGAGTGTTTCCCAACCACTGAATGCTCTCTGGATGTAGGTGAACTACAACTCCAAAACTCAAGGTAAATTCCTATTACCTATATGTATTACTGTGTTAGAGTGTCATTTTGGTTGGTGGTGTGCCCCAGGATTTTGGAAATGTAAAAAGTGTGCCGCGGCTCGAAAAAGGTTGGGAAACACTGCTCTAGAGTAAGAAATAGTTAAGAAGCCTCTTTGAAATGAGCACCAGCCTGCAGCTGAGCACCTCTCCTCTAGAGAAGAGCTTAAATACCTAAAATGGTGGGAAGGGGAGCCTGGAAGCCCCCCCCCCCCAATAATGGTCCAATAGAAAACGGATCTTTTGGCACCCCAGAGCATAAACAGATATCTGCCTTTCAGATTTCGGGAGGTTCCTAAAAAATGGCTCGGGGCTCCCACTGAAAGCCAGGACACAAAACAGGTCAAGGTTTACCCTGAATGCACAACCCTATTAGAGAGTACTAAGGGAAAAGAAATCCATCATTATAGACCAGGTGTTGCTAGGAACGCCCATGAATTATTTTAATGTAATCTTTCTTTTCACAAGAAAAACCACAGAAGGAACAAAAAAACATTACCATTTACCCCGAAGCAGGTTTTTCTTTCTCTGAACTTGTACAACGACATGAAACAATATGTACAAAAAAACCCATTTAAAATATTACTTTTTTAAAAATCCCTACAAACATACCTGGCACTACCTTTCTAGCAGTGGCAATTCACCTTATATTAACATTTCAAAACATGAAACCAAACATCCAAATAAACATTATAAACCACTTTAAATTGGAAAAAAAATACAAATTTGGTATCATTATACATTTAGTGCACATACGATCCGTCCCCCATCCTCAGATGTGAAAAAGAAAGAAATTCCTGGACTGACAACTAGTTTGAAGTCTTGGTTGACATTTGAGATTTTCAATGGGTTGGATTTAAATTGGATGAATACACGCAGTGGAATGTCGATGGCTGTTTTCTCAAGTTATGCTTGGGTTGCTTGTTTTTGCATTTTCCAAATCTGAAATGTGAGTACATTCTCACTGTTGGCCAGAATGTACATTTGAACTGGCTCTCTCTCTGCTGTTTATTGCATTTTATACTTAAAAAGAATGTATGCCAGACCAATATACTTTTGAGGCTGCTTTCAAAAACAACTTTAATGTGGATTAAAGGCTTGTCTACATGAAGTTTGTATTGAGAACAAACTGATCTGCTTCTTGTCTGGTCCAGTCCTGTGAACCATCATCCATAAAGATGCTGCAGCAGCAATAACTTGTTTGGGACTGCAGCAACGGTGCATCTACACTGTAGAATTAATGCTGTTTGACATCACTTTAACAGCCATGGCTCAATACCATGGAATCCAGGGATGTGTAGTTTGGTGAGACATCTTTGGCAGAGAAAGACCCTGTAAAACTACAAATTCCATGGTTTCATAGCATTGAGCCATGACCATTAAAAGTGGTGTCAAACTTTGTTAATTGGGCTGTATTTGGAACAAAAAAAGTAAAAGAGATGCACTAACCCAGAACTTTTCAGGAACTCATTACAGTGAGTTACTTGCATTTAATTCATGCATCCAATCAGTAAGATGTAAACCATGCTAACATTATAAGCAATAAGAGATAGTTTTGCTCCTTCTATTTGTGCACTTTCTAGGCAGACAGGGGGCCCTTGGCTCAGTGTTGGGGCCACAAAAAAAGGTTTCTGGAGGCCATTCCTTTTTTCCCAATCTACAAATGACATGCAGGATTTGCAGTGGATTTTGCAGAAAAATGCTTCATCTAGACTCCAACAAAAAATGGAAAATCGGTTTGTTTTGCAAGCTGTGCAAATGCTGATTTGTAATCTGCTGGGGGTGCTTTGAATGCAATTTTCCTGCTTCTTGGCAGGGGCTTGGACTGGATGGCCCACGAGGTCTCTTCCAACTCTATGATTCTGTGATTTTTTAAAAAAAAAATCTATACCTGTTTTATATATCTAGATTTCTTGGCCTGTCTTTGGAAGCATGCTTAATGCCCACAAATGTGGAAGCCTGCTAGTCAATCAAGAGCAGACTTTTGGATCTTGGCATCCATAATCTGATTCTTGAAGCAAAGACAACTTGTTACCCTACCACACCATTGATTCCATGCAAGCAAAGAGTCATGGCAGTATATCTTTGCATTTCAGTTAATCCCACCTAGATGAAAGCATTGGTGACTGCAAGGTGTCATGTGTTGCCATCCGCTCTTCTGAATGGGAGATATAAGCACATAGAATGTTCTTGTGGCTTGGTCTCTGTTAAAAACTTCACCATCCTTTGTTTGTTTTCCCCAAATTTGATAATATACGGATGAAATACAGGAATTACATTTTTTCACAGCGTTCTCAATGGCAAGGGTGTTACAAAATTCCATATCTTCTGAACAACTCTGATGCATTCTTTTGTGACTGTTGCAAAATTTATCCTTGATATTAGTAACTTTTGAGTGTGTTTTCTTTTTATCTGTGACATCCTCTTGTTGTATATACCTGTGGTGTGATTTTGTTGTTGGGGGCCAATCAAGGCTCTGTGTGTGTGTACCTGGGGTCACGTTGTGAGCAGAAAATGTCCTGTTCTAGAGAACCCTGAGTGGACAAAATGAAACAAAAGTCAGGAGTGGAGGATAAGCACCAATAGGAAGGCTCAGTCCAATTTGAGTGATGACAATGGCAACATCTGTTCTGATTCAGCCTCTGGCCTCTTCCCCATAGTTCCCATATTCCCAGGAAGACCCAATATCTTACATCCCCATGTATAAGTCTAGACATCTTAATCCAAAAATCAATTAATTCGTGATCCAAGGTGAGTATTTTCCTTAACTTTTATCCGAAAAAGGGAGCAGAGAAAGGCAAGAGCTTATTCTGTCCCAGGAGAAGCGAAAAGAAGAACCAATCCCGCTACTTCTTCTGCAATGATCACATAAAAATAAAGCCATAATGTTGGCCCCTCAGCTTATACATGAGATTGACTTATACATGAGTATATATATGGTACTTAACAGTTGTGAAGGAAAATAATCCTGGTTGCCCCCTTTCCAGCCCTGGAGAGCCTATAACTGCCTTGTAGCTGGCAGAAATTCAACAGGCCACACTTATCCTGTTGCTGCAGTTCCTATTAAGAATGCATTTGCCCTGTTCAGATAATCAAAGGCATTGACCTGATTGGAAGAAATGGGTCTTATCCAAGCAACAAAGGCTAGTTCATCTTATGCGCAGGTGCTTGGAAACTATATTGAATTCAGTGAGATTTGCTTCTGAGTAAAAAAAATACTTGGAAGCAGACTGGCTCCAAGTTAAACGCTTAACTCTAGGCTGAATTGGGACTTCATCTTAAGACAAACAAAATGAAATCAGGAGGAATTAAATCTCATTTCATTAAAAAAAACTGTCACATCTGTAGTCTGGGCATCCGAAGATTATTTTTTGCAGTTGGATTGAAAATTCGGTACACATGGACTCGATATGTGAATCTGCTCACCCTCACATTCATATTATTTGGGAATAAGCCATCCCCATGTCATTTGGGACAGTGAAAGAGATGAGACTAACCATGCACATTGGGTGCCCACTATTACACTCCACCTCGACCCTCAAGAAAGCTGTGCATATTTCCAGTTCCAGCACTCACTCACTTCAGTGGCATCTATATACCTGATTGCCTTCTGTCACATTTGGCTGAAAGGATCTGATGGGGAAAGGAAACCAAGACCCAAAACACAACTCAAACAAACACCATCCCGTTGAAGCTCAGCCACAACAGGGGTGAGATTTGTTTGCTTTGCAGAGTTCCTTGGCTGGACTGTGTTGCTGAAGCTAAAGCAAAAGATGAGATATCTTGTATGAGATGTCTTTTCCCGTCTTATTGGTGCCTGCAAATTGAAACCCATGGGCCAGGTTTGCTTGAAAACCTGGGAAGGGATTGTTACTCTTGTTTGTGAAGGCAGTCAGTTGATGCTTCAGCAGAAAACAAAGAGAATGGTGGTCCAATGTTAAATAGAAGAAAAGTCCAAAGCACAGTTAAGACTCTGGTGTGTCCCAACATTACAACAAAGCAGCCCAATGGGCTTCCTTCGGCCCTGGCCTGGCTTATAGCTACACCAATTAGTGGAGAAAGCCACCAAGACGCTTAACGAGAGGAGAAAACATTCTGTAAAGCTTTATCTTCTGAGTGGCAAGTCAAGTATTTGTTGTGATGTCACATTGACTTCAGCGTATGGTGAAAGCCACCAAGAGGTCGTCTTGCTAGCCTTGCTCAGGTCTTGACTGGCTCAATCCACCTGCAACATGGTTTGCCCTCTTTCCTTTCTGCAGCCATCTGTTTCTCTGACCATGTCACCAAGTTGGGTATGTACACCACCCACAGCAGGGCTGCGGCAGACGGTAAAGCAGAGGCTCGGCTTCCTCAAAGCGGAGACTTGGCTTCCGCTCCCGGCTCCTCTCTCCGTGCTCCAGTTCAGTCCAGCGAGACTTCACAGGGGTTCTGGTGAGCCTGGCGTGCCTCCTCGTAGATATGGCGGAAGTCCTTGTACCGGGGGGCACAGCTGAGCCAAGCCTCCCCGAAATGCAGCCAGCCGGTGAAGAGGAAGCTGCCGGGCCCCGGCTTCACCCCGCACCGCAGCAGGGTCCGAATGCTGCCCGCCGACTTCCCGTATTTGCCAACAGGCTGGAACAAGGCAAACTTCTGGCGGTGGATCCGAGTGGCGCTGACGTTGATGATGGACTCTTGCGATTCGATGTCGTTGGTCACTGTCCGGATATTCCCACGGATGACTGCAAAGGAAAGGAGTGAAAACAGCTGAAAGACCCATTCATTTTTGACTTCACAATTCTATAAAAAGACCTGATTCTTACACTACAACAAGTTTTATTCGATGCTTAGACCGTAGGTATTTCACATATAAGGCAAACTAAAAAATATTATTATTATATTTGTATTTATATTTATTTATATCCCGCTTTCTTTGTCCATACAGAGTCTCAAAGTAGCTCAAAACTATACAAAAGTCAGATTATTAAATACAAGATAAAACACACCAGTAAAATCCTATATAAATAATTAAAATGACAAAATATATCAATGGCAAGATGCGCCCTTAATATACTACATAAGATACTGCATGGACTAGCACCTGCATAGTTGAAAACCAGATAAGTGCTGCACTCTGAACTCCACCAAGGATGGTCCTGGAACTATCTTGGCACACAGAAACCCCTTGACCAGCAAAAAATAATGGAGGTCTTTAAGGGGAATTCATGTTGATTTAGGGGAGTTGTAGTTCACCTACATCCAGAGAGCATTGTGAACCCAAACACTGATGGATCTGGACCAAACTAGGCACACATGCCTGATATGCCAAAATTTGATTACTGGAGGGGTTGGGGGCGGGGGGAACTGACCTTCCTTTCTGGGAGTTGTCATACACCCATAACCAGAAAAACTGTGACCTCCACAAACTTGGAACACAGAACCCCCATGGCAAACGCAACCTACTGGAAGGGTATGAGGGGACTGACTCAAGATAGTGGGAGTTGTAGTTTACCCTACAGCCAGAGAGCACACCGAGCCCCACTGATGATGCATCTAGAGCAAACTTGCCCAACACAACATACTTTTAAGTACTGACCATTTTTTGGGATTAACTGGGCATGATGTCAGTTGTCATTAATCCACAACCTTACGCATTTTTTACAATTTAAAATTTGCCTTTTTCAAATAACTTGGGCAACGCTGGGTACCCAAGCTAGTTTTAAAATAGAAGTCTTGGTAACTGCAGCTTTCTGAATAGTTTTACTTTCTGAATAATTCCTGATCATAAACCTGGCCCTAATTCCCCAGTCCTCAAAGTAAAAGGGAGGAATCTCAGGGTCCTGTCTCGAAACTATATTTGCATTTCTTTTTGCTAGACAATAAACTTAAGGAAGTGGCAGGCTCATCTCTGAGGAGAAATCCGAACACAAAAGAAACATATACAGATTCTTTTTGCACCTATAGACAGCAATAAAAACAATTTTGCTCAACTGATGCAGTGTTTGTATAGCAATGGGCCCAGTTTGGAAGGAGCCTTGCTGAGACCCAGCAACTAAAATGATTATTGATCCAGAAAAAGCCAGTTGTGGATTGTGCCAACTCTCTATCTAGTCCTTGTTGTGTCAATCAAAAAGAGAATTCTTCTATCCCTTAATCTGATATATATGTCTCTGTGTGTGTGGATCTACAAAAGGATTTCCCCCAATTTTGCATCTCCTTTGCATTACAAGTCCCACTATCCCCAGAATGCCACTTGACTCACAGGAAGAGCAGACAAAAAGAAACACTAGAGATGCAGACTCTGGTAACGCATTGCAATTGTCAAAGACCTTGGCCCGTATTTTTGGCACTAATGCTAATACATCTCTTAATCAAATCCAGACTAGACTGTTGTAATGTGATACAACATTAAATCTGGGTTGTAATACTGCTTTTTTTTATTAAAAAAAGCAGAAATGTGATTTAACCATTTGCATTGAAGTTTTATTGATGAGTATGCTTTTACTGATTATGTTTATTGTCTGTAAAAACAAAACATATCAAAAATAAAGCGAAATAAGGCACCCCCAAGAGCTTCCAAAGGCGTGCAGTTAGTCCCAAAGATAATCAACAAAAGGGCTCCCATGGTACCAGTTTTATTCCTTTTTTACTGGGTATTTCTTTCTGCGTTAAGTTCAAAATCCTGTTGCTTTGTAGAGGATACCCTAAGAGATGAAGGCTGAGATTTCTAAATGGCATCAATGCTGGAATTTCTCGGCAGATCCATTGCTTAGATTTCTAAGCAGATTCAGTTGCCAAACTGTTGCACACATTATGCTTCTTTATAAAAAAAAAACAAAACAAACCCAAAACACAACACGATGCCAAATTAGGCTTGAAAGGCAGTGTGAGGGCAATGTGTTGTTGAGGGCTTTCATAGCCGGAATCACTGGGTTGCTGTTAGTTTTCTGGGCTGTCTGGCCATGTTTCAGCAGCATTCTCTCCTGAAGTTTCGCCTGCATCTTCGGAGGTCTGTTGGCAGTCAGGCAAGTGGAGTGTATATATCCCTGTGGAATAATGTCCAGGGTGGGATAAAGGACCTTTCTTTGTTTGAAGCAAGTGTGAATGGTGCAATGAGCAAGCTTGAGTAGAATTGAGTAGCCTTGCAGCTGCAAAGTCCATCAGTGAGGGTATTTGCATAGAGGTAGGCTGGGTATTGTTTGCCTGGAGGCATCCTTGGTTTACCTGGCACTTGATTGTTTGCTATCTGGAATTCAGCAAAGAAGAAATATGGGATAGGGTGAATTAGTGCTGTTTATGAGTGCTGTTCTATATTTACTGTCTTGATTCTGGCGTTTTTAAAATACTGATAGCCAGATTTTGTTCATTTTCAGGTTGGTTCATCAAGTGCTCTATGACTGACTTCTCTGGTTGAATCAGTCTGCAGTGCGTTTTATGTTCCTTGATTCGTGTTTGAGGAATGCTGCGTTTGGTGGTCCCTATGTAGACTAGTCCACAGCTGCATGGTATACGGTTGGTTCTTGCAGTGGTTGTAGGATCCCTCTTGTCCTTTGCTGAATTCATTTGTTGAATTTTCTTGGTGGGTCTGTAGATAGTTTGTAGGTTGGGTTTCTTCATCAGCTTCCCTATGTGGCCAGTGGTTCCCTTGATGTATGGTGAGAACACTTTCGCTCTGGGTGGGTCTTTGTCTTTACTCTCATGGGTTGTTCTTGCAGCTTGGCCATGCAGAACCGTGCGGACAGTTGTGTATTCCAAACTGAATGTCTCGAGCAGGATCTGGTCAATTCTATGCACGAGGATTGTGTCATTGGCGTGTCTTGCATTGGGCCTCCTCAAACCAACCAGCACGAACCCCCTCCCAAGGTCCGTGGTCTGATCCCACCAGGCAAAACCTTTTGTTGTTCTCGTGTAGGACTTCCTAGTTGCTGTGGCAACCTCAGGGCGGGCAGACGCCAGACCCCCGGACCCCTTTCTTCCATTGTTTGGAGAGCAGCATAGTGGAGGCTAACAGCACATGCAGCTGGGGCAGTAATTGGCAACTAACTGCCCACTGTGCGGACAGGCAGCGTCCAGGGGGATAAAACAGGGGGGAGGAGAAATGCAATCCCAGCTGGGCAGCTAATGGTCAGCTACTTTAACAGCAAGGAGGGAGCCCCAAAGGGACATGGTGTAGCTTTTATGCCTCTCTGTGTGTATTTATTTATATTTATTTATTATTCGCTCTTATATACCGCTCCTTCCGGCGGGCTCGGCGCGGTTCACATAAAACATATAGCATAAACGCAGTTTAATACAACAGCAATACAATCTAAAAATCTAAAAACATACAACATCTAACCAGGCATCTACATAACAATATCAACTACATTCCAAGGAGCGCTAACTCAAGGGCCCGCAAGGTTGAAGGCTTGCCTAAATAGAGCTGTCTTGCAAGCTCTCCGAAATGGGCCCAACTCCTTAATAGCACGGACCTCATCCGGCATGGAATTCCATGAGGATGGTGCTGCCACAGAGAAGGCTCTCGATCGTGTCATCGACAGCCCACAGGACTGGATCGAGGGGACTACTAGGAGGTGTGTGCTTGCATCCCACATACAACTGGAGAGAGGACATGGAAAAGATGCCATTGAATGTAATGAAACCTAAAATGGTTTGACTTTGACTTAAACTCCATTTCAGAAGTCTGAAATAACATGCGAAGTGTGTTGATTTGGTTCATGCTTAAAACGTGCATGAACCAAAACATGCATGCACCAATGAATCACCTTTTGCAATAAGAGAAATCAGTACAACCACCATCATATTAAAGAGTTGCTAAGTAAATTGACACTTGTCATGGGGAATAAAACCATGTGTCACGATCCAAACCAAAGCCAAATAGAATCACACTTTACTCTCCGTTTGAATGGAGCAATTTCTCTCCCAAGGATCTCTTGTTGTAAGTAGAATGCTGGAGACTTGCATAGAGTAGCTTCTCAATATTGCACTTTGTGTGTTCCAACTCTTACTTTGATTGTTCTCAACCATTTGCCATGCTGGCTGATTGTGATGGGAGTTGCAATCCAATACATCTTCAGGGCTACTTGTTTAGGAGAAGCTGGTTCAGTATATCTCTCTTGAAAGGTACAAGAAGAAGGACACAACTGTTCTGCCTTGGAACTAAGATGGGTAACCCAGGCACTTTTAATGACAAATGTAAAACTTCCACTCTATGTCTAACTTTTGTTTTGTGTATTTGACTATGGATTGTATGGAAATATGTTTTAATATGTGTATTCTATGGAGTGTTTTTAAATGATTGTGTTTTAGCAATGTTGTAACCTGCCTAAAAACCATGAGAAGAGACAACTAATAAAAAAAAATATTGTTGTTGTTGTTATTATTATTATTACCCAGTATTGCATGAATTGTTTGAAAAAGTCATTTTTTTATTTTACAAAATTCATAAGGTTGTGGGTGAACTACAACTCACATCATGCCAGGTTAACCCAGTGAAACTTCATCAGTAGTTAGTTTGTCACATTGGGCAAGTTTGCTCTAGATGCATCATTGGTGGGATTCAGTGTGATCTCTGGCTGCAGGATAAACTACAGTTCCCACCATGGTGAGTCAGTCCCCCCAAACCCCTCCAGTATTTTCAGTTGGTTATGGGGGTTCTGTGTGCCAAGTTATGGGTGTATGGTCCAGATCCATTGTCGGTGGGGGTCACATTGCTCTGACTTGATGCAGGGTGAACTACAGCTTCCATCATGTGGAGTCAATCCCCAAACTCCTCCAATATGTTTAGTTCCTTATTAGTTCTGCTCTGTTTGTTGTGCAGAGTTGAAAAAAGTAGGCAAGGGTTAAGGGAGAGGCAGTGAGCAAATCCCACACCAATGGAGAGAGAAAGGAACACTGGGATGTCTGTGGTGAAGGAAACACGTAAAATCTAGGATGAAATTGTCCAAGCATTCCTTGGGTGGTGGGCAGTATGGTGTTTGGGGAAGACATTGGCAGGGGTTGGGCTACATGTTCATGATGCTTGCTATAACCTGAAATGTCATTGGAGGGAAAGCTTTTAGTGGCTCCTCAGCACTGTGGGTTAAAGCTGTTTGTGGAAACAGGAGCTTGTCTGTGGAAGTGGACACCCCAGCCACATACACACATACATATTTTCACCTTTATTATGTGTATAGATTGTTATGTGAGGTCAAGGAGCTGCATTAGCCCCTTCAGGAGACCTTGAAGAATTGCCCACAACCCCATTGCAAAATAATAGCAATAGCAACAACAATAATTAGAACATTTTTTTTGTAGCCAAATGCCACCAACATTCTCTAGGGTGAATAGGAGTGAAAGTTTTCACCATCCCCCCCCCCAAAAAACCCATTATAGATATAGGATAAACTGCTTTTCAAGGTGATAATGCTGTGGATGATCTACTTACCAAAATCACTAGTGCAAACAGCCATCAGGATTTCCGTGTTGTTACACGGCCGGCAACTCCCTGAATCTTCCAAAAGAAAAAGAAGAAGTCAACTACAGAGTGTCCATACAAATCACATGTCTTTTTTAGGAGGCAAGGAGGAGGCATGAGGAAAGAGAAGGCGGCCAGATTGTGCCAGTTAATTTGAATCTGAAAACACTGCATGGGCATGCATACTTCGCATCTAATATCCTACAATCTGCTGCATCAATTTGTTATATATCTGTCTATACACATAATAAAAGTGAAACTATGTATGTATGTGTGTGGCTGGGGTGTCCACTTACACAGATAAGCTCCTGCCTCCACAAACAGCTAAAGTTCCCATGACTCCCGGGAGACACCAAAGGCCCTCCCTCCAATAACATTGCAAGTTATAGTGAGCGCCGTGAACATGTCCAAAAGCCCTGCCAATGTCCTCCACAAACATCATACTGCCCACCACCCAAGTGAAGGCTTTCATATGGGGACAATTTCATCCTAGATTTCATGTGTTTCCTCCATCACTGACATCCCAGTGTTTTTTGGTGTGGAATTTGCATGAACCCACCCACTGCCTCTCCCTTAATCCTTTCCTACTCTTTTCGATGGCACACAGCAAACAGAGGAATTGGACAGCAACTGAAAATACTGGAGAGGTTTGGGGAGATTTTACAATGATTTATAGAAGTTGTAGGTACTGGGATGTATAGTTCACCTGCAATCTAAGAGCTCTGAACTCCACCAACGATGGACCTGGAACTAACTTGGCACACAGAACCCCCATGACCAACAAAAATACTGGAGGTATTTGGGGAAAATTCACCTTGATTTCGGGGAGTTGTAGTTCACCTACATCCAGAGAGTATTGTGAACCCAAACACTAATGGATCTGGACCAAACTAGGCACACATACCTGATATGCCGAAATTTGATTACTGGAGGGGTTTGATTGGAACTGATCTTCCTTTCTGGGAGCTGTAGTTCACCCACAACCAGAGAAACTGTGACCTCCACCAATGATGGACCTGGACCAAACTTGGCACACAGAACCCCCATGAGTAACCTACTAGAGGGGTTTAGGGGAGACTGACTCACCATAGTGGGAATTGTAGTTTACCCTACAGCAAGAGAGCACACCGAACCCAATTGATGATGCATATAGAGCAAAATTGCCCAATGTAACAATCTTTAAGTACTGATGGAGTTTCTCAGGGTTAACCTGGCATGATGGGAGTTGTAGTTAATCCACAACCTTATGCATTTTTTACAATTAAAAAAACTGGCTTTGTCAAATAACACTGGCAACAGAGAGTACCCAAGCTAGTAAATATGTAAGTATTGGATCGTCAATCATAGAAACGTGGGCATCCAGTCCAACCCCCTGCCAAGAAGCATTCAAAGCACTCCCGACAGATGGCTCCAAAGAAGGAGCCTTGTTACAGCAGTTAACTTTATAAATTTGGCAATGTGTCTTAAAGATTTCTGTTCAGTTGGAAGAATAAGCTCCTCTCCCATTATTCAAGCACTTTCCATCAGGACCAATAGGTATTTTTGGACGGGTACCAGGCTCTTAATTGTTCTAGCAAGATCTATTGAGGAAACTTTGTTCCCCTTGTTTTCTGACATCCAGATCTTTCCCATTCCTGGCAATGCCCCTGACTTGCTCTAAACACAGTGGTTGGGATAACCCCAAAAGGAGAAAATATCGATACTTTCAAAAATTCATATAATTATTATATATATACACACTTTGGGCAAGTGTTTGTATCTTATATTGTGGTGTACCGCTTTTCACTATTAGTGTGTATATATATAATAATTATATGCATTTTTGAAAGTATCGATATTTTCTCCTTCTTTTGGAGTTATCCAAATGTTTAGAGCATTTACATAGTGTAGAGACTACTTCCTTTGTTTGTAATGCCCGACTTGACGTTATTGTCCAACATTGCTTGAATCCCTGTTATCCTCTCCATGTCTTGATTTTGAAATGGGCCCACTTTTAACCAGTGTACCATTGAACTTGGAGCCAATCTTGCCTTCAGCTTTGGCAGAACTATTCATTTCCCTGGCTCAGATTCTAATCGAAGATTTGATGATGATCACTCATCCACGGGTGCACCAGAGCTGGCCTTGCTTAGCTTCCAAATCAGACAGGATCAGGTGCCTCTTCGGCCATTACTAAGACAAGTCATACCAAAAACTCTGATCCCGTGTCTTCAAAAAGACCAAAATGTACAAGCAAGAAGGGCCCAAACATCTATAGAAAGAGCTAACATGGTTGCTTTTGACTTTCAAAATGTCTCAGTCTTATTATTTTAGCCTCAAGACGAAACTGGAGGATGCACAGCCACAATAAGGCCAGTTGACCTACGAATTCCAATTATTTGTTATTGGATTTAATTGAAATGTTTACAGTGGGCCCTCTGTATCTATTGCGGTTTGGTTCCTGTGGATACCAAAATTTGTGCATGCGCAAGTCCCATATAATACAAAAATTATATCCCTTATACAAAATTGCGAAATCACGGTTGGCAGAAGAGGGTTAGACCAGATGGCCCTTGGAGTCTCTTCCAACTCTGTATGTCTAATATTAAAATTATTAATAATAACCTTCTTCTTCCTAGCATGTGTTCCATGAATTCACTGGGTCCACTTGTTTGTTTCTTGTTCTCCACTTGTTCCTGCCTGGCAGAAAGGGGTTGGACTAGATCAGTGTTTCCCAACCAGTGTGCCGTGAGCGATCATCAGGTGTGCCGTGGGAAATTGGAACCTCCAATACTCTTTCTTCCCCCTCCTGCCGAACACTTTTTCTTCTCCACTCGGGCTCCCTTCTTCCCAGCCCCACTCTACTCGCTTTGCCTTGCTTTGCTCTGGGACGAGTCTGTGCAGTAGCGCCCGCAAGGGTCACGTCTTCCTCCCTCCCCCCTGAACACGCTCACGCTGCCCCCTCAGATCAAAATGGTGAAGCGGCACTGTAGAAGAAAAAGTAAGTGTTCGGTAGGAGGGGGAAGAAAAGGCGCGAAGGAGAAGGGGGAGGAAGAGGTCTCTGTTGAAAGCTGGCATGGGCAAACTTGGACCTTCCAGGTGTTTTGGACTCCAACTCCCACCATTCCTAGTAGCCTCAGGCTCTTTTCCTTTTCCCCCCTCAGCCATTTAAGCAGAAAAGGGCCTCAGGCTGTGAGGAATGGTGGGAGTTGAAGTCCAAAGCACCCAGAGGGCCGAAGTTTTCCCATGCCTGTTTTAGGGACCTTAAAGTGGTGAGCCTCCTTCCAACATTGTGATTCTGGATAGAAAACAAACAACAACATAACATTGTTTGAGTCCACAGTGCTCTCTGGGTGTAGGTGAACTACAACTTCCAAACTCAAGGTCAATTCCCAAGCAAACCCTTTCAGTACTTTCTGTTGGCAATGAGAGTTCAATATGCCAAGTTTGGTTCAATTCCATTGTTGCAAGAGTTCAGGATGCTCTTTGATTGTGTGTGAACTATAAACCCCAGAAACTGTAACTCCCAAATGTCAATGTCTATTTTCCCCAAACTCCATCTGTGTTCACATTTTGGCATATTGAGTATTCATGCCTGGTTTGGTCCTGATCCAACATTGTTTCAGTCCACAGTGCTCTCTGGATATAGGTGAATTACAACTCCAAAACCCAAGGTCAATGCCCACCAAACTCTTATAATATTTTCTCTTGATTATGGGAGTTCTGTGTGGGAAGTTTGTGTCTTTCTGCCATTCCTGCCAGGATATCTATGTTGTGTTCATCGAAACAGGCCCAGGTTTCACACTGAGTGTATAAATACCTTTAAAAACATATTAACTATATGTATTACTGTGTTAAGAGTGTCATTTTGGTTGGTGGTGTGCCCCAGGATTTTGTAAATGTAAAAAATGTGCCGCGGCTCAAAAAAGGTTGACAAACACTGGGCTAGATAGCCTATTTGGGTCCCTTCCAACTCTATGAGTTTAATATTAGTAATAATTGATAATATAGTGGCAATTCTGTCTTCCTGCTTGGCAGAAGGGGGTTGGACCGGATGGCCCTTGAGGGTCTTTATGAGCCGGAGGCCCCTTCTACACTGCCAGATAGAATCCAGACTATCTGCTTTGAACTGTATTCTATGGCAGTGCAGACTCAGATAATCCAGTTCAAACCAGATCCTGGTATATAGGTCAGTGTAGACGCAGCCTTAGTACAACACCAGCTGAACATGAATGAAGAATGTTATGAGGCAGTGGCTAAAAAGGAGGATGGTGTTCGGATGGAAAAATTGTTTAATTTTTGATAATGTGCTATTACTTTTAATGTAGATGTGAGTATGTTTTGGGTCTGGGTGGGTTGGAAAATTTGCCCTGGTCTAATGTTTACGGCATTGAATGTTTGCCAATATTTGTTGTTAACCAGCCTGAGTCCCCTTGCAGAGATACGGCGGCATATATATAAAGTATATTATTATGATTATTATTATGATTAGTCATGGTCCTACTGTGTTCCGCTTTGGACAGGCTTCACCCAGAATAGTATTGTTTTCAGTTCTGGACAAAGAAATTAAAGAAGGATATTGACTCTCACGCCATTTCTACACTGCCAGATAAAGTGGATTATCTGCTTTGATAATCTGGGTTATATGACAGTGTAGGCCTCAATCAAGGAGGTCTGATCCCGGCATAGGCACATTCAGCAGCCAAGCCCACGCACCTTCTGTGCTTAGATTCCCGGATGGCCAGGAGAAGCGAGAGTCCCAGTTTCCCCGTAGCTCGTAGCGGAAAGCAGCAATGCGGCGGCTGATGTCCTGGTGCAGAGTGGACTGGAGGAAGAGGGCCACCTTCTCCTTGGGCAGCCAGTTGAAGCAGCGCACCTCTGGCTGCGCAGCAGCAGCCTCGGCCTCTGAGAGGAGGAGCTCCAGCACCCCGTCCCTCTCTAGGTAGATCTGGGCCCCTCGGAAACCAAGGGCAGACTTGACACAGGCCGTGACGCGCCTGGGGTTCTCTCTGCCGGTGGCGCCAGTGGGCAGGCGAGGGAAGAGGCTTAGGCGCAAGGCTCCCGATGGGTAGAGCCACTCCAGCGACCCTTCAGCACAGTGCAAGGAGATCTGCTCCACGCTGCCAACTTCTTGGGAGAGACCGCTGCAAGGAAACACCCAAGGGAATTAGCGGAAAAATAGAATAGCTTTATTTGTCAATGTGCTATTGCATGGTGAAATTACATGCCCTTCCCAACATATACCACAAAACAACATGCCCATCCCTCCACACTCCCACTGCCACCACACAGCACCCAATGCCACATCAATGCAAAGCCACAGAGTTCAACATGGCCACAGCTCTAAGATAAAAACTATCCTTCAGTCTGTTTGTCCTTCTCTTTGTTACCCTGTACCGTCTGCCAGAGGGAAATAATTTTTTAAAAAAGAATATGCTGGTGAGATGGATCCTCAAGAATGCTGGGAAATATAAAGTTCTTCCAAAGAGGAGAGAAAGAGGGCAACCCATGATTCACTGTACAGAAGTGGTGACCCTTTGGAGTGCCTTCCTATCTGCCACTGTGCAATTACCAAACCATGCACAGATGCAGTTGGTTAGGACACTGTGTATAGAAAGCACATAGGCTTGATACCAATGGTGCTATCGCAGGCATGGGCCAACTTCGGCCCTTACTCCAGGTGTTTTGGATTCCCAACTCCTACTTCGGCCCTTACTCCAGGTTTTGGATTCCCAACTCCTACATTTCCTAACAGCCTGCAGTCTGGAACGTACATAATTCTAATATTTTCTTTATACTGGAGGGAGTGTCGAAGTTGGCCCATGGCTGGTATAGCTGCCATTCAAGTCAGATTGCCCTTGCGAGAGATTGGGCGGTCTAGAAATATATTATCTATTTATTTAGTTATTTATTTTAAAAATTTTGTACCCCGACCTTCTCACCTCCAAGGAGGGACTCAGACCGGCTTACAACAAAATTCAATGCCATACAAATTTAAAACATATTATTATTATTATTATTATTATTATTCCACCTCATTGGATGTGCTGCAATAGCAGATTCCCAAATTAGTTTAGTGCAGGCATGGGCCAACATCAGCCCTCCCTCCAGGTGTTTTGGACTTCAACTCCCACAATTCCTAACAGCTGGTAGGCTGTTAGGAATTGTGGGAGTTGAAGTGCAAAACACCTGGAGGACCAAGGTTTCCCATGTTAGGAATTGAAGTCCAAAACACCTGGAGGGCCCAAGTTTGCTCATGTTAGGAATTGTGGGAGTCAGAGTCCAGAACACCTGGAGGGAGGGCCAAAGTTGGGCCATGCCTGGTATAAAAGCACAGAACTGGAAGGAACTGCCATTCAGGTCAGACTGCCCTGCCTTCCTCCTCATCCATGGAGAGGGGAATGCAATGCAATCCAGATGTCTGGAGGTATGTGGTTGGCTCTTTTCATTCCGCAGCCACATGACTCATGCATGGCATTCTACATACAAGGGATCGCAATCACTGAGAAACAGATGTCCTGGCTGTGGCACACACACACACACACACATACCCGGATTACCCCAAAGTGTCCCATACATTCCCATAGAGGCAAGGGCATTAGGACACATCCATGATTAGCAATGGTCTCTAAGAATGAGCATCCAGCCATAGATTCTTGCCCTCCACATTGGCATTTTTTCACTTCTGTGGATTCGATGACAGACAGCCTCTGAGTTACAAATACCCAGCTTACAAATGGTTCCTAGTTAAGAATGGGGCTGGGCTGGATGGCCTTTGGGGGTCCCTTCCAAACCTATCATACTATATCCATCCCAGATATGTAGATATAGGCTGCCCCAAGTTGCAAATACCTGACTTTCAAACATTTCTTCATCAAGAACAGGGTGAGACAACAGGAAGTGAGAGGAATTTCCTGGAAGTTATTATTGGGGGAGGTGTCTCCATTGAAGCTTTACCCCCAATCCTTGTTTTGACATTTTGCAAAATCCCATTCTCACAGGGAAAGTGAGAAAGTGAGGTGACATCTTCTGAACAGCCACTGGAGTTACACTTAATAAGTGTCCCTGTTCATAACGTGGGGGCTGCATGTATTCACGGGTTGAATGAATGTGGCTCTTAAGCAAGCCTGAGGTCCTCCAATGCAACTTTATGCCCAACATCCAGAGGCCCCGGAGAAAACAGGGAAGAAGGGAAGAAGGAAAGAGGGAGGGGGAGGAAAGAAGGAAAGAAAAAGGAAAGGAAGGAAGGAAAGAAGGGAAGGGGATGGGAAGAAGAAAAGCAGGAAGGAGAGGGAAAGAATGGGAAGGAGAAAAGAAGGAAAGAAAGAGGAAGGAAGGGATGCAAGGAAGGAGAACAGGAGGGGAGGAGAAGAATGAAAAGGAAGAAAAGGGGAATTGGAGGGAGGTAGAGGAAAGAAAGAAGGAAGGAAGAGGAGGGGGAGAAAAGGGGAAGAATGAAGGAAAGGGAAAAAAGAAAGAAAAAGAAGGGGAAGGAAGGAAAGGAAGAAGAAAAGAAGGAATGGAAGAAGATGAAAGGAAAGGAGGCAGGGGAAGGAAAGGAAGAAAGAAGGGAGGAAAAAGAAAAGAAGAAAAAGCAAAGAAGAAGGAAGGAAGGGATGCAAGGAAGGAGAACAGGAGGGAAGAGAGAAGGAAGAAAAAGAAAGGGAAGGGAGGAAGGAAGGAAGGAGAAGGATAGGAAAGGGGAAGGAAGGAAAGGGAAGCAAGAAGAAAATGAAGAGAGAAAGAGGAAATGAGTGCAGGAGGAAGGAAGAACAGGAAGGAAGGGGAAGAGAGAGAAGAAAGAAAATGGAGAGGAGGGAGGAGAAGGAGAGGAAAGGGGAAGAAGGGAAGAGAGAGAAGGAAGAAAAAGGAAGGGAGGGGAGGAAGGAGAGGAAAGGGGAAGAAGGAAGGGAAAGAAAAAGAGAAGGAAGGGGAAGGAAGGAGATGGAAGCAAGAAGAAAGGGAATGGGGAAAGAGGAAAGGAGTGGAGGAGGAAGGAAGATGAACAGCAGGGAGGGGAAGAAGGGAAGAGAGAAGGAAGAAAAAAGGAAGGGAAGGGAGGGAAAAAGAGGAAGGAAGGAAGAGGGAAGGGAAGAAAGAAAAAGAAGGAAGAGGAGGGGAGGAAGGAAAGAAACGGAAGCAAGAAGAAAAGAAGGAAGAAAAAGGAAAGCAGAGAGGAGGAAGGAAGCAAGGAATGCAAGGAAGGAGAACAGGAGGAAAGAGGGAGAAGGGAAAATGGGATGAAGGAGAGAGGGAAGGGAGGGAAGAAGAGGAAAGAAGGAAAGAGAAGGCAAGGAAGGGTAAGGAAGGGAAGGAGAACGAGGGAAAGAGGAGGGAAAAGAAGGAAGGAGAAGGGAAGAAAGGGAGAGAGGGAAGGAGAACAGAAGGGAAGGGGAAGAAGGGCAGAAAGCAAGCCCGAGAGAAGAAGGCGGCGAGGCGAAGGGAAGAGTAAAGGCCGGCCGGCACCAGTGAAGGGCTCCTTCCTACCTGCCCCTCCAGCTGCACTGGTCCTCGGAGTAGTGCCCGAGGGTGGCGTCGAGGAGGAGGAGGAGGAGGAGGAAGAAGAAGGCCAAGAGCATCTTGGAGCCGAGGCGCTCTCCGCCGGGCCAAAGACTCGCCAAGCGGGGTCAGGCGGGGGGCGCGGGGCCCTTTCGTGTCCAATCTCCCTCGGCCATGGCTCCTTCCTTCCTTCCTTCCTTCGAGGGAAGAAGATGCGGAGGAGGAAGAGAAGAGAAGGATGCCAAAGGATGCGAGGCTGGCCAAAGTTTGGAAAGAGTTTGGAAAGGAGGAGGAGAGAGAGGGATGCCCCTCTCTCCCAATCACAGCCCGCTGCGGGGACTTTCGCCCAATGAGGGCGCAGGACCGAAGGAGGGGGCGGGGCCAGGGCAACCGAGGGGGCTTCTGCCGGAGAACAATGTCTTTCTGATGCTCTTGCTGTTCCTTTTTTATTTCAAACGGAGGCGGATTTTTCAAACCGTTCGGGTCCAGATGCGAGGCTCTCTTCCCCGTGTATTCATTCATTCATCTTCGCAGTGGCTCCCCAACTTCTGGGCTGCATCTCCACCCACACGGTTGAGTTGATATAGTTTCACACCGCTTTGACTAACTGCCCTGACTCAATGCTAGATGGAATCCGAAGTTTTGACAAGGTCTTCCCCCTCCATTGCCAAGTAGGGCTGGTGGATGACCCACAAAACTACACATCTCAAGATTCTATAGCTCTGGGATAAAGAGAGAGAATAATAATAATAATCGGTTGTCCTGAGTTTCCCGGGCTGTATGGCCATGTTCCAGAAGCATTCGCTCCTGACGTTTCGCCTGCATCTATGGCAGGCATCCTCAGAAATTGTGAGGTTTATTGAAAAGGAGGAAAATTGGGTTTATATACCTGTGGAATGATGTCCAGGGTGGGAGAAAGAACTCTTGCCTGTTTCAGGTAGGCGTGAATGTTGCTATTGGCCACCTTCATCAGCATTTAATGGCCTTGCAGCTTCAAGGTCTGGCTTCTTACCAAGGGAATCAGTAGCTACTGAAATGGACATCCAAGTGCCACCTCTGTGTTGATGGAGGCAGGCGGGATTTTCCCCGGGCACTGGTTGTGGGGGGTCGGGAGCAGGTGAGGGTTTTGCCCTCCTTCTGCTAGAGATCCCTGTGTACAACTAGTGGGCCACTGTGTGACACAGAATGCTGGACTAGATGGGCTGAGGCCCGATTCAGCATGGCTCTTCTTATGTTCTTATGTTCTTATGTTCTTACTGCCTGGGGGAATCCTTTGTTGAGAGGTGATTCGTTGGCCCCCATTGTTTCTTGTCTGGAATTCCCCTGCTTTTTGAGTGTTGTTCTTTATTCACTGACCTGCTTTTAGAGTTTTTTAAATACCGGCAGCCATATTTTCTTCATTTTCATGGTTTCTTCCTTTCTGTTGAAATTGTTCCCACGCTTGTGGGTGACAATGGCAATACAAATAATAACATTAATTTATAATGATAGCATTATTCTTATACCCCGTCATCAACTCCCCAAAGGAACCCGGGGCGGCTTACACATGGGACAGACATAAAAGTAAAACAATCAATTGAAACGGAAACACCATCAAAATGAGAGCATTGTAAAATACAACAATCCAGATCAAAACAACATTAGACACAACAGGATAAAACAGCAAGTGTTAAAGCTCCATTAGGCAATGTTCAACGAAAATAATGACCGGAATGACTAAAATGGGCATGGCCAGGCTGTAAAAGGGTTGGGCATGGAATAGTGCCAAACAGCAAAACAGAGTACCATAGAGTTGGGGAATTGGATGACGTGCAGAGAACAGAGTTCTGTCTGTCGACCTAAGGACTGGGCATTTATATCTAGAGACGAGTCGTTCTCAAATGCTTGCTGGAACATCCAGGTTTTCAGATCCCTGTGGGGAGGGGGAGTTCCAAAGCCAGGGAGCCGCCACCGAGAAGGCCCTATCCCTCATCCCCACCAACTGTGCTTGAGACGATGGTGAGAGCAAGATAAGGGCCTCCCCAGCAAATCTCAGAGCCCATGCCGGTTCATAGGGGAAGATGTGGTCATGAAGATAGGCTCAACCCAAACGGTTTCGAGTTTTGTAAGTCATAACTTGCACCTTGAATTAGGACCAGAAACTTATCGGAAACCAGTGGAGCTGCTTTAATAGGAGCATCGTGCGCTCACTGTAATTAGCTCCAGTTAGACCTTTGCACCAGTTGCAGTTTCTGGGCCGCCTTCAAAGGCAGCCTCACATAGAGTGCAATGCTGGATGTAACCAAAGCATGGGCCACCATAGCCAAGTCAGGCTTCTCAAGGTACACTAACAAGTGGTGCACAAGCTTTAACTGTGCGAAGGCCCTCCCGGCCACCACTGACACCTGAGCCTCAAGAGTCAGCACTGAATCCAGGAGAATCTAGACTGCGGACCTGTGTCCTCAGGGGGTGTATAACCCCGTCGAGCATAGGTTGCCACCCTATACCCTGATTGGCCCCACGACTAACCAGGAGGACCTCTGTGGCCCTTATCCAGATCATCACAGCTGCCTGGCACTGGTCCAGGATCTGGGAATCTTCTTTGGATTGAGGTGGAAAAGTGTAGCAGAGTTGTGTGTCATCTGGGTGGAGGTGGAATCCAACCCCAAAGCTCCAGATGACCTTGCACAGCAGTTTCATGTAGATGTTGAAAAGCATGAGGGAGAGAATAGAACCTTGCAGGACCCCATAGGCCAGGGGTCTAAGTAGGTGTCCCCCAGCACCACCATCTGGGTCCGATCCTCCAGGAAGGAGCAGAGCCATTACAGTGCAGTGCCCCCAAGACCCATTCCAGAAAGCTGAACCAGAAGGATACCATGGTCGATGGTATTGAAAGCCACTGAGATATCTAAGAGAACCCGCAAGGATACACTCCCCCTATCTAGTTCTTTGCCAAGGAGACCAAAGTTGTCTCCTTTCCGTGACCGGGCCTAAAGCCAGACTGAGATGGCCCAAGAGAATTGGTTTCATCCAATAATCCCTGGAGCTGAGAAGCCACCACTCGCTCCAGAACCTTGCCCAGAAAGGGAAGATTAGAAATTGGCCAGTAGATATTCAGTATCGAGGAATCTAGGGACTCCTTCTTCAAGATTGATCTCATTATTGCCTTTTAAAGGCTCAATGGTAACTGTCCCTGTTCCAGCGAGACATTTATAATCCTCGTAAACCACTCGGCTAATCCCCAACTGGCAAGTTTGATAAGCCAGGAAGGGCAAGAGTCTAGAGCACATGTGGTCGCTCTCGCCACGCCAGGGATCTGACAGATATAGATGATAATAATAATAAGATAAATAAAGATAGTAATAATAAGAAAGATGTAGATAATAATAACATAGATATACAGTAGATAATAATAACTATAATAATTATAGATATAAAAGGTAAAGGTAAAGGTTTCCCCTCGACATTAAGTCTAGTTGAGTCCAACTCTGGGGAGTTGGTGCTCATCTCCATTTCTAAGCTGAAGAGCCGGCATTGTCTGTAGACACCTCCAAGGTTATGTGGCTTGCATGACTGTGTGGAACAACATTACCTTCCCGCCGGAGCAGTGCCTATTGATTTACTCACATTTGCATGTTTTCAAACTGCTAGGTTGGCAAAAGCTGGGGCTAGCAGCGAGAGCTCACCTTGTTCCCCAGATTCAAACCACCAACCTTTGCCAGCAGCTCAGCGGTTTATCCTGCTGAGCCACTGGGGGCTCCCTATGATATAGATAATAATAAGCTAGATATAGATAATAATAAGCTAGATATAGATGATAATAAGCTAGATATTATCCGCCCCGAGCCTGCAGGGAGGGGCGGAATACAAGATGGAACAAATAAATAAATAAATAAATAAAATATAGATAATAAGATAATAATAAGGGGATTTGGCAATTCAAAGGATAGACATCATGCAAACATACAACAAACTAGTTAAATGTGAGCTAGACAATGCTACTATTAGGTGGATCTGTAATTGGTTATGTGATTGAACCCAAAGGCTGTTTCTCTGCAATGGTTCCTCCTATTCATCCTGGAAAGAAGCGACTAGTGGAGTGTCATAAAGAAAGTTTGGTCATGGGCCCAGTGCTATTCAACATTTTTATTAATGACTTGGATGAAGGTTTAGAGGGCATGCTTATCAAGTTTGCAGATGGGGCAAAATTAGGAGGGAGAACTACTACTCCAAAGGATGGGATCAGAATTCAAATGGACCTCATCAGAATAGAGCTGATTGGCCAAGATCACAAAATGCATTTCAACAAGGAAAAATGTAAGATACTCCACTTAGGCAGAAGAAAGAAAATGCAAAGATACAGGATGGGCGATGCCTGGCTTGACAACAGTCCATGTGAGAAAGATCTTGGTGTCTTTGTGGGGAACAAGCTAAACATGAGCCAAGAGTGTGATGCAGCAGCTCAAAATGCCAATGGGATTCTGGGCTGCATCAAAGGGGAATAGTGTCCAGATTGAGGGAAGTCAGGGTGCCTCTCTCTTCCTCTTTACCTGGAATCACACTGTGTCCAATTCTGGGCAAAGCAGTTTAAAAGCTGGAATGTGTTTGAGGAAGAGGGCAGCTAAAAGGATCAAAGGCTTGGAGACCATGAATAATCCCTCTGAGGAGCATCTTTAAATAGCTGGGTCTGTTTGGCCTGGAGAAGAGAAGGCTAAGAGGAGACATGAGAGGAGCCATGTACAAATATGTGAAATGGTGTCATAAGGAAGAGGGAGCAGACCTTGTTTTCTGCTGCCCTGGAAACTAAGTCTCAATGGAGCCATGGGTTCAAATGACAGGGAAAGAGATTCCATTGAACATCAGGAAGAACTTCCTGACTGTAAGGAGAGCTGTTCAGCAATGGAACTCTCTGCCTCAGAGTGCGGTGGAAGCTCCTTCCTCGGAGGCTTTGAAACAGAAGCTGGATGACCATCTGTCAGGGGTGATTGTGCTTTCTTGCATGGTGGGGGATAGGTCTAGATGGCTCATGTGGTTTCTTCCAGCTCTATGATTCTACAACGATCACGACTGTAAATGGCTGCAATATCAGACTACAGTTAGTCTGCCTCAAAGATTTTTTTCTCTAAACCCCCTGAATTGAGACAAATGACAAGCTTTCTGTTGTCTATAGAATTCTTTCCTCCTGAAGAAAATAGCAGTGGTTTTCTATAGCATGTTCATGGGAAGGTTTCTGTAAGCTAAGTCAACAACTGATAAATAACGCTACACTGTGCTACGTATATACTACTAACAAGTAGGGAAGGAGGACTGGGAGCGAATCACCAAGTCTCAAGGACACAAGACAATATATAATATACCTCAAATGAGTATCTTTCATTACAGTTTATCACAATCATTACAAATATTATCACAAATCACACTATCAAACAGTGTTGGAGAGTAGACTCCATGGGTATACACAATCCATATCAAATGAGTTTATTATCCGTAAAAAGTTCCGGTTAGAGTTACTCACACTACCAAGTCGTGTTCAGTTCAGGTAGTAAGGAGGGAGATGGGTGATCAATCTCAAAAGTCTGGATATCTCGCAGTTGTACAATCGTAGCAAATGTTGCAAGTAGTAGCAAAAAAGAAGCCGATGCTGCTCATAAATCCAGCAAATGCACTACCGCATCTCAGGGGAGCAACCGATCCTCGAACCCTTGGTGAATCCACAGGGTGTGTCTAACAATCGTCCAAACACCATACCGAAGCCCAGGCCACCTACGGGTACAGGTGGATGGATCCAGCCTGTTTCGTTCACAACTGAACTTCCTCAGGTCGTCATAGACCAGATATATCTGAGGCTTCTCAATTAGAGATTAGCAAATCTAAAATATAAGTAAAAACATTATAGTAATCCCAGAGAAGCAAAGGTAGCTATAGGGTAGGACTTATGTTACGCAATCAACTTACCATATCTTTAACATCTAAGAACATCACTAATGGTATAGACCGCTGATACGGTAATGTTTAAAATGTCATAATGTAATATATATACTCCCTAATTAAGGAGGGTCTGAGACTCCAGTTTTGGTAAGGAGTTCAACACTGAGAATCAAAGAATACAATTCTTAAATAAAATGATCTGATAACAGAGAGGGAATATACTGTAGTTATCGGGGTCTGCTTGAAAATGTATAAGCAGTCGGAATTGTATCCATGCCAAGGTTTTGAGAGTGGTTTGGCCCGTCTTAATGCATAGAACTGCATTAGAGGCATATTTAGGGAGCTTCATTCATTTCTGGAGAAGCTTGGAATGTAGTATATTCAATCATTTCTTGATTGCAGAAATCCAAATGGGGAGCCGTACAGTGTCAGAAAACCAATCTTAGCCTCAAAAACCTGGAGGGCAGCAGGGATGTATCGCTTTCCCTTACTGTAGAAGAAACAATATACTGCTGTGATGTTGGTATGTGCAGAAGCCATGACTGGTTGTTGCTGTGAGAGCCATGACAGGTTATATCTGTAGCAAATACCAAGGTATCGAAAGTCTTTGACCTGTTCAATTGTGTGGCCCTTAATCTGCCAAGACATTTTTGGCCAAAATGAGAATTTTTTCATTTAACATAATTTCCAGTCTATTTATTTCACAGTAATTGGCACAGCAATGATTTATCAGAAAGATCAAAGCCATTGGCCTGTCTTTGGAAGCATTCCTAATGCTCACCAATATGGAAGCCTGCAGGTCAGTCAAGAGCAGACTTTTGGATCTTGACTTTTGGAGCGTCCTACAGGGAGCGGTCAACCCCCCTGTTTAAGGAGCTCCATTGGCTGCCGTTCATCTTCTGGTCCCAATTCAAAGTGTAGGTTCTTACCTACAAAGCCCTGAACGGTTTGGGACCCACCTACCTGCGTGACTACATTTCCATCTACGAACCCAGGCGATCTCTTCGATCATCTGGAAGGACCTTGCTCTTGCTCCCACCCTCTTCACAGGCATGATTGGTGGGGACGAGGGGAGAGGGCCTTCTCTGTGGTGGCCCCCCAACTGTGGAACTCGCTTCCTAAGGATATCAGACAGGCCCCCACATTGGCAGTTTTTAGGAGGAGCTTGAAAACGTGGCTGTTCAAATGTGCCTTCCCGGAATAAAGTAAATAACACCCTGCTCTGATCAACATTTGCAAAATGTCCTCAGAAGAACTTTAAACACCGGTTGGGTTCTGCTCTACACTATTTTCTAAAAGACCCTCCTGTGTTACACATTCTACCTCTGTTCGCACCCAGTGTTGTTTATTTTAAATAATTTTAATAATTTACATCTGTCCCAGCCATAATGTTTTTAAACTGTATTGTTGTTGTTTATTGCTTTTTGTAAGTTATAGTGATTGTATTGTTTTATTTGCTGTTGTGTTATTTTACTATGTGTTGTGGGGCTTGGCCTCATGTAAGCCGCCCCGAGTCCCTTCTGGGAGATGGGGTGGGATATAAATAAAGTGTAATAATAATAATAATAATAATCTGACTCTTGCAGCAAAGACAACATGTTCCCCTACCACATTATTCATTCCATGTGAACGAAGAGTCATGGCAGCATATCTTTGCATTTGAATGAATTCCACCCAGAGGAGAGCTTTGGCGACTGCAGGATGTAATGTGTTGCCATCATCAGCTCTTTTGGATGGGAGATTTTTAAAAAGTGGAATGGTCCAAAAGGGTTTGTTCTTGTTTCTGTTGAAGCACTTCACCATTCATTGTTTGTTTGCTCCAAATATGATAATGTATGGGTGAAATACAGGAATTCCATTTTTTTTCATAGTGTTCTCAATGTCAAGGGTATGATGAAATTCTGTATCTTCTGAACAACTCTGATGCGTTCTTTTGTGAGACTGTTGCAGATTTTATCCCTGAGATGAGTAACTTTTAAGTATGTTTTCTTTTTCTCTGTGATTTCCTCTTGTTGTGTATACCTGTGTTGTATGCCAATTTTGTTGTTGTATGCCAATAAAGGCTGTGTGTGAGAGGTCAACAATGCATTTTCGAACTGATTAGCAGCAAAGTACGTGCCATTAGCAGGCAGTGTTCCGATAGTAGTTCAATCAGAGACTTGTTAGCAGGAGAAGGAAGAATGGGGGAAAATAGTAAAAATAATAATCTCAGGACAAAACTGGACTTCTCTTGTTAATAAAACCGCTCTGAGCTCCAGAGAGAGCGGTATACTAAGCCGAATAAATAAATAAATAAATAAATATTATCTCCACTGGCATCCCATAGAAACCCATTGCAAGCTGCCCATCCCCCAGCAGGCCTTTTTCTCCTCCAGACACCATTGTCCCGGGTCTCACAAACCCTGTCATTAATTACGTTTCCATCGGAGGAAGAGTGACGGCCCGCCAAAATGTTTGAAATAAATATGGGACAATCGGGAAGCAGTGATACAGGCCCCGGAACAAAGGAGGGTGGCCTGGAATGAAAATGAGGGGCAAAAGGAGGGAGGAAAGGAAGGGAAGGGGACTTAATTGGCCCAAGAGACAGACCGCCCTTTGGATGCAAGCCCAAGCAAGGAGAAGGCAATCTGTTGGAATGCCTACACAGGGAATTTAAGCCAGAAAGTCCTAGTGTTGATGAAAACAGTAGCTTTATGGTACCCAGCAATGCCCGATTTTGGTATGTGGTAAGAATAAAATTTTGAAGTACATACACACACAAGCTTTATTGGCATATCACAATTGGCATATCACAAAATCACAACACGGGCCTATACAACAAGAAGAAGTCACAGATAAAAAGAAAGGCATAATTAAGAGTTGCTGTTATCACCACCACCACCATCATCATCATCTTTATTTGCATCCCACCTTTCTTCCCACAGGTGGGGACTCAAAGTGGCTAACAATCCACACTAGACAAGTTTAAAAAGTGCAGTACAAAAGTTTTTAAAACCCAATTAAATAGTAACAGTGTGGTGAAAACAGAATCAAAAATACAATAAATATATTGAAATAACCTTTCAAGATCATATCTCCAGATTAATAAAATTTGCAACAGACTTACAAAAGAACGCATCAGAGTTGTTCAAAAGACATGGAATTTTATAACCCCCTTGCCATTGAGAACACTGTGCTATTATCATATTTTGGCAAACAAACAATAAATGATGAAGTGTTTCAAAAGAGACCAAGACCACTACTACACTGCCATATAAAATCCAGATTATCTGCTTTGAACTGGAGTATCTGGCAATGTAGACTCATCTAAAGCAGATGTAGATTATCTGTTTTGATTATCTGGATTATATAGCAGTGTAGAAGGAACCAAAGAGTGCTTCCAAAAGCAGGCCAATATTTGAAGTAGTCATTGTTTCCTTTGGTTTTTCATAAATTATTCCAATCGAAAAGGCATAAGGATGTGGGTGAACTACAGCTTCCAACATTGTGAATTAACTACTCCCCCCCCCCCCAAAACCCCACCACGACTACTAAGTTAGTCATGATAGACATGTGTGCCAAGTTTGCTCCTGATAGTTACATTGCCAGTTGGGTTCACCATGTTCTGTGAATATGCATGAACTACAACACTCATCATGCTGGGCCAATGTCCTCCAAACCCTGCCAGTATTTAAAGTGGGTCATGTTGGGTATATGTGCCAAGTTTGGTCCAGATCAGTTGTTGGTGGGAGTCACAGGGCTTTCGGGATGTGGGAGCCCTCTTGGAAATCGCGCACAAGCATAAATGCATACATACACACATACATACAAATATTATTTCCACTGTTATTATATACTACGTTTGGTACTTGGCGATGCTTGGGTTAGGCATTTTGTAAGGATAAACATAACAATTATTCATGGTTGGGTTTTGGATTTTCAGAATGGACCCATTTAAAATGCATTAGAATATGGGTGAACTACATTTGCTATTATGCTTGTGCATTTTTTATTCTTGGTAAGGACCTTATCACATTGGGATATAATCTGTTTATATGCATCCTGTATTTTTTTTAGGCCTGATGCCTATGGTATTGAGATGGGATGGATACTCTCCTCATCACACCTGATTCTTACAATTTGACACATCACACCACAGAAGTCTGGCTCCTCCCAATCAATTCTAAACACCCCCTATATCACTCACTCTATGACCTGTTTAAAAGTACAGTTGCTGAGGGGATGCATGCAGATTTGTCTATCACACACAAAAACAGCGCTTCAGTAACAGTAACAGTAGAATTTCAAAATACACTATTAGAATTCCTCCTGCAAAGAATGCATTTCTGTGGCACTTTGCAGGCAGATTCAGTCGGAATGCTAATGGAATAGGCAAATGTTGTGTGATGGGACCTGTCTGAAATCATTCTCAAACAGTTGCGGAAACAGAGTATTTCCTAATGTGATCAGGTTGTAAGCATGCATCAGGGATTGGCAATGCTTGCAAACCTCCATCCTTTCAAAACTGCGGCCCATTTTTAAGATTTGGGGATCTGTTTTTAGAGGAAGAAAGATAATAATAATAATAATAATCTTTATTTATACCCCACAACCATCTCCCTGAAGGGACTCAGGGCGGCTCACAAAAGCACCCAATAGTGGAAACACACAAAATACAACAAGTGCACAAACAATAGCACAATAGCAATAACAAATAGGATTACATCATAAAACCCTGCAAGTTAAACATTCAATAAAATGCAACAATGGCTGCAGATATAAATAAACTGTAATTAATATCAGTTTAAAGCCCCCTCCCCACCCTACCCTCCATCATCATCAAAGAGATGTCGAAAGTTCAGGGTGGTCTCTGGGTCAGCAGGATGCTTAGAGACAGAGAAACAAAGGGGGGCTTTGGAGGAAAAGAGAACAAGGGGTGCAGTGATGCCCCCCTTTCCACCCACCACAGGGAAGGAATGGATGGATGCTTTGGGCTGTGAGCGGGAAAAGGGCCAATGTGCATTATTACCATGAAGCAGGGGGAGAGAATGGATGCAGAAGAAGGGGGGATATGGGCGAAAATACGAAAGATTTGGGAGGGTTGATCGTCTCTCCTCCCATCCATCTATCCATCACCGTTCTTGCTGGAATTTGGAAGAAAAGACAAACAAGGGGAGCTAGGAATTCAGCAATGTAACTGCATTATCATCATCATAATCATCATCAACATGTAAATATGATATACAGAATGTAAAAGAAAACCAAAGAAATACATCAGGTCACTTTCGATATTTTGCATCTCCAGCATTCCCACCAATGGGCTTGATCTATTTTGCTTATCACCTCAGGAGTTATATAACTTCTATAGAATACAAATATGTAACCGCATTTTCCTAGTTTCTAACAGACCTCACAACCTCTGAGGATGCCTGCCATAGATGCAGCCGAAACGTCAGGAGAGAATGCTTCTGGAACATGGCCATGCAGTCCAGAAAACACATAACAACCCAGTGATGCCAGCCATGAAAGCCTTTGACAATACATTCTATAGAATATTTTATACAGGTTTTCTCTAGTGGACACCGCTATCAAACATTTAAAACCTCTTTTCCATTGTTAGTTGAAAAACATACAAACAAATTATATACGGATTGAAAAGACTCAGTGCATATTCAAAACTATAGTTGTGATCATCTGGTAAAATATAAACTTTTTTTTTGGTACGTGTGTATTTTATACTGTGGTAAATAGAACCAGTGGGCTGCATATTGTTGATTTTTATGACAGAGACTGTGGGCCAGTGGAAATTTGAACATGAGCCACAATTGGTCCTCGGTCTGGCTTTGGACACGCTTGCTCTAGTGTGATGAGGTCCTAAGTCTTGCAGGATTTGATTTTACTTTGTGATGTCACTTCTCCTTGAACTGATTTTACAAGTTAAGCGAACTAAACAAATTCTGGCAAGCCTGGTTTCCACAGGTGGGTTGTGGCCAAAAGTTTGCCAATGTGCCAATGTTTTCCAAAGTGATTCTCTGCCAGGAGACCCTTTTGGGGTATTGCCCATCGTCAGTCCAATTGGGACAAGATTGGATCCTGCAAAACAGGCAGGGATGCCAGTTTCAGCAGAACAGCAGAAAAACATCTCTGTGTTCCTCCCCTTTGAAGCCTTCCTCAGTATAACTCATCCAAAACGCAGCCCCATTCATTCCCTCTCCTGACCCCATTCTCTTGGCTCAGGCGGGGCCTCTCCGCAGGGCCCCAGGACTGTGGGGTTAGGGTTCAAAAGTCAGGGGGTCACGGGGTGGGGAGGGCGACGAATGGACAGTCGGGTGGCTATCCAAAAGGACGGCTGGCCTTGGCCGAGATCAAAGCCCAGAAGGGGGCTACAGTGGAGAGGGCCTGCCCCCTTGGCCCCAAAGCTCCATCCCCTTTGCTGCCCCCGGCCAGCCCTGCCAGGCTTGCACAGCTGTGCGCTTTGCCCTCCCTTTGTGGGAATAACCCACGGTGCCTTTCTAAAGACAGAATAATTGGGTTTTAAGAGGCATTTACATGTTCCACAGATTTTGCCCTACAGCCTTTGGAAGGTTGCAGAATATCAATGGAGGGTGCAGTTGCCAGCAGAGCAGGGAGGAAAGCAAGGCAGGGGGGGAAGACTGCCAAGTGGTGGGTCCTCCCAAGTTGTGGGCAAAAAGAGTCCTCCCCCAAACTTCTGGGATTCCAGGCTGTATCTACACTGCTATATAATGCAGTTTACAAATCCAGATTACCTGCATTGAACTGGATTATCTGAGTCCACACTGTCATCTAATCCAGTTCAAAGCAGATTGTCTGGATTTTCTATGATGGTGTAGAAGTGGCCTTAGAGAGCACTACTAACTAAACAAGCAAAACTGCTTGTATTGCAATTTGGATATATTAGGCTCTTTCCAATCCCTATTTTCTGAAGGCCAGTTTATTATTTGAAGAGATGCCCCATTCAAGCCCATAGTCTTCAAAGTTTCTGAGGAAACCTGGGACAACTTGTAGCCAAACCACTTTGAAGTTGGGTCAATAGAGCAGATACGGTAGATAGGTAGCTAGATAGATAGATGATAGACAGACAGACAAATAGGGACTCACAACAAAATAAACAATATCAGGGGAGAGAAAGGCAAAAAGAAGGTATGCATGTGTTTGTCCTACAAAGGCTGTTGTTAGGTGAAGTGGCCCTCTGTGATGTCACTGGGGGGGGGGGGGAAAGGTAACTTATGTATGAGGGGAAGGAAGGAAGGAAGGAAAGAAAAAGAGAAAAATGAGAAGGAAGAAAGCATGGAAAGGGGAAAGAAAGAAAAAAGGAGGGAAGAAAAAGCAAGGAAAGGGAGAAACCATGAGAGGGAGAAGAGGGGAGAGAGACAGAGAGAGAGAGAGAGAGAGAGAGGAATAATTTAAAGCAGGAGGGGTTTACCCACTAGTGTTTAAGTAACTCAGTGGTTCTTAAACTGTGGCCCGCAGACCACCAGTGGTCCGTGAAGACGAAAATGTCGTTCGCAAAGCTCCTTCTTCTTTATTTATTAATTAATTAAATTGTACTTTTGCTCCTTTTGCACTGTCTGTCACTCTTTCCCTGTCGCTGACCATGGCATATGTTTTGTATCGGAAACTAGAGCTGATGTGGTCTATCCAGTTCAATTTTCTGAATCAGCACCCCAAATAACCAAACCAAATCTAAAGTTGACCAAAAATTTATTTGTAAGCTTTTGGTTACTAATGTTGGAGAGTGGTCCCTGTTCAAAGTGGTCCCTGGTCAAAAAAAAGATTGGGAACCACTGAAGTAACTGAAATAAAATATGGTATCTCAGAGGAGGGATGGGCTGCTAAAAGTGTCCCCCAATGATTTATAGCAGGGCTGTCCAACAGGCGGCCCGCGGGCTGCACACGGCCCCCCAGCCTGTTGGACACAGCCCCCGCTACCCTCCTTAAAGAATTTTTTTAAAATTTTTTTTTAAAAAATATTTTTTTAAAAAAATTTTTAAAAAAAATGGCGGCCGGGGGGGGGGGGGAGGAGGCGGGGCAGGGAGGAGGAAGGGAGCCAGCTCCTCCTCCTTGCCTCGCCCCCTCCGTCCCTCTCTCCGCCCCGCCACTGCGATCCGGTTCGCAGCGGCGGGGGGGAGGGAGGGAGGAGGAGGAATCCTCCCTTCCTCCTCCTCCTTCCCCGGCGCCGAGGCGATCGGGACACCGGCTGCGCCGGGAAGGGCAGGAGGGAGCGAGGGGGCAGGCCTCCTCCTCCTCCTTCCCAGCGCTGCTGGCGTCCTGATCGCCGCGGCGGGAGGGGGAAGGAAGAGGAGGAATCCTCCTTCCTCCTCCTCCCTCCCGCCTGGCGCCGTGGCGATCGGGACACCGGCTGCGCCGGGAAGGGCGGGAGGGAGCGAGGGGCGGGCCTCCTCCTCCTTTCCGGCGCCGCTGGTGTCCCGATCGCTGCGGCGGCGGGGGGAAGGAGGAGGAGGAGGAATCTTTAGCAGGAAGGGCGAAGCCATGGAGGGCTCCCCTTGGCTTCGCCCTTCCTGCTAAAGTGTCACGCCAGCCCCAGAAACGGGCGAAAACGCCCGCTTCTGCCGCCCGGCATGACACTTTAGGAAGAGGGGGTGGGGCCGCGGGCGGGGCCGTGGGCGGCCCCCCAGGTCATCAGCGACCTGAATTCCGGCCCTTGGCCAGTTAGAAGTTGGATAGCCCTGATTTATAGAATTCCTTAAGTGCTAATTTGAGGCATGTGGCTGCTCCATGGCATTGACACCAAGGTATTTGCAATTCGCTCCCAAATGTCAGCACCTTCTTAAGAGGAAGCTGGAGAATCTCATGCTTTCACTGTGGCTGGGTCGAGTTAGGAGGAAGCTCACAAACAATGACTCCTTCAAATGTGCTATTTTGCAGAAGTCTGTCTCACAGGCTGGTTTGATACTGTCCTAGAATGTAGTTTCGAAATACAGATGAAGTGCATTGAACTGGATCATATGAGTCTGCATTGCCATATAATCCAGTTCAATCTGCATTATTGAGGAACGTCATTCCAACCATCTGCGATGCCACATAAATCGAGATTGCACGATATGGCGAGTGTCAACTCATAATGCAGTTTAATTGTATTGAACTAGATTATGTTGCCTACACTAACCATGCAATGCAGCGTACTCATATGATACAGTTCAATGCAGTTGACCTGGCTTCTGAAACGGGGTTATATGGTAATGTAAATCCAGCCTTTGGACAGAGAAACAGCCTTGCCAAATTACTCACAGGAACGGCACGGCATCACCTTTGGTCTCTAGGAACTTAGGACTTCATCATATTGAATAGGAGAAAATGAAGGAAAATGGGGGAAAGGGTAGAGTTTTCTGGGGTTTTGCCTTTAAAGAAGACAAAGAATTTACTCACTCCCATCCAAGAATGCTTGAGTGGCTTCAGCCCCCCCCCCCCAATTCTCAGGGTGGTCTGCAAGAAGGCCGTACTGGCACATTTAAACTGTTATGTTTATTCATATCATGATCTGATCACCATGCTCAATATATCCCATATGCATGGGGGTATTGGGATAACGATACAAAAGGTTTGCTAGGGTAGACCCTCTCTCACTCAGACTCAGCTGCCCCCATCAAACTCACACCCCCCCCGAATCGAAATCCTGGCTACAGTAAGATCGCCTCTTTCAGCTTCTAACTCAACCATCTGTTTAACTTCCATCAGAATGACTTCTCTCATTTCAAGGATACCAGCACGCTTTTAAAAAGAGGTATCCTTGAAAGTAGCACTGCCTTCAAATCCATTAGACCAGTGTTTCTCAACCTTCCTAATGTCGCAACCCTTTAACCATAAAACTATTTTCATTGCTACTTCATAACCGTAATTTGGTACTGTTAGGAATCTTAATGTGAATATCTGATATGCAGGATGTATTTTCACTCACTGGACTGAATTTGACACAAATACCCGATACACACAAATTGAATACTGGTGGGGTTGGGGGGGGAATTGATTTTGTCATTTGGGAGTTGTAGTTGCTGGGATTTATAGTTCGCCTACAATCAAAGAGCATTCTCAACTTCACCAGTGATGGAATTGAACCAAACTTGGCACACAGAACTCCCATGACCAACAGAAAATACTGGAAGGGTTTGGTGGGCATTGACCTTGAGTTTTGGAGTTGTAGTTCACTTATATCCAGAGAGCACAGTGGATTCAAAGAATGATGGATATGGACCAAACTTGGCACAGATACTCAGTATGCCCAAATGTGAACACTGGTGGAGTTTGGGGGAAATAGACCTTGACATATAAGAGTTGTAGTTGCTGGGATTTATCATTCACTTACAATCAAAGAGCATTCTGAACCTCATCAATGATAGAATTGGGCCAAACTTCCCACACAGAACCTCCATACCTTGAAGGGACTCACTGGTTTGAGCCTCACACGCTCTCCCTCGCCCAGACCATGCTGCCATGCACCAAGCACACCTGCTCTCCCCTCCCCACTTGGAGTCTCAGAAACAGCCCTCCTCTTGGCTGGGAGGTGTCACACCCCAGTGTTCCCCTGGCCCTCAGCAAGACCAATGCCATGCTAAATCCCAAGTATCAGAAGGGCCCAGCAAGCCTAAAAGCCCGAAGCTAAGTCTACGTTCAAGGACAAAGCTAGCCGAGTTGCATCTCGAGCCGATAAGCAGCCAGGGAAAGGCAGAGATGGGATGACTCCCATTCACCCAGGTGCCAGTGTTAATTGGGCTTACATTCCGATCCCATGCGGGAGGCCTGAGAAAGACCAGGTGGAGAACTGTTTTGGGAACCCGTTTCGATGCACCGGTACGTCGTAACTTCAAAGCCTTTGAGACCTATAAGAATTGGGGCTGAGAGATGTATAGTATCTCTCGTCAACTTTTGAAATCTTGTCTTCATGAACTTTGCCAGGGCTATTGAGCCTTCCTGCTACTGAACTCTATTTGCCAAGCTTTGTGCCAAGAACTCTTCTATGGATTAGCCCTTTGGGGCATCAAGACTTTAACCTTTGTTCCTGCTTGACTATTACCTTGTCTTACCTGGTGCTTGGAAGCACCAAAGGACTATATCTCTAATTTCTTTGCTCTATCCATTTATTCTAAATAAAGCATTTAAACGTGGCCGGTCTCAAGTGGTTTACTGAGGGGTCCTTCAGGTCTAAGGTACAACAGGAGGATTCACTGTCTGTTTCCAAAAAGGAAGAGAAGGACAGGCGGAGAGAGCTTCAGCCTTCTCTGCCTAAGGGGTTCCTAAGAGCTTCAGAAATATATGTTTTCTGATGGTCTTTGGTGACCCCTCTGAAACCCCCTCACAACTCCCCCAGGGGTCCCGATCCCCAGGTTGAGAAATGGGGAAATTGCCCATTTGGTCTGTCTCTACTTGGGGAATTTAAACATAAATGTAAACATAAGTCACTTGCCAACACTTTAGAAACAGCAAAATACCTCACCCCGATAGGTTAAGCTTGCATTGTGTGAAGGGCATCGTGGGTTGCTGTTTCTTAAATGTGCAGAAACACTGGTTTTATCGTGTGTGATGAAGTCATAGGTTCTCCAGCACAATTCTACTAGTAGAAATGGACCATCAAGTTCCACTGGAAAATGAGGCAATTGATTTTGGGGTTGCACTGGAGGACCTAGAGATTCACACAGGGACCATACTAATGGAATCTGCAAATCATAATCCAAGTTACAAAATTGTGTGTGTGTGTGAACTGTACTACTCTGCAGACTTTGGGCAACCAAACTGTCCTAAAACAGTGCCCTTTGTATAGAATGGGTGGCTGAATCCGTGGGTGCAGAATCCGTGGATGAGGCAAGTCAGCTGTATTCATGGATTGTTTGACCCAGAGGTGGCCCTGGTCATAATCTGAGGCTCTCGGCTGCGGTTGACGTAGCCTGCCTGAAAATCCAGCTGTGGGTGGGTTTGATTGTTGGGCCCATCTGGAGGGCATCAGGGAGGCCAGCGGAGGGAGAATGGCCTCTCTGGTTTCCAGCGCGTGCCTGAGGGCCGGACGGGGATCTTTCCGCACCTTCTCATTCACAGCCCCATGTGCTGAACGCCTGCAGCCGGACGGCCTCATGCCGGCGGCCTCCTCTCTCTCTCCATCCATCCATCCATCCCAAGTGAGGCCAGGCACATCTGCACGGCTCCAGCAGCCTCTGCCTGGGAAAGGAATGCACGAACAATGGGGGCATTGCTTCTTCTTGAAGAGGAGCCTGGCCACCTCCTCACCTAGAGAGAAACATCTGCTCCCAGCTTCCTCTCCATGCTCCGTTATATGCGTTGCAAACCCAGTGGCTCCACACAGTCTAGGTATCTTCGGTATTCACGGGAAGGTCTTTGTCCCGGCATCTTTCAGAGTTGCAAACAAAGGCCGCCTTTCCCAAAGCACTCCGGTTCCAGTTCCCCAGTTTTCTCACTGCTGGATCCAGATGAAAAATAGGAGTCTACACAGCTGCATTATATGGTAGGGTAGATTGGGCCACACTTATGATCTTCTTTCTCTGGTCCCATCTACCCTGTCAAATAATTCAATTTGAAATTGCATTAGGTGGTCAGTGTAGACGTATGATTGAGCTTTCTGCAGTTAACTAGCATTCTATGCAGCAAGCAGCATAGATGGCTAGATCGACGCAGCCATTTAATGCACTTTCAGGATGAAGATGAACTGCATTGGAGTGGATCATATGGCAGCATAGAGTCATATAACTCAGTTCAATCTGCACCCTGAAACTGCAGTTTTTTAATTGCTTTATTTTACATGGCCAAGTGGGGATTTGAACCCAGGCCTCCAGACTCTAAGGCAGGGGTGCTCATTAGGTAGCTCGGGAGCTATTAGTAGATCTTCGGCCCTCTTCCAGGTGATCTTCGGGCCTCACCAGCTGGATGGGGCGCTCCTGCCATGCACGCGCACACCCTGCACACACACGCGCTTCTGCTGCTGGCTTCCGCTGTCGCTGTGCTTTTTTCGCCTGCGGGAAGCACGAGGCGGGGCCTCTGGAAGGAGCGCCCTGCCTCTCTCTCGTCCAGAAGCAGCTGTGCAGCCTCTGTTGCCGGCGAGACAGGCAAGGCGGAGCGCTCCCTCTGGATGCCCCACCTCGTGCTTTCTCTTTCCTGCAATGCCCCGCAGGCGGAAGCGCTGCACGGGCAGAAAACAGCAGCAAGAGCACGCGCGGTGGCAAGAGCGTGCGGCGGCGGGAGCGCGTGGGAGCGAATGGTGGCGGGGGCAGGTAGATCTTTTGGACTTGGTTGCTTTAAGAGTAGCTCTCATGCTGAAAAAGTGTCAGCACCCCTGCTCTAAGGCCTCATTGACACTGGCATATAATGCAGTTAAACTGCATTATAGGAGTCTACACAGCTGCATTATAGGAGTCTACACAGCTGCATTATATGGCAGGGTAGATTGGGCCACACTTATGATCTTCTTTCTCTGGTCCCATCTACTCTGTCATATAATTCAATTTGAAACTGCATTAGGTGGTCAGCGTAGACATATGACTGAGTTTTTTGAAGTTAACTAGCATTCTATGATTTTACACCAGGCATGGGCCAACTTCAGCCTTCTCTCCAAGTGTAGGCTGTTAGGAATTGTGGGAGTTGAAGTCCAAAACATCTGGAGAGCCAAAGTTGGCCCATGCCTGGTTTACACTTTCCTTGTATACTGCAGTTTATGGCAGTGTAGATGGAGCCTTTACTGCTCCATTTGGGCTCTAGTTCTTTCTGGGCTCCCCCCAGCTAAATTTGGTATTTGAAGCAACAATAGACACTAAGCACAAACTATTTCCACTACCTTTGTGTTTCTTGGCATGATGTGTTGCATTCCTTGGAGAACTGCAGAAAACAGGCACATCCCAGACATTCACTTTTCACTTTGCTCCTGTTAAGATAGAAATGGCGCAGCATTTCTAGTCATATAAAAATACTGTTTGATGAACATATGGAATATTGAGTAATGACTGTGAATGTCATGATGCTAGGGCAATGTGATAATGGGTGAGTCATAACCATGTGAGGGTTATAGTAAAGTGGTTGCATCAGCCATTGTTCCTTATATAGCAGTTAACTATATAAGGAGGATGAAGGAATCCATCTTTCTCTCTCCTGCATGACTCAGTGTGAATACCTGTCTATTTTAGGCATGCCCAAAGTCTGGCCTGGGGGCCAGTTGCTGCCCATGTTCGAATTTCCACCAGCCCACAGCCATAAAAATCAATATGTGGCCCACCAGCAATGTTGACCACAGTATAAGATACATGCATACAAAAAATTATTGTATATTTTACCAGAAGATGATCAAAACCATAGTTTTGAATGTGCACAGAGTCTTTCCAATCCATGTGTCATTTGTTCTTTTGTTTTTCAACTGAAAACCAAACCAGATCTTGTCAAAATCAAATTTTGTCCAGCAACCCACTTTTCAATTTCATATTTTAAATTTGAATCTAAAATTGAAATAATGAAAACCCTGGCCTTTTTCGTTTTTGATATATGATTCAAAATCAAATTTTAAAAATTAGTTCTTTATTTTTGATGGTTAATTGAAAAATGAAACGTCTGGTACCCGGATTTCTATGGCCCTTTTGTACTTCTGAATAAGATAATGGTTAGTGTTATTTTCCTGTTCACGTTTTGAATTTAGAAGTTAAGGTGAGCATTTAATAGTGAATAATATGTAATGTTTCAAGTGAACCTAGGTATGTTTAATCTTCCAGACAGAGTCTTTCTTCATTTTATGTGGCCTTCAAATAGGAAAGGCAGAGTGATTTTGGTAAACGCTTTCTTAGATTTGGGTTGTGTGTGAAGAAATGAAAATTTGCAAAATTTCATAAAATAGTTCATTTGCATTTAATGCTAATGGTTCAAAGAATGTCAAGCTGAATGGTCGGCCCCTACATATACCGTATTATGCTGTGCGTTTCGTATTTTGTACAGCACATTGTGTTTTTAATGTATGGATATTTTAGAGTGCTTTATGTGTTTTAATGTGTTTTATTGTGTATTGCCCTGTTGTGAGCCGCCCTGAGCCTCCTGGGAGTGGCGGCCTAGAAATTCAACAAATAAATAAATAATTTCAGCTCACCAAATCTGGGTCTCTCACGAAAAGCTTGGATGCCCCTGCTCTATTCTGTATGTCTCTCTCTCACACACTCTCTCTGAGAATCTGAGTGTTTGCAAAGACAAAGCAGGAAGAGGATCTGCGTATCCTGATTGTACATTTGTATATATTGCAACTGTGAAGACGGAAGCCTTTGGATATTTTGGATGAAAACCTGAATCCGTGAGTTTACTAAACAGTGTGTAGATAGACGGGCTGAAGGGGGTTGTCAAAGGCTTTCATGGCCAGAATCACTAGGTTGCTGTGAGCTTTTGGGGCTGTATGGCCATATTCCAGCAGCATTCTCTCCTGACGTTTCACCCACACCTATGGCAGGCATCCTCAGAAGTTGTGAGGCCTGTAGGAAACTAGGCAAGTGGGGTTTATATATATATGGAATGTCCAGGGCCGAAGCTGTGTTTGTGCTGTGAAAGGACTTGGCTGTATTTTGCTTTCTCCTGGGACACTTGCTACCCAGAGTGTAGCAGTTCAAGGAGGCCATGATTGGGAAACTATATATCATTTCACAAACCCACCCCACAACAACTCCCGCCACCCAGCTTTGCATTTAAGATCTCCCTTAGTACTGATGGTGAAAAACACTTTGCACATCTGTTGAAACCAGGATGTAGATGACAAAGGCTTTGGCCTCCATAAATCTGTTTGCATGCCATATGATATGCATGGGTGCAAGGGGAAATGCAGATTGTTTTTCCCAGTGAGTATGAGAACTTTCTTTAGTTTGGGGGGTGGGGATGGGGAGAGTGGGAGAGAAGGGGCAGGGATGGAGGGAAAGGGATACGGCAGAGGCCAAAAGGAAGCTGGAGCCAGCAGCTGTTCCAAAGGTTATTCCTTCCCTGGGTTCGAAAAGGACGCAGCAGGGGATGCTCATTGAATGCAAGAAGAAAAGGGAGGCATTTGCAATTAAAATGGAAAGGGCATTGGGAAGAAAGTTGGGGAGAGGGGGATGAAGAGGGAGGCGGGGAAGGATTGGAGATAGGAGCAAGCCAAGGTGCAATAAACCGTTGGCAACAACAACAATGAAAGAGATATACTGTAGGCCTGATATGAGGGAATGGTGGGGACGTGAACCCCTGTCGCTGTGACTTTTTAAACAGCTGCACAGCAAATAGAAATGTAGGGAACTGGCATGAAGGATGTGGATGAGGAGGGGCTCCTGGGCCGAATGTTTGTGTTATTGTGCAGCTGTTGAGCATCGCAAGAGCTGCATGGAGGGTTTTTTTTTTGCAAGGTGTCTTGCCATCCCCATCATGTCCTTGCTGGAGACAGGAACAGAAATAGTCCAGGATGCAAAAAGGAAGGCAATGTATACCTTTGGGCCCCAAAGCCCCAATCCCCCGGAATCCTTTATTAAGTACATAATAACAACACAATCTGCGAATAGTCTTTTCTCCCCCGTTGTGTCAGGAGTGACTTGAGAAACTGCAAGTTGCTTCTGTTGTGAGAAAATTGGCGGTCTGCAAGGACGTTGTCCAGGGGATGCCCAGATGTTTTGATCATCCTTGTGGGAGGCATCTCTCATGTCCCCACATGGAGAGCTTGGGCTGACAGAGGGAGCTCATCTGCGCTCTCCCTGGATTCGAACCTCCGATCTGTCGATTTTCAGTCCTGCCGGCACAAGGGTTTAACCCACTGCACCACCGGGGGACTCTTGTGAATAGGTAACGGACAGCTATTGCATATACACATTACATATAATTGAGCATTACTATATTATCAATTCATCCCTTTAGAATGTTATTCTTCTTTTAACTTTGTCCCTCTTTTCCCCTCTACTCCATCTCCCTAACACATTTTCCTTTATATTTTAACTTTAACCATGAATGCATTTTCCTTCGTTTTCACCATGGTTGGCTGAGCCGGGCTGACATCATGGCCAGCTCAGAGGATTCTCCCTGGGAGGTGGGATTGCAATGCCTACCAACCAATCAAGAGAGCATTCCCCACTTCCAATGCAGATTTCTGCTCTCCAATGGCTGGTGTGTGTGTGTGTGGGAGGGGGGGGAGGCTGGTCTGGGAGACAAAGGATTGCAAAGTACTTTGAATGAATCACTTTTGTCCCAACGAGAGACAGAACAAAGAGGTCCAACAGGTCCCATGCATTTTATGAATGTCTTTTGTGAAGATGAGTGACCCATTAAGGCAGGTCTGGCACCCATGGTGCCCAAGTCCATTGTGTTTCCTGTGGAATATGGTCCAAAGTGATGGAGGAAATGTCATTTTGGAAAACAGGACATGACCTTCTCAGCGTTAGGGTGGCCATGCCAAGTGATGAATGTCTTTTATACTGTCCAAGTAGCTGCAGACATATATATATATTTATGAGACATATATATCCTGTCTGATAAATTGCAAACTGTCGGTTTCTCTCCCTCTAAAAACTCTTGCATTTCTTTTTTTTTGCCCTGATTGCCACCTTCCTGCACCACCTGCGCCATCCTCTTCCTCTGCTATTTCAGAGTCTCGGCTCCTCCTTGTCTCTGTTTGTTTGCCTTGGTCCCACACTGAGATATTAATTAAATGTAGAGAAAGTCCAGCAAGGCAGAGAGTCAATAGTTCAGTTTCCAGTTCCCCACCCAGGCAATTGGACAAGAAGGGAAACAGAGAGGTAAATGACCAGGCATTGCAGCTCATTAACTGGCTAGGGCCCTGCCAAAACATGGCCATGCATCATCCCAGTCACTTGATTACCACTTCCCATTCAGGAGAAGCACAGGCTGGATCCATCCCTTCCCAAGGGAAGTATGTATTTATTTAAACCCAGCCCAGATAGGGTTGGAAAATGCCCTTACACACTCAATGAGATGGTTAAACGAGGCTTTGAAGCAATGCCTGGATGGTCATCTGTCAGGGATGTGTTGACTGTGACACCACCTCATCACATTGAGAGGAGGAAGTATGGGTGACCACCCCTCTAAGAGTAGAGAATCACCCCTCTTCTAGCATCAGCAGTCTCATTTGGAGTTCTACCTTCTCATCACACCCACACATGGAGCTGGCAGTACATTTCTCAGAAGGTCAGTATTACTTTTTTTGTTTTTAATCAGGAGAAACAACAATATCCAAAAGCCAAGAGATCCCTTGCCCTACCCAGGGCTCCTTACATTAAAGGAGATGGACACCAGGTTAAAACCATTGCTTTCCATGGGATCCTATGGTTCTGCATCAAAGCCCATAGAATACAAGAGATGGTGATCCAGGTTAAAACCATTGCTTTCTGTGGGATCGTATTGTTCTGCCCCAAACCCCATAGGATACAAGAAACTTCTGATGGTTGGGCCATGAAACAGGATGGGAAACTTTGATGGTTCCCATCGCACCTGTTTTTCAGTTGTAAACATGGGAGTTAAGCGTAATAATAGACAGGAGCTTTGAACAGGATTGCTGGCCTATGTTCAGAGTTCTCTTCTTTCAGGGCATTTCTGCCTCTTCTCAACCCGATGAGGTCCATGTCTCTCCATGCTTGAAAAGAGGCTGAAGTGTCCTACCAGGGGGAAATGTCTCCATGTGAGGGGATTGATTGCCGGAGTTCCTTCCTTCCCCGACTCTTTCCAACCATGGAGACAGTTAAAGACCTGGCTGTGGAACCAAGGAATATTTAAAGTTAAAGTTGAAAGTGCAATGACCCAGGATTGTTTACGACAACAGCTATATCTCTGAGTGATAGGTGATGTTATTTTATGTGATATGTTTAATGTTTTATTAAGGGAATGTCAATTTTAATGTTTTATACTGTTTTTATTGATGGCATTGAATTGTTGCCAACACTGTGAAGTGCCCTGAGTCCCTTTCGGAGTTGAGAAGGGTGGTATACAAATATCACAAATAAATAAATAATAAAGAGCAACCCCCCGATGATCTTAGTCTCCAAGCTGGTTCAGACAGGTAGACTGGGCCAGAACCATTTAGGGCTTTATAGGCTAAAGCTTGCACTTTGAATTGTGCTCAGTAGCAGACTGGCAGCCAGTGGAGCTGACTTAACAGGAGGGTTGTGTGCCTCCTGAACGCCGCTCTGATGAGCAACCTGGCTGCCGCTCGCTGGACCAGTTGAAGCTCCAGAACAGTCTTCAAAGGCAACCCTACATAGAGCGTGGACCACCATGGCCAAGCCAGACTTCCCAAGGTATGGACTGGCGCACAAGACCAAAAGCTCCCCTGGCCACCACTGAGACCTGGGGTTCCAGGCACAATGATGAGTTCAGGATCACTCCCAGGCTGAGAACCTGAGAGTGATCTTGGATTCATTGTTGAGCCTGGAAGAAATGTACAAAATCTACGCATATCATGAATTATAATAATTTTTAAATCTTTTTTAAAAAGGTTTTCCGTCTGCAGATCCTCCTCCCAGAAAAAAAATCTGCATTTATATATGTATTGATTTATTTGAAATAGAGATATAAACATAAGGGATGATGCAAGATGTCTGCAGGAAGTTCACAGCTGCAGTGGCCATGACCCTAAATAGATGGAGCAATGTTCCAGCACTGGCCCAGAGATGGCAGATTGAGAGAAAAACACTGCCCGTCTCCGTAACTAACTATACCCTTCATGTGCCAAAGTGGGACCGAGTTCAATTGGATTAAGATCCCAGCAGCGTGGGCCGCCTGCCAGAAGGTTGGGGTCCTTGCTTTCCTTCCAACAACCCCCCCCCCCACTCCATCCCTCTTCCTTTCCCTTTTGCCCCACTCTGCCCAAATATCTGAGCTAACCTAAAACTGTCATGCCATCGCCAGTCCATGTCTGACTTCATTCCTCAGCAATGCGGCCCCACAATGAAGGAGATGTGTTGGCTGGGAGATGGAGATTGGGGGCGGGCGGTGAGAGCATGTTTTTCCCAGGCTTGATGGGATTCATACATTTCTCTTGGGGAGAGGAGTGGAAGTCGGGAGACAAAAGGAAGAGAGAGAGCCGAAAGGAATGAGGCCAGGGCTCCCAAACGGTTAAGCCAGAGGGTGCAAAGGAGCCCATGTTCCGGAAGCTTTGCACAGAAGAAGGAGAGCCACTGCTGGACGGCATCCAGGCCTTTGGACTGAAAAGAGCAAGGCTGCCAAGCAGGAGGATTTGTGTACAGTACATCTCCCAAGAGTTGAGTGCCGCAACAAGGCCAGCGTGGAGAGCCGGCCCATCTGGAGCCCTGTTGAGCCCCCTCATGGCTTCCTTTCATGCATTGACAGTCAATGGCACTCCAGTTTCAGGCTTCCCCAGACATTCAACTGTCCTAATGAATGGGCTGCTGTGAGTTTTTCGGGCTGTGTGGCCGTCTTCCCTACCATTCTCCTGATATTTTAGCTGCATCTGTGGCAAGCATCCTTAGAGGTTTGTTCAGAAGTCTGTGGGATGAATCCAAGAAAGGTGCTGTACACTGTTTCAACCAGCGAAGTCAGCCATAACATAGTCCTTGATTAACCAACCTGGGCACAGAATATTATTTGAGAACACAGAAATGCTAGACCACTCTGACAACCATCATGCCAGACTACACTGAGAAACCATTGAAATACACAAGCAGGTGGGCAATTTCAACAGAAAGGAGGAAACCATGAAAACAAACAAATTCTGGTTACCAATATTAAGAAACACCAGAATCAAGACAGTAAATAAGGAACACCACTCAGAAACAGGGGAACTCCAGACAGCGAACAACCAAGTGCCAATCAACACCTACCAAACAAATGATGCCTCCAGGCAACAACACCGATTGACTTTGCAGCTGCAAGGCTACTCAGTGCTAATTAAACTTGCCAATTGTAACATTCACACTTGCTTCAAGCAGCAAGGGTTCTTTCTCCCACCGTGGGCATTATTCCACAGGTATATACACATGCCACTTGCCTAATTTCCAACAGACCTCTGAACAAACCTCTGAGGATGCCATTAGCCACAGATGCAGGTGAAACATCAGGAGAAAATGTTGCTGGAACATGGCCAGACAGCCCGGAAAACTCACAGCAACCTAGTGATTCCAGCCCTGAAAACCTTCAATAAAATGTTGTCCTAATTAAGTGCATTGAATGGCATTAAGCGGTAGTGTAGATAGGGCCCAGGACTTCTAATTATTACTATTACTATTATTTCTTCTGTTGTTATTATTATTCTGTGCAACATGATTATTTTTGTTCCTGGATTATGTATGTCATTATTTCCTAATTGGTTTTATCATAGGCCCCTTCTACACTGGATCACTCTAACAACCACCATGTCAGACTACGCAGACAAACCACTGAAATACACAAGAAACACACGGGCAATTTCAACAGAAAGGAAGAAACCATGAAAATGAACAAAATCTGGCTATCACTATTTAAAAACTCTAAAATCAGGACAGGAAATAAAGAGAAACAAACAACAGGGAAATTCCAGACAGGAAAGAATCAGGGCCAGCTAATACCTCCCAACAAAGGAGTCCATACACGAAACAGTCAGGCTTTGAAGCTGCAAGGCCATTCAATGCGAATCAAGATGGCCAATTGCAACATTCAGACTTGCCTCAAACAGTCAAGAGTTCTTTCTCCCACTCTGGACATTATTCCACAGGTATATAAACCCCACTTGCCTATTTCCAACAGACCTCACAAACTCTGAGGTGCCTGCCATAGATGTGGGCAAAACATTAACAGAGAATGCTTCTGGAACATGGCCAGATAGGCCGGAAAACTCAGTTACCCAATTTTAGGAACTTATTAGGGGACATCCTCCCTCTAGTGGTGAAAGATGTCTGCTTGTCGTAGCACATGGCTTCCCCCATTGATAACACTATGTAACAAAATTGGAAAAACGTTCTGTTCCTGATTTGAAAGCATTATTTCCTGTTTAATTGTCCGCACTTACTTTGAACGTAGTCGTTCTTCTCCAGAAACTTTGTTTTTGTGGCACAAACTAGGTCGAGTTGGTTGAGACTTAATGATGAGAGATTCATTGAAAAACTTAAGTAAAACATGGTATAGCAGGATGTCTCTCCCGCAAAGACAAAGTTTTGCAGGGGTTTTTTTTTTTAAAAAAAACAACAACAAACCCCATGTTTTATGCTAGAACTAATTAAGAAATCATGACATTTATAACCCAGGAATGTAGATACAAATAATGAAATATCTTTGGAATGAGACCCAAGTCTAAACCCGAAATTCCGTTATGTTTTGTATATATTGTATGCACATGGATTCAAGGAATTGCATGAAATATTGAAAAGGTTGGCTTTAGACACAACATGGTGTGAAAATAAAGTTTGTGCCCACCGAACCATCAGAAAAAAAGGGCAACTCTGTCTGCAATCTCTTGTGGCAACTTTGGATTTTGGCTTTTCCTTTTGTCGTGCAGTTTGAAGCACAGCATTCCTCCATACAAAGTTCTTCCGAGAGTAACTAAAGGATATCTTCCTAGGGGTTGTTAACTCATCAGAAGCCACCGAAGGAGAACAAAACCAAAAAACCCCACAATTTCTGGAAAAAGCTGTTGAAAACTAGGGTCCAGTAGCACATTCGAACTTTGCTCCTCTGGATCTTTCCATCCAGCCTTTCTTCCTGCCATTAAGGCCACGAGACGGAGATCGTTCTCCATTGTGGCCCCCGTTCTCTGGAACTCGATGCCACCGGACCAGAGAGCCTCCCTCGACCTGCCCCAGTTCCTGACCGCTCTAAAGACCTGGCTATTTAGGAAAGCCCATGGCTAATGCAGAACCAGGAACTCAACTACCTGAGCCTGGCCCTTGCATTTAACCCCTAAATATTTTAATCTAATTTTTAATATTTTTAATATTTTTAATTGTTGAATTGCTATGTGTAAGTTGCCCGGAGCACTAACGTGGAGGGCGACTCAGAAATAATAAAGTCAGTCAGTCAGTCAGTCATTAAGAGCAGAAGTAACCTGCTTGGCTTTTGACAAAACTACAGCGACAGGCTTGGGGCTCATTCATCTCCAGCAAAGCATGGCCTAAAACCCCATTGCTGCCTTTCTCCCTTGCCCCCCTCAACACACACAGTTGCCATGGAGGAGAGTTGCACGATCCATGCAAAAGCGCATCTCGGTGGGCTATTGGCGACTTTCCACCTGATCACATTGAGAGGGAAAAGCATGGGTGACCGTCCCTTTAAGAGTAGAGAATCACCCCTATCCTGTTCTGCCTCCCCATCACACTCAAACCCATGTGTGGAAACCGAAGAGCTGGCAATACATTCATCTTACATTTATCACATGGTCAGTATTACTTTTCTGTTTAATCAGGAGAAAACAATATCTGAAAACCAAGAGATCCATTACCCTGCCCAAAGCCCTTTACATGAAAGGAGACTGGCACCAGGTTAAAACCAGTTCTTTCCATGGAGTCCTATCTGCATCAAAACCAGAAGATACAAGAGACAGTGATCCAGGTTAAAACCATTGCTTTTCATGGGATCATATTGTTCTGCACTGAACCCCTTAGGAGACAAGAGACTTCTGACGGTTGGGCCATGAAACAGGGCAGGAAGCTTCAGTAGTTCCCATCGCACCTGTTTTTCAGTTGTAAACATGGGAGTAAAGTGCGATAAGAGACAGGAGCTCTGAACAGAATGGTTGGCCCGTGTTCCCTTCTTTCAGGACATTTCTGCCTCTCTTCAACCCCGGAACATGCGATGAGGTCCATGCCTCTCTGTGCTCAAAAAGAGGCTGAAGAGTCCTCCCAGAGGGAAATGTGATGAGGTTGGTTGCCAGAGGGAGTTCCCTCCTTCCAGGACACTTCTGCCTCTTTTCAACCACAGAGAGTGATGCATGACGGCCAGAAATATCTTAAGTCATATGATGAACTCCATGCCTCTCCAGGCTTGAAAAGAGGCTGAAGTGTCCTACCAGGGGGAAATGTCTCAATGTGATGAAGTCAATTGCCAGAGGGAGTCCCTCCTTTCAGGACACTTCTGCCTTTTCCAACCATGGAGGGTTATGCATGACAGCCGGAAATGGTTTAATTCATGTCATGACATACATGCTTCCCCATGCTTGAAAAGAGGCTGAAGTGTCCTCAACTGGGAAATTTCTCAATGTGATAAGATGGTAAACTTCCTGGATCCCTTTCACAAGCAGAAGATGGAGGGAGTTTGTCTTGGGACTAGATGCCTTACTCTATGCCTCTCACTATCCTTGGCCATTAAGAATCAAACCTCTGTCCTACCAGAAGCCCAGCCTTGGTGCTGTTTTTTTTGGGTTGCTCTAGTCTAAAGCATGCAGCAATGCTGTCTTGTTTGTACAGATGATATGCACCAGGGTGTTTGGCTTGTGTCGCCATCTCTCCTTGTCTCTCCCTGAACCTTTGTGTTTATTTTCCCAGCACGAGCTTTGAGGACTGTTGGTTTAAGGAGGTGAGAGACGAGCTTCTCTGCCGGGTTGGTTTGTTTAACGACATGTTGGATGACGGATGGTCCCCTTCCTTTGAAGTTATCTGCCCAGAAGGATTGCGTTTCCCCCTTGTGCCTAATATCCGACGCCAGGAGACATAGTCGGAGTGGGAGCCTCCGTTTAGACAAACATCCCTCTTTTTCTCCCTTGGAGTCTTGCATCTAATCTCCCCTCTTGGTTTTTCACAACATATGCATTGTAATCTAAAATGTGATAAATGAAGTGGGCTGGAGTTTGCACTTTCAGAGGAATAATAGAAAGCTGTATCATTCCAGGTCACTATACAATAGAGTCAGAGCTTGGAAATGTTGTTGTTAGATTACAGCTTCCAGAATCTCCAATCAACATGAATTGCCATACAGGTTGGGGGATTTGAGGAGCTAAAATCCAAAACATGACGTTTCCAAACTTTGTGTCTTGCCCATCTAGCCCATTACAGCCTTCTCTGTCCTATTGTTACTATCTAGTAGCAGATATGGCTGATGTGGAAGGGTTGCTCCCTTTTGCTTGGGGACAATGCAATACATTTAGGGCCAGCGCTACTTAAAGAGGTGGTCCATTGACCACTACTGATCCAGAAGCTATTGGCTCCTGATCAGTAACAACAACAACAACAACAACAACAACAACAACAAACCCTATGATATCTTTAGTGGCAGAAATGACTTGAAGGAACTCAACAAAATTGTAATACTTATTGGTAGGGACTAGATTTGTAGTTCTCCAATAGATCTGGAAACCACCAAGCAGGGAGAATAAGCATCTAACCCAGGCCCCTTCTACACTGTCATATAAATCCAGATTATCTGATCTGAAATGGATTATATGGTTGTGTAGAAGGTCTCCCTAGTGGTTCTCAGATTATAGTTTTTCAAACTTTAACTCTCAGAATTTCTGGCTATTAGATAAGACAGTAAATAAAGAACACCCCTCAGAAACGGGAATTCCAGACAGCAAACAATCAAGCACCAGTTAACACCTTCCAAACAGAGGGTGCCCCCAGGCACAACAGCCAAGCTACCTCTAGGCAGATACCCTCACTGATTGACTTGGCAGTTGCATGGCTTACTCAACGTTATTCAAGCTTTTATTATATTATTATTATTATTACTATTACTATTATTATATTATTATTACAATATTCTATTCTATTTTAATTTTATTATATTATCATTGACAATGTATATTATTACTATTTTATTATTATTATTATATGATACCCAGTTACCCTGGACCATTATCTGACCTACAAGAAGCACTGCCTGAATATCAAGCAAAAAGTGGGCACTAGAAACAATATAATATGAAAGCTGACTGGCACAACCTGGGGATCACAACCAGACACAGTGGAGACATCTGCCTTTGTGCTTTGCTACTCTGCTGCTGAGTATGCATACCCAGTGTGGAACAAATCTCACCACGCTAAAACAGTGGATGTGGCTCTTAATGAGACATGCCACAATATCACAGGGTGTCTGAAGCCTACACCACTGGTGAAATTACACTGTTTAGCCGGTATTGTACCACCTGACATCCGCTGGGAAGTAGCAACCAATAGTGAAAGGACCAATGCAGTGACATCTCCGGCCCATCCCCTGTTTGGATATCAGCCAGCATGCTAACGATTTAAATCAAGAAATTGTTTTCTAGGATCTACAGAGACACTGGCTGGAACACCTCAGCAAGCAAGTGTCCAAAAGTGGCAGCCTAAAAGCCAGAACCTCAATCCATGGCTGATACCAGATGAGAAACTTCTCCCTGGGCACACACAAGACTGGGCGACTTGGAAGGTGCTGAACAGACTGCGCTCTGACACCATGAGATGCAGCGCCAACCTTAAGAAATGGGCTACAAAGTGGAGTCCACGACATACGAGTGTGGAGAAGAGCAAACCACAGACCACCTGTTACAATGCACCCTGAACCCTGCGACATGCACAATGGAGGACCTTCTTAGAGCAACACCAGAGGCACTCCAAGTGGCCAGCTACTAGTCAAAGGACATTTAATAGAATGCCAAGTTTGCAAACTTTGAGTTTTTAAAAATACAATACAATTGTTTGGTGTTCGCTCCTGACACGATAAATGAATAAATAAATCATTACCATATTATGTTATATTACACAGAGCAGCCATAGGAATCTAAAAGAATGTGAACAATTTCAACAGACAGGAGGAAACCATGGAAATGAACACAATCTGGTTACCAGTATTAAGAAACATCAGAATCAAGGCAATAAATAAAGAACAACACTCAGAAACAGGGAAATTCCAGACAGCAAGTAGTCAATTGCCTCACAACCTCAGAAGGTGCCTGCCATAGATGTGGGCGAAACGTCAGGAAAGAATGCTTTTGGAACATGGCCTGACGGCCTGGAAAGCTCACAGCAACCCAGTGTTTCCGGACATGAAAGCCTTCGACAACACAAATCTAATGCCAGCTAACACCTTCCAGAGGATGCCTCTAGACAACAGAGGCCAGCCAGGGACGGATTAAGCCGTTAGGCCGATTACGTGCCTGCGTAAGGCGCCATGTACTCAGGGGCGCCAACATGGCCCGTCTTCGGCACCCCCTTGCCCATTGGCTGTCTTTCTCATCTGGCGCTCAGGGAGAACTAGAAAAGCGTGCTGCCGGAGGAGAACGAGAAACACTGGCTACGGCACCCCCGCGTCAGTCAGTCACGAGAGCCTGCCAGCCAGCCAGCGTGCGCACGCATTCAGCCCCCTTCCTCTTCCAAACATGAGCACATGTGTGCGCCCCTCCAGGCGCACTGTGTCCAGGCCTACCGCTGGGAAGAGCAGAGCTGGGCGGGGCTTCCACGGGGCCCCATGCAGCCCGTCCCTCCTGCCTTCTTTGGCAGCGCCGCTAGGAGCCCCCCGGAAGAGAGGACGCACTGGAAGAAGGTTTCTGGGATCCGGGTGGACCTCTGCCGGGAGGGGTCACGCCATGCCCGCTGGGAAGGCAGGAGCGGGCTAGGCTGGGTGGCCCTTGGGGCCCCTCCCAACTCTAGAAGTCTAGCAACAACAGTAATAAGAATAATGTACAATAATATATTAATTCCAAATATATAATAATAATAATTCCTTCTTGGCATTAGGGGGTTGGACTGGATGGCCCTTGCAGCCCCTTCCAACTCTAGGAGACTAATAATAGCAATAATAATGATAGCAATAATAATAACGATAATAATGTATAATAATATATTAATTCCTACTTGGAAAGGGGGCTGGACTAGATGTCCCTTGGGGGTCCCTCCCAACTCTATAAGTCTTAACAAAAATAAGAATTATGTATTAATTCCGGTTTGGGGGGCGCGCCAAAATACTGTTGGCTTACCATTTAAATAAATGACCTTGGTCCAGCCCTGCGGCCAGGCTACCTCTATGCAGATCCCCTCACTGATGGACTTTGCAGCTGCAAGGCTACTCAATGCTAATCAAGCTTGCCAACTGCAACATTCACACTTGCTTCAAGCAGACCAGGGTTCTTTCTCCCACCCTGGACAGGATTCCACAGGGATCGACACACTCCACTTGCCTCACCACCTCTGAGGATGCTATTAGCCACACACGCAGGCAAAATGTCAGGACAGAATGCTACGGGAACATGGCCAGACAGCACCCCCGTGATTGCAACCATGAAGGCCTTGGGCAGCTACAGCTTCCTTTCTTTTCCCAACCTTTGTTCCTCCAGGTGGACTTCAGTGGGCAGAATCTGAGAAAGATGGAGATCAATGAGCTGGTGGAGGGAAGGGAAGGGAAGGAGCGCAGCCTTCCTTCTGGCCTCTTTTCCTATTCTTTTGCTCTCAGGCGGAACTCCATGCTCGGAGCGCCTGTTTCCACACGGAGCGTTTGAAGGGACGGACCCGTGGCTCTTGCAAGCCGACCGGACTTCCGCTGAAGGTAAAAGGAGGCCTGTTTCTAGAAGGAGAGGACAGTGATGGGCGGAGGCCTTTGCCTTTTCTTCCTTGCCTGTTTAAGGAAGAAGCCGCCTACCGGCTGTTTGGGATTGTGGGAGCTGAAGCCCAAAACACCTGGAGGGCCCAAGTTGGCCCAAGCCTGGTTGAGAGGGTTTGCTGTTGACACCACAAGGGGATTTGGGCTGCATCCATTTTGGGCTTCAAATGGTCCAGGTTGTTATCTGGAACAGCGCTCAGGGAGCACGCAAGCGCTCTGCACCAACTCCACTGGCTGCCAGTTTGCTACCGGGCACAATTCAAAGTGCTGGCTTTACCATATAAAGCCTAAACGGTTCCAGCCCAGTTTACCTGTCCGAACGTATCTCTCCCTATGAACCATCCAGGAATCTAAGATCGTCTGGGGAGACCCTGCTCTCGACCCCACCTTCTTTGCAGGTGCGTCTGGTGGGGACGAGAGGCAGGGCCTTCTCAGTGGTAGCCCCTCGGCTGTGGAACTCTTTCCCTAAGGATATTAGATCGGCCCCTCCCTCCTGACCTTCCGAAAAAAAGTAAAAACTTGGCTCTTTGAACAAGCCTTTGGAAATGCAGTGCAATAGACAAACACGGAATTATGTAAGATTGAAACATGGAACGGTTTAGACAGTGCTACTGGAAAATGAGATTAGCAGGAAGGCATTGGCTATTATATGTTTTAATAGTTTTTGTAAGGATTTTATGATGTTTTAAATGTTTTAATTGTGGATTGTGATGGCATCGGATTGCTGCCAACTTGTAAGCCTCCTTGAGTCGCCTTTGGGCTGAGAAAGACAGGATAGAAATATCATAAATAAATAAATCCAAAGGAGTTTAGTGTCCAGATCAAAGGAAGTCATTCAGCTTTGATCTGTTCGCCTTTGGTCAGACCTCTTTATCTGGAATAATACTATGTCCAATTCTGGGCACCACAATTCAAGGGGGGAAATCGTAGTAATAATAAGAATAACTCTTAAGCTGGAAGGTGTCCAGAGGAAGCGGGTGAATAAAAGGTCTGGAGACCACAAATCCATATGAGGAGGATTGTCATAAAGTGCTGGGTCTGTTTAGCTTGCAGAAAAGAAGGTTGACAGGAGACATGGGGACCATGTATTAAATGTGTGAAATGATACCATAAGGAAGAGGGAGCAGGCCCTGTAAACTAGGACTCAGTCCAATGGGTTCAAATGATAGGAAAGGAGATTCCACCTGAACATTAGGAAGAACTCCCTGACTGTAAGAAGAGCCACTCAGTAGTGGAACTCTCTGCCTCAGAGTGTGGTGGAAGCTCCTTCCTTGGAAACAGAGGCTGGATGGCCATCTGTTGGGGGTGCTTTGATTGTGTTTTCCTGCATGGAAGAAGGGTTGGACTAGATGGCCCATGTGGTCTCCTATTATTCTATCCTTATTGTTTTGTCACCACCCCACCCCCCAATTTGCACATCCCTTTGGTATTGCAGACATGGATCCTGAAGATGCAGTAGAAGCAGCAGCTGAGTTGCAAGGCAAAGCCATGGATGGTTGGGGCCTCTTCCAGATTGCTGCCGGCACCGGCCTGACTGCTTATGTCGTCTGGGCAGGGATTCTTATGCCAGGATTCCGCAAAGTGCCTTTAAAGCTACAGGTGAGGAGTTTTCAAACTTGAGTGTATTAGATTTGATGGGGCATTCAATTCAAATAAATATGGATATATATACACCATGCATAACCCGCTACTTGTAATACACCTACAAAGACAAATTTCTGTTTATTGATGCTAGGTGATTCGCATTCACACAAATAAATTCAATATGTAAGAAAGCAACAGTATAAAACATTATGCAAGCACTGCTTAAACATACAGGTTAAGATACAACATATTATTAAGATACAACATAACACCAAAGCTAAAACTCAGCAATAAGTTTAGCCCAAAATAATTTATTTTTAAATATATAATGAAAGATTTTCATGAGATATGTTGTGTTCCCAAACATTTAATTATGACAATTTATGTATGTGTCTGTATCTGCCCTTATAAGGGACTTCTGCAATGGAAATGGTTGTATCTAATTACAGCACCTTAAACATAAAGCTTGTGTTAGATTTGTTATTTATCACAGTGATTTTTACCCTTCTTATATTAGGATAGATACTTGGGCAGCTAAACCTATTTCCATCACTATGAATAATAGTTTGTAGTGACACTCCCTTGTCTCACCTCCAGTGTCTTAGCCCTGACTAGCAGTACTGTGGCCGTTCCCAACAGAGCTGGCTTTTTTCTCTCATCCAGGTGCCTTATGTCCCAGCAAGTATCAAGCAAGTGGAGAATGTCATGTCGCTGCTGAAAGGACGCTCGGGAAAGATGGTTGATTTGGGATCCGGAGACGGCAGAATTGTAAGCACAGCATGCTGCCTAAGCGAGATGTGCAAAGAGATGCTGTGGGAAGGAAAATACAATATAATACAGGCTTCAGTCTCAAGGTTACATTCCACATGGAATAAAATACTCATCTGCTTACACAAGTATTTTCATTAGTGAAAGTCATCCTGGCATTTTCTGAAATCCTTGAAATTGCCTCCCACGAGATTGATAATTGAAATGCTGTAACTAAAAAAAGAACCATCATAATCACTTTATAAAAAGGGCCCTTGCAAACTAGAGTGCTAAAAAAAGAACAGGTGCTGTGTCCAAACTGGTGTTTTCTGTATGCCCAACAATAGATCTAGAAGCTTATATGTTAGGATAGAAACGTAGAAATGCTAAGGACAGATAAATAAGCAAGCTTCTGCTTGCTTATTTTATGGTTCCTTAGTTTGATGTTTGCTGTTCTTTGAATTTGCACCTGCTCAAAACTCTTTTCCTGTTTATCCTGCCCAGTATAAACAACCTGCCAGCTAGAGAAGTTGCCTTTTTAGTTATAGCTTCTGGATTCACAATTGGCATGGGCAGTAGCCAGGGAATCTTGGAACTATATGTAAAGTAATTTCCTGGGACTTGACACCTGTATTGCCTCCAGGTATTGGAGGCCTACAAGCAAGGCTTCAGGCCAGCCATTGGCTACGAACTCAATCCATGGCTCTTGCGATGGTCCGGCTATCGTGCCTGGAAGGTCGGCTGCTACAGAAAGGTCTCTTTCCTTCGAGAAGATCTTTGGAAGGTGAGACAGAAGCTCTTGTGGAGGGGAATTCTGTGTATGGCAACAAGACAGGTAAGACCCTTAAAGGTCCCACATAAATCTTTCTTGGCCTTGAAACAGGAGACATTTGTGTGGGAGCTTTAAGAGTCTTGCCTGAGCTTTGAAGGGCTGCTGTAATTGTCTTCCTCAGATGAACAAATTATAATCTTCAGAGATCTCAGGCAGTGCATGGCTGTAGATTTAGATCCCCGAACCTCTAATATTATTTTGCTTGCATATATGGACATTGAATGTAATCCATGAATCTTCCTGCTATAATATATTTGCACATCTCAAAGCTGACACATGATTCTAGCAACTGTTGTCTTGAATATAAAGCAGGAAGTGACTTTGGATCGAAGTGGATAAGGATTGAACTTGACCAGGCTAACCAGTTCTGCTATTTGTCTCTTCCCTCATCCCATTTTTTTAAAAAATAATCTTTATTAGAGTTTATAATTAAAGTAAAAATCTCAATAGGATAGTCGTCTCTAACATGCAAGTATCAATAGAGATAGGAAGAGGAAAGAGAAAAAGAGGAAAAAATGAAACAAAAATAATATTTTTTCCCTCAACCCATTTTAAAGGTGAATCTCTCAGACTGCAAGAATGTCACAGTGTTTCTGGCTCCCAGTGTGGTAAGTACAAGAGACACATGTGAGGGGAAGTATATATCAATATTCAGTACTTTGTTCATCCATATTCAGTAGGCATGGGCAATCTGTGGTTTGTTCTAAAGTACTTAGAAAATGAAAGTTCTGGTGGTGAAAACTAGGGTGCAGGTGCATTATGTCTACAGTGTCCCTAAAGCTCTGGTAGTGAAAATTTCAGAACTCTAACAAAACTTTCACAATTTTGTTATAAATGGCAGTTCCTAATTGGTTCTGTCATAAAAATCACCAATATTGAAATAATAATGAAATTTTGAAAGTTTTGTTAAGAGTCCTGAAATTTTCACCACAAGAACTTTAGCAGCACTGTAGAAGCAAAGCACCAGAGCACCCTAGTTTTCACCACCAGAACGTTAGTTTTGTAAGTACTGTAGAACCTGAGGGTGAGAAGGACGCTATACAAATACAGCAAATAAATAAATAAATAATTTAAAACCATGGATTGGCCATGCCTAATATTCAGTAGTTTTGGGAATATGTAAAAATCCCCAATCTTGAATTACCCGACAGCTCTGCTCAGAGTGTACAGAATCTGGCTGGCAGCTTCCCTCATGCCATCTAGCTACCTGTAATGTGGTGTCTCTTTTTTCCTATTGCCTTCCTCTTTGGCAAGGATTGTCGCCTTTTCTAGCAAACCCCATTGTTTCATGAGATGTCCAACAGTATAGTCATATTGGTTTCTAGAAAGAATTCCGGCTTGGTTTCTTCTAGGATCCATTTATTTGGGTGTGAGTTTCCTAGCACAGTTAAAGATATGGAATCTAGAGTTATCCATCTGTAACATGGAAATCGGAAATACGAAGGCACGGATTTTGGTATTCAGTCATTGAACTTCTGAGGTGAGAGGTGCACACACTCATAATTCCGCAGCGTCTGCCCTTCCCTTTCCAGTTGCTACTTCTGGAGAGGAAGCTGCTTCTGGAACTTCCAGAGGATGCTCGCGTTGTTGCTGGCCGCTTCCCTCTCCCCAACTGGATCCCAACCACAACAGCTGGAGAAGGAGTGAACCAAACCTGGGCTTATGATATCAAGGTGATACGGGGAATTCGGCAGGATAAATCAGAGGGAAGCCCAGTCTAAGAACTGGTCGGCTTAGAAAGTTATGATTGCAGTGAGGCTATTGTTGAGCCTTTGGACTCCATAGTGGGAGGAGGAGATATGAGCTCCTCCCGCCACCCCCCTCCCGAAGAAATCATTTGAACTGGATTTTTCCCATTAGAACAGAGTTTTCCAGACATGAGTGTGTGAGCTGCTGTATATGCAAGTGTGTCGCATGAATGTAATGATAAACCTCTGAGTCTATGTGAAATAAACAAACCATTTTAAAAAATATAAATGAAAGATTTTCATGAGATACGTTGTGTCCCCATCAATTGCATTATTTACAATTTATGTATGTGTCTGTATCTCTTATAAGAGGTTGCTTTAACCTCTGGTTTGCTAGAGAAACTGAATTACTGTGTCATGAAATGATGCATGCCTAAGAAGTCTGTCATCAACATAAGAAATGTTTCGAAAGCTCTGCATCAGAATCTTCTTACTAACTACAGAAAATGCTCTCTTTTTCCCTCCAAGTGGCCATTCCAAGTATTACAACGTTTACATTTTAAGAAAAAATGCAAAAGATGTTACAAAGCAAACTTCAGTACAGCACAAGGCAGCCAGCAGTGGGATTCACTTAGCTTTTCATAGTCTGGCCCAGGCATGGGCAAACTTTGTCCCTCCAGGTTTTGGACTCCAATTACCACAATTCCTCGCAGCCTACCAGCTGTTAGGAATTGTGGGAGTTGAAGTCCAAAACACCTGGAGGGACAAAGTTTGCCCATGCCTGGGCCAGACTATCTCACTAGTTTGAGAGAAATGTCTCTCTGAGTCAACTCTGCTTCCTGGAATCTTTCTGAGGGACAGAAATGTACTAAATGTCCAGTTTGCTGTTTGGACCAAGATGCCCATCCTTTTGATGATGCTGGTGTCATAGAGATTATGTTTCATTGTTGACATTCCTCTTGGGGTTTGAAGCCTTGGGGGCGTTGTAAGCCCTGCCGCTAGATGCCCGGAGACCATCTGTTCCTAGGAGTTTCCGGAGCCGCAAGATCTCTTCCTTGTACCTACAGAAGAAGCAAAACAAATGTACCATCAGCCCAGTGATGTGGCATTAAACCTTCCTCAGGCTCGCATATCCTTGGCGCTCAATTGGCAAGAATCAGATACGTTTACTTCAGAGGAGCAAATTATGTGGCCTTCCAGGAGGACATAGTGGATTAAGCTCTAGGAAACTTGGGTTGGTCAATCAGGTAGGCTCACTGGTTGATGTAATAATAATAATAATAATAATTTATTTGTATCCCATCACCATCTCCCTGAAGGGACTCAGGGCACCTCACAGAAAGCACTCAATAGTGCAACAACACACACACAATAAAGCGAGGTACATGAACATATATAAGTAAACATATAACAAGGTAAATTTGCATCACAATTTACATAAAACAACATATAAAACCCTTAATGATTTAATAATTCCATAAAATGCAGCAAAGACTGCTGATATAAGCGGGCTATGTACAATATCAGTCACATAAAGTGCTAACGTGAAACAATCACTAGGTCTTTGAGTTTAATAATTAAGTTGCTAATCATGGTCAAAGGCTTGTTTGCATGCATGACTAGTCTACCACAGCAGTATCTTATGTCGGTTCCAGACAATGGAGTAATCAGGGTCATGTTTTCAGATGTGTCCGGAAAACTTGGAGAGAGGGGGCTAGCCTGATCTCTCTAGGGAGGGCAAGCCAAAGCTGGGAGGCCACCACCGAGAAGACCCTGTCTCATCCCCACCAACTGCGCTTGAGATGGAGGTGGGACCAAGAGAAGGGTCTTCCCAGCAGATCTTAGCACTTTTGCCGGCTCACAGAAGGTGATGCACTTTTAAAGAAGTTGGAACCAAACCTACAGGGCTTTGTAGGTAATAACTTCCTCTTTGAATTGGGACCAGAAACTTGTTGGCAACCAGTGGAGCTGCTTTAATAGGGATGTGCTATGCTCCCTATTAGCAGACCCAGTTAATAATCTGGCTACCAACCTTTGCACTAACTACAGTCTTAGGGTCATCTTAAAAGGCAGCCCCACGTGGAGTGCATTGCAGTAGTCAATTCTATATGTAACTATGATATTGAACACCATGGCTAAGTCAGGCTTTTTGAGGTATGGTCGCAGCTGGCACACAAGCTTTAACTGCCCACCCAGCCACCGCCGACACCTGAGCCTCAAGTGTCAGCATTGAATCCAGGAGGACCCCCAGACTGCAGACCTGTGTCCTCAGGGGGAGTGTAACCCCGTTGAGCACAGGTTGCCACCCTGTACCCAAATCAGCCTCACAACTGACCAGGAGGACCTCTGTTGTTTCTGGATTAATCCTCAGCTTGTTGGCTCTCATCCAGTCCATCACAACTGTCAGACACCAGTCTAGGATCCAGGGAACTTCCTTGAATTTAGGTGGAAATGAGTAATAGTATATCATCTGCATAGAGATGGCACCCAACTCCAAAACTGGATGATCTTGCCCAGCTGTTTCATTTAGATGTTGAAGAGCATGAGGGAAAGAATAGAACCTTGCAGGACCCCAGAGGTCAATAGCCAGGAGTCCGGCAAGGGGTCCCCCACCATCACCATCTGGGTACGATCCTCCAGGAAGGATCAACATTTCACAGCATTTTAAAAGTGGGTTGAAATTTTCAGGCAGCGTTTTTAATCCAAACCATACAAAAAGCTTCCCAGAGTATGAAAACATCTAAAGAGCCAAAATATAAAGCAGCAGGAAGTCAGGCATGACATTGTGTGATAAGTACTGCAAGAGATGGTATTATCCTGCAGAAATTCCACTTTGCCATCCTCATGTGATAAAAGTCCTCTAAGTATCATAATGCACACAGGACTCTTTAAATATATGACAGCATTATCTCAGTGTCTAAAAATCCGAATAGATAAGAGACCCAGCGGCCAAGCTAAACTTCAGCCTCACCTCCCCAGATGCTTATCCACATAGTCCTGAAGTTCAGCCACCTGTTCTTCCGCCACCATTGCCCGTGTCAACAACTGGCTCCTCTCCTTTTCTAAGTCCTCCTGTGGTTGTAAAAAAGCAAGAAGAACTTGATTGACCAACTGGTTGATACAGTAAGCCTGCACTCTTCTCTTTGTGGACCTTCAAAGTGTCCTGTAAATGTCCAGAACAAAGAGTTCAGAACTCTTGGGTAGGAACCCGGTTGCAAGAAGGAATATGCACAAAATACCCTGCTACTACGAGTTCCCTCAGCACTGCCACATTCTCGGAAGGCTGTACCTGAGTACGGTGAGTGAATTCCCGCAGCTGCTTCCTGAGCTCTTCCCAGCCTGCCTCATCCAGGGTGCTGAGAAATAAAAAGGAAAATGGTACTGAGAAGAGTCACAGGTGATCCCTTATGGCAGGGATGAGACCATGCCCCCCACCCACAAAGCAGTGTTAGAAAGCAATCTCTGATACAGGCACAGGAGGCCAATAGGACAAACCAGCATTTTGGAAGCAATAGAGAGGTGGTTCTTTGGGGACGCTGTTCCATAAAGCCTGTTAACATGAGTATGCCATTTTTTTGAATAATTTTTATTAGTGATTGCAGTTGTACATCTATATAGCCATTTGTTGTTGTTTATTCGTTCAGTCACTTCTGACTCTTCATGACCTCATGGACCAGCCCACGCCAGAGCTCCCTGTCGGCCGTCACCACCCCCAGCTCCTTCAAGGTCAAGCCAGTCACTTCAAGGATACCATCCATCCATCTTGCCCTTGTTCGGCCCCTCTTCCTTTTCCCTTCCATTTCCCCCAGCATCATTGTCTTCTCTAAGCTTTCATGTCTTCTCATAATATGGCCAAAGTACTTCATCTTTGCCTCTAATATCCTTCCCTCCAGTGAGCAGTCGGGCTTTGTTTCCTGAAGTATGGACTGGTTGGATCTTCTCATGGTCCAAGGCACTCTCAGGATTTTCCTCTAACACCACAGTTCAAAAGCATCTACTGTATCTTCCTTCACTCAGCCTTCCTTATAGTCCAGCTCTCACATCTGTAGGTTACTACGGGGAATACCATTGCTTTTAACTATGTAGATCTTCATTGCCAATTACACATTACTCTCCTCCCAAGAAGTAAACGTGTTCTGATTTCCTGGCTGCAGTGTGCGTCTGCATCTTTGTGCCTAGAAATACAAAGTCTGTCACTGCCTCCACTTTTTCTCCCTCTATTTGGCAGTTATCAATCAGTTCGTATCCCATTGGTGTGATGAAACCAGTCTGACTGAATGTGTACCAGTAAAAATTATATCCTAAAACGGTTCCTCTTTCTTTTCCATCACAGCTAGCACTCATTATTTCCATTGCATCCTACCATGTGTATTTTTTTCTGTTTTATGCGTGCCTTATAAGATAATCTCATGGAAGCTAAAATGTCAAGAGAAGTTTATTAAGTGTCTGTTGGAAGTAATTTATTTGAGCTTGTCGGGCACCTTTACATTCTAGATCAATAGTTCTCAGCCTGTGGGTCCCCAGATGTTTTGGCCTTCAACTCCCAGGAATACTAACAACTGGGAAACTGGCTGGGATTTCTGTAAGTGGTAGGCCAAAACATCTGGGGACCCACAAGTTGAGAACCACTGTGCTAGATCAAACCATCTGTTGGTTACTGCTCTATTAGGATTGAATTGTTTGTTGCAGACCAGTTTGGTTCCGAGGTTTTGATTTGTGGTCTGATAAGCAGGTAAAATCTCTATACGAGAATCTAAAATATCTTGAATCAATGCTTTGGAGGACCAAGAGATTCCTAGGGAAAACACTACTCTAGAAATCTCTAGGTTCTTGAATACGATTTGGAAGAAATTGGTCAAATGCTTAAAAAGCTAGCTTTTCCTAGAGAGAGGGAAAATAACAATTTTACTATTTTTCACTATTGTGGAGGTCCTATGCCCCTAACCCCAGTGAATGCGGAAGGCTGACTATACTGATCTGGATGAAGCAGACTTTACATATTGTTGGGTCCTTCAACCTCAGGGCAACATTGCAGTGCTAACTTCTTGCAAGGTAAGTATTTGTGAATGTATACAAACCATACCAGGAGCCGCCTATTATTGCACCAGTGAAGCATTCTCTGAAATAGCAGACTTCATCGGTGAGAAATGTTGCTGGTATGAGACCCTGGACTGTCAGTTCTTGCATTTGGGGGGCAGGGGAATACGTGTATTGTACTTATGGGCAAATCCACTTATTTCACTGCGGTGGCTTAAGCCGTGAGGAGAGGTGATCTGATTGTGAGGAAATATGCAGGCCAGCCGTGGGAAAGTTCCCCAGTCTGTCCGGGGACTGCATGAGCAAAATATAGGTCACATTTGATGTCTGGGGGAATTCTCCTGACTGTATAGAAAGGATGGTATGAACTGAGGAATGCATTGTGCTCCCTTTGGCATGCCTGGGAGCCTTTGGGGAGGGCCGGCTTGCCCTCTAGCGGTCATTCGAGATGTGGAAGGGAGAAAGATCCCCCTCTCCATATTCCAGCAGTCCCAGCTCACTGTAGGATGAATCATTTTCAAGGGAGATGAATGGGAATTTCAGCTTGAGGCATGCATATTGATGGTGGGAATGGTGTCAGTTAATAGGATAGCAATGGAGATGTGGGGCACATAGGTTTGGCACTTTGGTTTGTGTTGTTGTCAGGCTGCTCTCAGTCACCTTCACCAACTTGCAGCCAAACTTCCTAATGCCAACCATGATGAACTTCCTTAGAGATCGAGCTCAGGCTCCCAATAGTAATAATGATAATATACTTTATTTATATTCCCGCTTTATCTCCCCAAAAGGTTGGCGTATCGATTCCGGGGAGCAGGGTGAGCTCCTGCTATTAGATCCAGCTTCTGCCAACCTAGTAGATTGAAAACATGAAAGTGTGAGTAGATTAATAGGTACCAATTAGGTAATGGCACTCCATGTAGTCATGCTGGCCACATGGCCTTGGAGGCGTCTATGAACAATGCAAGCTCTTTGGCTTAGAAATAGAGATGAGCACCAACCCCGAGAGTTGGACACGACTAGACTTAATATCAGGAGAAATCTTTACCTTTACCTATATTCTGCTCTTATCTCCCCGAGGGAACTCAGGGCAGATTACAAAACTCATATACAGCCAACATTCAATGTCGTTATACAAGTGACAAGGATAGACAATACATAAACAGAGGTATAGGCTTTTCCCATCTCCAGCATCTGGAGGCTGTGCTCAACTCCGGCCATGGGGAGGTGTTGTCACTCCAAGGAGATTTTGTTGTAGACATCCTCCCAATTGAATCACCAGTATGTCCTTATGAGAACCTTTTGTTACCTCCCCACTTAAAGCAGTACCTATTTATCTACTCACATTGCTGTTTTAATCTGCTAGGTGAGCAGAAGCTAGGTTGACAGTGGGAGCTCACTTCAACCTGGGCTTGAATGATCAACCTTTCGATTGGCAAGATTTTCTGCAGCTGGCGTTGAATCCGCTGTGCTAAAGCTCAGTCCAAATACCCAATATTACCACTAGGCTCAATCTAGAGAGCCACCAAAGCATATCATTGGATTATGACTCTAGAAGCCAGAGTTCAAATCCCAGCCCAACCAAGGAAATGCCTTGGGAAAATCGCTTCCAACAGACATTCTCTGAACCAATCTTGCCAAGAAAATGCCATAATAGTGTCGCTTCATGCTAGCCATAAGTTGTAAAGGACTCAAGTCTGGTCTCTTTCACACTGTACAATTATAGAAGTTCAATCCCACTTTAAAAAAACAGCCGTAGCTGCATCCTATGAAATCTTGGGATTTGTAGTTTGGTAAGGCAAATGGAATCCTCCAAGTGCAATCCACTGAGCTATAGCATCAGAGCTCCATGGCAGAAAACGCTAAATACCTCACTGAAGTACAAATCCTTGGATTCCATACGTTGGAAATACAGCCATTAAAGTGGCATCAAATTGCTGTACTAGTGTAGTGTGAAATATTTGAATCCTCTATTCTTTTGCATCACTCCTTCAAAGTGGTGGAAAGAAACACTGTTTCATAACTGCCTTGAACTGCAGTCCTGCGTTGTGTAGAACTGACCATGTCTGTGCTGACTGTGTAAATATAGTTTCAGACTGCATGAAGCCGTAGAAAACGTTTCTGTCACCTGTGTCTTGACTCCATAAAAAGGAGAACTGGTACTCACTGTGCAGGTGTTTGCCTGGGACCAGTGTTTTCACTTAGCTTTACCTGCAAAACAAGTTAAAAAGTAACTGATTTGCTCAAATATTCACCATTGTACCTATCTGCAAGTACACATTTAAGATGACAGAATTCATAAAGCATAATGGAAAAAATACACTTTGAAATCATTTTCAACTTGTAATAATGATATGGAACTTAATGTCATTGGGTGCAACAGTTTATATATAGGCCAGGAATGGACAAACTTGGGTCCTCCAGGTGTTTTGGACTCCAACTCCAACCATTCCTAACAGCCTTAGGCTGTAATGGCCATGCTGAGTGCACCTTATGCTGCTGGACATCACATTCATCAGCAAATACTTTTCTGTGGTTTTCAGCATTTTGAAAATTGAGGTGTGTATTAGATTCGATGGTGCATGAGATTCAAGCCAATATAGGTACGTCATCTACGTCCCATCCTTTCTACCCAAAGAAGGTGAGATAGATCCTGGATGGATCTACTGCCATCCAAGTAACAGAAACTAGCATCCAAGCAGGGTTACCTTCATCTGCAGTTCGTAGAGCTGGCCTTCCAGGCTTGCTTTGTCTTCCCTGAGCCGGTTCAGCTCTTGAGAGGTGTTGTTCAGCAACTCGGCATCGGTGATGCTGAAATGGTGTTCTGGTGGGCCAGGATCCAGGCTGTTGCTGCCCAGGGACCGGATCTGTTCACGCTGCATCCTGCCACCAAGAAGGAGTTATTGGTCAGGCTTGGAAAAAGATGGGTTTACTGGAATACAGAACATTTACAGTAATCTTGGAACCTTGCATTTGGCTGCTCAGTGTCTAAAACAGAAATGGGCAAACTTTGTCCCTCCGTGTGTTTTGGACTTCAACTCCCACAATTCCTAACAGCCGCTGTTAGGAATTGTGGAAGTCCAAAATACCTGGAGGGATGAAGTTTGCCCATGCCTGGTCTAAACAAGTTAGACATTTCCTGCTCCTTGTTCTGTGCCTTCAAGCCATTTCCACCTTATCGCAACGCCGTAGTAAACCTATTATGAATTTGTTTCTGAGGCTAAGGGTATGTGGCTTGTTCAAGAACATCTAATGGGCTTCCATGGCTGGGAAACATTTGATCTCCAATGCTCAATCCACGATACCATGCTGGCCTCCTTTTCTGCTCCTACCTGTATGCAACCAGCAGTCCCTCATGTTTTTTGATCACGTTCTGCAGGCGTTTCTTATAGCCTCGAGCGGCTCCAGCCAGCTGCTCTTCCCGCGTCTTGTGTGATGCCCGGATGTCCTTCAACATGTTGTCCACAAAGCGCTTCATGTGAGCAGGCTCTGAAGGGGCTTTGCCAGCCTTTGTTGCAGTGGTCATTGATTTGCTGTCCATGTATCCCTTGAAAAACACATTGTTTGAGGAGGGCTGAGTTATTAATAGTGGAACTTCAACCAATGCTCCAGGACCCTTGCTAGCTAGAGACCCCACATGGATGCTGTTGGCGATCCCTTTCTCAAACTTCTTGTACTCTGATGCTGTCAAGAGGCAGAAAAATGCCTTGGTAGCCACAGATTGCGCACTCTTGCTCCAAACACACATTCACTACTGGCCGTTTAGAAACTTTGGCAATAATTAATAATAATAACAATAATAATATACTTCTGCTTTTTCTCCCTGATGGGACTCATATACGGCAAATATTCAATGCCATTATACAAGGCATTGAATATTTGACTCAGGGCGGATTACAAAACTCATATACAGCCAACATTCAATGCCGTTATACAAGTGACAAGGACAGGCAATACATAAACAGAGGTATAGATTTTCCCATCTTTTTCCATCTCCAGCATCTGGAGGCTGTACTTGACTCCAGCCACGGGGAGGTGGTGTCGCTCCATCTTCCATGCTGAGGAGCTTTGTTGTCCATAGACATCCTCCCAATTGAATCGCTGGCATGTCCTTATGGGTGCCTTTTATTACCTCCTTGATTAAAACAGTACCTATTTATCTATAGCTGTTTTTGATCTGCTAGATGAGCAGATGTTGGGCTGATGACAGGAGCATACCCCGACCCGGGTTTGAACTGCCAACCTTTTGATCAGCAAGATTTTCTACAGCTGGCAGTTTAACCTGCTGTGCTAAAGCCTGGCTCAAAACCAAAAGGGGTTATACAGAAGTGAAGGTCTAGACAAAATCTTGTTTTTGATTTATACACTTTGTGGGGATTTTTGCCTTAAGTTGGGGATCATCTTGTAGAAACTAGGCTTTGATACCACCATAAGTCCCCCTGGGGAGATAGGGTGGATAACAAATAAATAATAATAATAACAATTATTATTCTGACACAAAACACAGTATGTCACAGCAAAATCACAAAATCACAAGTCAAACACTTCCCAAGTGTCTAGGACTGTGTGATACATTTTTGAATGATGTGTTTATTATTATTATTATTATTATTATTGCACTGGGACTGTGGCACAGCTGGCTGGGAGTCAGCTGCATTAAGACGAAAGGTCATGAGTTCAAAGCCAGCCCTGGTCGGAATGAGCTTCCGACCAATTTGTGTAGCTTGCTGTCGACCTTTGCAGCCCGAAAGACAGTTGCATCAGTCAAGTAGGAAAGTTAGGTACCGCGTATGCGGGGAGGCTAATTTAACCAATGTACGATGCAAAAAAAGTATCCAACAAGCATGCAAAGAATGAGGAAGTACTTCATCAGGGTCACAAACAGACAGTGAAGCAACAGCTCCCCTGGTGGCCAGAATACCCTCATCAAAAGCTGGAATGTTAAATAGCCTCTGTGTGTCTGTCTATATATGTTGTGTGTCTATGGCATTGAATGTTTGCCATGTATACTGTATGTACATTGTAATCCGCCCTGATTCCCCTGCAGGGTGAGAAGGGCAGAATATAAATACCGTAAATAAATACATAAATATGTTGTTGTTGTTACATGGGGGCAGGACCTGAACTTACTACTCATCATCCTCCAGCCAGGAAGAAATGCTCACCGCCAAGTCTGTGATGTACTGAATGAGCCGCGAACGATACTCTTCGACGAGCTCCTTCAGTCGTAATTGCAGCCGGGAGTTCTCTGCCTCGACTTCTTGAAACTGGCTTTGAGAAGAGAGTAAAACCTGATGTCCAAGCAAAGAAAAACAAGAAATGTTATCCTGAATATTGGGCAGCCCCTGTTTTAGAAGATTCTTTAAACTCTACATGTTCTGCTAAGTCAACCAGACTGCTTCCTTCTCTCCTCGTTGTTATTAATCAAGACACTCGTCTTTGTTATGCTATCTTAAGTATTTATTTTACACACTGCTGTGTTACTTTTTAAAACTTCTTTTAGTATTTGTTAGTTTAATATTCTTTCTTAGTGATTATTAATGTGGTATAAACTGCTTTCATGGTTTCAAAGCCCGAAAGCATCTTCTAAACTGAAACACACCCACAAGTCCAAATTCCTGTTGGAGTCTTCCGTATGGTAAAATTTGTGTAATGAAGCCTTTGGACATTTATTTTTCCTAACACACAAGGTCCACACTGAAGTCATATTGGCAAAGGTGTTATTGTGCCTGTGGTGGCCTCAGCCATGAGTGTACACTGCAATTATATGCACACTGTGCATAGATATGCATGCACATTTGGCTGAGCATTCAGCTGCACAGTTGCTGCTTTGGTTCACTTACCCTCCAGGTGTCCTGGCTTGGCAGGAACAGTTCTGAAAAGTAAGCCGTGCCTTTGTCTGCTTCTGTTAAAAAGTCCCAGTTTCCCTCTTCTCCCACTTTGCTGCATCAAGTCAAAGTACAAAACGAGATTTCACTCAATTACTTTGGAGCAGGAGGAGAAGAGAGACTGGAGTCTCCTTTTTCCCAGGAGTCCCAGACAAAAGCAAAGTGTGGCAGCCTGTCCTAGCTTGCCTCGGCTTCCTCACTCATAACTTTTGCTCAACTTTACCCCAGTGTAACACTGCTTGGCTACGCATGTCTCTGAGAAAAGTTTGGTGCTGTCATGCAACATAACGATTGTGTAGCACGATTCATGCCTCATTCCACATGCTTCACAACCTGGATGTAGGATTATGGCCACTGCTTGGTTCTGTTTCTTCCATTCTCAAGCATGTCCTTCTTTTCGACTTCTGTCTGTCCATTTGGAGTCCTCCTTACCTCCGACTGCTCCGCCAGCTTGTGCTGCATGCTCCGGATCTCCTTCTTTGCCTCTTGGAGCTCCTTCCCCATTGAAACCCTAGACACGCAAAGGATGCAAGCAACATAACAGAAGCTGAGCAGCGCACACCCTACAAACAAACCTCAATTAGCTTAAATGTGGCATAAGATGGACTGCCAGCCTGTTCATCCGATAATTTGAGGGTTGCCTTGGTTGGCAGGTATTAACACACACATTTGGATAGGGGCAAGGGGAATGTGGAGGAACTGAAATTTAAAATGTTCAACCCCAATGATCATCATAATGGTGGTCATTCTTGAGGGAAGAGTGCTCTAGACAGCTTGATATGGATAAATAGGTTGACATGTACTCCTTTATGGTCCAGGATAACATAGTAGTTCCACATGCGAAGCTGACAGTGGCATCGTAAGAGGGGGCATGCCCAAGTTTTAAATACTTATGGTTTTTAAAACACCTTAAAAAGAAGTTGTGTGACTAGTGGCTGGTGAAGAAAACTAAAGAGGATAATCTGGGGGATTTCTACTTATGAGGGATTAATCTTTATATCAGTCCATTTACATGATCCACTTTGGGCATGACCCACTCCGGACTGCAGAGTTGTAGTAGCTCCGCACCAGTTGCTATGGCGCCATCCTATGGAATCTTGGGGTTTGTAGTTTTTGTGGCACCAGAGCTCTCTGATGGAGAAGGATAAGTATCTTCAAAACTTCAAATCCATTTAGCCATGGCAGTCAGTGTGTGGTCAAATTGCTATGAGGATATAGCCCTGGATGTGGATTTTGTTAACATGCCTCCCCAAAAAAGTGATTTATATTATTTTATATCTGACAGTCACAGGTTTGAATCCAGGGACCAGGGTAAGCTCTTGTTGTTAGCCCCAGCTTCTGCCAACCTAGCAGTTCAAAAACATGCAAATGTGAGTAGATCAATAGGTACCACTCCGGTGGGAAGGTAATGGCGCTCCATGCAGTCATGCCAGCTACATGACCTTGGAGGTGTCTATGGGCAACACTGGCTCTTCAGCTTAGAAATGGAGATGAGCACCAACCCACAGAGTCAGACACGACTGGACGTAATGTCAGGGGAAAACTTTTACCTTTTATATCAGACAAATATATGTGTGAGTGTGTATACACTCAAATTATGGGACGAAATTGTTCTGGACTGTGCTTCCCATCAAACCTCACCATTAACTGTGTTGGCCAGGACTGCTGGACCTTGCAGTCTAACAACACCCCAAGGACCGTGTGATCTCAAGTCATGCTCTAGGTCAATGGCAGACTAAGTTGGCTTTACTCACATTCTCTCCTCTAATTTCTGCTGCTGGGAGTTATACATTTCTTTCATATTTTCAATCTCTCGGGTGAAGTGATCTTGGTTTCCAAACAGCTGGGAGAAAGAGAGGAATGAATGCATCAGAAAGTATATTATCACATATTGAAGACACAGTAAACCTTATGCTGGATCAAACGATTAATCTGTTTTCATTGAGTAAAATATAACTTAGCCATGCAGTTGAAGTGTGGCATCAAAAACCAGTCTATTTCCAACAGTAACGTATCATAGCACAGCACTGGAAGACCTAGAGAATGTATAAAAATATGTAGCAAGAGCATGTTTTTTCAGATATGGGTAAGTGAAAACTAGAAGTCATACCTTACTTTTGGACTACCCAGGCTCCAGCTACACTGCATTATATAGTCAGTATAGACTCATATAATGCAGTGGAAATGTGTGATATGATTTATTTACTTACTTACTTACTTACTTACTTACTTACTTACTTACTTACAGTAATTATATTCCTTCCTTCTCAACCAGAAGGGGACTCAGAGCGGATCACAGAACACATATACAGCATACATTCAATGCCGATTATACAATGACAAGACAGACAACGCTCTGAGTCCCCTTCGGGGTGAGAAGGGCAGCATATAAATGTTGTAAATAAAAAATAAATTTAAAAATAGATAAAGGTATACATAGGCTTTCCCATCTTTTGGCATCTTGAGGGCTGTGCTCAGTTCCGGCCATGGGGGCAGTGCTGTCACTCCATCTTTCCTGCCAAAGAGCTTTTTGTTCGTAAACTTTCTCCTTTTTTGATAGAATCGCCATGTCTAAATACCTCCCCGTTTTAAGACAGTACCTATTTATCTTCTCACATTTCTGTTTTCGATCTGCAAGGTGGGTAAGGTGGGATGAAGGTCAGGAGCTCACCCTGACCTGGGTTTTGAACTGTCAACCTTTCAGTTAGCAAGATTTACTGCAGCTGGTGATTAATCTGCTGTGCTAAAGCCTGGCCTGATTCAACACAGGTACTAGAATGCAGTTTCCAACAGCATTATATGAGAGAGTAGATGGGACTCAGTTAGTGTACTCATATGGAATGCTGGGTTTTGCAGTTGCATGAAGAATTTAGAGTCTCGTGGATAAAAGATCCAACTCCTGGTCACTTAAGTCAGCAGTGGTGATGCCAGATGTTTGGATGAGAATACGATGGCAATTAGGAACAGAAATATATTCATTCTGATGTATGCAGATGTCAAAGCGATCTAGCTCTAAGAAACATCACAACAATCATATTTACTCACACTTTTCTCCAGTTTCTGCCGTTCATATTCAGAAGCCACTATATCTTCAGGCTCAGGGAGAAAGACACAGAAAGGGAGCAAACATTAGATTTCTGTCAATAGGGGAGGGTCAGAGTTTCGAAGAAGGCAACTTCCGGTCCATGCAAACCACTTGAAGTAATACCATCATTCACCAAGGACTTCAAGACCTGGAATGAGAGTCTGGTGCCCAAGAATCAATTCCTCAGTTGGCCATGGATACCTGTTGCTTGACATTGGGCAAGTCACGCACTGAGAAAAACCTTTCATAGAATTGCCATAAGTTGGAAAGTACTCAAAGGCATACATCAGCAATGGCAACCCGACATTTCAGGAAGGCACCAGAAGTCAGGAAAGCTCAGGCACGCTAGATTTTTGGACATCAAGTCCAAGAATCCTTCATTCCTGCGATAGACAAGCAGGCTGAGAGATTATGGGAACTGCTGTCCTAAAATGGAATGGTTCCAAACTCGTGGAAGTGTCTGTCGGAATGGGTACTACTACCACAAAGAGACATACAATTGAAATTGTTCACATGCTTGTGGATTTCAATGACTGCTCAAAGAGACATACCTTCACTTGGCGGGCGGAAAGATGCTGGGCCAAAGCACGCACCCGCTTCACCTCCTCAGATGGCTCATCCGTTTCAGCGTTGGGTTTGATGAGGTTGCCCCACACATGGTGAAGGGAATTAGCTAGGTTGAGTAACTCTTTGCTCAACTCCTCATTCTTAGCAATCTATAAAAAAAGAGACCAAGAAAGAGAGCAGGCTTATTAAGAAGAGTGTCAATGTCCAAACTCCATGACGGTTGGGATAGAAGAGCAAATGTGCTGAAAAGATCTTTCTTGTTGCCCTGAAAGACCCTATGTCAGAGATTTCCAAACTGTATGTCGCAACTCACTATTGTGTCAGCTGCAGTAGGTAGGTGTCTCCCACAGATATAACAAGAAATGACAAAAATCTTGGAAATGGTGGTGGTTATCTTACAAATCATATATTTTTAAAACTATAAATGAAAGTGTTGTCAAAAGCTTTGATGGCTAGAGTCACTAGGTTGCTGTGAGCTTTCTGGGCTATATGGCCATGTTCCAGAAGCATTCTCTCCTGATGTTTCACCCAAATCTATGGCAAGCATCCTCAGACATTGTGACTCTTTGCTATCTGGAATTCCCCTGGTTCTGAGCATTGTCCTGTCTTGATTCTGGTGTTTCTTAATACTGGTAACCAGATTGTGTCCATTTTCATGGCTTCCTCCTTTCTAGAATTCTATGCTATAGTAAGTAATTCTTACCTCCTGTCCGTGTTCCTTGCCCAGTGCAAGATAAGTGCTCTTCAGCACAAGGTACTCATCTGCCAGCTCCTTGCGGCTGTCTTCAAGGGCCTGTAGGCGTTCTCGCAAAGCATTGCGCTCCCCAGCCATTTTCTCGGCATGAAGCTCGACTTCCAGGATACGATTTTCCAGGGTCAAAATCTAGAAAATGTATGTGTTTAAAGTCTATGTAAACAGCCATAGTTTCATCCTTTGGAATCCTGGGGTTTTGTAGTTTGATCAGAAGCACCAAAGGAGCTACTCTGGCTGAGAAATAATGACTCTCCCTAAACTGCCAGAGTTAGGATTCCCTAGGACAAAACCATGGCAGTGAAAGTGGGATCAAAGCATAATAATCCTGCAGTGTGAACAGATCCAGAGTCACTATCAGGGGAGACCACTAATAAGGGCATGATACATAGCTACCCTAGTCTGGCACTGCACTGCCTCCGAAAAAACCTGCAAATCTCTTGGGAAGACAGGCGGACAAATGGCAGCATGCTGGAAGAAGCAAAGACCACCAGCATTAAAGTGATGGTTCTCTGCCCTCAACTTTGCTGGACTGGTCACCTTGTCCGAATGCCCGATTACTGTCTCCCAAAGCAGTTACTCTACTCTGAACTCAATAATGGAAAAAGGAATGTTGGTGGACAGGAAAAGAGATTTAAAGATGGGCTTAAAGCCAACCTCAAAAACTGTGGCATAGACACTGAGGAAGCCCTGACCCTTGAGAGCTCCAACTGGAGGTCAGCTGTGTCTGGCAATGCTGCAGAATTTGAAGAGGCGCGAATGGAGGGCAAAAGGGAGAAACATACCAAGAGAAAGGCACATCAAGCCAACCCTGACCGGGACCGCCATCTTTCTGGAAGTTGATGTCCTCACTGCGCAATAACATGTGAATCAAGAATAGGGCTCCACAGCCACCTACGGACCCACCACAAAGACACTACATCTGAAAGACCATCATCCTCAATCTACGAGGGATCGCCTAAGTATACTTACTTAGGCGATCCCTCGTAGATTGAGGATGATGGTCTTTCAGTAAGTAAGTCTGGCACTGTCCTGGCCTCTTGGTATTCTTTGGGGGAAGGAGGTGATGTTTAAGTTCACTTAAGTCAGCAGTGGTGATGCCAGATGTTTGGATGAGAATACGATGGCAATTAGGAACAGAAATATATTCATTCTGATGTATGCAGATGATCTAGTGCTCATCTCCCTCTCTCGGTTGGGTCTTAAAAATCTTCTGAAGGCTTTCAGTACCTACTGCCAAGAGGAAGATCTGTAATAAATTACTCCAAGACCGAGGTTATGGTTTTTGGCAGATGCTGCCCCAGATTTAAATGGTCTTTAGACCAACATACCATAAACAAATCCATCTATTAAAAAATGAAAATATTATGCCGAGGAAGTAACGGGTAAGATAAAGGACCCCATGAGGTTGGAAGAAGCCACAAGGTCTCTGGAAGCAGACTTACCAGATTCTTCAGCTCAAAGTTTTCTGCTTCGTGTTGCTCCCTCATTTTATTGGTCTGAATCTGAAAATCCACAAAGTCCTTGGAAATCTGGGGGGGAACAAAGGAAGTTGAACTTCTACTGCACCAACCAACCCTCTCCCCACCCAAACCCAGCAGAGACTAACCCTGAGGTTACATGGGACAGCTCTGGGTGTATAGCTATGGGCCAGGTGGAGCCAAATGAAGGATTTCTCCCTCCCAACTAAGAATCCTGCCTTGCTTTGCTCACCTACCACAACACTAGCTTTCTACAGTGGTGGGATTGCAAGCTCCTAAGATTGCTTTAAGCACATTTGAGGTGTTGAACTTCCCTGACTGGGCTGGGTTCATGTGGAAATGAAGAATTATAATCTGCAGTAGCTATCTGCAGAAAAACCTGCTGACCCGAAGGTTAGCAGTTCAAAGTCATGGATCAGGGTGAGCTCCCACTATCAGCCCTAGCTCCTGCCTACCTAGCAGTTCGAGAACATATAATGTGAATAGCTCAATACATACTGCCTCAGCAGGAAGGTAAAAGGCACCCCATGATGACATGCTGGGAAACCATGACAAGGAGGGTCTACAGACAACCAGTTCCTCAGCATGGAAAATGGAACAAGAGCACCTCCTGATGGCCAGAGTTGAGCATCGCCTCCAGACACTGGAGATGGAAAGGGAAATCTTTGCCTTTGTTTGTATTGTATGTCATTGTTGTTACTGTATAGAAGGTATTGAATGTTTGCCTATATATGTGTATACTGTGATCCGGTCTGAGTTCCCCCAGGGAGATAGAGCGGAATATAAGGAAAGTGTATTATTATTATCTCCATTGTATTCCTCTATGCGTTACCTTGAGTTTCTCCTCTTCGCTGTGGATCAGTCTGGCGGAGATGTCAGTCTTGGAGCCAGCCAGGCCTCCCATTTTTTCCTGCAGCTCCCCAATTTTGCTATAGAGCCGTTCGTTCCTGTCTTGCAACTGGACCTGCTCCACAGGAGAACAATGTTGGCTTATAGGGTGATAAAGAAGCCTTGCAGTTCTCATCTGAGGATGTTACCAAATTAACCCTCTATTATTCCACTACTACAGTCACACTATCGTTAATAGGGGATACGTTATAGGTTGAACATCTTCGACATTGGCAATTGCCTTGATTTGCCAGTTCAAGGTCCTGCTATTGTACTTCGTGTCCTCGTACCCCTACTTTCCCATGCTATTGCTGTTACTTAATTATTTTTAAATTCTCATTTTTAGAACTTTGCCTCTTCAGCTTTGAAAAAAGGCCAAATACAGTTATAAAATATGAAATAAATAGAAAATGGCCAGTTTGGGAATAATGAGGGCTCCTGGCCGAAGGGGAAAGAACCTGTTGCACTGAGGCGAATCCCAAGTGTCAACATAAAATCCCTTTATGTTTCTTATGTACCTCATATACATAACACAGATGCAATTTTGTATCATTTTTAAAAAAAAATATGCATGAACATAAAGATTGTGCATAGTGAATCATCAGAAAACAAAAGTGTCACTGTCTCAGCCACTGATGGCTTTGGATTTCAGTATGCTCCACTTTTCTGTTTACAGGAAGTAACCCTTTTCATAGAATCATAGTTGGAAGAAGAGAGCACAATAGCCATCTAGTCCAGGCATGGGCAAACTTTGGCCCTCCAGGAGTTGAAGTTCATAACAGGTGGAGGGCTGGAGTTTGCCCATGCCTCAACTAGTCCAACCCTCTGCCATGCAGGAAAAGCACAATCAAAGCACCCCTGAAAGATGGCCATTCAGCCTCTGCTTAAAAACTTCCAAGGAAGGAGCTTCCACCAGACTCTGAGGCAGAGAGTTCCACTGCTGAACAGCAATCCTTACAGTCAGAAAGTTCTTCCTAATGTTCAGGTGGAAACTCCCTTCCTGTAATTTGAACCCATTGAGTCCCAGTCTCCAGGGCAGCAGAAAAGAAGCCTGCTCCCTCCTCCTTATGCATTCTTTTGCATATTTATGCATGGCTCTCGTGTCTTCTTTTCTCAACCTTCTCTTCTGCAGGCTAAACAGACCCAGCGCTTTAAGATGCTCCTCAGAGGGATTCATGGTTGCCAGACCTTTGATCCTTTTAGTCGCCTTCCTCTGGGGACCTTCCAGTTTGTCAATATCTCTTTTGAACTGCTTTGCCCAGAACTGGACACAGTGTAATTCCAGGTAAAGAGGTCTGACCAAAGCAGAATACAAAGGCACCACGACTTCCCTTGATGTAGACCAGTGGTTCCCAAACTTTTTGTCCTACCGCCCCCTTTCCAGAAAAAAAATTCCTCACTGCCCCCTTAGAATTTTTTTTTAAAAAAATGTAATAGCAATTAAGCAGAAAGATATATGTATTAATACAGTGGTTCTCAACCTTTCTAATGCCGTGAGCCCTCAATAAGGTTCCTCATGTTGTGGTGACCCCATTCATATTTTCGTTTCTACTTCATAAATATTTTTGCTACTCTTATGAATTCTAATGCAAATATCTAATATGCAGGATGTATTTTCATTGTTACAAATTGAACATAATTAAAGCATAGTGATTAATCACAAATACAATATGTTTGGGGAAGTATGGACAACGGATGATGGGATTTGCAGTACCTTCGACCAATTCAACTCTGACTTCCACAGCCGAGACCCCATGAATAACAGAACTGGACCAAACTTGGCACACAGAACCCCCATGACCAACAGAAAATACTGAAGGGCTTTGGAAGGAATCCACAGTGATTTCGGGAAGAGGTAGTTCACCTACATTTGGAGAGCACTCTGAACCCAAACAACCCTGGATCTGGACCAAATTTGGCACAAATACTCAATATACCCAAGGTTGAACACTGGTGGAGTTGTGGGGGATTGATTTTGACATTTGGGAGTGGTAGCTGCTGGGATTTATAGTTCATCTATAATCAAAGAGCATTTTGAACTCCCAACAGCAATGGAATTGAACTAAACTTGAGCAATAGAGAATACTAGACCTTGGAAATTGGGAGCTGCTTGCATTTTCCTTAGTGCCATGGCCATCTCCCAGGAGGCGCCTGCAAACGCCGCAGTGACTCAGGGGGCGTTTGCAGATGCAGAGGCTTTCCTTCTTCGCTGGACCAACTGGCAGGCACACGCTTGCAAGCGCGTGACTGTCTCAGCCTGCCAGTTGAAATCCCTGGGCAGGCATTGCCTGGAACCCGTAGCACGTGCCGCCTTCCTCTCCTTAACTTCGCCCACGCCGCAGTCCCATATCGCTCCTTCCTTCCAAGGGACCCGTTGGATTGGAAGGGCCGATACAGGACTGCTCCGTGGGTGGAGTTGAGGAGAGGAAGGAGGTGCGCGCTGCAGTTTCCAGGCAGCGCCTGCACGGGGTTTCCAACTGGCAGGCGCACACTTGCATGCTTGCAAGTTGGAATCCCGCCACCGCCCCCTTACAGGATTGCCCCCCAAATTCTCCTGAGCCTCCCACCACCCCCTTGGATTGCCTCACCACCCACTAGGGGGTGGTACTGCCCACTTTGGGAACCACAGATGTAGACATTAGACTGCTTTGGATGCAGCCCAAAATCTCATTGATTTTTTGAGCTGCTACATCACACTCTTGGTTCAGGTTCATCTTGTTCCCCACAAGGACTCCAAGATCTTTCTCACATGAACTGTCAGGTCTTTAACGATGGCTACCGTGTCTCCTCTCTACCCTGCCCCCTAAGCATTTCCTCATTTTTACAGCTTTACGTTTGAAGTAGTTTATAACATTGATCGGTTTTATTGCAGACCCTCTCCAGATCCTTAGATATAACAATGTTTTCATCAATGAACAATAAATCAAGCAGTTGACCCTTACGTTTTCATTGGCGAGGCGTTGCACCTGCTCCTGGAAGGCAGCAGCACCACTGTTTTGGGGGCCGCTTCCAAACTCCATGAAATCCAAGGAGGGGGAATGGATTGGAGATGGCTTTGAACTGCTAGAAGCAAATCCCAGAAGAAATGGACTAGGAGAGCATTTGCCGTCTTGCCCAAGGGCTTTTGACTTGGGTTGCTATCAACTCTGGTTGTTACTAGGTGTGGCTTTTCCCTGGTTAATGAAGCGAAGGAAGAAAAGAGTCTTCTCTGAGGAATCCTTTGATGGAAACACAAGCCATGGCTCTTTGCAGGTCACAAAGAGAGTGACAGCAAATCCAGCTTGGGCTTCATTTATTTATGCATTTCGTTTATGTATTTGCATTTCCCGACTTGCAAGGTGGCTGTCGATGATATAACACGCAGCTTGAAAACAAAATCTGACAGCAAAAGCATACTTCCAATGAAATGAAAGATCAGAGGCAGATTATATCAATCAGTCAAAGTCCTGAGGGCAGAGAACTGAGGTTTTTAGACTTTCAATAAACAGCTGTAAAGAATATTCCTTGTTTCTGTATGCTCTCTGTGCGCACCAGTGCAAGCTGTTGTGCTAGTAATAACCACAAGGGGGGTATTATTGAGCTGTTGTCATAATAGAGCTGCGTTTCTCAACCTGGGGGTTGGAGCCCCGGGGGGGGGGGTCGCAAGGGGGTGTCAGAGGGGTCACCAAAGACCATCAGACACGGTATTTTTCGTTGGTCATGGGGGTTCTATATGTGAAGTTCGACCCAATTATATCGTTTGTGGGGTTCAGAATGCTCTTTGGTTGTAGGTGAACTATAAATCCCAGCAACCAGAACTCCTAAATGTCAAGGTCTGTTTCCCCAAACTCCACCACTGTTCACATCTGGGCATATTTGACATTTGGGAAAATAAATAAATAAAATATTGAGTATTCATGCTAAGTTTGGTTCAGATCCATCATTGCTTGAGTCCACCTTATGCACATTATATCCTTTCTTATTTTTAAATCCCCCAAGTTATGAACAAGATAAGTTCTGCAGTTGAATTCTTAAGTTGAATTTGTATGTAAGTCAGAACTGGTACAATATCTATCTATCTCTCTCTCTCTCTATCTCGCTGCATGTTTTGGATAGTATATGGTTTAATGCCCCTGTGGTGTTTTTTTTGCTGTCTGGGCCCCTCTTAGCTATAAGTCATTTGTAAGTTGGATGTTTGTAACTCAGGGACTGCCTGTATTGGGCTTAACACTATGGCTAGCATCAGTTGGTGATGCAGTCATATATCCAGCTTCCTATGTACAGTACTGTCTCGCTTATCCAACCATCACTCATCCAACGTTCTGTATTATTCAATGCAGTCTGCCTCCCACCTGGATCCACAGCTGTTGCAATACATTGCAATGATTGGTGCTAAATTTGTAAATACAATAATTACTACCTAACGTTACCATGTATTGAACTGCTTTTTCTGTTGATTTTTTGTAAAACATGATGTTTTGGTGCTTAATTTGTAAAATCATAACGTAATTTGACGTTTAATAGGCTTTTCCGTAATCCCTCTTTATTATCCAACATTTTCAACTTAGCCAACATTCCCATTTATGTTGGATAAGTGAGACTCTGCTGTACTTCGTTGGAAATTGTGGGTGTGAGAAACTGTAAACCCATTTGTTGAAAATTGCTGACCCCTGAAACAATCACTGAGTGACCTATGGAGAGTGGGAAATGTCCATTAAACTTCAGACTACATCCCTATAGATGAAACTACAATCTTCTGAGACCTTCTGAAGATTGCATATGAATAAACTGAAACACAGTGTAATACAATGGTGTCTCTCCCTGATATAAAATCATTTCCTATCACCCCATCTTTGTTGGTGACTTTTATAATGTGGTAGAATACAAAGATATATCAGCAACTTTTATAATGTCCCAGTGTCTGTCTCCTCCTCCACTTTCTCCTTCCGCCCTCAGCATTTTTCAATTGCTGCAGATGGATTTCAAAGGCCAAACTGAGGCTGGATCTCCATTGCCGTAAATCCCAGGATCTGACCCTAAATTATAATGTAGACACATATAATCCAGCTCAAAGCAGATAATCTGGGATCAGATCCTGCAATATAAAGCAGTGGAGATCCAGTCATAGTTCGCATCAACTACCCCATTGGGAGGAGATGAGAGGAGCAGCAACATCTTGCCTTTCCCAGTTGAGCTCAGGCCAAAGCAAACCTCTGCAGTATCTTTTAGTTAGTGCATTCTTCCTCCTTAATAACTTTTGCCATCTTGATCCCATGTCAATATGACTTGGGCACATGTTTCCATCTGGGAAATACGTTATAGGGCATAAGCACATTCAAAATAATATGAGTTTAACTGGGAAAGAGGATAGCCATGGTTCTTCCTGCAGTAATTTTATGCAACACCTTTCGTGGTGCAACTGGCAACCATTGTCAGTGGTGTGACCCATAGTTTGCAACCTGGATGGCTGCTTTGACATATTGAGGAAACGTTTAACATGCTTTGGTCCAATTTATTTCTCCAGATGTTGCATTTATTTTTTCCCCTTTTCCCCATGACACAGAAAAGTCTTGGATCAGCTGGCTCAAATGGACATTAAGGAAACTGTCAGGCAAACTGTTTCCTGTAATAATTAGAAAGAAAGAAAAATAGCCTTAACTGTTGGTGCTGATAAAGAAACCATTGTAATTCATGCAATAACTTCACAGTGGTCTTGAAATTAGGGGATTGTTCAGCTTTAGTGGCGTCATTGTATATGCATTTGTTGTTCCTTTCCTGCCACCTTGTGTCCAGAACAGTGAATTGTATGGTTTATCAATTTAAAAAATGTTTTAAAGGTACCTTAAGAAGATTTGCACTGGTTATCAGTTCTCAGTCTCCCCCATAGCAGAAAACTCACCTAGCCCAAGATCAACTTCTCTTAAAGCCAGGCTTTGGTAGAAAAGATGTGAGGCTGTTTTCCTATAGATAAGAGCCTTCCTGAGCTGGGAGGAGGGCTTCGCAGGAGACAAATGCTTTTGCCAATTTTGCCAATTGTCTCTCCTCAGACACATTACGTCACTTATCCATCTCACCCAGGGTTTTATAAATTTTGTATCTGGCCTGCACCCTGTGTTTTAATTTCCTCTACCATTTTATTTTGTGTTTGTTCTATTGTATATTTTGCTATTGTATGCATGTTACTTCGATGTTATTATTTGCTTGTTTGTATTTTATTTGCTTGATTGCAATTCTTGGGCTTGGCCTCATGTTAGCTGCCCCGAGTCCCCTTGGGGAGATGGTGGCGGGGTACAAATAAAGTTTAGTTATTATTTATATTTAATTGTACATGCTCAAACACACACATACATGTGTGCCGTGCAGGGTTCCCAGGCCTCAGGGCTTAAGCGCTCTTTTCCAGCCTTCAGGGAGAAGATGAGGAAGGAACATTGAGATGGACGCCTCTAGAGCAGGCATGGTCAAACTTGGATCCTCCCGACAGGTGTTTTGGACTGCAACTCCCACAATTCCTAACAGCCTCAGGCCTTTTCCTTTTCCCCCTCAGCCGCTTAACCATGCCTGGTCTACGCTGACAGTATAATGCAGTCTCAAACTTGCATTGCATGGCAGTGCAGATGGGGCCCTAGTAAAACATGAGGGTGTTGGGTTGAAACGGTACACTCTCCACAACCAATCTCTTCCCAAAGGCTCTATCCTAATTGTTTTCTTATCATTGTCACCTGCAAACATCCATTTCTAGGAACAGCAGCCTTATCAAGGGCAAGAACTAGAAAAGACTGATATTTTCTCTGAAGTCTTTATTTACAAATATTATACAGTGGAGAGAAAAGAGTCCCATTAGCACATGAAGGATTACTAATCTTACTGCCCTAGTGGACTGTTGTGGACCACCAAAGACGGGTGACTGTATTGTCAAAGGCTTTCATGGCCAGAATCACCGGGGTGTTGTGGTGTGGTTTCTGGGCTGCATGGCCAACGTATTATAGCAGCATTTTCTCCTCCTTTCATTTTGCCTGCATCTACAGCTATTGACATCTTCAGAGGATCTGATGGTAGTTAAGCAAGCAGAGTATATAATATACCTGTGGAATGTCCACGGTGTGAGGGAAAAAAACCATTGTCTGTTATACAAGATTAAAGGGGTGCAGTTAGCAAGCTTGATTTGCAAGTGTTTGAGTGGGATCCATCCATTAGCATGTGAGTAGTTGAGAAGATTGCGTAGTCCAGCATTTCTCAACTTGGGGATCGGGACCCGGGGGGGGGGGGTCATGAGGGGGTTTCAGAGGGGTCACCAAAGACCATCAGGAAACATATACTTCTGATAGTCTTAGGAATCTCTTTGGCATAGTCGTTTGGGTTCACAATGCTCTTCGGATGTAGGTGAACTACATCTCCCCTAAACCACTGTCAATTCATCCCAAATCCCTCCAATATTTTCTATTGGCCATGGGAGTCTCTGTGTGGGATGTGTGGCCCAATTTTATCATTAGTGGGGTTCCGAATGCTCTTTGATTGTAGGTAAATTATAAATCCCAGCAACTACAACTCCCACATGTCAAGGTCTATTTTCCCCAAATTCCACCAAGTGTTCACGTTTGGCCATATTGAGTATTCATGCCAGATCTATCATTGTTTGAGTCCACAGTGCGCTCTGGATGTAGGTGAACCACAACTCCAGAACTCAAGGCCCACAAAAACCTTCCAGTATTTTCTGTTGGTCATGGGAGTTCTGTGTGCTAAGTTTGGTTCAATTCCATCGTTGGTGGAGTTCAGAATGCTCTTTGATTGTAGGTGAACTATAAATCCCAGCAACCACAACTCCGAAATGACAAAATCAATCTCCCCCCAACCCCTCCAGTATTCAAATTTGGGTGTATTGGGTATTTGTGCCAAATTTGGTCCAGTGAATGAAAATACATCCTGCAAATCAGATATTTACATTACAATTCATAACAGTAGCAAAATGACAGTTATGAAGTAGCAACAAAAATAATGTTATGGTTGGGGCTCATCACAACATGAGGAACTGTATTAAGGGGTCACGGCATTAGGAAGGTTGAGAAACACTGGCATAGTCAATAGTGAGGGCACCTGCCTGGAAGTAGCCTGGCCTTTGTTCCTTTTGAATTGTTTGCTGCCTGGAGACATCCTTGGCCTGGGTGGTGCTCACTGGCCCTTGATTGCTTGCTGCCTGGAGGCCTCCTGTGTCTGGATGGCGTTCATTAGTTACTGTCTTGATTCTAGTGTTTCTCAATACTCGTCGCCAAATTATGTTCATTTTCATAGTTTCTTCCTTTTTGTTGAAATTGTCCATGTGCTTGTGGATTTCAATGGCTTCTCTTTGTCATCTGACATGATGGTTGCCAGAGTGGTCCAGAATTTTCATGTTCTCAAGTAATATTCTGTGCCCGGCTTGCTTTATTGTGTGCTCTACTATGGCTGACTTCTCTGGTTGAATTAGTCTGCAGTGTCTGTCATGTTTCTTGAATCGGGCCTGGGCAATGCTGCTGCATTTGGGGGTCCCTATGTAGACTTCTTGTCCACAGCTGCATGGTATGCAATAGACTCCTGCAGTGGTGAGAGGACCCCTCTTATCCTTTGCTAAATGTAGCATTTGTTGGATTTTCTTTGTGGATCTGTAGATAGTTTTTAGGTTGTGTTTCTTCATCAGTTTCTCTATGCAGTCAGTGGCTCCTTTGATATATGATATATGATAGGAACACCTTCCCTCAAGGTGGATCTTTATCTTTATTTCTGTGGCTTGTCCTTAATCTTTGCATCTCTTCTGATGTCTGCAGAAGAGTAACTACTCGTATTAGCCTGTAGAGCTACTGAGCTACTGTAAGGTTACTGATATTGCTAGCCTAGTCATCATCATCAGCAATCCCTTGTGACTGAGCCTGACTGCCTTCCAGGTGTAGACTCTTGGCAGTGGGTCTAGAGGTGGCTGTAGAGACCTATTCTTGGTCTGAGTGTTCTTCCGTAGTAAGGACATTGATTTCCAGATGGAAGGTGCTCCCAACAATGGTTGGCTTGAGACGCCTCCTTCCTCTTGAGACATTTCTCCCTTCCGCCTTCCATTTGTGCCTTCGAATTCCACAGCACTCTTGGTCACAGCTGACCTCCAGTTTGATGCTCGAGGGTCAGAGCTTCCCAGTTCTCTCTCACGATCTATACCACCATATTAAAGGTTGGCTTTAAGCCCATCTTTTAATATCTTTTCCTGTCCACCAACATTCCGTTTTCCATTCATGAGTTGAGAGTAGAGTAACTGCTTTGGGAGACAGTGATCTTTGGGCATTCGAACAATGTGACCTTCAGTCCAGCGGAGTTGATGACAGAGGAGCATTGCATCAATGCTGGTGGTCTTTGCTTCTTCCAGCACCCTGACATTTGTCCACTTGTCTTCTTCCCAAGAGATTTGCAGGATTTTTCGGCGGCAGTGCTGATGAAATCGTGCCAGGAGTTGAATGCGATGTCTGTAGACAGTCCAGGTTTCGCAGGCATATAACAGGGTTGGGAGGACAATAGCTTTATAAACAAGTATATTGGTATGCTATGAATGTCCCAACTCTCAAACACTCTCTGCTTCAATTGAGAAAATACTGCATTTCAGTGTCAATGTTGACTTTTGTGGAGAGGTGGCTGCCAAGGGAGCGGAAATTGTCAACATTTTCTAACGTTACACAATTAAGTTGTATTTCTGGCATTGCAGAGTGAATGGCTGGTGCCTTTTTCTGAAAGAACACTTCAGTTTTCCTGATGTTCAGTGAGAGGCCAAGCTTTTTGTGTGCTTCTACAAAGGCGTTTAGAGTGACTTGTAGGTCTTCTTTTGAATGTGCACAGACTACATTATCATCAGCATATTGAAGTTCTATCACAGACATTGTTGTTACCTTGATTTTGGCATCTAGTCTGTTGAGGTTTAATAGCTTGCCATCTGTTGGACTGAACTGTCGTAGACCACCACAGTAGAAGTATTACTGATACTACTGTCCTAGTGGACTGTCATAAGCCACCAAAATGGTCCGTCCCCGGCCTGTTAGCCCCAGCGAGATGCTCTTGGCTAGCATTAAGCTCTTCCTGGCAGGTTTCGGAGGTCCAGTTGGCCAGGAGGTCACTAAAGTCTGGAGGGTTGCCATGGAGCATGCATAGCGGGCTGAGAGACGGCTCCTTCCAGAAGGATGGGGGCAGCTTTCGACTGTGCATTGGAGCCACGCGGGTATATTTCCTCTCCAGCCTCAGCTTCTTGTTGTCGGAGAAGACTTGCTGCTTGACGTATCCACATAGGCCATACTCAAAGAGCTCGGCCAGGGGCCCCAACTTCTCAACCTCTTCCTGGCTGCAGAAGTGCCTCCACAGCCCCCCCTCATCTTGGCCTGGAGCCTTTGGAGAGGCCAAAGAGCCTTCATCCTCTTCAGATTCCCTGCTTTGAGAAAGCCTGACCAAGTCGGTGTAGTACAACACGCGCCCGGAGAGCTTCGGGGAGCAGCCGGCCTCGTAGATGTTGCAGGAGCCTTCCTCTTTGCCTTTGCTGCCAAAATAGCTTTGGATATCGTCACTGATGCGCTCGGCAAAGCGAAGAAGCTGCTGTGTCATTTCTGTGCTGCTTGAGCTGGAAGCAAACACCTCTTTTCTTCCATGGCTTGCAGAGCGATCGTCTTCTTCCATAGCTTCCCTTCCTTCTTCTTCCTCTTCTTCGTCCTCCTCTCCTCCTTCCTCCTCCTCTTCTTCATCCTCCATGTCTTCCTCCTCAGACAAGTCTTGGAATATCAGCTCTTGGCAGACGGTTGGAGATAGAAATGAGTGCTGGAAGGCTGTGGAGAGCCTGAATTTGCTTAGGCTTTGGATGACGCCAGCTGCCATTTTTGCCCTTTGTGCTTGATTCCGTGGACTAAATCACAGAAGGGAGAAAAGAAAGAGTCAGCTATATAAAGGAACTGTTTGTATGTTGACGCCATGGCATGCATTCTGCACTGTAGATGTACCCTCAGTCAAAAAGTCCACTGCCAAAAATGTTCAATGCTCTTTCAATGAATGTTTGAAGTGGGTATCCATAGTGCTACACTTCCCAACTGCAGCCCTTCATACGGCATGCAAAGGATGTGTTGTGTTTTTCAAAAACCTTCCTGTTGGTAAACAGAAACAAACCCTCTGGTCCATTGCATATCAATCAAAGAACTGCTTTCCTTCCTCTGAGTTTGCTAGATGCATTGTGATTTCAATACTGGGACGCATTCAGTATCAACACTTGCTTCTACGCTTATTTACCGTCATCTGAAGGGATACGTTGAGAAACTAACTTATTTATAGCCTATGGCTGCAACCGCACCATTGTTTGGCACCCCTTTAGCTGCCGTGGCAGTAGTTTCACAAGGCTTTAAACCTTCTATGCCAAAGAGTCCTGGCCCATCACCAGACTCCATGATTTCATAGCATTGAGCCATGTCAATTAATGTGACATCAAATTGCACTAATTCTATGGTGTAGATCAGGCATGGGTAAACTTGGGCCCTTCAGGCGTTTTGGACTTCAACTCCCACAATTCCTAACAGCCTACTGGCTGTTAGGAATTGTGGGAGTTGAAGTCCAAAACACCTGGAGGGCCAAAGTTTGTCCATGCCTGGTGTAGATGCATCCTTAGCCATTATTTAGAATAGATGATAGGGTTGTGGCAAGGAGAATACTGGGGAGCTGAGTAGCCCATGGATAAATCTTAACACAGCTTGCAGGTGCAAATTTTCTTGACTGCAAATCCCAAAGTCTCATAAGAGGGGACATTCCGAGCATTATCCTTTGGGGTACGTCTACACTGTTGAACTAATGCAGTGTTGGAACCCCAGAAAACTTCAGGTCCCATGATTCCCTGGCACGGAGTCATGGCAGTCAAAGTGGTGTGAAACTGCATTCATTTGAAAGAGTAGACGCAGCCTCAGGCGACAACGCCAAGAATTCACCACTTATGGGAATATGGAAGTCATGGTCCAGAAAAAGAGGCCCTCCTTGCTCTGTCGAGGCATATGCGATGTATAGTTCAGACTCCAAATCCTAGCATTCCCGGGTGAAGATTTGGAGAACTCCAAAGTTCTGTGGCTTGAATCCCTTTAGAGTAAAACTAGCAGGATATACATGTGAGACAGAGAAGAAAAGGAAGGGGTCTCTTGCATTTTGCTGCTTGGTTTTGCAGCATTTTGTTGTCATGCGCCCACCTGCAGCATTGGCAAGACCAGACCCCTGCTTACCTGTGCGTGACTTGCTTGATAAGCCCCTCAGCGTCTCCTCTCCTGACTCTCCACCTTCCCACCTGGGGCTGAAGTATTTATAGTGGATCGGTGGAACTGGGGACTAGCAAATATTTGGCGGCTGTATTGTAATCGTAGCCTCTGCAAACAAGACTCTGGTTTGCTTTAGTGCCCAGCAACCGGAGAACACCGCAGACAAGGAGCCGGCAAGGACAGGAGATAGGGCTCACCTTAATGGCCCACTTCCTGGGGGATTTTCGAGTGTTATTCCTGCTCATTGGCCCTATTAGGCCTGCCTCCCCAGCTGCCCAGCCGCCCCGGACGGACGAAGGTTGACAGAGGACTCTTATCGCCTGCGTTGGTTTGGAGACTAAATCAAGCCTTGTCAAATAGGCGTAAAATTAAATTTCATGCTATTTTGACTTCAGGAGTAGGCATCATCTCCAGAAGAAAGTTAATGCTTCTTCAACAACTCATGTGCAAATAATAGGTGCCAGGCCAGAACCAGAGAGAGGTGAGCTAGTTGGCTGGCTGCAAGGCCAGGTCTTCCCATTCAAAAACATGCAAACAATGCAGAAAAATAAAGATATATAGCAGATATAATAGATTGTTGATCATGGGAAACAATATTACTTTATTTATTTATTCATTTATCATGTCAGAAGTGAATTGGGAATACAGTTATAATGTACAAAAAAACCTACCCTACAAAGTTTTAAAACATTATTGTACTAAATTTCCTTTTACCAGAAGCTGGCCACTTGGAGTGCCTCTGGTGTCACTGTGAAAAGGTCTTCCATTGTGCATTTTGCAGGACTCAGGTTGCATTGTAGTAAGTGGTCTGTGGTTTGCTCTTCGCCACGCTTGCATGTTGTGGACTTCACTTTGTGGCCCCATTTCTTAAGATTGGCTCTCACCTTGTGGTGCCAGAGTGCAATTTGTTCAGCACCTTCCTAGTCGCCCAGTCTTGTATGTGCCATGGGGGGAGTTTCTCATCCGGTGTCAGCCACTGATTGAGGTTCCAGGTTTTAACCTGCCACTTTTGGACTCTCATTTGCTGAGGTGTTCCTGCGAGTATCTCTGTAGATCTTAGAAAGCAATTTCTTGATTTAACCCATTGGCTTGCTGGCTGATATCCGAACAGAGAATGGGCCAGAAATGTCTATGCCCTCTCCCTTTCATTACAGGCTGCTACTTACTGATGGATGTCAGGTGGTGCAACACCAGCTAAAAAGTATAATTTCTCTAGCAGTGTTGGGCATAGACATCTTGTGATATTGTGGCATGTCTCATTAAGAGCCACATCAACTGTTTTAATGTAGTGAGATGTATTCCACACTGGGCATGCGTATTCAGCTGGGGAGTAGCAAAGTGCAAGGGAAGATGTATTCACTATGTCTGATAGGGCTGTTTTCGAATTTCAGATATGCCCAAATTTCGGAAGTTTTTTGGATACTTCCGACTTTTTAAGCAATTTCGAGAGCAGCCCTCCCAACAGGAATTCCGAATTCTGAATTTCGGATGTCATTTCCGAATTTTCTTGCTGATCACTCATTGGTTGATGGCTAACAGCTGACTCTCCCTTTTGCTGATTTTTTTGCCCATTTTTGAAAGCGGACGCCATTTTTGAAGACTTCCGAAGACTTCCGAATTTCAGAAATACTTCCGAATCAATTTCAAAAAATTTTGGAATTTTTTTCGGAAGTCTAAATAATCCAAAACGCAATCTAAGACTAGATCGGAAACGAGTTTTGAAACTTTTTTAAAAAATCAAACAGCCCTAGTGTCTGATTGTGATTCCCAGGTTGTGCCAGTCGTCTTTTGTAAGATATTATTGCAAGTGCCCACTTTTTGCTTGATATTCAAGCAGTGCTTCTTGTAAGTCAGAGCATGGTTCAGAGTGACTCTCAGGTATTTTGGTGTGCTGCAATGCTCCAGTGGGATTCCTTCCCAGGTAATCCTCAGAGCTCAAGATGCTTGTTTGTTCTTAAGATGAAAAGCACACGTCTGCATTTTAGATGGATTAGGAATCATCTGGTTTTCCCTCTAATAGGCCGTAAGAGCACCTAAAGCTTTAGAGAGCTTCAGAGAGCTTCTTCAGAGAGCTTCGGAGAGCCATTTCAAAGCTCCCTGCTTGAGCAGTGATGGCACAATTGTCAGCATAGATGAAGGTCTCTGTCCCTTCTGACAGTGGCTGATCATTTGTGTAAATGATGAACATTGATGGAGCAAGCACACTCCCCTGAGGGAGAATTATTTAGTTAAATCTGTTTGTTAGTATTATATGTTCAAGGTTTACTCTACATCGTTAAATATTTTTAAATTCTGCAACGCTTTGGAACATCCCTTATCCAAAATATCTAGGACCAGAAATGTTTTGGATGTCAGGTTTTGGAATACCAGCATTTGAACACATGTACATATCTTGGAGATGGGACCCAGGTCTAAACATGCAATTAATTTATGTTTCCTATAGACCTTATACACATTCTCTGAATCACCAGTGCATCCAAGGCATCAAAAACTTTACTAGTTCCCCTCTGCTTTGCCGAAGCAACACATGAGAAGGCTAAGAAGAAGAGAAGAAGGAGTTGCTAGAGTTGTTGGCATCAGGAAAAGAAAGGAAGGCGAGAAAGAAGAAAGGAGGGAGAATGAGGGGAAGAAACAGGGGAAAGAGATTTGCCAACACACACACCCTTCCTTCCAAGTAAGAACCCGCACACATTTATCTCATTGATTTCTTTCTCTTCATGAATACTGCATGAATTAGCATCATTATTATTACAATGCAGGTTGAGTATCTTTTTTTCCATCTCAGGAGCAACTTGAGAAACTGCAAGTCGCATCTGGTGTGAGAGAATTTGCCGTCTGCAAGGACATTGCCCAGGAGATGCACAGATGTTTGATGTTTTACCATACTTGTGGGAGGCTTCTCTCATGTCACCACATCCCTTATCCAAAATGCTTGGGATCATGGCAATCCCTATTCGCCCCTCATCCCCGCACCTCCCCGTTTTTGAAATATTTATATTTACATATGCATTATGAGAGATCTTGGAGATGGGACACAAGTCTAAACATGAACTTGTGTTGTGGAAGGCTTTCATGGCTGGAATCACTGGGTTGCTGTGAGTTTTCTAGGTTGTATGGCCATGTTCCAGAAGCAAGTGGGGTTTATATATATGTGGAATGATGTCCAGGGTGAGAGAAAGAACTCCTGCCTGTTTGAGGCAAGTGTGAATGTTGCAATGAGCAAGATTGATTAGCATTGAATAGCCTTGCAGCTTCCAAGCCTGGCTGCTTCCTGCCTGAGGAAAACCTTTGTTGGGAGGTGTTCAACAAATGTTACATTCAGCAAAGGACAAGAGGGATCCTTTCACATCTGCAGGAGTCTACCATATACCATGCAGCTATAGACAAGTCTACATAGGGACCCACAAAGCAGTAGCATTGACCAGGCACGAATCAAGAAACATGAAAGGCACTGCTGACTAATTTAACCAGAGAAGTCAGCCATAGCAGAGCACTTAATGGATCAACCTGGACACCGCATATTATTTGAGAACACAGAAATGCTGGACCACTCTGACAACCATTATGTCAGACAACACAGAAGTGCCATTGAAATCCATAATAACCATGTGAGCAATTTCAACAGAAAGAGTAAACCATGAAAATGAATAAAATCTGGCTACCAGTATTAAAAAAACCTCTAGATTCAGGACAGTAAATAAGAACAAAACTCAGAAAACAGGGGAATTCCAGACAGGAAACAATGAGGGCCAGCTAACACCTCCCAACAAAGGATTCCCCTAGGCAGGAGGCAGGCAGACTTTGAAGTTGCAAGGCCATTCAATGCATCAAGGTGGCCAATTGCAACATTCACACCTGCCTCAAAAAGAGAAGAGTTCTTTCTCCCACCCTGGACATTATTCCATAGGTATATAAACCCCACTTGCCTAGTTTCCAACAGACCTCACAACCTCTAAGGATGCCTGCCATAGATGTGGGTGAAACATCAGCAGAGAATGTTTCCGGATCATGGCCAGACAGCCCAGAAAACTCACAGTAACCCAATGAAATTAATTAATGCACCTGATCACCTAATGGTAATTTGATTCACAATATTGATTATAATTTTGTGCGTGGAACAACGTTTGTGTACACTGAGTCAGCAGAAAGCAAAGGGGCTACAATTTCAGACACTCATGTGGAAAATTGACAGGTTTTGGAGGTTTTCAGATTTGCAGTTAAGGGATGCTCAACCGGTACGACCCACTTCTCCATGGATTTGATATCCACAGTTTCATTTGCCCATTCTCCTCCCCAAAATACACATATTCCCTCTGTGAGGAGTTTGGGGGCCGTTCTGGGTCCTCCATTGTGATTATAAGATATGCTTCTTATCTACGCTATTATCCATGGTTTCAGGTATCCACGGGCAGATAGTGTGCTATTGCTCTACTTTACTGGGTTGCTGTGAGTTTTCCGGGCTGTATGGCCATGTTCCAGTAGCATTCTCTTCTGATATTTCACCTGCATCTGTGGCTGAAGGCATCTTCAAAGGTCTACTCTACTCTTTAAAGAGTAGGTATAGAATAGGAATCATAAACATAGCACATGTCTTTTTGCCACTGAACTATTGCTCTCTCCAATATATTAACTTTGGGACTCATAGTCAGAGAGTCATGGAGTTGCAAAGTTGGAAAGAGTCTCACGCACCATTGTGTCCAACTTTCTTCTCAGTACCAGATTTCCAGCTAAAGCATCTCCAGCAGTTTGCTGTCCAGCCTCTTACCATCATCATCATCATCTCCTCCTCTAACTTTTCCTTTTAGATGTCTGGAGAAAGAAACTCCCACTACTTTTCTAGCCAATGGGTTCCATTGTTTCACTTTCCTACCAGCTGTTAAGAATTGTGGGAGTTGGAGTCCAAAACACCTGGAGGGAGGGCCAAAGTTGGCTCAGGCCTGGACTGGAAGGGGACAGTCTTTTCCTTCTTGCTGCCCGCTCTTCTTGGAGACGGTGCCACGATGCCCACCCAGGCTCTCTTCTCCCATGCCTTAGTTTTGCCCAAAATGAGCACTTAGCCTTGGCCAAACATTCAAGCAAGTGCTGGCGGCCCTCCTGCCTCCGTAGCAGCTATCTCACCCATTTGCTGGCTTAACAAACATGTTTGGATACACAGACAGATCCCAGCAGCAACTGATAAGCCAAGCTAGTCATCGCCCCTTCAATCTGCTCTCTTGACGTCACTCTGTGCCTCGTCGCCTCTGTCTCCTTGCGGGACAAATGGGGAAACACGTAATAAAGGTCAGATTTGAGAAACAAGGGGTATGAAAAGAAGGAAAAGGAGGGTGGAACACCTTTGGAAACTGCACACTGTTCCTCCGACTATGCCAATGTGACTGTCTGGGTTCATCCTCTGTCTTCCCACTTTTCCAGCTGTTTTCAAAACGTCCTGGTTTCTCACTCTTCCTCCCACTCCCCCCTTTGTATTCAGTGTACTTCCATCGCTGTTGCAACCTGGGCTCAAATTGCAAAAGGTTCTGGTTTCTCACTCTTCCTCCTACTCTCCCCTTTGTATTCAGTGTACTTCCATCACAGCTGCAAACTGGGCTCAAATTGCAAAAGGAGTTCGCAATCCATAATCTCAGTGGAGGGAGAAGATCCTCTCATCTCTGCAGGAGTCTACCGTATACCATGCAGCTATGGACAAGTCTACATAGGGACCCCCAAAGGCAGTGGCATTGCCCAGACACAAATCAAGGATCACAAAAGGCAGTGCGAACTCATTCAGCCAGAGAAGTCTGCCATAGCAGAACACTTGATGAACCAACTTGGACACAGAATATTATTTGAGAACGCAGAAATGCTGGACAGCTCTGACAAGCATCATGTCAGACTATGCAGAGAAGCCATTGAAATCCACAAGAAGCACGTGGACAATTTGGTTACCAGTATGAAAAAACACCAGAATCAAGACAGTAAACAAAGGACACCACTCAGCAACAGGGGAACTCCAGACAGCAAACAATCAAGGGCCAATTAACATCTCCCAAACAGAGGGTGCCTACAGGCAACAACACTGATTGACTTTGCAAACTTCATGGCTACTCAGTGCTAATCAAGCTTACCAATTGCAACTAGACTTGTTACAATCAGGCAAGGGTTCTTTCTCCCACGGACAGTTCACACATACACTCCACTTGCCTCATTTCCAACAGACCTCTGAACAAACCTCTGATTATACCATTAGCCACAGATGCTATTGGAAGATGGCCATACAACCTGAAAAACTCACAGCAACCCAAGATCAGAAGGGCTGGATCTTGCCTTTCCCAGGAAGTTCAAAACAGCTGCAGCTTCTCATCACTTGTGGGCTCTTCTTCCTCATCAACACTTTTGACACCTGATGCCGCTTGCCACCTATCCCGTGTTGGAGGAGTAAACTCTCTGAGCCACTGTTGGGCTGTGGTTCAGTGACAGGGCCTCTGTATTGCAGTCAAAAGACTCCTGTGAATGCCACGTAGGATCACATTGACTTTTTTAGTTGCTCCGTCACACTGCCAGAACACCTAGATTCCTTTCGCATGGACTCTTTTCCAGCCAGGTGCCCCTATCTTACCTCTGTACATTTCATTTTTTAATCAGTTTAGGCCCAGCTGTCTCATCCGTTAAGGTCATTTTGGATTGTGATCCTATCTTCTGAGCTGCAGTTTTAGATGCTAGCTTCGTTGGTTCCACCTGCAAACCTGATTAAGCGTGATCTGTATTCCATCACCAAAATCATTTATACTAGCTGTACCCGGCACGCGTTGCTGTGCCCTATTTAGTAGATGCGAGAAAGTCTGAATATGTAAGGGTTGGAATTGTTGTTAGTTATGGTGTTGTTGGGGCCCTGGCTGTGTCGTTGTGGGTTGTTCTGGTGGGTGGGATGTTGAAGTCCTGGGGAGTTGTTGGTGTGTGGTGTTGCTGGCGTTCTGCATAGCTTGTGGATATGCAATGTTTTTTGTCTTTCCGTCTGCTGTGTTGATGTAGAGGTTGATGCTTGTGTGGTGGTGGGGTACTTTGGAAGTGAGTGGAGGTACTTGAAATCCCATTATCCATGGTGTGTCCTCCTCTGAACTGCAGTCGGATGGAGTGTGGGTCATGGGGGGGCATTGTGTGCCAAGTTTGGTCTTTATCGGTCTTGGTTCTGGGCCACAGTGGTCTGTGGGGAATGATGGGTTTTGAAGTAGTACAAATCCCATTATCCATGGAGGTACGTCAAGTCCCATAATCCATGGTCCACCCTCCTCCAAACTGTAGTAGAATGTAGCATGGGTCATAGGGGCTCTGTGTGCCAAGGTAGGTTACTGTCAATTCAGGCCGTACACAATGTCCAATGAGCTGAGGCGTAGTCGGGAGAATCAAGTTAATGAAGCCTTACTGTCAATTCAGAGCGTAAACAGCATTCCATTAAGTGAGGCCTAGTCAGGGAAATTAAGTTAATGAAGCCTTACTGTCAATTTTGGGCGTGGTCTGTGATTTTCTGTGGGAAGTGAATTGGGTGTTTGTGTTTGTGACTCAGCCCTTTGCCTTATCGTCCTCTGACAGTTTATTATGGGTTGGAATGTTCATGTTGGCTGGCCAGTACAGGAGTTATGCAAATCCGCCCTTATTGGCAGCCAATCATGTTGTCAGAATGTAGAGGCTGGGAGAGTCGTTGGCTGCCCCGGAGGATGCTGGGAAATGTAGGGTTTTTTTACTCATTGTTTTGGGGGCCTTTTAGGTTTTTTGGGGGGGAGTTTCTTTGCTACAAACATACCTTGCTTGAGGCCTATTTCTGTTGGCAAGTTTGGTGTTTCTGCGTTGTAATGTGCAGTTTCTGTTTGGGACGGTCGGTCCATGACGGGAACCCCTTTATATAATAGATTATAGAGTCTGAGAAGCATTGGCCCAGGCAGAACTCTGTGGCATCCCATATGCTCCTAGCATTGCTTTGCAATCTGGAGAATCGGTTATGGATAGGTGCAACTGATCAAATTGTATTCAAAGGTAACTTCCCAAGCTTTGCTTCCTATGGCTTAGTGTTGCTTAAGGGTAGCATTGCCTTGGAATGATTGGGTTGCTCTGCAGATGGGAAAAGAAGGCACTGTACTTGCTGCTCTAGTTCAGAAACAGAGGGACAACTGGAGTGCAACCATGGGCCCTTCTACACTGCCATATAAAATCCAAATTATCTGCTTTGAACAGGATTAGATGGCTGTGTAGACCAGACATGAGCAAACTTCAGCCCTCCAGGTGTTTTGGACTGCAACTGCCAACATTCCTAACTGCCGGTAGGCCTTTAGGAATTGTGGGAGTTGAAGTCCAAAACACCTGGAGGGCCGAAGTTTGCCCATGCCTGGTGCCGACTCATATAATCCAGTTCAAAACAGGCAATGTGAATCAGTGGCTTTGATAATATGTGTAGAAGGGGCCTGGGTGGTAAGATTGGCATGAAAATAAGAAAGGCTTTTCTTGATAGGTTTATGGAGATATGCATATATTCTCATGCATGTCAGGAAGGAAAAAGCAATCCCCAAAACTGCTGTGGTTGCGTGACCTAAAATGATCTGATACAGTGAAAATGTGGCCTTTTGTGCCGAGGTGACGAATGGAGTGGCTTCAACATTATCAGGGGCAAAAACTGGAGCTGGGAGATACAAAGCCCTAATGTGGATTCAGCCTCAGAGCCGGACTTTGGACAGGATTCATTCCCTGTCAATGCCAGGGATTGAATGCAGAAACTTGCACAGGAAAGTCGTTGTCCCAACAATATTATATCTTAAAACACCCTGGAGATTTTTGAGCTTCCACCAGACTCCGAGGCAGAGAGTTCCACTGCTGAACAGTTCTTACATTCAGGAAGTTCTTCCTAATGTTCAGGTGAAGTCTCCTTTCCTATCATTTGAACCCATGGCCCCATTGAGTCCTAGTTTCCAGGGCAGCCGAAAACAAACCGCCTCCCTCTTCCTTATCACATCTTTTCACATATTGATACAAGGGTTGAATGAAAAGTAATGCCTCCACCTTCGTAACTCCACAACAGATGGCAGTACTGGTATGTGACAGGTACTGGCTTGTTCAGTAGACTCTCTTCTACAGTTCCATTTTGGTGGGAAGCCTTAGCATTGAATGGTTGTGTTGTTAAAGTGCAAAGTATGGAACCCTGCACAGACGGTCAGCCAATGCGACTTAAGCAATGTGCAGTCACTGAATTCTTGACAGCAGAAGGTGTCACCTCAAAGGAGATTAATCAGAGAATGCAAGCTGTTTATGGTGATTGTGTTGATGTGAGTACTGTGTGTCGTTGGGCAAGTAAGTTTAAAGATCTTGAGGTGGGAACATCTGGCTTGTGTGACAAACCAAGAGTTGGACATCCTGTGACAGCAACTACCGTACATGGCTCTCATGCCTCCTCTCAACCTTTTCTTCCGCAGGCTAAACATGTCCAGCTCTTTAAGACACTCCGCAGATAAATTATTCATGATCTCCAGACCTTTGATCATTTTAGTTACAGGAACTTTCCAACTTAGAGTCAGTATCTCTTTTATTTATTTATTTATTTATAAATTCGATTTGGTAGACCGCTCTCTCTGGAGCCCAGAGCGGTTTACAGCATAAAATCAATAAAACATCAATAAACAGATAAAAGACGTATACCCAAAAGCCCCCCTCCCCACAAATGATCCCGGCAAGCAATAATACGCAGAGGCAATACATGGCAGGACGGTATGTTGGCAGCTGGCAACTAAGGAGGCATCAGTTGGGACCAAATGCCTGCCTATATAGCCAAGTCTTCACAGACTTGCGGAAGGCCAACAAACCCCGTAGTGCTCGTATCTCCTCCGGCAGAGAATTCCAGAGGGTCGGAGCGGCCACTGTAAATGCTCTCTGCCGAGTGCTCGACAGCCTACAGATCTTAATACTAGGGACCTCTAGTAGATTAAGCCCCTCTGAGCGCAGTGATCTTCTGGGTTTGTATGGGGTAAGACGCTCCCTCAAGTACACTGGCCCCAAACCATATAAGGCCTTGAAAGTTAGAACTAACACCTTGAAGGAGACCCGGAATTCGATGGGAAGCCAGTGCAGTGCACGCAAGAGTGGGGTCACATGCGCAGATCTTGGGGCTCCTGAGAGTCGGCGCGCTGCTGCGTTCTGCACCAGCTTAAGTTTCCGGATCGCCGACAAGGGTAGGCCAATGTACAGCGCATTACAGTAATCAAGCCTCGAGATGACCGTGGCTTAGATCACCATGGCCAGGTCGCAGCGGGAGAGGTAAGGAGCCAGATGTTTCGCCTGCCGCAGATGGTAGAACGCTGTCTTGCAAGCGCAGGCAATCTGCGCTTCCATCGACAGTTGGGTGTCTTGCTGGACCCCAAGGCTCTTAACTAGGGGCTGTGGGCGAAGTGCCACACCATCAAACGTCGGCAACTGGGTCTCTACCCCCTCCGGGCGGCCCAGCCACAAGATCTCCGTCTTCGTCGGGTTCACCTTCAACTTACTGGCTCGCAGCCATCCAGTTACGGCTTCTAGGCAGAGATGGAAATTATCGGGTACAGATTCCACCCGGGGTCCATCCTCAGAATGAGCTGGGTGTCATCAGCGTACTGGTGACATTCCAGCCCAAAACTCCGTACCAATTGGGCGAGTGGTCGCATGTAGATGTTAAATAACAGCGGGAGAGAATGGCCCCCTGAGGGACCCCACAATGTGTGGGGGAGCCCTCGGAGGCCACCCCTCCCCACTTCACTCGCTGCAGGCGGTTTTGGAGGAAGGAGGACAGCCAGTTGAGGGCTGTCCCCTCACCCGCCACCGCCTGGCGGTGTGTCAAAAGTTGGTAATCGACAGTATCAAACGCTGCCGTGAGGTCCAATAACACGAGCAGCGCCGATCCGCCTCGATCCAAGTGGCAACGGAGTAGGTCTGTGATGGAGACCAGGACGGTCTCTGTCCCATGGCCTGAACGGAAGCTGGACTGGAAGGGGTCAAGCCAGGTTGCATCATCCAGGAATGTCTGCAGCTGGTCCATTGCTGCCCTCTCAATTACCTTGCCCAGGTACGGTAAATTGGACACTGGGCGGTAATTGGAGGGAGCCGCGGGATCTAACCCGGGCTTCTTCAGCAATGGACTAACCACCGCCTCTTTTAACTCCTCTGGAAAAGCTCCTTGCTCAAGGGAGCAGTTGACTATATTCAACAGAGGGCCTCGTAGCCCCTCCACGCAAGCTCGAATCAGCGTGGAGGGGCACGGGTCAAGGGAGCAGGTGGTTGGTCGAAGAGCTGCGACAATCTTGTCAACATCCTCTGCGTCCAGTGGCCGAAACCGGTCGAAGGTGGACCGGCGGAGGGCCATGGAGTCTCAAGCTCCTGTACTGTATCAACCGTGGCAGGAGGTCCGGCGGAGCGTCGCAATCTTGTCTGCGAAATGATTCTGGAAAGCCTCGGCGGAAAGGGCCCGATCATCATTTTTTGGGATGGTAGGGACCATCGTCAACTGCCGAATTATCCTGAACAATTGGGCCGGGCGTGAATCTGCAGACGCTATCAAGGAGGCATAATGAGAATTTTTCGCCTCCTTGACCGCATGCTCATAAGCCTCACTAAAGAGCTTATAAGCTGATTGCGAAGGCCCGTCACGGAGCTTCCTCCACATGCGCTCCAGCCGTCTCTTCTCCCGCTTCATGGTTCTAAGATCTTTGGTGAACCATGGAGAGCAACGCTTGCGGGGTTTGAGAGGGCGCTTAGGGGCAATCTCGTCGAGAGCCATGGATAACTTACAGTTCCAGGTGGTGACTAGCTCCTCGAGCGAGACGCTGACAGGCTCCAAATCCCTCAGGGCATTCAGGAACCTGGTTGGTTCCATAAGTCCCTTCGGGCGAACCCAAATTGGTTCGGCACCCTTGCCGGGGGGTGGTGGCGTCTCAACCCGGACTCTTAGAGCACAGTGATCCGACCATGGCACCTCGGTTACAGAGGTGACGGACACTTGGACACCTGCAGAGAAGATCAGATTGAGAGTGTGTCCAGCCCGATGTGTGGGGCCCGAGTTTAAGAGGGAGAGGCCCAGTGCCGCCATGGTCGACACAAGGTCCCCCGCTGCAGATGGAAGGGAGGCTGTGTCGGCGTGGACATTGAAGTCCCCCAGAACTATAAGTCTGGGGAACCTCAATGCCCACTCAGCCACAGTCTCCAGCAGCAGGGAGAGACTCCTGAACTGTGGGGCCCAGGATTGGACACAGTATGGTTCCAAGTGAAGAGGTCTGACCAAAGCTGAATAGAGAGGCACCAGGACGTCCTTCAATGTGTACACTAGACTCCTTTTGATGTAGCCCAAAAACCCATTGGCTTTTATAGCTACTGCATCACACTCTTGGCTCATGTTCAGCTTGCTCTCCACAAAGGCTCCAAGATCTTTCTCACATGGACTGTTGTGGAGCCAGGCATCTCCCATCCTGTATCTTTGCATTTCATTTTTTCTGCCTAAGTGTCATATCTTATATTTGTCCTTGTTGACATTCATTGTATTGGTTTTGACCAATCAGCTCTCTAATCTGTTAAGGTTCTTTTGCATCCTGATCCTGTCATCTGAAGTATTATCATTCCCTCTCAATTTGGTCCTACCTGCATTCCCTCTAAACCAGTGTTTTTCAAACTTCCTAATGCAGCAACCCCTTAATACAGTTCATGTTGTGGTGATCTCCAACCATAATATTATTTTTGTTGCTACTTCATAACTGTAATTTTGCTACAGTTATAAATAAGAATGTAAATATCTGATATGCAGGATGTATTTTCATTCACTGGACCAAATTTGGGATTTATAGTTAAGCTACAATCAGAGCGCATTCTGAACTCCACCAACAATGGAATTGAACCAAAATTGGCGCACAGAACTCACATGACCAACAGAAAATACATTCACACCTACCTCAAACAGACAAGACTTCTTTCTCCCACCCTGGACATTCCACAGATATATAAACCCCATTTTTCTAGTTTCCAACAGACCTCACAACCTCTGAGGATGCCTTCCATAGATGCAGGTGAAATGTCAGGAGAGAATGCTTCTGGAACATGGCCATACAGCCTGGAAAACACACAACAATCCAGTGATTCTGGCCATGAAAGTCTTCAATAATATAGAAAATACTGGGTTTGGTGGGCATTGGCCTTGAGTTTTGGCGTTGTAGTTCGCCTACATGCAGAGAGCACTGTGGACTGAAACAATGATGGATCTGGACCAAACTTGGCATGAACTCAATATGTTCAAATTATTATATATACCGTACATAATCTACTATGTATCTTTTTCGTTCATTCCCCTCCCCCCCCTCTTTTTTCCGCCTTTCTACTCTCCAACTTCTCTTTTATGAGGGGTTTAACCACATTAGCCACATTATTTGAAATGATATGAATCAATACTCAAATTTTAAATCACTGAGTTTACATAACATTCTTCTTGATCTTATATTACCAAGCAGTTCACCCCAGCTTTAGTAGGAAACCATTATAACCATTCCAGAGGCAAAGGGATTGTGCCTGTTGGGTTTGGCCCTTGCTTGAGCAGTGTGATTCCGTCCATACACTTCCTAATAGAGTTTTCTCAGCACAATGTCGGGCAGCAGAGCATCTGTCTGGGCATATGGTTCTGCTGGGCTGCCTCCTCCTTGGCCGGGATTTTCTCATAAAACCAACGCGCTACCCGCTTCTCTTCTGTCTTATCAATCCAGCGGCTTGGAGGCGGCAGCAAAGGTGTGCCGGGGCATCGGGGCCTCTGCACCATCCTCACAATTGGATCCATTCTGGTCCCTCTTGTTGGTCTCCACGCAGGGAAAAATCAATAGCTCCAATATGTTCGCACTCCAAAGTAGCTGCAATAGCATGATACCAGCCATTAACCCCACAAGCACTCAGCTCACCCCCATCCATTAAAAAGAGCATTAGGTAGTAAGTTTTCTGCATGCCTCTATTCACCAGGATCGTAAAAGCAGAGCCAGGGATGCAGTGTTTCAGTCTCTTGGATTTGGGAGGAGGGCAGGTTGAAGATCGGACAATCTGGTCAACATGGACCCCCCTTAAAACTATGGGTCTACAATGGAACAGAGGAAGATAGTTGTTCTGCTGAAAGAAACTAACACATTTGGAAAGAAAGATATAGGCCTATTGATATTTTGCAACCCACTAAGAAAATTCGAAGACATGCTACGTTCAACAAAGCACAAGAGGGATCATCTCACCACTGCAGGAGTCTTTTGCATAGCATGCAGCTGTGGACAAGAAGTCTCCATAGGAATGCCCAAACGCATCAGAATTTCCCAAACACAAATCAAAGAACACAACAGGTACTGCACACTAATTCAACCAGAAAAGTCAGCTATAGCAGAGTACCTGATGAATCAACCTGAACACAGAATATTATCTCAGAACACGGAAATGCTGGACCACTCTGACAATAACCACCATGTGGACAACTTCAACAGAAAGGCGGAAACCTTCCAGATGAACACAATCTGGTTACCAGTATTTAAAAGCACTAGAATCGAGACAATAAATAAGAAACACCACTCAGAAACAGGGGAACTCCAGACAGCAAACAATCAAGTACCAGTGAAGACCTCCCAAACAGAGGATGCCTCCAGGCAAGACCAGCCAGGCTACCCCTATGCAGATACTCTCACTGATTGTCTTTGCAGCTGCAAGGCTACTCAATGCTAATCAATCTGGCTAATTGCAACATCCACACTTGCTTCAAATATACAAGAGGTCTTTCTCCCAACCTGGACATTATTCCACAGATATACTGTATATGTACACACTCCAGTGGCCTAATTTCCAACAGACTTCTGAAAATGCCATTAGCCACAAATGCAGGTGAAATGTCAGGAGAGAATGCTGCTGGAACATGGCCAGACAGTCCAAATACTCACAGCAATCCAGTGATTCTGGCCATGAAAGACTTTGACAACACACACACACATTTCAGTGCCCTTTACCGCCTGAAAGCAGAGCTGCATAGCCCTGGCTTTAATAATACCAGTTCTATGATGTTATTCCATCACTCTTCAGTGGGCTGCAAACACAGGTGCAATGGGTGTGTGGTGTCTGCACACACACACACACACACAATTTTAAGTGACATACAGAATGTAACCGCCTTGAGCCACAGGGAGATGCAGATAGGAAATAAAATTATTATTATTATTTGAAACACAACAAGATGAGTCCACAGCAATCAAGGTCACTCTGCTGGCTGTTTATTGGATCACACGTCGGACCCTTCCCAAGGGTCTAGAACTGTGTGATGTATCGGCAAATAATGTGTGCAGATCCCAGTAAGGTGGCCTTTTGCAGCTGGCAGATGGTAATTTTGTCAGTGCCGATTGTGTTTAAGTGCAGCCAAGGTCTTTAGGCACTGCACCTAGTGTGCTGATCACCACTGGGACCACCTTTATTGGCTTGTGCCAGAGTCTTTGCAGTTTGATTTTTAAATCCTCGTATCATGTCAGCTTTTCCAGTTGTTTTTCTTCAATCCTGCTGTCACCTGGGATTGCATCATAGACAATCCATACTTTGTTTTTTTTAATACGATTGTGTGGTCAGGAGTATCGTGCTCCAAAACTCTGTCAGTCTGAATTCGGAAGTCCCAGAGTAGCTTGACATACTGTATTCATTCCCTGTAACTTTTTCAGGCTTTTGATCCCACCAGTTCTTTGTCGCAGGCAGATGGTATTTGTGGCACAAGTTCCATTGAATCATCTGAGCAATGAAGTTATGCCTCTGCTTGTAGTCTGTCTGCACAATCTTCTTGCAGCAGCTGAGGATGTGATCTATTGTTTCATCTGCTTCCTTGTAGAGTCTACACTTGGGATTATTATTATTGTTACTATTATTATTAAAAGAAGGCTCTCTCTCTCTCTCTCTCTCTCTCTCTCTCTCTCTATATATATATATATATATATATATGAAATACACATAATACAAATATGTCATTTGCTCAATCTCACCCATGACTTCCGGCACTACTCCGTGTGAAACTAGTATTCATAAAAACTTACCCTTATCTTTGCAACTTCCCCTTGTGACTACTTCCCCTTGCGACTACTTTAAAGTCTACTTTTGTCTTCCTTTCCAAATATCCAAATGCCAACCTCCATTTCCTAACAAAATCTTAGTTATTTCCTCTCAAATACCATTGGAAAGTTTGGCCATTTGAATAGAATCTAACAATGTTCCTCTCCAGTCCTTTAGAAGTAACTCTTTCCCCTCTTTCCCCTCTTTCCACGATTTTGCTATTGTTAATCTTGCAGCAACAAAACTGTATTGCGAAATGTCTGTGTCTTCTTTACTAGTTCTCTCACAGAATAAACCAAACCTAAGAGAGACATTTCTGTTTTTTTCTTAATCTTTTTAGTAATCATTTGTTTATTTAATTACCTTTTCCCAATTTTTTTTGTACCGGCCTACAAGTCCACTAAGCATAGAAGAAAGTACCTTCCCGTACCTGGGAAGTCAGACTTGGCCACAGTGGTCCTTGCTCTTGTTACATCCCAAATAGACTACTACAACGCGCTCTACATGGGGTTTCCTTTGAAGACTGTTTGGAAGCTTCAAGTAGTCCATGGGCGGCAGCCAGATTGCTCACCGGAGTGGCGTACAGAGAACATACAAGCCCCCTGTTATGTCAGCTCCACGGGCTGCCAATTTGATACCGAGCACATTTCAAAGTGCTGGCTTTAGTGTATAAAGCCCTAAACAGTTCTGGCCCAGTTTACGTGTCCAAATGCATCTTCCTCTATGAATCAGCTCGGGGGTTAAGATCATTCTAGAGAGGCCCTGCTCCCGGTCCCACCTCCGTCGCAGGCGTGGTTGGTGGGGACGAGTGACAGGGCCTTCTCAGTGGTGGCCCCTCAGCTATGGAACTCCCTCCCAGTGAAATCAGGTGAGCTCCCTCCCTCCTGACCTTCAGAAAGCAGGTAAAAACTTGGCTCTGGGACCAAGCCTCTGGTCAATAGCATAGTGCAATAAGTGATGATGGAAAACGTTCAGTATCAACTGGAGCAGCCTTTTGACTATGATCTTGGATTGCGTGGTTTTAATTTCTATATGGCTTCTAAATCTATGCTTTAATGTATATGTTTATTTTATACTGCTGTTAATATGGCATCGAATTGTTGTCTTTTGTAAAGCCGCTCGGAGTCACCTTCAGGGTGAGAAGGGCAGGATAAAAATATTATAAAGAAATGAGAATATATATATATATATATATATATATATATATATATATATATAGTCTTTGCTTTCTTTCTGAAGGCCAAGAGGGAGGGCACAAATCTGATTTCACTGGGGAGGAAGTTCAAAAGTCGAGGGGCCACCTCTGAGAAGGCTTTTCGACTGACCAGGAGTACCTCTGTCTTGTCTGATTTCTGTTTCAATTTGTTCACCCTCATCCAGACCATCACAGTTGCCAAGCACCAGTTCAGGACCTGATCAGCCTCCTTAGCAGCAGGTGGAAAGGAGTAGTAGAGCTGAACATCATCTGTGTACAGATGGCATCGAATTCCAAAACTCTGGATGATCTCTCCCAGTGGCTTCATGTAGATGTTAAACAACATGGGGGACGGTATTGAGCCCTGTGGGACCTCACAAGACAAAGGCTGCAGGGCCAAACAGGTGTCCCCCAACAACTCCTTCTGAGAACAGCCCTTCAGGAAGGACCGGAGCCACTGTAGAACAGTACCTCTGAGACCCAGTCCCATGGGGCATCGCAGGATACCGTGGTCTACGGTATCGAAGGCCGGCGAGAGGTCAAGGAGAACCAACGGGGGCACACTACCCGTCAAGTTCCCTGCGTAGATCATCCACTAAGGATTATATATTGTACTAGCTGTACCCACCACGCGTTGCTGTGGCCAACTTTCCCTCCCTCTTTCTCTTCTTCCTTTCTCTCCTTCCTTCCCTCCCTCCCTCTTTCTTTCCTTCCTTCTCTTCTTCTTCCCTTCCTCCCCCTACCTTTTCTTTCCCTTCCTCTTTCTCCCCTTTCTTCCTTCTCTACCTATTCTTGGACTACCTATTCAACTCCCAGCAGTCCTCATGATCCATCTACCTACCTATGTACCTACCTATCTATCTCTATGTAATCTATCTATCTGGAGAATTGCTGGGCCTCCTGCATTCAAGTTGATCTGACCTGCAGCAGGGAGTTCCGCAGTTCCTGGATGCCCTGTTGGGCCAGCATTGCTGGGAGTGTGGCTACAGCAGCAGCTTTCAACAAGCAATCTCTCTTCACTTTGCTTTCTTCCCCGACCGTAACATTGTAACAAATCCCCCAATAAAGTATCAATTAATTGTACCTTTCCCCTCTCCATAGTGATAGATTGTGTCCTTTACTGTCTCCAATTCTCACAAAGCATGGACCTATCCATTCCCGAGCCGCAGGTCGCTGCGGGCTCGCCCGGGATGCTCTTATATCGCCTCCATTTTGGTGCCATATTATTCCTAAGCTAATTCTAAGCTTAACTGCTATCTCGCTTTTTGCTCTTTGGGCCCCTACGCCCTGGGAATAACCTTTTTTATCATAAAGAAATAAACTTTAAAGAGAGACCAGCTGATTGTCATCCATGGCTCTTCGCCACAACACCGATCCTGCCGCTGTCCTGTGGATGTCCAGAAGTCTGTGACCTGAGGGAGCTTGCTGTGGTCACCCCCTGAGACCCCTGGGAAACAAGCAAGCCACTCTGGCCCAATGGCGGGGCGGGATTTGTAGTTTTCTTCTCCCAAATGGACAGACCTCAGCTTCCCGCGTCTGCAGCAAACCCCATTGTGGATCACATGAACTCACCATTATTTCCTCTTTACACTTATGAACTTTCATAAAGTTTTATGGACTTTTGCCTACTTTAAATGACTTTCAAAAAAATTTGAAATTTTTCCTTTCCAAAACCCCATGAACTCTCTTCATGATCTATGGATTCTAATGGACTCTGGTGGGTGGGATGGGCCGATACGAGATGATCTGGTTCCTATTTCCCTCCTATATGAATGTATTTCCTATATGTTTTCCCCTTCTATGTGTTCCTATATAAAAATATGAAATGCCACCTTTCGTGACCCCAGCATACCAAGGCTCAGGAATTTCCGGGGGTAGTAAATCCCTAAACAAAGAAAGGACTTAACAAAGAACACTTGCATGGCCAATAACAATGGACATTTCCTCAAACCTCAGAGTTGGCCCATTTGGGAAATGTCCCTTGGGCACGCGCCTTCAGATCTCGGGAGCATGGCCATCTGGAGGACGTGCCCCATGGTGATTTTGTCATTTCTCACAAAGGGGAACATCCTGCCTTTGAAAAGCTTTAGATTTCCTATCAGACTCACTCATTGTTTCATCTCCTTGGCCGAAACCAATGACAAGATACCATAAATAGATTCATATCCAGGATTGACTACTGGGGTCTGGCATCTGCGCCAGACCAAAAATGTTTATTTCCTTCACTTGGGACAATACACAGCTAGCTTGAGGATTCTTGGAGTAATCGCTGGTGCTTGGAAAAACATTGAATCACTTAATCCACTCATCATGTCATTCCGGTTCATTGTTTCCCGCTTGGACCACCTCCTTCGCTCTCATTGGACAAGAGCCCGAAGTGGTGCTGACTTCCTGATTGGCTGAGGTGTGGCAAAGCCGGCCGCGCCTCCCTACCAGTGATGACTCCATCCAATGAGCTTGAAGCCGGCAAAGGGGCGGAGGGCGGGGAATTTGAACTTTGACAGCTCTGTTTTTCTATAAGAATGTAATGCTTTGCAATGTACAGTATGTCAGCTTTTGGGAAAATGATTGCAGCTTGACATCCACTCCAGCTGGAACAAAATAAACAAATCGGTGGCATTTCTTCAACTTGGGAAAATTCAGGGAAAATTCAATTGGTTTGCTTCCTATCTCGCCAGGGCTATATTGGATCCTCTTTGGTGGGTCTGATTGGTCTCTGCCTTCATGGCAAGACCCTTAAATTCTGCTTGATATCAGTTGCAGTCCAGGAGTAGAAAATTGGAAATATACAGAAATATGCAGAAATTGGGATGCACTCAAAGAAATCCAAGAAGAAAGCTTGCAGCTTGGAAGAAGTGCATTTGGATCATCCTCCTCTCCTTAAAGGCTGGTCTATGGGGTGATTGGAGCTGGATCCAATTATCTGGTTCTGGCGCAGTCTGGCTTTAGACCGGGACATGGTACCGAGACAGCCTTGGTTGCCTTAGTGCAGGGCTGTCCAACTGGCGGCCCCGGGGCCGGATCCGGCCCCGTAGCCTGTTGGACACGGCCCCACCTATGCCCTCAGCCGCCATTTTTAAATTTGAAAAAAAAATTGAATTTTTTTTAAAAATGGCGGCTGGGGGCCAGGGGGGAGGGGAGGCGGGGCAGGGAGGAGGAAGAGAGCTAGCTCCTCCTCTTTTCGGCGCCCCTCCCTACCTACCTAGAGGGGGAGCCGCCGAAAAAAGGGCAGAAGGCGGCGTCAAGAGCAGCGCGTCACAGGCCTGGCGTGACGCGCTGCTCCTTGGCACCGCCTACTCCTCCTTTCGCGCGCCTCCCTTCCTAGGGCGGAGGGCGCGAAAAGGAGGAGTAGGCAGCGCCAAGAGCAGCGCGTCACGCCAGGCCTGTGACGCTCTGCTCTTGGCGCCGCCTACTCCTCCTTTCGCGCCCTCCCTACCTAGGGCGGGAGCCGCCGAAAAGGGCAGAAGGCGTCGTCAAGAGCAGCGCGTCACAGGCCTGGCGTGACGCGCTGCCCCCTGGCGCCACCTACTCCTCCTCGGCGCCCCCCCCCTAGGAAAGGAGGGGTGCCGAAAAGGAGGAGTAGGCGGTGCCAAGGGGCAGCGCGTCACGCCAGGCCTGTGACGCGCTGCTCTTGGCGCCGCCTTCTGCCCTTTTTCGGCCGTTTTAGGAGGGGGCGGGGCCTGGGGTTGGGGGCGGGGCCTGGGGGCGGGGCCTGGGGGCGGGGCCGAGCGGCCCCCTAGGTCATCAGTGACCTTTTATCCGGCCCTGGACCCCGTAGAAGTTGGACAGCACTGCCTTAGTGGATGATCTACGGCGTGAGCTGGTCAGGGGGAGTGTGTCCCTGTTGGTTCTGCTGGACCTCTCAGTGGCCTTTGATACCGTTAACCATGGTATCCTTCTGGGACACCTTGCGGGAATTGGCCTCGGAGGCACTGTTTTGCTGTGACTCTGGTCCTTCCTAGAGGGCCAATCTCAGAAGGTGTTGTTGGGGGACTCCTGCTCGACCCCACAGCCATTGTCTTGTGGGGTTCAATACTGTCCCCCATGTTGTTTAATATCTACATGAAGCCGTTTGCAGAGATCATCTGGAGTTTCGGGATGTGGTGTCATCTGTACGCAGATGATGTCCAATTCTGTCACTCCTTCCCACTTGCTACTAAGGAGGCTGTTCAGGTCCTGAACCGGTGCTTGGTGGCTGTGACAATCTGGATGAGGGCAAACAAATTGAAATTTAATCCAGACAAGACAAAGGTCCTCCTGGTCAGTCGAAAGGCCGAACAGGGCATAGGGTTACAGCCTGTGCTGGACGGGGTTACACTCCCCCTGAAGGCACAGGTTCGTAGTCTGGGTGTGATCCTGAACTCATCGCTGAGCCTGGAGCTCCAGGTTTCGGCAGTGACTGGGAGAGCATTTGCACAATTAAAACTTGTGTGCCAACTGCGCCCGTACCTTGGGAAGTCTGACTTGGCCACAGTAGTCCATGCTCTGGTTACATCCCGTATGGATTACTGCAATGCTCTCTACGTGGGGTTGCCTTTGAAGACTGTTCGGAAGCTCCAAATGGTTCAAAGGGCGGCAGCCAGGTTATTAACAGGAGCGACGCTCAGGGAGCATACAACTCCTCTGTTGCGCCAGCTCCACTTGCTGCCAGTCTGCTACCGAGCACAATTCAAAGAGCAAGCCTTGGCCTATAAAGCCCTAAACGTTTCTGGCCCTACCTATCTACCTGAACGTATCTCTCCTTATGAACCATCTAGAAACCTAAGATCTTCTGGGGAGGCCCTGCTCTCGGTCCCGCCATCCTCACAGGTGCGGCTGGAGGGGACGAGAGACAGGGCCTTCTCAGTGGTGGCCCCTCGTCTATGGAATGCCCTCCCCAGGGACATTAGATCGGCCCCCACCCTCGTAACATTCCGTAAAAAAGTAAAAACTTGGTTATTTGAGCAGGCGTTTTCAAACGCAGTGTAGCTATGACCTCTGATCTCAGAATGGCTAGACAACGCGATTGGACAATGAATTGGTGATGAAGTGCGGTGGCGTTATGGTTTTATTATGTTTTTATTGATGTTTAATATGTATGTGATTTTAGCGATGTGATTTTTATCTGTTTTTATATTGTTATGGGCACTGAATAGTGCCAATTTGTAAACCGCCATGAGTCGTCCGCGGGCTGAGAATGGCGGTATAAAAACGAAGTAAATAAATAAATAATAAATAAGCTGTAGTCTGGAAGAGAGTGTGGATGTACTTTGTTTGAGTGTGGGTGTGTTTTGTTTGCCCGGGGGGGTGGGTGTCTTTTTGCATGTGCGCTGTAGCGTCGTTTTGCTTTTTTGGCTTTTAAAGTCCCTTCCGCTGTGTTTTTCAGTGTTCTTATGAGTGACGGTCACTTGTTGGCCTGATAGGTGTCTTGTGTCCACGTTTGGTGTCAATTCGTCCAGTGGTTTTTGAGTGATGTCAAGCCCACAAATGAACATCACCTTTTTATGTATATCGATTCTATAATGCGCTTGAAAGGATGCATGCAGCCATATCCGTGATTGAGGGGAAAGTCACTGCCTTTAAAAAATTGTACGATAATCCTTACATCACTGAAAAACAATCATCATAACCAGAGCAGAGTCTCGCTCATCCAACCTAAACAGGCCGGCAGAATCTTGGATAAGTGAAAATGTTGGATAATAAGGAGGGATTAAGGAAAGGCCTATTAAACGTCAAATTATGTTATGATTTTAAAGACATGTTTTACAAGAAATCGACAGAAAAATCAGTTCAATACATGGTAACGGGTAGGAGGCCAACTACCTTGGATAATACAGAATGTTGGACGAGCGAAGGTTGGATAAGCGAGACACCACTGTACACAGCTTGAAAAGAAAACACAGGAAAGATGCCTATGTACGCTGGGAATGGTAGTTTCGGCGAGGCAGCCAGCCCTCTCGGGTGGAGGAGACGAAAGCCGACGTAAGACTACATGCCCCAGAGTGCTTTTCGCGGGAGAAAAAAGCAAGCGAGCGGAGAAGACGTTGCCAGTTGCGGCCCGCCCCCTTCTGTTTATTTCCCATCGTGCCCCGCGGCGGCTGAGAGAAGAGGAAGAGAGAGCGCGCGCACGTTTGCGGCCTAATCGTGTCTCTTCCTCCCTCTCTCCCTCTCGTTCCCAAGGAGACGCCTTTCCTTCCTTCTCGTTTCCTTCCTTCCTCGCCGCCATTATGTCTGCCCAGGCCCAGATGCGGGCACTGCTCGACCAGCTGATGGGCACCGCCCGCGACGGTGAGTGAGGGGGCGCCGCGAGGAGCGAGGGGAGGGGAGGGAAGGGCGGACATGGCGGCAACGACTCCTCCGCGGGCCTGAGGCCTACCCCGCCGCCTCTGCGCCTCGAAACGAGCCGCACTCGCGTCTGCTGCTGAGGGAAGGGCGCTCTGCTGAGGTCCAGAGGAGCCTCCGCGCTCGCCTCACAGTCCTGCAAGCCTTGCCATTGGCTATTCCCACAACTCTGTTTTATTAAGGTCTTGCTATGGGGGAAGTGCAGTCTGAGTAGGCTCAAGTGCACTCTGCATATGTTCAGAGGCACTCTTGCTGTCATTTCACATGCTCGGGCGCATAGGCTCCGAGGCACCCCTGCTCTCGCCTCACAGTCCCCCAAGCCTTGTCATTGGTTATTACCACAAGGGTGAGCTGTATTCAGGTATTGCTAAATTGCTATGGGGGAAGGGCACTCTGCATATGCTTAGAGGCGCTCTTCCTGCCATCTTACAGTCCTGCAAGCCTTGCCATTATAGTTATTCCCACAACTTTTCTCTATTAAGGTATTGCTATGAGGCAGGTGCACTCTGCAAATGCGCAAGTGCACTCTTGCTCTCGCCTCACAGTTCTCCAAGCCTTCCATTGGTTGTTCCACAACTGTGTGCTTTATTAGTGTATATTGCTATGGGAGAAAGTGCACTTTGCATAGGCTCAGAGGCACTCTTGCTGCTGTCTCACAGTTCTCCAAGCCTTGCCATTGGTAATTCTACAATGGTGTGCTTTATTAATAATATATTGCTGTCAGGCATATGTTCAGAGGCATACAGGATAGACTCAGGCACTCTGCATAGCTCAGAAGTGCCCTTGCTGTTGCTACACAGTTCTCCAAACCTTGCCCTCAGTTATTCCCACAGCCGTGTGATTTATTAATATATATTGCTACGGGAGGAAGTGCACTCTGCATAGGCTCGGAGGCACTCTTTCTGTCATCTCACAGTTCTCCAAGCCTTGCCATTAGCTATTCCCACAACTCTGCTTTATTAAGGTGTTGCTGTGAGGCAGGTGCACTCTGCATGTGATCAGAGGCACTCTTGATAATGTCTCACAGGCCTGAAGCCTTGCCATTGGTTATTCCACAGCTATGTGCTTTATTAATATATTGCTTTGAGGAAAGCGTGCTCTGCATATGATCAGAGGCACTCTTGCTGCCGCCTCACAGTTCCCCAAGCCTTACCATCAGTGCTTTATTAATGTATTGCTATGGTGGAAGGGCACTCTGCATATGCTCAGAGGCACTCTTGCCACCTCATAGTTCTTGAAGCCTTGTCATCAGTAATTCTACAATTGTGTGCTTTAGTAAGGTATTGCTATGAGGCAGGTGCTGTCATCTCACAGGCCCCTTTTACACAGCTGAATAAAATACAGATTATCTGCTTTTAAATGGATTATCTGGCAGTATAGACTCAAGATAATCCAGTTCAAAGTAGATAATGTGGATTATCAGCCTTGATATTCTGGATTAAATGGCATTGTAGAAGGGCCCACAGTCTTCAAGCCTCGCCATTGGTTATTCCCACAACTCTGCGCTTTATTGTATATTGCAATGAGGAAGGTGCACTTTGCATAAATTCAGAGGCACTCTTGCTCTCATTTCACAGTTCTTCAAGCCTTGCCATCGGCTATTCCCACAACTGTGTGCTTTATTAATTTATATTGCTATGAGGGAGGTATTCCCACAGCTCTGTGCTCTATTAAGGTCTTGCTATGAGGCAGGTATATTCTGCTTAGGCTCATCTCACAGTTCTCCAAGCCTTGCCATTGGTTATTCCACAACTGTGTGATTTCTTAAGGCAGTTCCACACAGCCATATAACCCAGAATATCAAGGCAGATAACCCACAATATATGCTTTGAACGACATTGTCTGAGTCTACACTGCCATATAATCCAGTTCAATGTGGATTTTATGCAGCTAGGTGGAACAGGCCTCAATGTATGTTGCTATGAGGGAGGTGCTCTTGGCATATGCTCAGAGGCATTATTTGATTTCACAAGCTTCTGGCTTGAAGCCTTGCCATTGGTTCTGCCAAGAAATTATTATTATTATATAGGATGGCCACTGAACGACTGAGGCCCCTTCCACACAGCTGCATCAAATCCACATTGAACTGGATGATGTGGCAGTGCAGACTCAGATAATCTGGTTCGAAGCAGACAATGTGGATTAACTGCTTGGATTATATGGCAGTATGGAAGGGTCCTGGATAATAGAAAACAAAAATAACTGTAACAAAAATATTTTATTAGAAAATATAATCAATGCATATTATTTTTTTCAGGATTATATGTGAAAAAAACAACATCCCTCAAATGACCACCATCAAATGAAGCCCCTTCTACACTGCCATATAATCCTGATTGTCAAAGTAGATAATCCACATCTGCTTTGAACCGGATTATGTGAGTCTACATCACCAGATAATCCAGTTCAAAACAGATAATCTGGATTTTGTATAGCAGTGTAGGTGGGGCCTGGAAGAGCTACAACTTTTAAAAACCCTTCCGGCCCCTTCTACACTGCCATATAATCCACTCTTTCAGTAGCCATCCTGTATTATATCAGTTCTGCCAAGGGGTTATATTAATATTATTACTTCTATTTTGTATGGCTTATTAACCTATATGCTACCTTTTCTCGAAATGGATCCCAGGTGGTTTATTATCAGTGAAGTTTGGGGGAGAGAAATACAAATGGCAATAAGTGTTGATAGTAAGTACACCCAGCGTATGCTCACAGTCGCTCTTTATTTCCTTTCACTGGATCCTGGTTCAAATCCTTGCCGTTGGGTTCTGCCAAAGCAGAAATTCATCCTTGCTTTTAAGATCTTGAGCCACATGATTATGATGCCACCGATGTACAGTTTATTAAGATACAAGCTACCTTTTTCCCAAGTGGATCTGAGGTGGCTTATTATAAAATTATTATTGTTGTTATTATTAATGCCCGCTTTTTCTTTTCTGAAGGAGACTCAAAAGCGGCTTACCTTAAAATAATTTTGATACAATTTTAAATATACAAATATTAAAACAGAATGGTATTTTAAAAAACACAAAATTCATAAAAACATATTCAAAGCTACAGACCACAGCACCCCCTGACTTGATCTTTAAAATCTTCTTTAAAAGCTTTGGGGAAATATATATATATATATACACACACACACACATGCCAGTGCAGGTCCTGTTGTTAGTGGTTATTCACTATGCCATCTGCTATTTTTTCCCTAGAGTGGATTATAAAAGCAGTTTGGGGAAGATACATATAAATGCCAGTCTCTTGTAGAATAAGCAAAGCATGCTGTTCATGCTGTTAGTGCTTCTTGTTGTTCAAGTGGAGCTTCCAAATGTAGAGGTAAAATACCTCAGAATATGACACACACAGGGGAAACAACACACCATATTTCTTTGATTCTAAGACACAGCCCCCCTTGTATAAACATATCTAAAATTGGGGTGCATCTTAGCATCACAGGTGAGATATATTTACATATGTATAGTTGTATACTTTATTTCTTCAGTTTAAAGATGCACCTTTCCTCCCATATAAACACCGCTAAAAATCAGCTGTATCTTAGAATTGCAGGTGTTTTGTTTATATACAAACCAAGCTTTTTTTCCACCCGTTGGTGGCATGAAAATTAATGCGCGTGTTGCAATTTATGTTGTCTTAGAATTGAAGAAATACAGTACAGTATATAGCAGGCATGGGCAGTTAGGAATTGTGGGAGTTGAAATCCAGAACACCTGGAGGGAGGGCCAAAGTTTGCCCATGTCTGGTATATAGCTTTTTTCCCCAGTTGGTGGTACTGAATTTAGTGTGTGCCTTACTATCAATGGTGTCTTAAGAGTTGGAGAAATATGGTACATTGGCTGTTGCATTTGCAACCTCCAGGTGGGTTTCCCAAGAGACTTTTAGTCTTCAGTTATTCTGTGGTGGTAGATATGATTTTTGGCGACAGAACAACAGGAAGTTGAGTTAGAAGCCAAACCGGTCAGGCTGGGTTTCTTCTTCTGTGAGCTTTGGGACTGGCCAGTGCATTGTTGGCGATTGCCATTTAGGCAGTGCAATTCTTCATAGGTGACAGGTGCCCAAGCATGACAGCCAGATCCTCAGCCCCTGCGTCATCATCGCACCCTCTTGGTCTGCAAAGCCAAGGGCCTGCCAAAGCAGGTGGTGTACTCCTTGACGTAACATCTGATCTTTGGAAACATCTGTTCAGTCGCATAAAACACCGGTACAGATGGTGCAAGTGTCAAAGCTTTTAGAGTCAAAGAGATCTGGTGTGCTCTGTTTTAAGGGTTCAATGGAAACCATAAGCAGAGAGTACACATCACATTAATATTCTAAACTTGCACACTCAGAGATGCCCAAAATGTAAGGCTTTAATTGCCAGTTTTGTCAGCTATATGCAGCTTGAATTTATATGGTGAGGCTTTTCTCTTGTAGACTCACCTGTAGAGGTAATGCTTCGTGTATAAAAACACGGAGGTCAGCCTGTTGTTCATAGAAACAGGATTTTAGCACGTGCCCCAGGAAAACATTATTTCCCTTGGAAAGCTGTGCATTCCTGAAAAGGTTTGTATTTGCTTCCTTCCTTCCTTGAATCGACAACTAAAAGTCTGGCACATTTGCAGAACTCTGCACATAACTTTTTGCACTTTGTTTCATAAGTGAATAAGTGCTCGTTCTTTCTTTGTGTAATTTTGAGTTGCTTTTGAATTGCTTCCCATATTTTTATTTCATACAAACTGAACAATTGTGGCCCCTCTATTTTATTTATAAAGGTTCAGTGTATCTTTGCCTGCCTACATCAATCTGCAAGGGAGTTGCAGAAAAGCCTCATGTTCATCGAGCCGTGAGTCACAACCAATTTTTAAAGCTGTTATAACAAAAAGAAAGTGTTTGCTGCTTTTTTTCACAAGTAACTTTAAAAGTGTAGCTTAGAAAAGAAGGAAAAAGGGTTTTAAAAACCATTTTCAGTAGACACACCATTAATCCTGGATGCTTGCAAATCCTGATCTGTAGTCATACACAGACTAGCTTTTTAAAAACAATTGTCACATACCATTACCACTTTGCCTTTACTTCTTATGTATCATTCCCCTGACTTCCTTACTGCAGGTATGGGCAAGAAAACTTTTCCTTTAAAACTTTTCAACAGCGGGCATAAAATTCTGCAGCTGAGGTCTTGAAGAATGCAGATGGGTATAGTATGTGTTGGAGCTCGCAGTGTGTATTAACTAACTTTTTTTTTAGTTTTGCTTGTTTTAAGTGGCTCCCAAATGTACAATGTTTTCTTGGGGGCGGGACCGGGGGGGGGGGATAAAGCAAATCCTGCTTTCTAGAACAGCTCCAGATATCTTGGCAGCCTTTCCAAATGCACTGTATGAAACATTTTTATGAATACTCAGTCCTTAACTAAAAATATACTGAATTCATAAATGGCTGCCTGATAAAATATACTAGTTGTGGGTCTGTCTTGTGATCCAAGGCCTTTGGGCCGTGTGTTTTGATTTCTATTGAACCCTCGTTCTCCATGTAGAGAAAAAAAACCTTTCTATGGATGTGATCCAGACGTCCCTCTTTTGGCTCTGCTGTCTTTTTATGTAGATGTCTGGCAACTGACATAATTTTGGTCAGCACCAAATTAGTAAGTGGTGTATGTGACATTAAATGCAGTGCTTAGTTCAGTTCTTGGTTGTGAAAGGAAAATGAATATTCCATAACGTATGCTTTTAGAGTTTCCCAGCTCTTCTGGGCTTCGTGAAGTATTTAATCTGTATAATGAAACAAAATTAAACACACCACAACTTGTCTTTCATAGACAGCACTTTTAATGTTTTTCATATTTATAACCAAACATGAATTTCAGGCGATGAAACCAGGCAAAGGGTGAAGTTTACAGATGAGCGAGTCTGCAAGAGCCACCTTCTGGATTGTTGCCCACATGACATTCTTGCCGGAACGGTAGGTACTTTCTCATGACATTGAGATACAGTTGTCAAAATGCTTTGTTCAATATGTGGTTTGGTTTGGTAGCTAAATCATATTTGAGATCATTCTATGTATCCATGCGCATGAACTCCAAAGTCCAGCAATAGCAAGCTGGCAGTCAACCACTTCTTTAGAATAAGATCATTATTCTGGGCTAAAATGGGAGATGTGCATTGAGATATTTAATTATTCTAGAATGAATAAGAATGAATATATATTAGGAAATGTCAGGCTTGTTGTTAATGAAAATGCTTCTTGTCTTAATCAGATAGATACACAGGAATATAACCGCAATGCAATAAAAACAACTAAGCAATATTAAGAGACAATAATGGTATAATTGGAAACTTTAATGAAATTAGAATGCATGTCAGGGAGAGCTTTATCTTCTAGTCTGTCTTCATGTCTCATTCTTGCTCTTTACATGTATAATGTGCTGTATGTGTCTAGTCTTTTATTGAAAAGAAAAACATATTTGAACAGATAATCATTATCCATTGTAACATGCATTATCATAAACATTTTTCTATATTTTCTATTCCCATTCTTTACAGATTCATTCATATTTCTTTTCATTTATTATTTTCTCCCAACTCCCACCCCCCTTCCCTACCTCCCCCCAGCCAACCACCACTTTCCTCTCTATATCTTTATTTTTAACCACGGACACAACTTTTGAAGTCTTTTTGCAATATCTGTGTTGGCTTCACCTTCTTCTTCCCATTTTATATATGTTGCCCATTTCTCTTTAATTACTTCTGTTTTGTCCTCCTGTGAGTCTTCTTGGGTTGTACAAGTGTTAATATCTGATTGGACTTGTTCAAATAGATATTCCAATTTTCCAAATTCCATTTTTTACATCTCTCCACTCCCAGGCTATTACTGCCTTTCCTGCTAAAATCATTGCTTTGAATAAGTCCTGGTTCTTCACCGCAATGTTTTTATTCCCTGTGGTTTCCATTAACATAGATTCCATATTGACTTGGATTGTTATTTTGAAAAGTTTCCCCATTTTCCTAGTTATCTTGTTTCAAAATGTTTTTGCATTTAAACAGTCCCACCACATATGTGCATACCAGCCTTTTCCTGCTTTACAATGCCAAAACATCGGACTTAGTCCTGTACCCATGTTTGCTAATTGAGCTGGTGTCCTATACAATTTCCAGAGAAATTTCCTTTCTAATTCTTTATATTTTTCCATTTTAATTTTGTTTACCCCCTTCTTTAATTCCTCAATAATTTGTTTTGTGACTATCCCTTCATTCTGCCATTTATTTTGTAATATTCTGACTACATATTCCTCATCTTTTATCATTTTTGATATAATTCTCCTACTAAACCTTTCAATGTCTTCTGTCCTTTCATAAGTATGTTCTCAAATTTATTTTCTTTGCTTAAACATTCTCCATATTTCCCTTGTTTGAGTTTGTTATATAGCCCCCATACTTTTATCCAGTTTTTATTTCCCATTTTTTCTATTATCCTGTTCATGGGGATCAATTGACCATTTATATCGTACATATCCTTTATGCAGTGATAGCCTTTATCTTTCATATCTTCCCACCATGTATGGCCAAACTCTTTTCCGTATAAACTTTCTAGTGGTGTCAATTTTACTGTATCCGGCATCCATAGTGGTTTCCATTTTTCCCAAATTTTTAATGCTAGTCTTCTAGGACCGCTTGTTTTTTTTAATGGAAACCTCTAGATTTCCAGTAAAAATCTCAAATTTTCCCTCTCCATTGTTTACTGCATCTTCTATTCTGCACCATTTTTCTTCTCTCCTTACACTGTTTTCTATCAGTGATTTTAGTTGGAATGCTTCGTAATAAAATTCCAAATTTGGTAATCCCCTTCCTAATTCCTCCTGGTGCGTATAGTATACTTTGTTTGAGATTCTAGGTTTCTTTTCACTCCAGATCCATTCTCTAATGGTCCTATCCCAAATTTTTATTTGTCTTGGATTAATTTCTAGTGGGAGAACCTGGAATAGATACATTAATCTTGGAATTAAGAACATTTTTGCTGCTTTTATTTTACTAAAAATATTCAAATTTTTTCCCTTCCATCTTTTTATGGTCTTAAGGACTTTTTTCCATGCCTCCTTGTAATTGCTCTTCTTCATCTTATCTATGTTTTTTGTAGTGTTATTTCCAAGTATTTTATTTTTCCTTTCCCCATGCCAATTTTGGTTATTCTATCTATTTCCCGTTTTTCAATTTATTTACTTTGAAGTACATAATTTCTGATTTATTTATATTAACCCTCAATCCTGTATTTCTCTCATAATCATTTAGTATAATTTTTAATTCCCTTATTCCTTCTAGGGGGTTGGATAATAACACCAACAGATCATCCGCATAGAGATTTAATTTAGCCTCCAATCCCCGACCTAATTTACACCCCTCGATCCTTGCATTGTTCCTTATTCTATCCGCCAACACCTCTATACCTAAAACAAAAAGCAATGGTGGCAGGGGACAGCCTTGTCTTACTCCCCTTTGAATTGGGAATTCTCCTGATATTCCTTCGTTTATTCTAACTACTGCTGTTCCTTTTCTATATTTCTTTAGTTGCTTTAAGAAATAGGTCGCCTACTCCAAATTTCCCCATAACCTCCCACAAAAATTCTTGATTTATTGAATCAAATGCCTTTTGTATGTCTAATTTTAAAAGAGCTAGCTTCTTATTTTGCTTATATTCCATTATATTTATAATATTTCTAATTGGGTTCCCTATAGATCTGCCTTTGACAAATCCATATTGATCTGTTTTTATTAATTTTGATAATACTTTTTCTAATCTGTTAGATAGAATTTCCGCGAATATTTTGTAGTCCTGGTTTAATAAACTGATTGGTCTATATGATCCCGTCTCTTTTGGGTCTTTCTGTGGTTTCGGAATAACTATAATTTCAGCCTTCCTCCAAGTGTCAGGTGCTTCCAGGAGAGCTCGCTTTCTTTAAAACTCAGCTTTTTCATTATCATCTTTAATTTTTATTTCCTCAATAAAATCTCCGAATTTAATAATTGTTGCTCTTCCTCATCTAATTTTAAATTTATTTCTTCCGCTAATTGGCCTTTATTCGTTTCACTGTACAACCTTTGGTAGAATGTACCAAAGGCTTCTCTTATTTGAGCTGAATTCTATGTAAGTTTATTATTTTGCATCTTTTTATTGTATGTGTCTAGTTAATTCTGGTTTGTGAGTTAATTTCAAAGTAAAATAAATATACTCCCTCGGGGAATGGAAGCTTAAAAGAGAGAGTAGTACATTTATGTCTATTTAGTGAAGTCTTTGCAGATATGAGTTTTATACTGACGGCATACTGGTCCATAAGGTCTCTTAACAGACATATTATTACAGGCCTGTGTGAATCTCTGTGGAATGCAATATAAAATTAGTAGCAAACTGATGTACCATATAGTAACCTGCAGAATCATTCGGACTATTTTCTTAGTTCATCACAAGCAACTAAGCATTGTGCTTGTAATGATTTAAAGGAGGTTGTTAGTTTAAATAACTCTGGTTTATTGAGTTTTTAAATTCTTTTTCTACTTTTTAACAGCGCATGGACCTGGGAGAGTGCACAAAAATTCACGATTTGGCACTAAGAGCAGATTATGAGATTGCAAGTAAAGAAAGGGACCTCTTCTTTGAGCTGGATGTAAGTTTCCCAAATAGCTGGAAATGATATGTGTGTAAATTGAGCAATAAGAGTACAAACATTCTTGCTAACCTTGTGATTTTTCTTTACCTGAACTTTCTTCTGGAATTGGGAGCATGGGTACTCTATACCATTTTTATAATTTTATGTGATTTATTTACAACACTGCATTCTAGAAATTCACCAGGGATCATAATGTTTAAATGAGTAAATCTCTCACTCTAAGAGGCTTCTGAGGCTATTCTTAAAACAAGAGTTTTCAGAACTCTTTGCTATTTATTGTTCCCAGATGTTCACTATGACATATTTTTAGAATTATGGCAGGTTATTTAGTAGCCTATCCAGTGGAAATTATTAGTCATGTGTATTATGTGCTTGAACTAGTTGACATTATTTAGAGGATGACACTACACAAGATGGGTCAGAAGATAATTCTTTGCATCATTTTAAAGCAGGTTTGGGCAGCTTGGCCCAAGCCATTTTGAACAATCCCAGCACCTGCAGTTCAACACACAGAGCCAACAACAACCCACTTATTCAGCTGTTTAGATGGGGGTTTTTTTTAATATAAATCAGAGTCAAATCAGGCTTTGTTTTTTGAAATATACTTCAAAAATCAAGAGTTTTTTAGTAATGCTTCTGCAGTTTATATTGCTTGTATATTAGTGGGGTGTGTATTTTGCGTTCATCATGGGTAAGAATGTTCTTCAGACAGGTTTATCTTTGACATGTTTATCTTTCTGTAAATTGAAGGAAGCAATTATACACCTCTGCTTTTTAATCAGGACAGAGCTAAAGTGGTAAATGGGGGGGGTGGGGGAGGGAGTGAAATGATTACTAGATGAGCATACTAGCAAGGTTCGAGAGCACGTGGCGGCCTCACAACTCCAGGGGTTCCTGGATGAAATGGATCTAGAGCCATCCCAGTCTGGCTTCAGGCCTAACTATGGGACTGAGACAGCATTGGTTGGCTTGGTGGATGGTCTATGTAGAGAACTGGAAAGGGGAGTGTGTCCCTTCTGGTTCTCTTAGACCTCTCAGCGTTTTTCGATACCATCAACCATGGTATCCTAGACCGCCATGCAGGAATGGGTCTTGGAGACACTCTGCTACAGTGGTTTCCATCCTTTCTTGAAGGTCAGGTCCAGAAGATGGTGCTGGGGACTCCTGCTCAACACCATGGCTTTGTTCTGTGGGGTCCCACAGGGTTCAGTACTGTTCCCCATGTTGTTTAACATCTACATGAAACAGAGTTTTCGGGTTCGGTGCTAATTGCCATTTGTGGGAGAAAGGCATGATAAAAATAAATTAATAATAATTCTCAGTTTAGGCCTTTCCAAAAGTTGTTTTCAACAGGGAAGAATTTAGGTGATACGCACCAATGTCTGTGTCCATATTGGGAGCAAGAGGGAACGGCACATAGAGTATAATTTCCCCTGTTTGTATCTGTGCAGGCAATGGACCACTTGGAGTCTTTCATTGCTGAATGTGACAGAAGAACTGAACTGGCGAAGAAACGGCTTGCAGAAACACAGGAAGAGATCAGTGCTGAAGTGGCTGCCAAGGTATTCCCACTGTCAAATCATGTGTGATGACCTCCTGTGCAAGCTGGAAGGGCTTTAGTACAGGAATCCCAGTTAAGAAACTAAGCGTGTTCCTGGACATTACTTCTTCAGTGGAAAATTTCATGGCATTCTTTGCTGAAATACGTTGAATTGCTCTTCTTTTTGTCATGTATATACCTATTTTCATGAAATGCTCCTCTCCGATTAGCTCAGGGACAGCCATCACTTAAAATTGGCGAGAGATGGCCCATTCTTATGTGTGGCGCCAAAACTTTGGAATGCTTTGTAAGAAGCGATAAGAGCAGCCCCCGCCCTCTTGGCCTTTACGAAAAACTTGAAAACTTTTCTCTGTGGAATAGCTTTTCACTGATGGTGACAGAAGCCTTGGATCTGCACTTTATGAGCACATTTTACCCTCCTGGGTATTTTAGACTCTTTAATTTTGACTATTTTATGTCCGATATGAACTGATTTGGGATTATTTTAATGGGTTATTTTATATTCTTATGTTTTAACTATGGTTGTAAATCGCCTTGAGTTCTTGGAGAAAGGCGATATAGAAATATCCCAAATAAATAATAAATATTTCTATTTTTTATAATCTTTCTGCTTCTGGTAACAAATTTTATGTCAGAGAAGGAATGCCCAGGAACACATCTACTTTGTGATCACTGAGGCACACCTATAATTGATACCCTCTTGTGCCATTACCTGAGTCCCCCAGTAATGTTCCACTTTTCCATTCTTAGATAGTCACAAACAATTCACTGATCTTCTGTACTCGTTGCATTGGGGTGTGCAAGACAGATTTGCGCTAAGACAATGAATTGTCTTTTGCAGATACTTCAGCTGGGAAGACACCTTGGTCTAAACCAGGGCTGTCCAACTTCTACCGGCCCAAGGGCCGGAATTCCGGTCACTGATCACCTGGGGGGCCAAGCCCCCGGCTCCGCCCCCGTCCCTCCCCCGGCTGTGAGTTTCCTGGGCTGCCTGGCCATGTCCCAGAAGCATTATTCTCTCCTGGTGTTTCTAGGGTGAAACGTGGGTGAAACGTCAGGAGAGAATGCTTGGGACATGGCCAGGCAGCTCAGAAACTCACAGCCACCAATTATTGTTATTATTATTATTATTAAACTCACATAATAAGATATTATAATTATTATAATATCTTATTATGTGAGTTTAATAATAATAACAATAATGGGTGGCTGTGAGTTTCCTGGGCTGCCTGGCCATGTCCCAGAAGCATTATTCTCTCCTGGTGTTTCTAGGGTGAAACGTGGGTGAAACGTCAGGAGAGAATGCTTCTGGGACATGTGCCCCCATTATCCAATCTACATCCTACTGCAGTTTAGAGGTGGGAGTTGAAGTCCAACGCACCTGGAGGGAATGCTTGAGCAACTGAAGGAGGAAAGGGAAGGGGCCTGAGGCTGTGAGGCTGGTAAGGATGGTGGGAGTTGAAGTCCAAAGCACCTGGAGGGGAAGGCCCTAGTAGGCCCATGCCTGACAAGAGAGACAGATTTCCTTTTGACACTCCTTAACCTTGGAAAGGATTGAGAGAATGGAATATTCATGGGAAAGGAAAGAAACAGGCCCCCACCACCCTTGTCTCTCCTTCCCCCCTTCCCCCGCTCACCTCCTTCTCCCTCTCCGGCCTCGTCCTCCATTTTGTTCGGTGCAAGAGGCGCCAGAGGAGGGAGGCGGATCATGGCTCCCTTTCCTTCCCTCCCTCCCTGCTGAGGCCTAGCCCTAGAAGCAGAGGCAGGCCGGTCCCTTTGCAGGAAAGGCGCCCCAAAGGGACCCCATTGGGGGAGAGGGGGGGAGAGCGTCTTACCTGGAAGCAGCGGCATTGGCAGCAGCGTTGGCTGTGTCCAGGCCTGGATCGAGCATGTCCATGGAGGGGGGAAGGGGAAAGGGGGAAAGAGGTGCCCTGCTTGGGCTCCCTTCTATCTCTCTACTTTCCCCCTCACGCCGGGTGGAGGCAAGAAGAGAAGGGACGCGGCGCAGACATGGGAGCCGAGGCGCTGATCACGGGGACAAACACTCGGGTCATGTGAGGAGGAAAGAGCGAGCCTGTGGTTCCTCGCCTCCCAGCTGGGAGCCCGGGACCTGTGAGAGAGAGGCAATGGAGGAAGGCAGGCGAGAGAGAGCATGAGTGAGGAGAAGGCGGACAAAAGGCCCGGGCCCTGCTCGCCTTTGCACAACAGCAGCAGCAGCAAAGCAGCAGCAGGTGGAACGTTGCAGCAATCCGGCGCCAGCAGCAGCAGCAGCAGGGGGAGGGGATAGAACATTGCGACAGTGCGGGGCGGGGGAAAGGGAGGAGGGGATTGGCCGGGGACCTGGCAGGGAATGGAATGTTGCGGGACGTGGCGTTCGATCCGGCGCGGCGGGGGATTCCCGTTGAACGTTGCAGCCGCTGCGCGTCTTTTTTTTTTTGCTTTTTATTTATATTTTGGTAATTGGTATTAGTATGAAAGCTGGGTCCGGAAGCTCAGAGCGTTACGCTGTTTCCGCTTCGCTCCTTCCTGACCCAGCTATTGTCATATGGCTGCTGCAGCGGCCGTACCGGGAGCTTAGAGGAAGGTAAGCTCTCGGTGCGGCCGCTGCAGCAGCCAGCAACATGGCGGAGGGCACCTCGCCGCTCCCGCCGTGCCCCCCCCCCCCGAATTTTTAAAAATTATTTCTTCCAGGGGGGGGGGGGCGTCCAAGGGGCTGGCGGGCCATGTACGGCCCGCGGGCCGCCTGTTGGACAGGCCTGGTCTAAACCAAAATGCTAGTCCATCTTATAGTAGACTCATGGAGTGAATGGGAGTTTGGTGAATCGGCATTTATGCAAGCATATAGATTTCTTGGGTTTACTCTCATTAGAATAATTTCAGATAGTGATGGTCTAGTGGCTGGTGCCAGTCCCTGGCAGATTTCCAAGAAAAAAAGTAAAACCATTGTAGACAATAGAATCACAGAATACAGTGTTCCCTCACTTATTGCTGGGATTAGGTTCCAGGACCTCTCGCAAAAAGTGAAAAACTGCGATGTAGAGATGCTCTATTTATTTTAATATCTATACATTATTTTAGTAGTTATACACTATTTTAAGTCTTGATAAACTTAAAGTGAAGGAAAGGAAGGAAAGGCCCTTCAAGGCTGGAGGGAGGGAGGACTGAGAAGGAAAAGCGCCTTGGAAAGTGGCGGCGGCAAAACCCCACAAAACAGAGAAAATACCATGATATACATTTTAAAGTATTTTTTTTTTAAATCCGCGAAACAACGAGTCCGCAATAAGCGAACTGCAAAGTAGTGAGGGAACACTGTAATAGAGTTGGAACGAGGCTACATGGGCCATCTAGTCCAACCCCCTGCCATGCAGGAAAAGTGCAAAGTATCCCTGACAGGTGGCCAAAGAACCCCTGACAATGGGTGCAGATGTACTAGGACCTGGTCCATTATAAATGTTGGTACATTCTGGAATAAATAAAGTTGTTCTCACATCAGATAATTTGAGATGGACTGATTCAGGTCCCTTTAAGCTCATTTTAAAAATGTGAATGCAAGCAGTGGAATATTTAGCACCAGCCACAAATTCACTAGGAACTTTTCAGTCATGCACTTAAAGCTTTGCTGAAAAATGATAAAATCCTCATTTGGGTCAGAAAATGCCAAGAATTAAAGCATTCAATAAATGTTTTTTTAAAAAAATAAATCTCTATGATGATTAAAGTAGCTCAAACCTGTAACAATTTAAAAATAAAATCAATGCAGTCTACTTCATCAGAATCAGAGGGGAAAACCTCTCTGAATTTTCCACAAAATAACCATAGGGATGTGCTTTCCATTGAATCAGTTTATTGAAATCAAAGCCCAAAATGTTAAAGATGCATCAGATTCATTCCCAAAATCCTCCCTTTCTAGGCAGAAAAGGTTCATGAACTAAATGAAGACATTGGCAAACTCCTGGCTAAAGCTGAACAGCTGGGAGCAGAAGGCAATGTGGATGAATCCCAGAAGATATTGATGGAAGTTGAAAAAGTGCGAGCAAAAAAGAAAGAAGCCGAGGTTTGTATTGCTTGGATTTGGCAGTAAACTTGCTTGAAAAAACCTGCTCCGAATGATGATAAACTGTATATTTTGGAGCTTAATGTGCATTTAATTTGGCATATGTTATACAGTGGCTATTTGGCTTACTTCTGGTATGTGGTAAATCCAGTAACGTTTGCTCAGAAGAAGTAATATGGAGAAAAAAAAGGATCAGAGGAGCACTTTATGGAGGTTTGGATGCTAAGCTGCTTCTGCTCTTTCACAGGAAGAGTACCGCAATTCTATGCCTGCATCCAGCTTTCAGCAACAGAAGCTGCGTGTCTGTGAAGTCTGTTCTGCGTACCTTGGTCTCCATGACAATGATCGTCGTCTTGCAGATCACTTTGGAGGCAAACTGCATTTGGGCTTCATTCAGATCCGTGAGAAGCTGGACCAGTTGCGGGTAAGAGCTGGAACTCTCCTGGCAAAAAGCATCTGCTTTGTATTTAGAACGGTCTCAGTTCAGTCTTAGTTATTTATACATCTGTCTACACCTGTTTCCTAAAATTGACTCAAGGCTTGATAGAGTGTCCTGATTTGAACTATAAGACAAACCTGCTATAAGACAACTTTCTCTTTTCTTATGCTATGAGACTTCTGATTTGAGTTCTGTGTTTTTCCCGCAGCTTGTGCCAGTCCTCTGAACTGCGCATAGTTTGGCATAATCATTCCCCCAGATTCTGCTTTGAGTTCCATTTGGGAGAAGTGGGATATAAATCAAGCCATTACATACATTTACGTGAATCTTGCTTGATTTTTCAACACTAAGATTACTGTGTCATTCTTCATGGCTTACTGTCAGATTTGACATTTGACTTCATTGAATTTCTTGTATACAAGATGAAAGAGGAAGTTCTGTCCATAGAGCAGATAACATGGGAGTCACACATTTCTGAACAGACCTTGTATTCAAAGTAAGAATATCTGACTCGTAGAACAGATTGAGAATGTTTACTGAGTTTAAGTAGTTAGCAACTGCTTAATTGTAGTTTGTTTCTAATATTCTTGTAGTTAGTACTTGCTCTGTTATAAGTTGTGTATTTTAGCAATTCAGGAGGTAGTTGGATGTCACCAGATTGTCAGTCACTCCATTTTATGTCACAGATATGCTTTGTTTTCTGAGTGTATGGATTCTGTTGACAAGCTTCTTTGTATGTTCATAGAAAACTGTAGCAGAAAAACAGGAGAAGAGAAATCAGGACCGGTTGAGGCGGAGAGAAGAAAGAGAGCGCGAGGAACGCATGGGACAAAGGTGAGTGAGTTCAAGCAGTCTTTGCAAAGGATACATAGTATCATGCCATAACAGTTTACAAAGTTTTCCTCTACTATGTGAAGTTTCCAAGAAGTAGTGTGCCAGAGGCTGGGGCTGAACTATAGCCTGTGAGCAGTAAATGGCTCTCCTAAGGCCAGCTGTTGCCATTGTCCTTGTAAGTCAATAGAGACAGTGCTGGATATTATATTTGTGGGGTGAACAGTAACCTGCAGGTTATAATTTAAGAAAATAACCTTGTAGGCAAGGAACAAAGCAGATTTTGTGGCTAGGGCTCTGTATTTTAAAATTTAGAAATAAGCTGTCTTTCTGATTCATATATGAAATTTCAATGAGCTCCACATTTTTATAACCAGTTTACTGTTTCATTCTTGATTTATCTGACATAGTATTCTTAAATGGTTTTATTCTTGCTACAGAAATTATCACTGATTTTTCCATTGTGTACAGCATTTAATTTGAACTTGTCCAGAATGGCATATCATCAAGTCTAAACTTCTCTGAATTATTCTTCTTTTTCTAGATCTGGATCAAGAAACACAGATCGCAGAAGGTAAGCTTGCTTTGAGGTTTCTATGGGATTTGGGGTACATTGTAATGTAATATAATATAATTGATAAAAGTATTAGAATTCTGTTAGAACCCTGCTTCCCCTCAGTCACCAAAACTCATCCTCCCCATCATGGTTAAACATGATTTATTAAACCAGTTGTTACAGACCAGGCTTATTTTCATTGTTTAAAGCCTGGAAATATACCCGTGAAGTACAGAGCAAAACCTATAGAGTGTAACATATGTTGTACAAGATATAATACAGGAAGCTACGTGTATTAGAATGAGTGTTTGTGTGAGTTACGGGGAACAAAGAAATGGGTTAATGCTAGGCAGGCAGCCTATTCAAAGGCAAGCAAAGGCATGGAATCCTAGAGTTGGAAGATACCTCAAGGGCAATCCAGTCTAACCCAATTCTTCCAAGAAGCAGGAAAATTGCATATAAAGCCCCCCCCCCCCAAACAGATGGCCATCCAGCCAAAGAAGGAACCTCAACGACACTCCAGGGCAGAGAGTTCCCCTCCTGGATGATGATATCTGCATTTCTGTCAACACTGAGCAGATTTGACCTTCAATTAATCTTCCTGGTAAGGTCATTGGTTGATGCAATCAGAATGGCAGGCAGCCAAAGACTACAGCAGGAACCACAGTGACATCTTATCTAAGATTTCTGTTTTGATTGGACAACATGATTGGATTGGATGACATAATTGCAGTACTGTCAGCATCTTTGTTTTGATAGAATAGCCAGTGGAAGCAAGGGAGAATATAAAAGCTCTTACCCCGTGCCTGATGACTCACAACAGTAAGAGATAGACTAGAGTGATAATTAGGAAACTAATGTCACTCAACCCTAAAATCCCTAATGATGTCACGTGGCAGAGTTTTGTATAAACATTAAAGGTGGACAACTGCATACTTCTGCATCCAGGGAGAGACTGTTCTCATGCGAAGATGCATTACGGCTGTCTTTCAAAGAGGCGGGCACTTACAGTAACACAAAGAGGTATTTGCTTTCCTCTTGACCAGCAGAATTAATCCCATTCAGTAGACTAGTAAGATATGAAATAGTTTATACCAGGTATGGGCAAACTTCGGCCTTCCCTCCAGTTGTTTTGGACTTCAACTCCCACAATTCCGGTAGACTATTAGGCATTGTGGGAGTTGAAGTCCAAAGCATCTGGAAGGAGGGCTGAAGTTTGCCCATGCCTGTGGTATACTGACATCAAGCATCAAATGGACTTCCATGAAGGAATATTTGATATTGCTAGAGATGACGTAGCATGTTCTTTTGTGCTCCATCCAGGTCTCGGTCTCGAGAGCGGAGGCGAAGGCGCTCGAGATCTGCTTCCCGCGAGAAACGGAAATCCCGCTCCAAATCCCGAGAGCGGGAGAGGCACCGGCGCCACCGCAGCCGTTCTCGTAGCCATAGCCGGGGCCACCGGCGGGGATCCAGAGACAGGAGCTCCAAACACAAGTATGCCCCACTGTCATAATCTTCTGTTGAGGAGACTTTTTGTCTAGTACGTAGTTTAGGTTTGAGAGCCGAGTTTGATTCCAAACACGGGATTGGAAATGGTGTGAGAAATAAGAATTGGCCGAAGAGCCAATCAGTTATTCCCAAAGGCCATCGGCAGATGAGCTCTTAAGATACAAATTATCAAGGGCAATTATCAATTGAAGTGATTTCTGGTTTCCTTTTCTCCAGTGGAGACTCTGAAGACAGAATGTGTCAATCTCATTGTACTGTGAGCTCCATTTAGTACTCATGGGCTTGGTTGTGGGCTAGACCTGCATGTCTGCCTTCACACATCACCTAAAATAAAATAAAATCAAACCCCTGCCTCTGAGTAGAACTTTCTTCTGTTGAAAGGCAAGCTCAATGAGGAATCAAAATAAATTTGTTTAGAATCTGTGCTGCATTAGAGGCAGAGGTTTTCATTGCTATCCATGAGAAGTCCAAGCCATCGGTGCAGATGTGTCAATACAAAGTAACTGGTAAATTAGACTGGCATGCTGGTGTAATTGGTCCCTATTAAGTGTTGATAGGATAGGTTTGATTTGACAGTATTATGTTACACGGATTTAGCTGTGCCAGGAATTTTGGACTTGGCCTTCAACTGTGATTCAGCTCCTGGATTCAGTTTCTTGAAAATATACCAAGCTTTTTTTAAAAAATAGTTTTTACAGAAAATTTTCCAAACATTAAAAATACAGAAAAAAGAAAAGAACCAAATCAAATACATACATAAACACACAGACCGTAAAAGAAAAAAGGAACAAAACAAAACAAATGCAAACACACATCCAAATAGGTTAACTTCTCCTTGGAGATTATCGTTCATCTTAACCACCTTAATTATGGTGATTTCAAAATAAAATAATTTCAAAGACTAAACAAAACAAAACAACACCAGAAAAATGACAAGACATGAGTACTTCCATCCCCATATACATTTTCTATATCGTCTTCACACATACGGCTCCGTCAATGAAGCCAAAGCAAAACCGATTTTTTATAGTTATAACATCCTCTAAACCATTAATTAATTAAAGAATTTAACAATCTACTTATTTTTTATTTTATTTATTTATTATTCACATTTGTTAGTCGCCACTCCCGGTGTGGCTCGGGGCGACTTACAACAGTGGAAGCACAGTTTAAAAACACAGTATTACACAATAAAAATGCAATAAAAACACAGTAATACACAATAAAAACACAGCAAAAGCACAATAAAATACACAGCAAAGCACAATTCATCAGGGTTGCATCCAGCACGGGGATGGGTAGTCAAGAAACTGCAGTCTTAGACCCCAAAGGCCTGCCGAAACAGGAGGGTTTTGCACTCCTTCCGGAACGTCATTAGATCTTTAAGAACACGAACATCGGAAGGCAGTGCATTCCATAGTATAGGGGCAATTACCGAGAAGGCTCTTCGTCTTGTGGCCGTAAGGTGGTATGTTTTGAAGCTGGGAACCTCCAAAAGTTGGCACGACACAGAACGTAATGGCCTAGTGGGACAGTATGGGATGAGGCGTTCTCTAAGGTACACTGGCCCCAGACCTTTCAAGGCCTTAAAGGTCAGTACCAACACTTTGAAGGTGATCCGGCCTTCCACTGGTAACCAATGCAGCTTGCGCAAAATGGGTGTTATGTGGCTGGCCATGGGGGCGCCAGCCAGCAGTCGGGCTGCTGCATTCTGTACCAGTTTCAATTTCTGGATCACCAGCAAAGGAAGGCCAACGAAGAGAGCATTACAGTTGTCCAGTCTTGAGATGACCGTGGCTTGGACCACTGTGGCTAGCCATTCTATCTTTAAAAAATTCAAATATTCTATAAATGGAGACCAGTCAGTTTTCTTCGTCTTCCTTTCTTGCGCAAGCTCTTAGGTTAAAATGTCAATTTTCATAATTTCTAGAAGTTTAGATAACCAGTCCTCAATTTTTTGGTGATTCTTCTTCCTTCCATTTCTTAGCCAGCGTCAACCTGACTGCTGTGATACAATATACAAGTAATTTTTCAGTGTTGTTATAGAGTTCAAAATCGAACAGTCCTAATATTAAGTAGTCTGGTTTCAAATCAATTTTCAATTTTAATATATTTTGTATTTCTTTGTATATTCTTTCCCAGTACATTTTAACTTTTCTGCAATTCCACCACATGTGGAAGTGACTTCCTATCTCAGTTTTACATTTCCAACACCTTTGATTATAGTTTATGTTATATTTTGCAATCTTTGTAGGAGTAAGATACCATCTATAGAAAATTTTAATATTATTTTCCTTAAGATCATAGGAGTATGTGTATCTCCAGTGTACATTCCAGACTCTTTCCCATCGAGCCAAAGGAATCTCATGACCCAAATTTTGTGTCCATGTTACCATACAGTTCTTTATTACCTCATGTTCTGTTTGCAGTTCCAACAATTTACTATATAGTACTGCTATTCTCTTGCTTTTTTCCTCTATAATTTTATCCCAGAATTTTTGTTGTTTTTCAACCCCCCTTTTCCTTATCTTTATTAAATATATCCCTAATTTGTATATATTGGAACCAATTAATTGAATCATCGAGTTCCTTCAGCTCTGTCTATACCAAGCTTTTTGAGTCATAGAATCCTAGAGTTGGAAAAGACCCCAAGGGCCATCCAAACCAATCCAATTCTGCCAGGCAGGAAAACACAATCAAAGTGCTCCCAACAGATGTCCGTTCAGCCTCTATTTAACTAGTCATGCTAATTATAGTGAGAAGTTTCACGAAACTCACTTGACTCCTGACAAAAGTATTTAATATGGTTTAATGTGAGGCAGTCTTGGGTCTCCAGAGTAACTTGATTGATAATGTCGACTGCTACATGATGAAGTGAATGAAAATTATGAGGATTGGAAAGTTAAGCTGTTAGAAATGGGGTGTGTGTTAACTTTTGGTTGAGATACTAAATTCATTTTTTAAATCTGTCTTGAACATGAACAATAAAGAAAAGAAGTTTGGACAATTAGGAAATGAGGAAGACCCTGTAATTACTTTTGCTAAAGAGCAGGTAAGGGAATACTTCAGAAACCTCACATGTGCATTAGTCCATCTTGAGAGTGTTCCCTAGGGAGAGGAATTGTATGAATGGTCATATCTGGGGCTGGGCAGCGGGAGGGAATGGTGAGGGCCCAGGAGTCTGGAAAGAGGGAAATATTGTAATTTTCCCTCAGAAAGATAATCACAATTACTTTGATGCATTGCCAACTTTTAAAATAAAGTGTCTTTAAATAAGTGTGTAAACTTCAGGAAGATGTGAAACCATAAATGAAGGATAATGTTGGATAAATGATTAATATGCTTATGAATATGGGGATGTCCCCGTCTCCTGCATTGTTCATATAACATTTAGATTTCAGTGCTGTGTTGCAAGGTGGAAGGAGAAAAGTGTTGGTTGCAGCTCCCGCCACTCTCTCCTATTACTTTATTTATCATTACGTGTGTATTAAAAGATGGAAGCCTCAACCTATATCAAAAGATATTGGGGTAACTTATAAGGAGCATTAAAACATGCAAGCTAATTTCAATATGCTAATAACAATGTAATGAGTTAAAAACAGAATGAAAAGATTTAAAAGTTGTGGGAACAGTATAATAAAAGAGAATAACATAAGCTGTTGGAGCTAACCGCCCTGAGTAAATAAATTCTTATTATTACCCCAGTTTGCATTTGAAGTTGCCAGTTTTTCCTGGTGGAGGTTTTCAGTCTGGTTTGTAGCTCCACTTGTGTTGCTCTATATGCCAAAATCCAAATGCTTCCTCCCAAACGAGCCTTCACATGAACTGAAAGGTAATATGAGCTTGTATGTATTTCTCCTTAGATGATGAAAGGTATGGCCTGCAATATTTAAAGCTGCAGAGTCACAATTACCTTTTACATGTTTGCCATCCTTTGTGTCTTGCCCTTCTCCTAGCGGTGCTTACAGGCATCCGTGAAACCTGTGAGGCAAACTAGGCACGAGTAAGAGTATAAAAAGAGTGTAAGATCGACCATGGAGTTTTATGGACTACTGATCTATTTGGACAAGAATGGTTCTCCTCTGTTTTATTATTGGGGCTGTACAAATAAGGAATAGCATTGTGTTCAACAGTTGGGCACTTTCTCAGTGCTGCATTCTGAAGCTGGGATCCATGGCCAGATTATGGAAATGCGGGCCCTCCCTCTCCATCTGCGTTCTCTGAATATGCACATTGCAAGGAGATGGAGCATGTGCATAAGATGGAAGAGGCCCCTGTATATATTTTTGTTCTGTTTTCCTGCACTGGATGACTCTGCAGGTTGGGCTCAGAACAAGAGGGCACATGAGCAACAGTTAGGAAATAGAGGTAAAGTAGTGGGAGGCCCACTTCAACCCCTTCTATGTTGCCATATAAAATCCAGATTGTCTGCTTTGAACTGGATTTTATGGCAGTGCAGACTCATATAATCTAGTTCAAAGCAGACAATGTGGATTATCTGATTGGATAATCTGGGTTACATGGTAGTGTAGAAGGGGCCTTAGTGTGTCTTGTCCAGTCTCCCTTGGGACTGGGAGCAATGGACTTCCTTTGCAAGATTGCATTTGGAGACAAAGCAGGCCTGTCTTGTCTTGGTGTGGTTCTCCTCACTTGTCTCTCTGGCCTCTGTGACGATAGATGACAGTAGGAAGCATTACACAGCGAATAAACTGTAGATTAGAATTGACATGTGTGACAAGTAAAATAGACATCTTAGAGCAAAAAAAAGGTTTTCAAAAGCATTAGAAAGAAAAAGCATGACTGGAGAACCCCATGTCAGGTAGGAACATTACAAAAAGTGGCTTGGTGCTGGTATCACCAACAAATTCCTATCTTTGGAAGGAATAGCAAATAATTGCCAGAGAGAACTTACACAGCCATAGACTCACTGAGAGTTTAATATTTTTGCACACTTCTCTTAACTTTGTGAATGCCATCTCTGTGGGGCACTAGAGGATATTTTTTTAAAAACATGATGTGGTTTTGGGCACTTCTTGTGCTTGAAGCAGATAATCCTAATGGACACAGGGAGACCGTATTCCAAGTTGGGACGGCAAGATCAGAGAACACAGCATCATTTGCCGATTCTTTGATATGCTCACCACATGGTTTTGGTGGTTATGCCAGGAATTCAACTGAAGATTTTTATTTAGTTTTTGCTTTTAGTCATTGTTTGGTTTTGGCCTTTGAATTTCCATTTATGAGATTTGCAAGCCTTTCTGGATGTAGGTGAACTACAACTCCCATGCTCCTGTGTCCATCTCCCACAAACCCAGCCAGTATTTAAAGTTGGTCATGGTGGAGATGTGTGTCACGTTTGGTTCGGATCCATTGCCAGTGGGGTTCACAGTGTTCCTTGATTGTGGGTAAACCACAACTCCCATCATCCTGGATCATTTCCCCCCCCCCCCCCCCCGACCTCTCCAGTATTGTCTCTTTGTCGTGATGGGTCTTTGTATCAAGTTTGGCTTCAATCTGTTGCTGGCAGGTGTCACAGGGCTCTGGATGTGGGAGCCATCATGGAAAAGACATGCAAACACAGATAGAACCGTGCAAACATATTTTGACTTTTGTTATATACGTAAACATAGATTTTTGTTTTTTCATGTCAGGAGTGACTTGAGAAACTGCAAGTCGTTTCTGCTGTGAGAGAATTGGCCGTCTGCAAGGACATTGCCCAGGGGACACCCAGATGTTTTGATGTTTTACCATCCTTGTGGGAGGCTTCTCTCATGTAGACAAAGGTAGAAGATAGGTGTAAGAACTTACATTGTTGAGTCTTTATAGTGTTGTTTGATTTACACTTCAGGTCCTCTAGAGACCGGTCTTCCAGGGAGAAATCGCGGGAGCGAGAGAAGAAAGAGAAGAGCTCTTCTGAACGACGGCATGAGAGCACCAACGGCAAATCTCGCTCGAAGAGATCGGAGGAGCGGGAGGCCGGCGAGATCTGAACCCTGGCAAGATCTGCCTTGTACTGTATATAGTCTTGAGAAACATTCTACAGTCCAAATTTCTCATTTATATTAACTGAATACGGCACATCTTTTGTAGTCCCGAATTTCTTATTTGTTTCCGCAAGTAGCCAAGCTGGTAGTGTAACAGTTCTCTGCCGTTGACGGAACCTTTGTTTTTAATAGGCACAAACAGACCAAGCCGCCAGCTTTTAACACAGATTAGTGACCTAAGCAGAATGTCGCAACCCTGTGGATGGGAGCATAACATGCTGGGAAAACTCATATCCCCTTTATTTACTTTTTTTAAAGAGCCACATGCTTTTTTAAAAGTTTACAACATATTGAAGAACCTCAGCAGCACCGGTACCTTTCCCCTATTTCTCAAAATGAGCTCAATACAAACTAAAATGGCTGTGTTTAATTAGCACAACAGGCTAGTTTAGCCAAGTAATTTGGGGATTATTAGAACAACACGACACCGTAATTCTATGAAGTTTTTTTGTTTGTTTGGCTTTGGTAGCTGTATTTGCACCCTGTTGAAGTAGCACAGAATTCAGATTTAAATGGATGTTTTATATGATTATTTTGTCTCTCATCCATATGAATTGACACAGCTTTAACACACTGAATTTCACCCGATGGATTTTTTTTTGGTTCTATCTTTTAATCTGGTTTTTGTGTCCGGATATATAGGTTTTGAGTAGCAAACCACTGGACATAGATAATATTGTATTGTCAAAGGCTTTCATGGCCGGAATCACTGGATTGTTGTAGGTTTTTCAGGCTGTATGCTTTTAGAGCATGGCCATACAGCCCGAAAAACCTACAACAACCCATAGATAATATTTATTGCCTGGTGGTTGAGAGGCCCTTAAGGGGAGGGGACGGATTAAACTGGATACAGTTGCAAATAGCTTGCAGCGGTCTCAGAGAGCCTGTCTTAAGGCTAGTCTATTAAGAACATTTCTTGTTAACCAAATGGGTAGAATAGACTTTGGGATCTTTTTGTACTAAAGTCTTATGCTAACAGTTTGCAGCAACTGAATGAGGGCACATTGAGAACCGGCATAGCCAAGTTACAATTTGTCACTGCTTCAGCAGTGCTATGTTCATCATATCGGGACATTTTGATTTTCCATTTGCTTTTCATAACTCTCTGGCAATTCTCTGAACCCATTTTTATTGTGCCTCTTTGTTATCTTTCCTCCCCTCACCTTGTTGTATTTTTTTCTGCAGAATATCAAGGGTTAATGGGATTGTGTTCGTCTTAGTATGTATGTAGAATTTTATTTTTTGTTGCTGAATTTTCCTTTTCCTCAGCAAAACAGTTGAGGCATGTGTTCTCTAGGCCCTTTGTTTCATGTCTTGTGGTTTCTAGCAGAATGAATGAACTCAGAGCAAGGAACATCATGCGGATGAGTTCATTCAGGGATTGGTTCTGGTTCCTGTCACGTAGCACCTTTGCCTCCATTTGGGACGGGCAGGATCTGGTCCAAGGGCATATCTAGAGTTTCTTTCCCCCCTTCTCCTTTGGGAAGTCACTGGGCCCAGTCAGAGAAGCCAGCGGGGCATGCCGCATTCAGTGTACAGAGTATTAGAAATACATCCCTCCTCTATGGAATTGTTATATTTGCTGTTTGCGGTTGTTTGATCCTTAACAGCACCCCCCCCCCTTTTGCCTTTTTGAAGAGTTTTGGTCTAAGTAATAAAGATGTAAGTAAGATGCTGTCCTCTTTGCCAGTCTGATTCACATTAAAAGCTTATCTTTGTGGCTTGGAGTGGATGGTGCTTTCTTCTTGTGTGACTTTAATGCCTGAAACTTGCCTGAACCCCATCTGCTGTCAACTGAGAAGGTTGGGAGGAGATATGGAAGGAGCCAGGTTTAAAAATCTGAAAGAATGTCCCAAGGAAGAGGGAGCAGGCTTCTGTTCTGCTGCCCTGGAGACTGGGACTCATGGGTTCAAATGACAGGAAAGGATATACCACCTGAACACCAGGAAGATCTCCCGGACCATAAGAAGGACTGGTCAACAGTGGAACTCTCTGCCTCAAGGTCTGGTGGAGGCTCCTTCTCTGGAGACTGGAGGGCCATCTGTCAGGGTTGCTTTGGTTGTTCTTTTCCTGCATGGCAGAAGGTTTGGACTGAATGGCCCTTGGGGTCCCTTCCAATTCTAGGATTTGATGACTTGACTGCCTCTGAAGAAATGTGGATTAGGATGTTCCAGCAATCTAGCAATTCAGTATGCATCCTGGACAGATTGAAGTCCGTGCTTACCGTGATTGCGGCACTCTCCTGCATGTTCACACACAGGTTTTGACAACAACAGTGCAGAAATTGGGCCTGTATTCTGGTCCATAGGTAAGACCTTTAATAAACTGTGGCATATCCTTTCTGCCTAGTTAGCTAGTCGTGCCCTTTTTCCAGGATAACTACAAGTGAATAGTGGCTTGATTCAATCAGTTCAACCCTTGTATCCCAGCTGAAGTTGTCAGTCTTTTCTGAAGTGAACCTCAGGAGGTCACTGCTCATGCTCGGTTCTCCTTAGGCTGTTTTCATGGCCTGTTCAGGTAAACCAGTTGAGTTCATACCTTATTTCTTCCATTGTAAGATGATAAATAACTTTTTATACCCTGCCACCATCTCCCTGAAAGAAAGGAACCCCTGGGGGCGCAATGGGTTAAACCCTTGTGCCGGCAGGACTGAAGACCGACAGGTTGCAAGTTCGAATTCGGGGAGAGTGCGGATGTGTTCCCTCTGTCAGCTCCAGCTCCCCATGTGGGGACATGAGAGAAGCCTCCCACAAGGATGGTAAAATATCAAAACACCCAGGCATCCTTTGGGCAAAGTCCTTGCAGGCGGCCAATTCTCTCACACCAGAAGCGACTTGCAGTTTCTCAAGTTGCTCCTGACACACAAAAATCTCCCTGAAGGGACTCGGGGCAGCTTACATACGGGACCAAACCCAGAACAAACAACAGAGTTTACACCTAAAACAGTTAAAAACATAACATAACAATCTAATTAAAAACAGGATATAAAATATCATTACATGTATCAAAAGCAAACCTCAACAACTAGTAACTAGGAATATGGTGGACATGATCAGAATTAGAGAGGGCTGGGCATGGACTTGTGGAAAAAGCAAACTATAGGACCAGGGCTGGGGGATAAAGTACTGTGTACAATCCATTGGTCAATTAGGGCTGGGCATTCATGAACAGGGGCCTAACATCAAATGCACACTGGAACATCCAGGTTTTCAGGTCCCTGCAGAAGGCGGTCAGAGTAGGAGCTAGCCCAATGTCCCTGGGGAGAAAGTTCCAGATGCCATCTACTATAAGACACTCCATTTCAGCACCTACCTCCATCACCACCAAAAATATATGATGCACCCAATTGTTGAGATAGTTACGTGTGTATATATATATATGAGAGAGAAAAGGTGATTGAAGAACCCCCGGTGGCGCAGTGGGTTAAACCACTGAGCTGCTGAACTCGCTGATCGGAAGGTTGCAGGTTCAAATCAGGGGAGCAGAGTGAGCTCCCACTGTTAGCCCCTGTTTTTCCAACCTAGCAGTTCAAAAACATACAAATGTGAGTAGATCAATAGGTACCACTCCAGTGGGAAGGTAACGGCACTCCATGCAGTCATGCTGGCCACAGGACCTTGGAGGTGTCTACGGACAACGCTGGCTCTTCGGCTTAGAAATGGAGATGAGAACCAAGCCCCAGAGTCAGGCACGACTGGACTTAATGTCAGGGGAAAACTTTTACTTACCTAGAATTGAAGAAATACAGATTGATATTACTTGTAATGCTGTAACTGAGGCGTGGGCAAACTTGGGCCCTCCAGGTGTTTTGGACATCAACTCCCACAATTCCTAACCGGTTAAGCTTAAGCGGCTGAGGGGGAAAAGGAAGGGGCCTGAGGTTGTTAGGAATTGTGGGAGTTGAAGTCCGAAACACCTAGAGGGCCCAAGTTTGCCCATGCCTGCTGTAGCCCAAACTCAGGCATGACAGATCAATGTCACTGGCACCCAAAAGTATGACCCCTCCTTGAAGAAATTGGCAAAAAGGTGGTAGATATATCCTAAGATCAAATACTTGAACCCTGCTTTGCAATGTGGGAACGCCAAGTTTTGATTCAGTAGCTGAAACAAGACTTCTCAATCACCATGTTTCTTTTGATTTTAAAAAAAATTGTCAATAGGCTTAAAATGTTGCTATGGTTTTTAGAGTATTGGGTTGCCGTGAGTTTTCTGGGCTGTATGGCCATGTTCCAGAAGCATTCTCTCCTGACATTTCGCCCACATCTGTGGCAGACATCCTCAGAGGTTGTGAAGTTTTGAGTGTTGATTTCCATTTTCAATTATTTGGTCTTTACTCGTGTTGCCGTTATTCATTTGTATCCAATCAAGAAAGCCACAGACTGGGCCAGAAAATCATCCAGACACTGCTCTGCATCAATTGCGTTGAAATCACTTTGTACAGAAATTGCCCATAATCTTCTCCCAATTTTTTGAGGGCTCTCAAGTCCCTGCCCTTTTGTTTTTGGAATAAAGCATTGCGACCACCTGCTCCTGGAAGCCTGAAGAAAGAGCACTTTCCTTCTATCGACTATGCCCTCCTATGTTGTGTCCCAGCAGAAAATCCCAAATGCTCCTCCGCATCCCAGTGCACATAAAGAGAAACAATCTCCCTTTTCCCAGATTGGAAATAATTGAATTTATAGGACTTGGGAGAGCGATGGAAAGCTCTTGTCGCTAGACACAAAGCTTTCTCAGTTTGCAAATGCAAATAATGATAATAAATAGGACAAGGGTAAAGATAAAGGTTTCCCCTTGGCATTAAGTCTAGTCGTGTCCGACTGGGGATTGGTGCTCATTTCCATTTCGAAGCCAAAGAGTTGGCATTGTCCTTAGACACCTCCAAAGTCATGTAGTCGGCATGACTGCATGGAGCACCGTTACCTTCCCGTCGAAGCGGTACCTATTGATCTACTAACCTGTGCATGTTTTTAAATTGCTAGGTTGGTGAAGCTGGGGAAAACAACAGGAGCTCACCTTGTCCGTGGATTCAAACTGCCAACCTTCCAATCAGCAAGTTCTGCAGCTTAAACGGCTGCACCACCACGACCCCAAAATAGGACCAAACACATATTTAAAGGCCCCTTTGAGAGGTAGATTTGTTGGCACAGCTGGCAGTGAATAAACCTGGCCATTAAGGCTGCGATCTCCAGCATTCCAGACAGTGGCGCTAAAGGCCATGCGTAAAATCCAAATGTGTGTCAAGAGTGAAGAATTTCCCCTTTCAGGCAGACTGGGCTTCACTTTTAAATCCCTCCCCCTGTGTCCTAAGCAAAGTTTTTTCAGCTGTGCATTAAGACAAAAAAATGATGAATCCCCAAAAGCTGTAGACCAGTTCCAAGAATCATGCATCTCTCGGGGTAATCTTTCCCAGCAAACTTTCATCTTCTGGGTGTTGTTTTCCAAACTTTGGTCCAAATTTTCCTAGTCAGGAATTCTGGGAATTCATGTCCAAAATGACAGGAGCATTATATGATGCTGACAGGGCCCCCATGCTTCTTTAATGGTTACTATGGAATCTGGGATCTGTAGTTTGGCAAGGCCCTGGGTCACCGGCTCTAGCTGAAATGCTAGTTGCCCTTCTCTCAAATGACAACCCCAGGATTCTATAGAATAGGCCATTAAAATGGAAACAAAAGGCTATAACAGGCATGGGCAAACTTGGGCCCTCCAGGTGTTTTGGACTTCAACTCTCACAATTCTTAACAGCCTCAGACCCCTTCCCCTTCTCCTTTTCTGCTTAAGTGGCTATGGGGGGAAAGGAAAGGGCCTGAGGCTGTATTGTAGGAGTTGAAGTCCAAAACACCTGGAGGGCCCAAGTTTGCCCAACCATCTCAAAGCTTGTTGTTGTTGCTTCGTGCCTTCAAACTGTCTCCAATTTACGGTCATGCAGAGGCAGACCTATCTCTGGGTTTTCATACAAATGTACAGGGCTATTTTCTCTCTCCCTTTTACTGTTACAGCTAATAACATACCAAGAAACATTACCTTCCTTCCTTTGCCTCAAACATGTGGTTTCTGGCATCCTGTCTGCAGGTTGATCTGTCATGCAACCGTCTGCCTGCAGAGAGCAACAAAAAATTATTTAGATTGCTCTGTCCAAAAAGTATACTTGTGAGCCCGCAATTATAGTTCTTCACAAAATGTGGAAATCAATATTGGGTTGCTATGAGTTTTCCAGGCTGTCTGATGGCCATGTTCCAGTAGCATTCTCTCCTGACGTTTCCCCTGCAGCTGTGACTAGTGGCCTTTTCTGAGGTTCTGTTGGCATTGAGACAAGTGGAGTGTGTACACACACACACACACACACACACACACACCTGTGGAATAATGTCCAGGGTGGAAGAAAAACCCTTGTCTGTTTGAAGCAAGTGTGGCTGTTGCAATTAGCAATTGGTATGTTGCATTTCATGCATGGAGGGAGGGAGGGACACCACTTGCCTCACTAGCAACAGAACCTCTGAGGATGCCATTAGCCACAGATGCAGGAGAAAAGTCAGGAGAGAATGCTGCTGGAACAGCCCCGAAAACACAGCAACCCAGTGATTTCAGCCATGAAAGCCTTCGACAACACGATAGATAACATAGGTTCAGCTCTGGTTGGCTTGCCTTTTAAAAAGGTCTCTGTTTCTCTCTCCTCTCACTTTCCCCCTTTGTCCTCAGCTTACTTCAATTATGGCAAACCATTTTTCAAGTGCAAAAGTACTTTGTATTCAAGAGAGAAAAGGGGTCGAATCTTCCTCTTCCCAGTTTGCTTTGGCAAAAGCAAACTACTGCAGCCTTTCCTACTTTGGATGTTCAATAATTTTGTCTTCTTGACCATACTCTGATGTTGTTTGGGTCCCAGTTTTCACCTGGAACAATGTCCCAATGGCCTTCTGGGTGATTTGGCTCCAGGATCTCTAATCATTGGCCAAAGCGGCTGAGTCTTCTAGAAGACAAAGTCCATATAACACCTTGAGTTTAAGAATCATTGTTTCAGGAGTGTCTGGTTTAAATATACAAGCAAGTGCCGAACAATGGGAGAAAACAGCCCTTTCTTTCCAGCAAAGGATGCACGAGAAATGACGAAACGTAACAAGCCGTGATCTTTTACTTCAGGGTTAGATGTTTTGAAACTGGTACTTGATTCACAACGCTTGGACTCCAAGGCTGTGCCTGGAGGGTTACAAATTGTCCAGCTCAGATTTAAGTTTGCCTTTCCCTCCATAAGAAAGACAATCCATTATTTCCTAAGGAACAAAGCAGCATATTCCAAATCATCTCTTTTCTGTTCTCCTGCGTGCATTTCCCACTTCTCCCCTCTCTCTGTGATGACTAACTTTGCAAAACTCAGAAGGCACCGTTCACAGGATAGGACACCTGATCCAGAGTCACGTTTCCATGTTCCACCATTACCTCGTTTCACCTTTCTGTGATCTTTATCAGCAGGACACAATTATGTGAAATTGAGGGCAGAGGCAAGGAAATCGTTAAGTGTGAAGTGATTTGGATTTAATGATTTAACAGGGATTAGAGGGGAGGGAAGCTTCTTTTGGGTGGCAATAAGTGCAACTCCTTTCACTGTCTCCAAAAGGCAACAATTCATCCATCAGATGGTGGAAACAGAAGAATGGCCTGCCTGATGGGAGTGTGCTTGCTCCATTAATTAGTATTTGCACAAATGACCAGCCACTACCGGAAGGGACAGAGAATTTAATCTATGCTGATGATCTTGCCATCACTGCTCAAGCAGGGAGCTTTGAAATGGTTGAACAGAAGCTCTCCAAAGCTGTAGGTGCTCTTACTGCCAATTACAGGGGAAACCAGCTGATTCCTAATCCATCTAAAATGCAGACATGTGCTTTTCATCTTAAGAACAGACAAGCATCTCGAGCTCTGAGGATCACCTGGAAAGGAATCCCACTGGAGCATTGCAGCACACCCAAATACCAGGGGGTCACTCTGGACCGTTCTCTGACTTACAAGAAGCACTGCTTAAATATCAAGCAAAAAGTGGGCACTAGAAATAACATCATACAAAAGCTGACTGGGCCAACCTGGGGATCACAACCAGACACAGTAAAGACATCGGCCATTGCGCTTTGCCACTCTGCTGCTGAATACGCATGCCCAGTGTGGAATACATTTAACCACATTAAAACACTCCTAATGAGGCATGCCGCATTATCTTACACCACTGGAAAAATTCTACTGTTTAGCCGGTATTGCACCACTTAATGCCTGTCGGGAAGTAGCAGTCAGTAATGAAAGGACCAAGGCATTGACATCTCCAGCCCATCCTCTGTTCGAATATCAGACAGCAAGCCAACGCCTTAAATCAAGAAACAGCTTTCTAAGATCTTCAGAGACACTCACAGGAACACCTCAGCAAGCGAGAGTCCAAATTGGCAGACTAAAACTCAGAACCTCAACCAGTGGCTGAGATTGGATGATTAACTCCCTCCTAGGCACACAGAAATCATTCTCCAAAAGTGCAACAGAAAAGCCACGTTTTGAGGTTCTTCTTGAAAGTTTCCAGGGTGGGGGCTAACCTAATCTTGCTAGGTAATGTGTTCCAAAGTCGGGAGGCCACAGAGGGGAAGGCTCTCTCCCTCATTCCCATAAGTTGAGTCTGTGGTAATGGAGGGGGCGAAAGGAGGGCCTCCCCTGAAGAACAAAGGGACCGGGCAGGTTTGTGGGGAGAGAGGCGGTCACGAAGGTAGGTGGGTCCCAAACCGTTTAGGGATTATAGGTGATAATCTGAACCTTGAATTGGGACCAGAAAATAGACGGCAGCCAATGGAGCTCCTTAAACAGGGGGGTTGACCGCTCCCTGTAATTCGCCCTAGTTATTAATCTGGCTGCCGCACGTTGGACCAATTGAAGTTTCCGGGCCGTTTTCAAGGGTAGCCCCACGTAGAGTGCATGACAATAGTCCAGTCTAGAGGTAACTAAGGCGTGGATCACTGTGGTCAAGTCAGACTTCACAAGGTATAGTCGCAGCTGGCGCATAAGATTTAATTGTGCGAAAGCCCTCCCAGCCACCACCGACACCTGCACATCAAGCATCAAGGCTGAATCCAGGAGGACCCCCAAGCTGCAGACCTAGGACTTCAGGGGGAGTGCAACCCCATCCAACACAGGTTGCCACTCAATACCTCGCTCAGACATGCGACTGACCTAGAGGACCTCTGTCTTGTTGGGATTATTTTTCAGCCTGTTCGTCCTCATCCAGACTGACACAGCAGCCAGACACTGGTCTAGCACCCGAGGGGCTTCCCTGGGATCTGGTGGAAAGGAATAGTAGAGTTGTGAGCGTTGGTAGGCCGCCCAAATAACCACACTCACTCAGGTGTTGAGGAAATGCTTTATGGGTCCTTATTCCAAGGCAAAAAAAAACCGTACTGAGGCTTTCCCTCCAGAACTCCTGCTCTTAACTCCCGAGCCCCTCCCCTCTGGCGAAGAGCCAATCCCTGAACAGATAACAATCCCTGAACAGATAACCCAAGAAGCCCCACCCCTCTTGTCCTTTTCGCGGGAACTTCAACTACAGCAACAACACTGAACAAGAAGAGCCAAAATGGCGACCGCCCTCCGATTGCTCGATCCTCTTCCAAGATGGCGGCCGCGTCTTTGTCCACTGCTATCCCGCATTGGACAAGGCGCCGCTGACATAGCGCCCCCTCCCGAAGAGTCCACCGACCTGAGGGAAAGAAAACAAAGTATATTCA